>CM070491.1:3219204-3819204 GCA_036324585.1 Champsocephalus esox
TAAGACCTGCCACACATCTGTCCTGCATTCATTATCCCACTTCCTTTCTTCAGACAACATGTGAGCTCAAGCATCTTGCATGTCATCGGCATGATCTCTGAGAGCTGCACACACTTGAGAGGAGTGAGACTCACTGACCAAACATTCCTTTTGGTGTTTATGGAAAATATGGAAACTGAGTTTTGGTGGCATATTTATTTCAAAACTGTGCAAAGCATAACAATACATTATCACAGTAAGTTAAACACATAGGCTTCTTGTGGACATCTCCCTCTTCTAGACTACGAATCACACTCTCCTCTTATGGCGCATTTCCACTACAGGGCCTCGCTCGGTATGGTTAGGCCTCGTTAGGACTGGCTCACTTTATGCTGCGTTTCTAGCTAGCTGGGGCAGTAACTATAGTAACGCAGTGTAGGCGGAGCCATGACGTCATCTTCAATGCGAACCACAAAACCAAACATCAGCCGTTAGCTCTTAGCACTCAGAGCTCCTCATATCTGTTCAGAAACTAGACAACAGTGAAACCAGTACAAACCACAGACTGCCTGTGTCATGGCGAATACAGTCGCTGCTTTATTTATGTGTGTAGGCCGGTGTTGTGAGTGTGGACGGTCGGAGCATATATGACGTTAGCTTAGCCAAGCTCCATTTAGAAAACACGCATTTTAAAAGGGTGTTTGGCCTGCCGTCTGTCTGCAGATTTGTCAAAGCATTAATTCATGGTTTTTACTAATCGGTATCAGTGTGTAGTTACTACGGCATCATTTTGAAACGTGTATTACAATTAAATCACGGTCAAATATGTTCATCTCGTTGTAGTTGTAGCCCCCTTGCCAGCGATTCTCTCTCTAGTTTAGCATGCTCAGCCCGACTCAGCCCGGTTGTTGGCCCGGAAAGAACCTCGATTTCATGGGGCCAGAAAAACTGTGAAATAGTACCCGCTAGCCGGAACTACGCCAAGTGGAAACGCAACCAAAAACGGGCCGGGCACGGCTCGGCACGCTTAAAGCGAGCTCCACGCTGTAGTGGAAACGCACCATTAGTGTCTGCAGTTATACTGTAGAGCTGGTTCACTGTTCTGGGACCAGGATGCAATCGGAATGGAACATCTCCACTTAACTGCTTAGTTTCCAATCAGCATTGATATGACATCACATACATATGATAGAAATGCTTCTTTCTTTATGCCTATATTACAAAATATACATCGTCCAATAATGCACCATAGCATCTTAACTAGGGGCTGGTCCAAGGTAAGCCTGAGCTGGAACCAACTAAGCTTTTTCAAAGAGGCACGCCATAAGCCCACTGTCCAATGTGTCTTCAAGTGGGATAATATTGTATTGTAAGTACTTTAACAGAAGTTGTGTCTGATCATTGAAGGCTTTGAAGGTAAGGAGAGTGAATTATTAATTTTATTCTGGATTTTTACAGGGAAAGAAGTTAACATATATATGTTATAAATATGAACTTGTTTCCTAGTCAATACACTGGCCACCGTATCAACTGTAGAGTCTGAAACACATGTTATGATAGAAGAACATATATCATTACATAATGCATGTTGGTGGTGTTTGAGGCCAATTACAATAACTACTAGCTTGAAATGCATCACTTTTTATTTGGGTATTATGTTTGTGTATTGTTTTTAAGAATATTGCCTAAAGTAGGCATAGATAAGAAGATAAGAATAGGTCCAAGTACAGAACCTTGCAGAATTCCATGATGTATTGAGACAATTACATTTTCTGATGCAATTGGATCCATGTATATTACAAACAGGATTGGTGACAAAGCAGCCTTGTTGTAATTCCTGTTTGTAATATACATGGATCGGATTTCGAGGCGTAGTCGTGGGGGGGGGGTCTGCAGTTCGGTGGACTAAGGATTGCACCACTGCTTTTTGCAGATGATGTGGTTCTGATGGCTTCATCGGTCTGCGACCTTCAGCACTCACTGGATCGGTTCACCACCGAGTGTGAAGCGGCTGGGAAGAGGATCAGCACCTCCAAATCTGAGGCCATGGTTCTCAGCAGGAAACCGATGGACTGTCCACTCCAAGTAGGGAATGAGTCCTTACCCCAAGTGAAGGAGTTCAAGGATCTCGGGGTCTTGTTCTCGAGTGAGGGAACAATGGAGCGTGAGATGGGCCGGAGAGTCGGAGCAGCGGGAGCGGTACTGTAGTCGCTTTACTGCACCGTTGTGACGAAAAGGGAGCTGAGCCAGAAGGCAAAGCTCTCTGTCTACCGGGCCATTTTCGTTCCTACCCTCACCTATGGTCATGAAGGATGAGTCATGACCCAAAGAACGAGATTGTGGATACAAGCGGCAGAGATGGGTTTCCTCCGCAGGGTGGCTGGTGTCTCCCTTAGCGATAAGGTGAGAAGTTCGGTCATCCGGGAGGGACTCGGAGTTGAGCCGCTCCTCCTTCGCGTCGAAAGGAGCCAGTTGAGGTGGTTCGGGCACCTAGTTAGGATGCCACCTGGGCGCCTCCCTAGGGAGGTGTTCCAGGCACGTCCAGCTGGGAAGAGACCGAGAGGTAGACCTAGGACCAGGTGGAGGGATTATATCTCTTCGCTGGCCTGGGAGCGCCTTGGGACCCCCCAGTCAGAGCTGCTTGATGTGGCCAGGGAAAAGGAAGATTGGGCTCTCTGCTGGAACTGCTACCCCCGCGACCCGACCACGGATAAGCGGGAGAAGATGGATGGATGGATGGATGGATGGATGCAATTGGGGGAAATATGTTTTGTCTTTTACCGCTGCAGTCTCTGCCCTAAGGCTGTTTTGGTACTGGGTTCTCGGTTCCAGCCCAGCAGATTGTCAGTTCCAAATGGGAAGATTTTTTTTGGGCTCCAAACCGGTGGTGGAAAAGGGGAATTTAGGCTCATATAGAAAAAGGGAAGGTTATATGTCCATTGTTGGTTTAATTCTCTGGATCAAGACTGGTCGTTTTAAAAATAAGTTTAATTTCAACCTCATAATAAGAAAAGGTTGATCAAATTTCACCAACTGCACTCCACAATCTTCATCCTCCATACTGTCTCCCTCCCCCACCCCATTATTTTCTTCAGTTGCTGTGTATAAGCTTTTCTGCAGCGTTGACATCTCCTCACTTTAATTTAATTTGTCTGTCCTGCTAACGGCAGTCCAAATTACACATTAATCCCGCCTGTAGAAGGTGATGAATGTCTTCATGCCTTGGCAGCCCAGTCCATGTTAGTTATTATATTTATAATTTGATGTATACCACCTCAACCTGCAATCCCTGGTAATGAAATAATTAGTCATTTTGATAATTAAATCTGTTGCGACGCCACACACTGGGAGGGGGCCAGGAAGAAAGAAATGAGCTGGGTGGACCGGTGAGCAACATAGCCGTCCAAACCCACAGCTCAGAGTGTTGGCAAACACAAGAACATTGTCAGTCAGATGTCAGTGCAATAGACCAATAACTGGGAAATATGCTGTTGTTATGATATGTACATGGCTTCATTGTTCACATAGTAATAGGAAATGTGTCACAAATCAGCTGAGGTGGAAGTAGTATTCAGATATTGTACTTAAAGGGGGCCTATCATGCAAATGCACATTTTGATGTCTTTTATACATAAACATGTGTCCCCGGTGTGCCGGGGAACTCACGCAGCGTCAGAAAATAAAACCCTGTCTCTTTTCCTCCGTACCCAAATCTTTTAAAAACGGGGTACAACGAGCGGATACAGATTTTCCGATCTGACGTCAAATCGGCGGCGGACCCACAGAAAGTTGCTATCAGAAACAATGCCTGATGTGTTTTGGACGTAATCTCGTCTTTGTTTACATTAGCAAGCCTCGCTAACACTCAGAGCTAACCTGTACTGGAGAGCACATGTGTTTAAAAAAAATAAAAAAGGAACTCACCTTGTGATAAACCCTCAAGAGAAAAAGCTTTTGAGCTCCATACTGTTTCAGAAATAATCCTTGATGTGGTTTAGAACAGGATGGCGTTTTATCACAGCAGAATGTAACTTTATCTCTGGTAGAATTCTGATCAGGCATTAGCTCCGCCTCCTCTTATTTTATTTTTTTTTCAAGCTAAGGACCCACAATCCGCGTTTCTCTAACAGGGCTGCAAAAGAGGGGTTTGAGCAGTTTGAGGCTACAACGGGTGATCTGGTTGGTATTTTGAGCAAAACACTTCACAGACATGTTTTGTAAAGGTATGGAACTACAATATAGTTTTCCAATAGAGCATGATAGGTCCACTTTAAGTAAAAGTACAAAAGTATTAGCATCATAGTATAGTAAGTATAGTAGTCGTTGTGCAGATTGGTCCATTTCAGAATAATATATGTGTGAGAGAAACTTCTGCTCAGCAATGTTGATGGAAGAAATGGAAGCTGGAGTCCGCTTTATATCAAACACTGGGTTTATTGAGAGCCACGGTTGTGAGTGATTTACAAGGTATTCACACAACGTGCATTGAGAGATCCCGAGTCAACACTGAGAAATACACAGAAAACACAGGCAATTCTACCCAGAGAATCTAGGAGGATCCTCTGTTCGCACCCTTTCTAATCATAATTAAATAAAGGATCTTCAGAGACAAAGAAAGTCTGTTTAAAATCATCTGCGCAGTTGGCCACTTCCCCCCACAGGAAGGCCGGACCTTTAAACTGTGCCCTGTTCTAAGTTGCAGCAGACACATGTGAAAACACTAAAATGCTCCCCTGCACAGATAACAGGAGAATATTCTCTAACAATACGTTTTATAAAGATTGATCATGAAAGTGTTCTCAAAGCTGGTGAAGGTGCAGCTAGTCTGAAGTACTTTGTAGACTGCAGGGTAGCTGGTGAAGGAGCAGCTAGTCTGAAGTACTTTGTAGACTGCAGGGTAGCTGGTGAAGGTGCAGCTAGTCTGAAGTACTTTGTAGACTGCAGGGTAGCTGGTGGAGGTGCAGCTAGTCTGAAGTACTTTGTAGACTGCAGGGTAGCTGGTGGGGGTGCAGCTAGTCTGAAGTACTTTGTAGACTGCAGGGTAGCTGGTGAAGGTGCAGCTAGTCTGAAGTACTTTGTAGACTGCAGGGTAGCTGGTGGGGGTGCAGCTAGCCTGAAGTACTTTGTAGACTGCAGGGTAGCTGGTGGAGGTGCAGCTAGCCTGAAGTACTTTGTAGACTGCAGGGTAGCTGGTGGAGGTGCAGCTAGTCTGAAGTACTTTGTAGACTGCAGGGTAGCTGGTGGAGGTGCAGCTAGTCTGAAGTACTTTGTAGACTGCAGGGTAGCTGGTGAAGGTGCAGCTAGTCTGAAGTACTTTGTAGACTGCAGGGTAGCTGGTGGAGGTGCAGCCAATCTGAAGTACTTTGTAGACTGCAGGGTAGCTGGTGGAGGTGCAGCTAGTCTGAAGTACTTTGTAGACTGCAGGGTAGCTGGTGGATTTACTCCAGGTGGAACTAAAGTCTGATTCAACACTTGGTTAGATTTCACATCCTTCATCCAGATCTGTGAAGTAACTAAAGGGATTAAATACATGTAGTGGAGGAAAAGTACACCATGTACCTCTGAACTGTAGCGGAGTACAATTACAAAGAAGCAAAGCATTGAAATATAATCAAGCACAGTTACTATCTACTTCGTTACCTTATGTCACCTTGTGAATCTGGTGAGCATTTGAAGTCCATTACTAATGGTAAATTATGTTTGAACCTTCAGTATGAAACTTATTTGATGGCCCCCCAATCTTTGTTTGACCTGGAAATGGTTCCACTCTGCCATAATGAAGCATACTATCTGTCCTCTGAGGATTGAGGGTCAAGCAGCGCAGACAGATCTCTGAGGAGAGATGAATGAGGACACATGGGAGCAGCCTGGAGGTCATGTGAGTGGACATGCAGCTGCTCAGAATGCTGCAAAGCACCCCCTTCTTCAAGACAATCAACAGAATCTAGTTACACATTTGATTCCACCCCTCTGGTCGGAACACAATAGCCGCGTTCACACTGCGGTACTTTTCCCACAAAGGTTTATCAGTACTTAGTTCTCATGAACTAAGTACAGATCGCGTTCACACCAGAAAAAGTCCCTGGGGGGGGATTAGGCAAATTAAGCCGCTGACGTCACTTCTTCTTCTTCTGCTTTGGGTTTACTGGCAGGCCGCAACCCACTTCACGGCGTATACTGCCGCCCGGAGTCCCCAAAGAGTTGGGGAAGGCTTCAGTAGAAGCTGCTGGGAGTCCCAGCAGCTGCTACTGAAGCCTTCCGAGTAAATCGCCAGAACGCCGACACCTCCTCATCTCCACCGCTCCCATGTTTTATTTTGTGTTGCCATAAGTTAGTCTCTCTGCGGTTCTGCGCTGGGCTAATGCTAATGCTAATAATGCTAATGCGAGGATAATAAAATGGCGGCTTCACAAAACCTTTTGGGAGTGTTACGGGGCGTGGTTTGCAATCCGCCAGCCAATCAGAAATATAGCTCTTTTCTCACCAAAGAGCCCCTCGAAAGTCCCTGCTCTCTAGCTGGGACTTTCGAGGGGATTAAAAGGTTCGCATGAACTACTTTTAGTACCGGCTCTTTTTGGTGTGAACGCGAGCATGAACTAAGTTCGCATGAACCTTTGTGGGAAAAGTACCGCAGTGTGAACGCGGCTTTTGTGTCCCTTGACCTGCTTCACCAACAATCAGGAGAGCATTGCATCGCTATGACGTGTGTGTGTGAAACGAGGGGTCTGTTTAGCTGACAGTCGTCTGAAGACCCATTCTACATACAGCATGAATATGCCTCTCCACGTGTGTCTTTAATGGCTACTTGATACTGTACTAGATCTACCTTAATAAGAATATAATTATGTTATGCGGAGACCAGTGCAGTGTTGCTTTGAACTGGTAAGGCAGCAGTGCACTTTATATGTGCCAGAAATAAGTATAACAAATACAAATCCCTCCATGTGTTAAGCACACCCTCAAGGCCGTTCTGATGCAGCGACATGTGATTCATTACCTTGAGAAGGAATGTAAGGGGAAATGTGACTGAGAGAACATGTATTCCTGAGAATGTTTGGTCAGTTAGAACCAAACGTAACTCCTACTTTGAAGAGCTTGATAACAAGCATGCTGATCAGATGCATACATGCAGTTCCATCTGGACACACACCGAGGCACATGGCATTAACATACACTTTCAACAGTTTTTCAGAAACAAAGCACACTTCATAAAATACTTGAAATGCAGCTGCCTCAGAAGCTCCATCAGCTCCACCCAGCGAAGCCAGCATGATCCGTCCCAAACATTTAGCTAACCCTGGTTCACATCGGCTTCAACACACCTTTTGATCCAGCTGTTGATGTATCTTTTACTGCACTTTTCTATGGTTGTATTGACTGCATTTCTTTCACGTAGCAGTGGGCATGTTCCCCCGGCATGAAGCGTCTTGCTGTGCTTGCTGCATGACGGTTGCTCCGGTCATGGGTCTTTTCATCTCCATGGGTTTGCACTGGAATAACGGTAATGTAATGTTGAAACTCCAGTTGAAGAAGTGCTGGACCAAAGGGGCTAATGAGGGTTCCTGGTGTGTGTCCCATGAATATCTGTGTGTGGCTGTGTGTGTGTGTGTGTGTGTGTGTGTGTGTGTGTGTGTGTGTGTGTGTGTGTGTGTGCGTGTGTTTCAGAACGCCTTCACCCCACTGACAGACGCGAAAAGTCGGAGCCATGCCGACGATGTGGGGCTCGTGCTGTCCTCTCTCCAGGCTAGTATATACCGGGGAGGCTACAGCCGCTTTGCTCCCTATTAGCAACACCTCCAACCTGAACCCAACCTTCCCACAGGACAGCAAGTGTGTGTGAGCGAACCACGAGTTATCAGAGAGACGTTCCTGAGGCCTGGCTATACATGCAGTCTGTGCATCATTTCAGCGTCTTCTAAGAACGAACAAAAGAAAAAGAAAACGACAGCTGATATTTTTCATCTTATACCTCAGATATTTTGTGCTGTGTATTTTGATATTGTGGGTTTTTAATTTCTGAAGATTTAAACCTAGATAATTAGCTGCAGGTTTTCCATAGAGAGCTGCTAGAGTAATGATGAGACACAAATACCATATGTATCAGATTCAGACAGTTCGGGCTTGGACAGAACTCCAACCCTGTGAGAGAGTGTTCTTACGTTGTGTTAGTGTTACAGTGACTATGCTAGTCAAGTATTGTGTTTTTATCGTCTCAGCTTCTTCTGGTACTTCCTCTTTCAGTTTAGCTAGCTTTTTCTCCCCCACTGGTTTGTGAAGAAGCGAAGAAGCCTGGAAACCCAGGGACAGCTTCTGAGGGCGGAGAGAGAGAAGCTGAGAACAGCCATTATGCTGTTCGAAAGTGACCTCGACAACAAGCTGTATTACTTGTGACTGCAACGTTACTATCATATGCTTATGGCTCTTTTGCAAAAAGCAAGATAACCATAATACCAAAACAAAATGCCATGTCTGCATAGTCATGCACACTGCGTGTATGGTAGCCCAATTTTGTATTGAGTGCGATATGACGTGTTTTTGTTTTGTAACATATGAAATTGCATTCCATTTAAAAAAGGGAGGAAATAAATCATCTAAGTATTTCATAATAACACAGTCCCTGCTCTATCTGATATATTATCCAGCGAACTTCCACAACACCCTGTTTTAAGATTGGCTTGTTTCATACGTTAATTAACCTGAACATAAAGGTTTAAAATGTGGCTACAGTAGAGTGGTGCAGCGATGACACCTTTCTGTAGTCCTCGAAAAGAGGCAATAGCATTTTCCCATTGGATTTTGGAATATGCTGACAAAAGCTCTGCAGCTAAAACACGTTTATGATGCTTAAATGATTAGCCGCATAATCTACACATATTATCACTTTATTATTTTTGAAGCATAACTGCACTGTCAAGAAGTAGGTATCTAACATTAGGCTATAACGGAACGACAACACGGTCACATGGCAGCGCATCACCTCCGCTAAGCTAAAGACTCTGCATTATAATGTTAGCCTTTTTTAGCAACCACCGTTTTTTTGAGACGGGTAAAAGCTTCAGACATTCAACAACTGACGTATTTCAAATCGCAGAACAAAACGAGAAATGTATTTTGCCCGTGTTAACCACAGGCCTTATTTTGTGGATTTAGGACTTTTCCAGCACCAGTCCTTTAATCTGTCTGACAGTATTTGAAATTAGGACCAACAGCTGGCAGGAAGTCAACTTGGAGCCAAGAGGTTTCCATACCAGTGCAATTCAATCAAGCAGTTTGTTGCAAAAGCAGTATTTGACTTATTGCTTAATGCTGATTTAGCATCTGATCTAATGAGATATGATTTAGGTCAGTGTGCTCGACATACTGATCATGCAAAAACACAATTATTGACTGACATAATCACCACAACAACTCACACCATCAGCCGCTATGGCTATATTGATTAGACAGGGTGACAATACATCTGGTTTAAATAAAATCATCGTGCAATCTTTAAGTCCAGGAGAGACTTACAACCCTTTGGTGAATGCAATGTGTTTTCATAAACCACTATTCTTTGTTTTATATTCCAAAAATATAACACCATTTTGTAAAAAGGGCATTTCTGCTTTTGTATCTTGATAAAGAGAGTCATTAAGTTGTGATCACTTAATAAAACATGCAACAGCAAGTATTGGCAGTGCCAGCTGCTCTCAGCTTCCATAGCGGTCCAGGTCAGCTTGGTTTCCATAGAGGTCCAGGTCAGCTTGGTTTCCATAGCGGTCCAGGTCAGCTTGGTTTCCATAGCGGTCCAGGTCAGCTTGGTTTCCATAGAGGTCCAGGTCAGCTTGGTTTCCATAGCAGTCCAGGTCAGCTTGGTTTCCATAGCAGTCCAGGTCAGCTTGGTTTCCATAGCGGTCCAGGTCAGCTTACTTTCCATAGCGGTCCAGGTCAGCTTGCTTTCCATAGCGGTCCAGGTCAGCTTACTTTCCATAGCGGTCCAGGTCAGCTTGCTTTCCTCTGGAGAGAATGGTGTGAGTCAGCACTTTGTGCAGCCGCGTGTTTACTGACTGCATCCCGTGCTAATGTCTTACACCACTTCCGTCTGATGGAAATATATGCCATGTGTGTGCGTACAGTGAAGATTTTACATAGCTATAAATTAGGAGAAAAAAAATTGCCATGGCAACTAAACTGTTCAACTATTTAATTGCTTGGTCCATACGCTGTGAGCTGCAAAATAGTAAGCTCCTCATTAAAAACTTCATTGAATATGACTAATTAGAATTACTGCTTCCTGGAGAAGTCAAACTTTAAATCAAAGAATTTAAAGATGTATTATTTTGTGGCACTAATTCTCTTCCGTACTGAGTAGACGTAAAGGTTTTTTATATAAACTTCCAATATATTCATTGGTATAATTGTTGATTTTTATATTACAGAAGAGATTTAAAAAAAAGATATAGCAGTGGCCAAAGCCACTGTGTCTATTTTATCTCTTTGTTGATTTCTTTCATTACTACATTTGAAGAGGGATAAAGTACAGTATAATAATCCAACAATGTATTATAACTGAACTGTGCAGTGAAGATGTTCTCTTATATGAAATACACAATGGTATAATGTTTTAGATTTAGAAGAGTAGATCAGTTGTTAGGGCAAGCTATCTCATTTTCTATCGCATATCCTGATTTGTATTAACCCTTTACAAATGATGTAATCACGATCTAGATTCTCACACATCGACATTTTTGTCATTTGTACCATTTTGCACACGTCCTTTTCACATAAAACTGAGACATACCGTAGCAGTGCTGTAACCTTCCTTAACTTCTCTTTTCTCTCATTCTTAATGTGACATCCTTTCTGTTATTTTCTACAACTCAAACTTTGCTCTTTGAAAATGAACTGTTTGAATATTATAACACAATTTACAGTATGATGTAAACAGAATGAACGGAATCCTCTGTAGTGTATTTGAAAAGCACTACACGTATCAGGACTCTGAAGCCAGCCCGCTTCCTGTGCCACGTTCTGTTTACAACTATTCCCAATAAGTGGTGTTGTTACATATTTCCTTTCAAGTATTTAGAACACGTTAGATAGGATCGACTCTCAGATGCATCACATAAAGAAGGCAGCAGTCAGAGCCTCGACGGTTGGAACGTGTCCGTCAGAAACAGGACCACTCGTTGTCCTCACTATGCTGAATGTCTGACTCCTCAACTACTTTATACAGGCTCTGCTTCCAGTAGGTGTTGTGGTTCAAAACAAGGCTTCCTACCCAGTCATTGTATGTGCATGTACTATGGTTCTTCCACTAATCAATAACCATCAATAAAGTTTTGTTTTCTCAATATGTTCCAGGCTGTCTGCTCTTTTGTTGAGTGGAGGCGGCCTCAAAGAAAGATTCACAAGCTAGCCAGATTGCATGAAGTATGAATGTGGTGTTAATACTGCACAGTCAGTAACTTGTAAATCAAGTCTATTGGCTTACCTCTCTGGACAAAGATGTATTTGATTTCCTTTAAAGGTCTCTCCTTCTCAATAGAGATGATTTCCAGGGATAAAGGTGTTTTGCTGGAGCTGGCTAACGTGGAGGTGAGTAGATGTGATCGCTGCCTCCCCCGGGCTTTTTCCTCCCAGTTTCATGACAAGACTTCCATGCTAAGACCTTCGGGGCAGCAGTAGTTCAGGGACTTGGCTTCGTGACTGGAGGCTTACCGGTTCAAGTCCCAATCAGACAATACAAAAATAAAAGTGGTGACTGATAACTGGAGAGGTTGCAGTGCTCCTCCTCGGCACTGCTGAGGTGTCCTTGAGCAAGGTAGCAAACCCTGAACTGCTCCCTGATGCCGGACAGACTGGCTCTTTCTAAAATGCTTGTTCATGTGTGCACCTTTGTGTATTTGTACTGTTTGTGTGTATTCAAAAATGTAACACAATTTAAAATCAATAAAGGTTAATCTTAAACGTAATCTTTAACACATATGTGTAACAAATTACCTGGAATATAACAAGGGGGCATAGACGGCGCGTGAGGCTCAGATTTGGGAACGCTAAAGAACTTTTTTTACCTGACGCTGCCCGCCTCCAGCAGTTATCGTTTTTCCAACCCAGTTTAGATTTAATCACGCCTACTTCCGCATTACGCAAGCATCGACGTAGCTCTACACGATAGCATCATTGACGTCACGATAAGAGATCAACACAGTGAAAGCACGGCCTGCTGACCAATCAGAGCTCACCGCCTCCTGACCAATCAGAGCTCTGTGTGCGGAGTTTAAAGCTATCAAGTCACTTATCAATCATATCATCGATCATATAATATCATAATATATTCCTTATCTGAGTCAGCTTCTCGAGCCGTATCTGGCCGTGCAAATGTAATTAAAGTCGGATCCACTCGTGTCTTAGATGGGGGCAGAGATATCATAAACCTGTTAATGTACGGCACGCATTCAAACACCTTTTTTTTTAACCAGCTGTTCTGTATTCACCATGCAGGTGAAACTATGTGGCTTGTATCCTGGATTAAGTGTTTAAGTCATGGATGTTTAAAGTTTAACTTCTTCATATTTGTCTAACATTATAGTTTACTTGTCAATAATGAAGTATGACGCTGCGCTGTCAGTACGCTTCTCCCTGTTTGCGAATGGTCAAATATTGCTAACCCCGCCCCTTTCGCGTGAACGCGCTCTCAGCCGGTCAGATAAACCCTGGGTTGATTTACCGAGTTGATAATGCCGGGTTACGTATTGTAACCCTTGTGATATTAACACAGGCGGAGCCCTCTACTGGACTCTATGGGTACTACCCTCTATGCAATAGCGATGTGCATCTCCATCACTGAGGCCGATGCGATGCGCATCTCAATACGTTGCCACGATACGATACATTAACGATACATTTGAAACACCAGGACGATGCGATACGATACGATTCACCCCTGTTGCGATACAGTTCGATACGATTTGATTCAACATTATGCGATTCGGTGCGATACGATTCAACACGATGCAAAAATAATGATACTTCAATATGGTACGACAGAGGATTTTTGTTGTATTCCTTATATGCAGAAAATCATACATTAACAAAAAAGTGCTTGACATATTTGGTACTGCACATCCCATCATACCGTTTATTTTTTTACCTTTAAAAGCTCTCCAGAGTACAATAATATAACATCTCACAGTTAAACAATCTAAGGATGTATTGCTCATGATTAACAATGTGCAAATAACAGCTACCACAGAGCCATGCCCATCGGCTGACTCACCAGTGAGCAGAAAGCAGTGGGTTCTATATGAACAATAAAGAATACAAATAACCTTTCACAAACAGGTATTTCATAACTGCTGACAGTGAGGAAGACATTTAAACTATTATTGGCCGTCACATGCTGCTGTAAACTAAACACCACTCTCTCTGACAGAACACCTCACTGAGTGATTTAACTCATGTCTAACTTTCAGGTTTCTCTTTTCAGCCGCAGACCCCATGTCGCCTCGTTATGTGCGTCGCTAAGTTCCTCATACTACTTGTGTACTTTAAAGTGGCTCGGCATCGTTTACAATTTGCGAGCGATTTTTCAAGTTGACCGTCTGTAGTATATAGTGCCGCGCACATATACCATCAGGACGTTACTGATGGGGTGCGGCTGCGGAGTGATACTGTGAGTATGCAAGCCCGCATCTAGGACGGATCTATGTATCATCACCTGTTAAGTAATTATAAAGACACCTCATACAAAGGTCTACGGATACCTGATCACTCTCCATGACCTGCGGTCAGCTATAGAGCATAAAGGACTATTACATCGTCTTTCTTGAACAATCCGAAGTGTTGCCAAACGTTTGATTTGTAGGTATTTTTCGGTGCGCTGTGTTTCTCTTTCTCCTCAACTTCTGTGTGTGTTGATAACTGAGACTCTCGGCCTCCGTAGTGGCGAAGCAAATATCAAAGATTGTGTCTGCTGAGCGTGGACAAGATGAGGGGATTTTATATCAATGAATAGTTTTTTTACCGATGCAAAGACGCTACGCAATCGATGCATCGGGAGTTCAACCCAAACTGTAGCCGATGTGCACTCCTTCAACCGGTGCACTCGCATCTTGAACGTTTATGCCGGTGCACCGATGCGAATCGGTGAATCTTAACATCTCTACTATGCAAGCATTCACCTACCATTTCTATAGACGTAGCCGGCCTTGGGCGGGCCTACCTGAATGCGTGCGCATCTCACCGTATATAAGGAGGCCTCGCCCCCTGACTATCATCCTACACCTCTCTTCAGCGAGCGGAATAGGACAGACAGTGCCCTGAGTAGAGGGCTCCGCCTGTGCTAATATGACAAGGGTTACAATACGTAACTCAGCTTTATCTCTCTCACAGACTCCGCCCTCTACTGGACTCTATGGGTACATTGGGTGGAGCCCCGATGTATACACGCACTGTCGTCCAACAACATCATTCCACCCTACTGCCCCTGACCAGCTTTTCTTGACAGCAGCTGCTGCCCCACATTCTCCTTTAACCCGGTTGTGACCGAGAAGAAGTCTGGGCTGCGACACTCTGCTGCGCTTAACTCGCCGAAAGTGTGCTCAAACAATAGTGCTGAGGGCCATAATAAGGCTGTCGACACAGCTACAGCCCGTGTGGAGTGTGCACGAATCCCCGTGGGGCAGGCTCTCCCCGCCTGTCCGTAGGCATGTGCAATGCACTCGCAGAGCTAGCCTGCCAGGCGTTTCTTGGACAGAGCTTTCCCGATCACCCCGCCCCCGACGCACACAAACAGCTGCTCGGTGCATCTAAGGGCAGCCGTGCGCTCCACATACCATGCTAGCGCACGCACCGGGCAGAGGAGGTGCTGTTTAGCTTCTCTGGTCCCACCCTGGGGGGGAAGACTAAAACCCCCTAACTCTTAGGCCAAACTAATTCACAGTATCTATTACAAGCACTTTTGTGTAATCTATAATAAAATATCAAAGTATAGTTGTATCTTTGTATCTTCTTCTTATTACCAGAGAACATGTCATGTTTTTACAACAATATACAATTAATCCTACCAATACAGATGGGAACGGGTGGGGGTCCCGAAAATATTTCCAATTACCCAAGGTGGGCCCGACGGAAAAAAGTTTGGGAACCACTGCCCTAACTGAATAGCCCTCGACCTGAACACACTCCTTAGGCTCTTGGGCACAAAGGAGGGGTTCGGTCTGAGTGTCGCGCCACTCCGGTCACCCCGAATCAGTAAACAGCTCGGGTGCACCGACTAGCGGTTAACTCGGACACTTTTTTGGCTGACGTTAAGGCAAGAAGCAAAGCTGTCTTCCACAATAGTGCTTTCAGGGAGGAGAGCTCTAGAGGCTCAAATGGCTCTATGACCAATGGTTCTTCAGGCAGGTCCCTCCGCATCCTGTTCTGGATACGTCCGTGAACACTGTGATGTAGGAGGTAATCCGTCCCAGTGGAGACCCCCTCCGGAGATGATCCGGGGACCCCCAAAACCGGAGGTTGCCCTCCACTGAGGGGTGGGGGGATGGTCACCAGCTGCCGTTAGTACCTCTTGGGGTCCAAACGCAGTCTGGAGAACCACCTCTGCAGGCGGCGCATATGCAGTAACCCCAGAGGGACCATCATGTGAGCAGCCGCTATTGAGACTCAAAGTCTGCATGACAGCTAAAGCTGTCACTGTCGCCCCCTGTCGCAGCCTGTGCACCGCCCGGAGAAGGGACGCACTTCTGCTCCCTGACAGGGTGGCGCATAGCGCGCCTGCATCAAGCACCACTCCCAACAACAACGCCTGTTGGTGAGGTATGGGGGTGGTCTTTTTTCAATTGATCGCAAAGCCTAATCTGGTTGGTGTGTGATCAATTGTGCTGTGCAAAGCATTGCCTGTTCCCGGGACACAGCCATGACTATGAGGTTGTCTAGTAAAAGAAAACTTGCCGTGGGCGCGCAGCGGTTGAAGCGTTGTGGCCACACATTTGCTGAACGTGCGTGGTGATAGGGTGTAGCCGAACGGCAGCCTGCTGAACTCGTAGGGCGTAGGCTATCCCCTGGAAGGCAAAACGCAGACACTTTCTGTGCTCTGGAGCAATTTCTACATGAAAGTACGCGTCTTTCAGGTCGGTGGTGGTGAACCAATCGCCTGGCTGCACCAGCCCCAGTAACTGTTTCATAGTTAGCATGCAGAATTTCCTGCGGGAAATGTGGCGATTCAGGCTGCAGAGATCTAGAATAGGTCTGAATTCCCCTGTCTTCCTGATAAATCAAATCAAGTGTTATTCATATAGCACATTTATAAACTATTTTTTGTCGAGCCAAAGTGCTGTACATATAATAAAAATAGCCTACAGTAGAGACACTTTACAGCAAATACAACAACACAGATTGTTCAGAATATCAGTATGAGAAAAACGACCCCCTCTGTCCTCAGACCCTCTGTCCTTAGACCCTCTGTCCTTAGACCCTCTGTCCTCAGACCCTCTGTCCTTAGACCATCACATCGTACAAGGAAAAACTTCCAGATAAAACCCACAGTTTAAAGGGAACATGGGAGAAACCTCAGGGAGAGCAACAGAGGAGGGATCCCTCTCCAGGACGGACAGACGTGCAATGGATGCCGTGTGTAAATTGAAAAGATAATACATTTGCAACATAGGTAGTCCAGATGTTTGCAAATGCATGTGTGTATAATAGGAAGATGCCATTTTCCCATGGAGGGTCGACACAGAAAGGGCCGATTATTTACTGAGGTCCCTGAACGTACCGCAGCACGCTCTTGTGTGAGCACGCGCTCCCCCATAATGCTGTTTTCACCACTACGGCAAACTGCATTAATCGGAGTCTTTATAGGTGTAGTGTGTTCTACTGAGGTCCCTGAACGCACCGCGACGCGCTCTTGTGTAAGTGCGGGCTCCACCATAATGCAACCTTTACCACTACGGGTAAACTGCATTGGAGTCTTTGCTCTAGGCGTAGTGTGTTCTCTGACAGCAATACGCCGGCCATAATGTCCCTGTACCCGCATAGCGCTCTCCTTTAGATAGCACTCCCTGCGGTTCATCCCTCTCTGCCAACTCATACGACCAAATGGGTCGATCGTTTAAGCGCTTAATACGACCTATAATTACGTTTTAAAATTGTCGGCCTCTAGTGCTCCCGTTCAATGCAAACTTTATAGAGGGTTGTTTATTCACAAATAACCCTCTCTGTAAAATCCTAAATTGTAGGATAGTTTGGCCATTAAAACGCTTTATGATTAGATTTCTAGCGAGAAGTATATATTGTACTTTTATAATCCACGTCCAGTCGATATGTAGGATCTATAGTTTGATAGATATTACGAAGATGATTCAAGGTTTCGTCAGGAGAACGTGTATATGCGGCAAGCCTCCATGTAAAGTTACGGGTTGAAAACAGTATTTCCGGTCTGGCCGTTTTCATAATAAAACCAATGATCAAATGATTTAACAGTGATATCTGCACTACTCATCCACTAAAAAACATCAGTTTATCCTAGTTAATTATACGACATTAATTGGTTTAAATTGTGTACAATGCTTTTGTGTTTTGATAGGCTAACACCACGCCGCAATGCATGGCGGGATATGGTGTTTATGTGATATGAAATCGGAAAACATTAAAAAGAAAATAATAATACTTTATTCCGAGTGTTCTTGCTTTTCTCTTTGGAAGTCATCACATAACGGCATTGCAATACACGGTTCGGCTGCATTAAATACTACAGATCTGCCCTAGATATGTATTTATAGCGCCCTGATCAGAAGACCTTTTGACAAACTGGAAGAGATGCCGCCAAAACTGAATACGTGACGTGGACCATAAATATATCAACAATTAAACAACATCTTCCATTTCTTTTCACACAACACGTCTCCTTGCAGTATCAACACTAATTCGGGTGACTTTTATATTTGATCCAATAGTAGATAGTCTGTGTTTACACCATAACGGTGCACAGCTGATAGAAATGGACTTTTTGTAGTTTTTAAAGATATTACTGATTTTCTGAACTACCTTTCCAACTCCTCAAGACAAGCAGGTAAAATGCATAAGCTTCACGTCGAGAGACTGAAACTGTATTTTCCTTTACCGTTCTGTTTTCATTTCACAATAAAGTGAATAGTCATATTATGTACGATATTATTATGTTTTATTAACTAGACCACTGGTCTAAACCGCACCTCCTAGTGGTTAAAGCACGTTATTGAATTTAGTTGTAGAATAAGTTACATTTGATGAAAACATTTAAATATTAAGAGTAGCCTACATACAAAATAGGGGTCAATGATAGAAATATAAAATATCAAGAAGATACTGTAGTGATCTCTACAATAAAACAGTTTAGTGCAGGACGTCCAAAGATATTAACAGGAGGATGTGCAAAACAGACAAACTAATAAGGCTGAATTTTACTCAGGTGTAACTAAAGTCTGATTTAAGGATTGTTTATATTTCACATCATCAATCAGAATCTGCAAAGTAACAAAAATAAATATAGTAGAGTAAAAATACCAGGTTAACCTCTGAAATGTAGTGGAGTAGAACAAAGTAGTACATGCTGCTGTAACAAAAACATTTCCCAACTTGGGATCAATAAAGTATATCTTATCTTAAGATGATCGATGGCTACTGCCATATTTGCTAAATGTGCCTCTGAACCTTGACAAATGCATGTTTCAGGCTTATCAATGAACAACAGGAGGGGTCACAGACATAAGACCAGCTGTTAAATAAAGCTCTTCTGACCTTAGCTGTCATGTGGTATTAATGCTGCCCATTATGGACACAAGCAATTTTCACCCATGTATTAATTATATGTTTTACATTTGATAACACCAATGTGTTTCCTATCCCCTAAACCTCCAGGGATATATACAGTTTAATACTGGCAACTTCTAATTGTGGTAAATACGAAAACGTCTTTTAAAACTACAATTCCCAGTAGAGACGTGCCATAGAACATGTTGCGAAACACACAATAGCCAGCAAGTGTAATTCTGCCAGAAGATGCCCACGACGCCGCGGCGCAGATGGTCACCAGGGGCACCCCTCTCAGAGCAGCCCAATATGTTGAGATGCTCCTTGTAGAGTGGCATCTCAGCCTGATGGCAGGGGGCGGCCACTGGCCCCGTAAGCCTGTGAGATGGTATCGACAACCCAGTGGGGCAGCCACTGGTTAGAGGGCCTAACCTCCTTGTCGCACTGCCACTCCAATATCCAATCACAGAGCTTGAGGGCTAATCACGGGGTTTGTAAAGCAAGGTGGATGTTGTAGTCCCAAACGATAGCTGGGGATTCTGGGTAGTGTAGTGTCTTCGGAAACTCTGTAGTGTCTAAACTCTGAAAAAACAATTTGTTTCTCCGAATCGAAGGTTAAAAACACAAAAACATTGTACACAATTTAAACCAATCAATATTGTGTAATTACCAAGGATAAACTGATGTTTTTTAGTGGATGAGTAATAGAGATATCACTGTGTAATCATTTGACAGTGTGGGGAATACTTCCGGTTTTATTATGAAAACTTCGAGACCGGAAATACTGTTTTCACCCACGCTAACTTTACATGGAAGTTGCCCCATATACAGTACACGTTCTCCTGGCGAGACCTCAAATCATCTTCGTATATCTATCAAACTGTAGATCCACACATCCACTGGACGTAGATTATAAAAGTACAATATACACTTCTCGCTAGAAATCTAATAAAAACGCATTGTAATGGCCAAACTATTCCACAATTTAGGATTTCCCAGAGAGGGTTATTTGTGAATAAACGACCCTCCGGAGCGTTTGCAATCGATAGGAGCATGTTGTTTCTTACACGACCACTAGAGGTGCTACACTTTAAAACGTGACTCTGGGTCGTATTTAGCTGCTGAACAATCGACCTATATGGTCGTTTTTTGTAGGAGGACAGGCTGCTCTCTGCGCATGCCCACTAGCCACCTCCTTTACAGGAGCTACAGCTGGGGCAGCGAATGGGGAATTTGTACGGTTAACATTGTGTGTAAGTGTAGCATTTGTGGAAACAAAAGATACTCAGATGCATCCTTCCCTTCAGCGTTTTCGGGCAAGCCTATCAGTCGCACATTAGATGCGGCTACGATTTTCCAGATCTTCCATTCTCGCCTCCTGTTTCGTTGTTTTATTCAGCGCTGAGGCATCGTCTTCCACCGCTCCAAGCCGCTCCTCAGCCTCCGTTAATCAGCCAGAGTATTGTTTTAGTTCGCCTTCGATAGATTGTATTGAGTGTATCCAGGGCCGCCCCTCCCTACAGGCCAATCACGCAGGCTGCATGGGGCCCCGCCTTGCGCAGGGGGCCCCGCCCAAAGGGCCTCAGCTGCTGTGCGCAGTTCTACACGCACCCCCCACGAGAGTGAGAGTGAGAGGTGACAAGGGGAGCACGTCTGCAACCCGACACCGTTGCAATGAATTGACATCTGACCAATCACGGCTTTGATACGGCCACTAGTGCAGGTGAAGTGATGTCGGTAAAAAGAGAGTTTCATTTTCAATCATCATCCTCAGGATCATTTAATGTATCATATGTTCGCAAATTGAAATTAATGCACTAATACATGTAGTTTAATCCACGTGAGTAGTTATACAAATGCCACTTTATCACATTAGAATGCATGGAATGTGACAGGTCGCCCCGCCCCTTTTGACCGGAAGACACAACCCTTTCGAACGGAAGTCCCACCCCCCTTGACCGGAAGTCCCGCCCATTTCGACCGGAAGTCCCGCCCCGTTTTACCGGAAGTCCCGTTCCGTTTGACCGGATGTCCCGCCCCCACTTCCGGCGGATGTCCCGCTTCCGGTTTACAAAATTAAATTAAATAAAATTAAAATTAAAAAAATTAGAAAAATAAAATGCCGTTGTTTCAATCAATTAGTATGCATAGGATATATGTCCCGCCTCCTAACCACTTCCTGTGCCCCTAATCCTGTATACAGTATTGAATGCAACTTGCAAATACTTGTAAATAACATGAAATTAATCAAAGTAAAGCATCTGAAAAAAACATATATTTTAAAAAAAGTCAGCCTCTCTGTTTTTGCGAACATTCCGAGACAAGTCAGGACATGAGGGGAGAGAGCATATGGTGGTCGAGGGGGGGGAACACACACACACACACACACACTTTCCTCACCCCTCACCCCTCTCCCGTTAGAGGTTGGTTAAATAAAAAGCCAGCGTCTTTTGGTCACTCTTCAATATTTTTCAAGTCGAGAGAAAATGGCCAAGAGACGTCTTGATATGAGTTTAATCAGCGAGACACCGGTGACAACTTACAGCCATCCATTGGGTGCTCCAGTCAAGAAATGAATGCAGTTTGTATGCCGGGTTCAGACGCCTACAGCCGAAGATATGCTTCAGTCTCCTCTGTCTTGAAGGCATTCTTAAGCACATAAATGTAACATTAGGCTATGCATAAAATAACCAAACGATTATTACATTAACTAATTTGAACAGTAATTCACATCATCATCATCATCTCATAACAAAATAAGCTAAGGCAACTACTTGCATTCAGTGACGTGATTTTTAAAATGAAAACCAGGGATATCTTTTGCTTCCATATCTCATTAAAAATATCTAATGTTAGTAACTATTAAAGAAAGAATGGGGACAATTCTGTTTTAATGTAGTTTGACCATTGTAACTGCTGTGCAGACATACTGATAAAATAGGGCTTCTAACTAATTACCTTAAATAAAATCACTAATTAATTAAACCAGTTCAATACGCATTATTCTTATTCTTATCATTCTTTATGAGCGCAGTAACGGTAAGGTATCTAATTACTTATTTATATCGTATTCCATCACATAATAACAGAGATGGCCAAACTGAAGTTGAGACATGGCAGAAATCCTACAATGAAGTGGGAACAGTGAAGGGGAAGTCTCTTTGAAGAGGGTATTCATAGTTTAAAGATCTTAATGCCCCCTTGATCATATCTTTTTTTTTAAAAGACTGTTTCTCTAAAAGGCAAGTTTTGTGATTTTCAAGACTTTTTACAGACACTCGGCAGATTTGTGTGTAATTCTCTCACAAAGGAACAGTACGTCTCTTGCTTTTTTTGATAACGTTTTTTATGTATGACAACTTTACAACTCGTAGAAAGTTAAGTACCTTTTCTGAGCAGATTTTCTTTAAGACTGTGACTCTTAACACACCATCCCCCCGAGAGCCAGACATACTCATCCCCTTTTCAACGTATTTTGTTTTTGTCTTTCTCGCCTTTTTTTTCCATGATATTTTTTGAAAAAACTACATAGTGCTTGCTAGCAAAAATACAACATGCAACTAAGACATTATACAATATTACGACATTTTGCGATATTTTAAACACAATATACTTGTACCCTTTTTTTTTGTCGGACTTCAAGATATTTTGCATGTCATGCATAAACACGGTGTCATCTTTCTTGAAACTGACGTGCTGTCCGTTTTACAAACAAGTTATGTTTATGCTTCTTCATCCTCTGAATGTTCCTCCCCCGTCCCGCTTCCTTCAGCCATCACAACAACAATCAAGGTGGATCTGTGAAATGAAGCACCTCTTCCCAAAGCGTGACTACCCTATTGAGGGCATGCGTCTAGGGCAGTAGGGTCTAAATCGATTGGCCAGATATACTAACATGCAGAACGTACGGTATGTTTGAAAAAGACTAACCATTTAACCATTTGCGTTGAAAACAGCATACACGTGAATATTTTGACTGAAGTGAAAAAATTCCATCACGATATCTCCAGTAATATGGGGAATTCTAAGCTGGAGACTGTCCTGGGGATGCTACAATCAGTATAACTATTGATTTTGTGTGTGAAAAAAATAAAAAAAGTGTTTTTTTTACATCTAAAAACGATAGTTACGGCTGTAACTACGGTTCTATGAGTCCCGGATGACCGCCAGAGGCGGTGCTTTAGCACTGGATATGTCCATCGCGCGCATGCGCAGCTCGAGTACCAATAACAACAAAGTCACCTGTGACCCACGTGACACCGGCTATATCAGCCGGTATTGTCAGAGGATCTGTTCCCCGAATCTTCTCGCGAGCACACAAGAATTCTGAGTGACAGGGAACTCTGGCGGTCATCCGGGACTCATAGAACCGTAGTTACAGCCGTAACTATCATTTAATTTTGTCCCTACTGACCGCCAGAGGCGGTGCTTTAGCACTGGATGACTTATTCCAACAATGTCATGAAGAATCCAAGCCCTTGCTCACCACTGGAAGCAGCGGAGCTCGGCAAAAGGACCACGCCTAAAGAATGGGGAGTGGCGACATTGACCTGATGACAACTGGAGAATGTGCCAGAAGACGCCCACGACGCCGCGGCGCAGATGGTCACCAGGGGCACCCCTCTCAGAGCAGCCCAATATGTTGAGATGCTCCTTGTAGAGTGGCATCTCAGCCTGATGGCAGGGGGCGGCCACTGGCCCCGTAAGCCTGTGAGATGGTATCGACAACCCAGTGGGGCAGCCACTGGTTAGAGGGCCTAACCTCCTTTAGTGCCGCCAGGGCAAACTCAAGAGTTGCTCCTCCTGCCGTATACAAGCAGTAGCCTTGATATACGCCCTTTGGGCACCCCCAGGGCACCCCCAGGGCACAGCAACTTCGATGTGCCGTACTCCTGAATATCAAAGCGTGCCAGCTGGGTAGGCTGATTTAAGTGGGTTTGTGGAAGGACCCCGGGCGGGAATGCCACATTTGCCCAAAGGCCAACGCCTGAGAGTCTCACCTCGGGCATGTATTGTTTATGGAGAGGACATGCAACTCCCCGACTCGCTTCCCTGAGGCTATGGCCTTCGTGGGCAGCCACCTAAGCCCCCACCTGGGCCAGGGGCTCGAAGGGAGGAGATGATAGGGCATCCGGCAGCAAGGGCAGGTCCCAAGCCGGAGCCCTCTGGGTGCAAGGGGGACGCCGCCGTGAATCGCAGCCACATAAATTCAGAGTGGAGTGAGAAGGTCCACTATCTAGAAGGGACTCTTGTCTAAGCAACAATGTACATGCTGTCCCCAAGGAACACGCACCCCCAGTTGGGGTAGAAAGTGCATGAGTGCAAGCTGCACAGCCCGAAGCTCTAGCACGTTGACATGGCGCGCACACTGCTGGGCAGACCGCTGACCCTGAACGGTCCTGCCCTGCCGCACTGCACCCCACCCTGAGAGACATGCACCTATGGTGATGGTCTCCTGGCGGGATGGGATGGCGCCCTTGGGCACGCCTACCAGGAGATAGGCCCTGCCCCTCCAGCGTGACTTCACTGTGCCTGTGCCACTTGGCGTCCAAGTGGAGGCTGTTCAGCCACATCTGCATGGGGCGCAACGACAGTGGGCCTAAGGGCCCAGCGGCCGAGGCAGCTGCCAGTCTGCCCAAGGGCCGGAGGAACTGAATATAAGGCACCCTCTTGCCCGGCCCACGTGGAAGTAGGCATCCCTCGGTTGAGAACCACTCCACCTGTGCGTATGCAGTAGTCAGCATATAGAATGGCAGCACCTTCAGGAATCTGTTGATTCCTCTGAGGTCCAAGATCGGGCGAAATCCACCGACTTTCTTGCTCACGAGAAAGTATGCAGAGTAAAAGCCCCTGGCTAAGCAGAGGGTCTTACTGGGTTGATTGTGTCCTTGGAAAAAAGGACGGACAACTCTTGGCCCAGAGGTAGGGCCCCTGCCGGATCGCTGAAGACTGTCAATTAGACCCAGCCGAAGTCTAGGGACCGGAGCTGCGGTCCGTACCCCTGGGTTAAGGTGAAAACCACCCAAGGGACGGAAGTACAGACTGCCCAGAAACTGAGCTGCTGCTGGGAAAGCAGCCACCGACCACCCCCGGGATTTCAGAGCCCAGCCCCCCGGACCCTGGAGCCTCTTGGGGGGTTCCGGTAAGGCTCTGGGGCATGGGGCCGCCTGGAAGGCGGGCGACATGGGGCACGAAAGTCATTGGGAGGCGGTTGAGTGGGCCGCTAAGACCTCTGCGGACCACCCCTGTAATCCGGCGGCTGAGTGCGGCTGCTAGAGCGCCCCCTGGGCCTGCTGGGAGAGGGCACAGGTCTGCGAGGACCCGAGTGCTGCTGCCTGGTATGCCTAGCTTGGGCGGCATGCTCCAGTGCCTCCAGGGCAGCTGATCTAAACAGCTCCCCCTGCTACTCGCCGAACAGAAAGAGGGATGTAATTACACCCACGTTACCGGCAGAGGGAGCGGGAGCGAGAGCACTGCCTTCACCTGGCTGGATTTATAAACACGGCAGTTCAGCGCCTACCAGGAGCGGGGGCGAGAACACTGCCGGCTAAGTTAAAGACGAATGCCAGATGCAGCATAACCGGGAGCGGGTGCGGGAATACAGCCTTCACCCGCTACCTGCTTAACGGAAAAACAGGGCAGTTCCGCATATACCAGGAGCGGGGGCGAGAACACTGCCGGCTGAGTTAAAGACGAATGCCAGATGCAGCGTAACCGGGAGCGGGTGCGGGAACATAGCCTTCACCAGCTACCTGCTTAACAGAAAGAGTAGAGCCGCGCCGCTACTCGCCCAACAGAAATAGGGATGTAATTACACCCACGTTACCGGCAGAGGGAGCGGGAGCGAGATCACTGCCTTCACATAGCTGGATTAGTAAATAAGGCAGTTTACCAAGAGCGGGGGCGAGAACACTGCCTTCACTGGCTGAGCTAGAGGCGAGTGCCAGATGCAGCGTAACCGGGAGCGGGTGCGGGAACAAAGCTTTCACTAGCTACCTGCTTAACGGAATAAACAAGGCAGTTTAGCGTCTACCAGGAGCGGGGACGAGAACACTGCCTTCACTGGTCGAGTTGGAGACGAATGCCAGATGCAGTGTAACCGGGAGCGGGTGCGGGAACACAGCCTTCACCAGCTACCTGCTTAACAGAAAAACAAGGCAGTTTGGCGTCTACCAGGAGCAGGGGCGAGAACTGCCTTCACTGGTTGAGTTAGAAACGAATGCCAGATGCAGTGTAACCGGGAGCGGGTGCGGGAACACAGCCTTCACCGGCTACCTGCTTAACGGAAAAAACGAGGCCGTTTGGCGTCTACCAGGATTGGGGGCGAGAACTGCCTTCACTGGTTAAGTTAGAGACGAACGCCAGATGCAGCGTAACCGGGAGCGGGTGCGGGAACACAGCCTTCACCAGCTACTGAACGGGAAGAGTTGATCGGTGCTACTACTCGCCGAACAGAAAAAGGGATGTAGCTACATTCACATTACCGGTAGAGGGAGCGGGAGCGAGAGCACTGCCTTCACCTAGCTGGGTAAAATAAAGAAGCTTAACAGTATACGCAAGACGTTAGCCGTGCGGCTGCTGCTAACGATCAAGCGAGATCAAGTCAAATAACACACGTGTTTAAGACCAGATAACTAGCTTCTAAAGAGAGAATAGCACAGAGCCGTAGTTACAGCAGTAACCATGGTCAGGGCTCACACGGCATCTAACCATAGTTACAGTAGTAACTATGGCCAGTACTTACACGGCTTAGAACCGTAGTTACAGTCGTAACTATGGCCAGCACTTACACAGCATAGAGCCGTAGTTACAGTAGTAACTCTGGCCCGTACTTCCACGGCTTGGAACCGTAGTTACAGGAGTAACTCTGGCCAGTACTTGCACGCCTTGGAACCGTAGTTACAGTAGTAACTATGGCCAGTACTTACACAGCATAGAGCCGTAGTTACGGTATTGCCTATGGCCAGTACGTGCACGGCTTGGAACCGTAGTTACAGTAGTAACTATGGCCAGTACTTACTGCTGATAACCTTAGTTACAATAGTAACTGTGGCCGGTGCCTAAAAGTGTCAGCCAACGGCTGCCCACTAGAGAACAGCCAGAGAACAGCCCGCATAGAACCGTGCCTGGTTCCAGTAGTAACCGCACATGCCGAGCACACAGCACCCGCCGTGAAGATGTTCTCTGCCTATCATCCTAGTGCTAGGAGTCTAGTACTAGGAGCAGTAATACAACGATCTAGCGCTACTGCAATCAAACCCTATGCTACCGGGAGCGGGAGCACTGCCCTGAGTTAATAGTTAAGCTCAACAGCAAGGTGTTAGCCAAGCGGCTGCTGCTAACAATCAAGCGACCAAGTCAGAACACAAATGTTAAGACCAGATAATAGCTTCTAAGAAATAGAAAGTACTTACCTTACTTTCTGCATCTAAATGAAAAACGGGTTCAAAGTATGAACGTTCAAAACCTGAACGCTGTAGGCTACAAAAACGTAGCCACGGTACCCTCGCGCAGCGAGAAGATGAAAGGAACAGATCCTCTGACAATACCGGCTGATATAGTCGGTGTCACGTGGGTCACAGGTGACTTTATTGTTATTGGTACTCGAGCTGCGCATGCGCACGATGGACATATCCAGTGCTAAAGCACCGCCTCTGGCGGTCAGTAGGGACGAAATAGAACTGTTGTCATCATTATAGCAAGGGGAGCGTGTCTGATACATGTGTATTACAGTCCTTCTTGTTGTGTTTTTCAGTGTTTTCTGTGTGTCTGTACACACAAAGCACACTTCATTATCTACTTTTCAGCTTTTTTAAAAAGAAAAGTGTATCTTTCGCTAACTTTCTCAGAGAATTTAAGCATAAATCTGTCAAATGTTCAAAACAGCCTTGTTTCACTGAAATACCCTCAAAATGACAAACTGCCATTAAGAGTCAGATTCTTAACCAAGTCTACTGACACAAAGTACTTCATTATCTATTTTTCAGCTTTTTATACACAAAGTGTATCTTTCAGTAAATTTACCAGAGAATGTAAGCATACATCTGTCAAATGTTCAAAACAGCCTTGTTTCACTGAAATACCCTCAAAATGACAAACTGCCATTAAGAGTCAGAATCCTAACGAAATCTCCTCAAACAGAGTACTTTCTACAGATGAAGCCTCCCACTCAACGCAATATGTCCCACCCACTCAGCAAATCATATAAAACTAAGGACGGCCGTTAAAAACTAGCCATGGATCTGAGAAAAACCAAGTCTGATGTAGCCTGCCCTTATTATCACCAGGATAATGGATACGGGCTTAATGACTGGATGCTACAAAGTAAGGGAGAGGATGTCCCCGAAGAAGAGCTCTCCCCTATATCATATCCATGTAAGGTCTTTAGGACAAAAGAGGACCATGATAACATGACATATGAAGAATATCTTTCTTTAAAAGATGGTATTATAGATAACCTTTATAGAAACAGTATATCTCATACCACTCGTCAAGATCGCAAACGACAATTAGCAGAAAATAATAGAAAAAGTAAAGAAAAATGAAGAAAAAGAAAAAGCAACATGAAAAGGAGAAGAAAGAGATCTCCCTTACTTTGTACCATCCAGTCATTAAGCCCGTATCCATTATCCTGGTGATAATAAGGGCAGGCTACATCAGACTTGGTTTTTCTCAGATCCATGGCTAGTTTTTAACGGTCGTCCTTAGTTTTATATGATTTGCTGAGTGGGTGGGACATATTGCGTTGAGTGGGAGGGTCATCTGTAGAAAGTACTCTGTTTGAGGAGATTTCGTTAGGATTCTGACTCTTAATGGTAGTTTGTCATTTTGAGGGTATTTCAGTGAAACAAGGCTGTTTTGAATATTTGACAGATGTATGCTTAAATTCTCTGGTAACGTTACTGAAAGATACACTTTGTGTATAAAAAGCTGAAAAGTAGATAATGAAGTACTTTGTGTCAGTAGATTTGGTTAAGAATCTTTGACAGATTTATGCTTAATTCTCTCAAGAAGGTTACCGAAAGATACACTTTTGTATTAAAAGCTGAAAAGTAGATAATGAAGGACTTTGTGTCAGTAGATTTGGTTAAGAATCTTTGACAGATTTATGCTTCATTAATAAATGGTTAGTATTTTTCAAACATACTGTACGTTCTGCATGTTAGTATATCTGGCCAATCGATTTAGACCCTACTGCCCTAGACGCATGCCCTCAATAGGGTAGTCACGCTTTGGGAAGAGGTGTTTCATTTCACAGATCCACCTTGATTGTTGTTGTGATGGCTGAAGGAAGCGGGACGGGGGAGGAACATTCAGAGGATGAAGAAGCATAAACATAACTTGTTTGTAAAACGGACAGCACGTCAGTTTCAAGAAAGATGACACCGTGTTTATGCATGACATGCAAAATATCTTGAAGTCCTACCCAAAAAAAGGGTACAAGTATATTGTGTTGAAAATATCGCAAAAAGTCGTAATATTGTATAATGTATTAGTTGCATGTTGTATTTTTGCTAGCAAGCACTATGTAGTTTTTTCCAAAAATATAATGGAAAAAAAAGGCGAGAAAGACAAAGACAAAATACGTTGAAAAGGGGATGAGTATGTCTGACTCTCGGAGGGATGGTGTGTTAAGAGTCACAGTCTTAAAGAAAATCTGCTCAGAAAAGGTACTTAACTTTCTACCAGTTGTAAAGTTGTCATACATAAAAAACGCTATCAAAAAAAGTAAGAGACGTACTGTTCCTTTGTGAGAGAATTACACACAAATCTGCCGAGTGTCTGTAAAAAGTCTTAAAAATCACAAAACTTGCCTTTTAGAGAAACAGTCTTTTTAAAAAAAAATAGATATGATCAAGGGGGCATTAATATCTTTAAACTATGAATACCCTCTTCAAAGAGACTTCCCCTTCACTGTCGCGCTTCATTGTAGGATTTCTGCCATGTCTCTACTTCAGTTTGACCATCTCTGTTATTATGTGATGGAATACTATATAAATAAGTAATTAGATACCTTACCAAAAGTAGCAGGACTGCACCCTCGGGATGAACGAAAGGGCCATATTATGGAGCCGTCGTACACTTGCTGCCGAGCCTCCGTTAACTCCCGTTTTACACACGCCCCTCCAAGTTTGTAAAATCTACGGACCCCGCGAGGTCTCGCCGGGGTCCCGGCGCTACCGGGGGTCGTAACCTCGACCCCTCGACCCCTCGACCCGATGTTAGGCGCCCGTTACCGTATTTATGCTCTATATTGCCTTGCCGTACTCTGTTCCGCCTCGGACCACCAGATGGCGCTGTCGGGGGTGCCAGCAACTCAATATGGGTCCACTTATCCAATATTTATGTATTTAAATATACATAATGTTGTGTGTGGCCGACAACTCAATATAGTGAGTAAGTGCATTGCACATGGTCCAGCTGTACACTATATGGTCCTGCTGTACACTATTATGTACTGCTGCACACTTTATGGTCCTGCTGTACACTCACCAACTTAATTCCAAAATAATTATAGTTTTTAATAAATTCAAGGAACTCGAGATGCCAAGGCCAATAAGGGCCGGGCCCTGGGGCCCTGGGCACGGCCCTTATTATATATATATATATTATTATATATATATATTATATCACCATCACGCCTCCTTGAGTCTCTAGGACTTCAGGGGGCGGAGCTAGGGCAGTCAGACGCTAATGGCAGTAATGCACGATGGCATTTGATTGAAAAAAGGTTCTGGGTGGGCCAGGGTGCCCATATTTCAGATTCCTTATCTGGGCCTTATTTAGAGGCCCCCTGTGAAAGAATTATCTCTTTAGCCCTTTTCAAAGTACTTTAAACAGTCACGGAGCACTGCGTCTAGTCAAAAGGCCGCAACGGAAGGTTTTGTTACATTTTAAGCCGTAACCTTTGACATTTAGTCGCACCAGAGGCATCCATTTGCATCTGCTCTCCGAGACGGTTAAAATGACATCAAGCTCAAAGCGGTCAGACCTTCCTTTGTGCTGTAAAGGGCAGCGTACGGCATGAAAGCGTGACCTTTGACCTTTGGAGCTTTGTTACAATTCAAGCCGTAACCTTTGACATTAGGAGCAGCGGAGGCATCAATCTGCATGTACTCTTCGAGCCGGTTCCAATGAGAGCAAGCTCAAAGCGGTCGGACCTTCCTTTGCGCCGTCGAGAGTACTGTCGGCATTGCGAATGTGACCTCTGACCTCGGTTTTGACCTTGTACGAGATCGCAGGGTCCCCATATTTTGCAAGCGGATTCCACACAAGCTAAACAACACACTCTCAAAGGCTCGGAGCGCCAAGCACAATTTTGGATTTTTTTTCAATTTTCTCATTCTTCTCCAGCACTAGCCTCTCAGACTATTCACGTAAATCAGAATTATGTGAGAAATATTAAATATTATTGAGAAAAAAATTATGGGTGAGTTTAAGTTTCCATACTTCAGATTCCCAGACACCCCCCCCCATAAGTACATGGTAAAAATATTTGGTAAGTGGGACCCACATTGGTTTGTCGTACACCCCCCCCCACACACACCATTACAAATATTTGGTAACTGGGACCCATATTGCCTTTCTGCCACCCCCAACCCCCCCATAAGTATGAGTACACACAGTACGTTAATATTTGTTTAATATATGGTAAGTGGGCCTCCTATTGACTTTCTGCCACCCCCCCATGAGTACAAGTACAACCCTATTAGAACACAGCCACCTAGGGTCCAAGAACGTGCAGCACACAAATACGTTATTTCCGGCACAAATATAGTGGCGACGGGACTGCAAATTCGGTGGACCATCCCTTGGCCCAAATATATGGACGGCGCTGCTAAATCCCTATGGGAGAATTGGACGGCCGGGCACTATGTTGCTTACCATTACTGCGCTCATAAAGAATGATAAGAATAAGAATAATGCGTATTGAACTGGTTTAATTAATTAGTGATTTTATTTAAGGTAATTAGTTAGAAGCCCTATTTTATCAGTATGTCTGCACAGCAGTTACAATGGTCAAACTACATTAAAACAGAATTGTACCCATTATTTCTTTAATAGTTACTAACATTAGATATTTCTGCAAAACAAAAGATATCCCGGGTTTTCATTTAAAAAATCAAGTCACTGAATGCAAGTAGTTGCCTTAGCTTATTTTGTTATGAGATGCTGATGATGTGAATTACTGTTCAAATTAGTAAATGTAATAATCGTTTGGTTATTTTATGCATCGCCTAATGTTACATTTATGTGCTTAAGAATGCCTTCAAGACAGAGGAGACTGAAGCATATCTTCGGCTGTAGGCGTCTGAACCCGGCATACAAACTGCATTCGTTTCTTGACTGGAGCACCCAACGGATGGCTGTAAGTTGTCACCGGTGTCTCGCTGATTAAACTCATATCAAGACGTCTCTTGGCCATTTTCTCTCGACTTGAAAAAGATTGAAGAGTGACCAAAAGACGCTGGCTTTTTATTTAACCAACCTCTAACGGGAGAGGGGTGAGGGGTGAGGAAAGTGTGTGTGTGTGTGTGTGTGTGTGTGTCCCTCGACCACCATATGCTCTCTCCCCTCATGTCCTGACTTGTCTCGGAATGTTCGCAAAAACAGAGAGGCTGACTTTTTTTAAAATATATGTTTTTTTTAGATGCTTTCCTTTGATTAATTTCATGTTATTTAGTATATAGTATTTGCAAGTTACATTCAATACTGTATTCAGGATTAGGGGCACAGGAAGTGGTTAGGAGGCGGGACATATATCCTATGCATACTAATTGATTGAAACAACGGCATTTTATTTTTCTAATTTTTTTTATTTTAATTTTATTTAATTTAATTTTGTAAACCGGAAGCGGGGGCGGGACATCCGCCGGAAGTGGGGGCGGGTCATCCGGTCAAACGGGTTGGGACTTCCGGTCAAAAGAGGTGGGACTTCCGGTCAAACTGGCGGGACTTCCGGTCGAAAGGGGCGGGACTTCCGGCCGAAATGGGCGGGGCTTCCGGTCAAAAGGTCAACAGGGGCGGGGCGACCTGTCACATTCCATGCATACTAATGTGATGAAAGTGGCATTTGTATAACTACTCACGTGAGTTTACAACAACAAAAATAATCGCTTTGTTTTTATATCACATCCGACCGGAGGAAAATGCAGCACGGCTCTCACTACCGATAATCCTAATCCCACGGGCAAACCATAATATGTACAGTGTTAATAGTTTACTGTATTATTAGTGTCTAATATTACTGCTATAATAATATTAAACAGTCTGAATGAAACATACATGAAAAACATGCAATAAATATACAAAGAATAGACACTGAACATGTGCCAGGTGTGATCCATGTGGGGGGATGTGCACATAAGAGCGGGAAATGCAGAGGAAGGTATTTTGAGTGGGGGTGCTGAGGTGCTGGACTCCAGTGAACACTATTACGGGCACTATAGAGCACACACAAAAGCACTCCCCACAGGCAAACACACAGTACACCCGCGACTGTTACAATGAAGGCTCGATAATCAGCTCACGGCATATAGGCAGGGGGAAAGTGCTATCTTTTATGAGTGGGGAGCGGACCTCACCTCCTCTAGGGGGGTCCGGGGGGATGCTCCCCCGGGAAGATTTTTTTTAAATATTGAAGTTAAAAGCATCAATCTGGTGCACTTTAAGAGCAACATTAGGAGATATATGGATACATCTCTCAACACCCAGATGAAACACGACTGTAAGCAGATGTTCTTTTTCTTCATGGATATTTTACAAATCACTCCCCTTTCAAACTGTATTCTTGTTTTACTGCCATATAGTATTTCATAACTGTTTTTCCTTTATTCTCTTATTTGTTTTATAACTATAATGATCATATGAAGGTGTGCCATGGAAATAATCTTTTGAATAATTTGTGACCAAACCGTTTGAGACCCACTGAGCAACACACTGGACGCTCCCTAAGCGTCCAATAGCGACGTTTGGTCAGTGACCGTGGCGTCCAATTGTGACGCTCCTCGGCTCCTTCAGCGTCATAAAGGGACGCAAATAGCTTTCAACTGATTGCAATGTATTCCCATCTGCGTCGGGATTAGACGCTCATGGAAGCACGGCATTCGTTTGTGTCGGCTGCCCTTAAAGGCAATGTGAGCGTCCATTCCCATTGGATAATGGAGAATTGCCCACCCGGAAGTAAGTATTCCTCTTACTGTCGATTGATTTTACAGTGATATCTGCACTACTCATCGACTAAAAAACACCAGATTATCCTTGTTAATAACACAACATTGATTGGTTTAAATTGTGTGCAATGCTTTTGTATGTTTCCCCTTCGATTCGGAGAAACAAATGTTTTTGCTGAGTAAAGAATGGCAGAAGACACTACACTACCCAGAATCCCCAGCTATAGTTTGGACTACACCATGTGCTCTGTTTGACAAACCCCGCTTTTTTCACCATTCATTCCATGGCTGGCGTCTATGTCACATGATCTTCAAATTTCTCCCTGCAGAAAAAGAAAACATGGCCGAACTTCATTTTATTCTCGGTAGAAAATGCCTATTTTAAAGTTAGTTTGGCCATTAAAATGTGTTTTGATGTCATTTGATGCGAGAAATATGAGTTGTTATTTCAGATTATGTGTGCAGTGGATGTACATGATCTTTAGTTTGCTAGTTATTACGAAGATTACTTCAGGAAATCGCGACGTTTTCATTGTTACCAAGGTGGTTGCTAGGGACGCTGCTATCGATATTATTTCTGTTATGTTGTGTAACTGTTTAATGGTGTTATATTTATTGCTACCCCCTTCCCCGTCAATGGATAGTGTTGGTCCACAGCCTAAACATATTAGTTTAACAAAATCCGCATCTAAAGATACGTTATTTTCCCCCTGTGCAATTCCAGTCTCACATCTCACAGCACATCGTCATTAACAAACTCCGGAAACAAACCGAAAACATTTAAAACAAATAATAATAATAATTTATTCCGAGTGTGCTTGCTTTTCTCTTTGAAAGTCATCACATAACGGCCTTGTAATACACGGTTCGGCTGCATTACATATTACATATCTGCCGTAGTTCTGTATTTATAGAGCCCTGATGAGAAGACAAACATGAGGAACTGAAAACGTGACGTGGATCATAAATATATCAGCCATTAAACAACATCTTACATTTCTTTTCACACAATACGTCTCCTTGCAGTATCCACACTAATTCGGTTCACTTTTATATTTGATCCAATTGGTAGATAGGCTGTATTTACACCATAAAGGTGCACAGCTGATATAAAGGGACACCTGGTGGTTAAAGCATGTTATTGAATTTCATTATTTGTATTATTAGATATTAATACGATCCCTATAAAGTATATTCATTACTCGTTATTCTCTACTAATAGTTAATTAAAGACTGTATGTAATGACTATTTTGCACATCCCTTTCAAGATTTCAAGATTTTCTAAGGTTTATTGACATATCATATAGGCCTACACAACTGTGGTGTAGTTCTGCACTGAATGAAAAACTTGGGTCGCAGGTTCCTCAACAGTGCATTACAAGACATCTATCAATATTTGTGCATACCTCCAGCAATGTTAACTATGTTGAAGCACTTATTTTAACTGATATTATACATAAAGTATTATACTCTTATAAGATGTATGTAGATATTTCATCTCCGGCCTTGTCAAGTATTGAACAATCAATAAATAAAGAACACAGAATTGTTGAATATAAAACACAGAATTTGTGTGATTATACTAAATGATTTCAAATCATTCAAATCCAGTTTTGGACAGTCTGCCGTGGTTCCATCCCATTTCAAGTGCTGTTCGAGAATCGGCTTAACCCTCGGAGCACACTCTCCAATCACAGAGCTTGATGACTATTACGGGGTTTGTCAAACAGAGCACATGTAGTCCAAACGATAGCTGGGGATTCTGGGTAGTGTAGTGTCTTCTGCCATCCTTTAGTCCTGGGAATGGACGCTCACATTACCTTTAAGGGCAGCCGAGAAAAACGAATGCCGTGCTTCCATGAGCGTCAAATCCCGACGCAGATGGGAATACATTGCAATCAGTTGAAAGCTATTTGCGTCCCTTTATGACGCTGAAGGAGCCTAGGAGCGTCACAACTGCACGCCACGGACACTGACCAAACGTTGCTATTGGAAGCTTAGGGAGTGAGAGTGTGTTGCACTGAGATAACTTAGACTAAAGTTAACTATCTAGATACTCAGAGAGTCCTTTAGCTCTCCTGAGCCTCTCAGCTGCTGGCACCGGTCCCTCTCTCTCCCTCTCTCACACACACTAAATGCGCTATGTCCGCACACACACACACACACACACACACACACACACACACACACACACACACACACACAGAGGGTTTGAATGACACAAGCACACTTTTATTTCCATGCAACTCTCTGATTGGTCTGGTGTCTTGCCTCTGTTGCATTCACTGAACACTGGAAATTACAGTCCTGCCGTCCTCTCGAGTGTCATGATTAGGTTCACGTAAGAAACGGTTAATGTATTATATTATGGAGGTAGAATTGTCCGGTGCTACAGAAAAAACATTCGGGGCAGGCCAAAATATTATTTTACCAACAATGTGGAATTTATTGGCTACATATTACACAGAGTATGCACCGCAGGAGCAGCAATAACCGTCAAATAATAATTCAGAAAGGGGAGCTCCGCACCCCCTGCCTGCCGCTAGGGGGTGCTGCAGCGCCCTCAGAACCCCCCTTCCAGCGCCCATGGGGAAATGTATCAAATTGTTTTGTGTGTGTGTGTGTTTGTGTGTGCCAGGTGTGATTCATATGGGGGGATGGGCACATAAGGGGGGGGAAAACACATCTGGTGAATGTGTGTGTGTGTGTGTGTGTGTGTGTGTGTTTGATCTGATCCGGATAGTTACTAATTCCTTGTATTTATGGCGGGAACACCATGGGTGTTATAAAGTTGACTAAATCATCCAAAATTCAATGACAGTGGTGATCAGCAATCGTATATGTTCAATGTCTACTCTGAAGGATATCATAAAGCCTTAATGCAATCGAATCTAAAACAAAACAGTTATGATTGTGAAAGTAGTAAATAAAACCCAACACAACAACAGGAGGGTTAATACATTTACTGAACCAATGCTTTCTCAAGCAGAAGTACACCAGCAGACAACATGAAGAGGAACGGCAGCTATGATTCATCATTTCACCTCGCAGGAAATGAAGTACTTTGGGATCAAGTGAAATATGCATGTCGTCCCTGCTTTCTAATTGAAGCAAAGAGAAGAATTACTCTGCGACAGAATTTGATTAGTGTCATTAGAAACATTTAGCAAGGGGGTTAGGCAGAAAGATAAGCAATATAAATGTTTAAACTTGATGAAGGGTTGACATTACAGAAGGTAATTATGCCTCGCTAGCGTAGGAACGGGTGATCAATAATGAATGCATAGCAGGTCATGTGATGGAGATATCATTCAAACTGCTAATGAATCATGCATTCAGGATGATGAACATGGTGAGAAAGAGTTTTTATTCTTTTCCTCCTCACTGTCGAGAGATGTACACACTGAGCTCCTTGGGGATTTACCTTTAACATAATTTCTCATTTACATAAATACTACACAATATATAATAGTATCGACATCGTTTGTGTGTGAATTTGTATTTCTTACTTGGTGAGGCCCAATCACTGAAAGCATACCAACGACGGCCATGACTGTAATTTGCAAAACGTCCATATTACACTCAAACTACTGGACAAAATACACATGTTTAGACTTTATCTGTTACATTTGTCTACTTTTAGGCCAATGTTGTAATAAATAAAAAAGAATATCACATTTATTCCCCAGAGTGTTATTCCTAGCAGTGTGGAGAAGGCTTTCAAGCAGTATTCAACGGTCTATGTTGGGAAATGAAACATAGAATGAACATTTTTATTTCAGGCATCTGGTCATGCCAACATGTGCATAGCCACATATATCAATATGGACCATGTAGTTGATAAAGGATATTTACTTGAGTTTACACACAGCTTACATAAACCTCAATGGCAGATAAACAAACGTTAATCCTATTACGGTTTTTCTCGATTGCCAACACACTAAAATTCTACATAAAGCACAATTATGTTAACTGACACTCAAAGAGCAAAACATTGGCTGAAATCTCCAACACTCGAAACACGTTTTCAGCTTTTCACACCATTTTCAAATCAACATGGCACATTTTGCAAACCACTGCACAGTACTTTCTTACAGCAACAATGGAAGCCTACATGGAAGCAAGAGGAAGAGGAGGAGGAAGAGGTGGGTGAGAGTGAGAGGAGGAAGAATGAGAGGTAGAGGTAGAGCTGGAGGGAGAGGACGTGGACAAAGAAGAATACTCTCTAATGAAATGTGATCACATGGTGTGACGAGGAGAGGCTGGACGGAGGGTTCGGCCTAATCTCAGCCGATGTGCTGTCGCCTCTGTGATCCGGACACTTAGACTTGAACACAGGTTAGTCACCAGTAGCTCTGCATAGCTCATGATATCTCAGAGCTCATATCTGTTGTGTGAAACGTATTCACTTCATCACTGTCATTGAGTTGTTGGCATGTTGCAGATATAACTACAAACATCTTGCACCATGTACTGTGGTGAAGTTACTTTGATGCAACACAGACGCTGAGCGACCACTGTGTCTGTGTGGTTTATCTGAAGGACTGAGGAACAACGAGGAGGAAGGCTCAGGGTGTCGAATGAGGCAGGAAGCAGCAGCTACTAACTGGGTTTGGGCAACAATGCATCCACTGAGAGAGGTCCGAAGCAGAGCGCTGTGTGCTGAGATGCTGCTCAATGTTATCTTTGAATAAAATGTGATTTTTTTCAACAACTCAATTGTATTTCTTCATGTACTGTATTTCTGTAAACTCAAGCAGTCTTTCTCTGCAGAACCCTCTCTGTACAGAGCACAGCCCATAACAGATGAGAGTGCTTTAGAGTATGCTCAGCAGTGTGTAGCTGGGTGGTCAAACCATCTAGTATTATGAATGAAGTGTGTTATATTTGGTGCTAACGTTTGCATTTGGTAAGTGTGTATGTAGTTTAGAGGGCAGTTCTTCACTTAGCAAGAGGAGTGAGGTGTTTTGCACTTTGGGTGTGTGGTTTTGTGAATTGTGTTTAGTGTTCTGAGAAACTGAGCAATTAAAAAAAAATGTGTGTTAGCAATCGAGAAAAACTGTAAAGGAAAGCACCATCAAATAAAGTATATGTATTCCTAGTCAACTGGCACAAGCTTATGATGGAGATGTGTCATCAAATGTAAATTGTTGATGCCAGTATATGTTCAAACATGTTCTGAAATAATTTCAAAGGTTTTTACTTTAATATCCAATAAATATGTGTGTGTGTGTGTTCCTGTGTTCCTGTAGGTTGTGATAGTCTGTGTTGTGGCTCCATTTAGTGGTCAAACAGGTTCCACATTACAAACAGTCATCCATAAATTGTAACCAAGCGGCAAACTCTGGGGAAGAGCCGGGACGCCAATACGGAAGTGCCACACACTGCAGTTCATATATTGGCCGATAGGGACTGACTGCAGAAAGGAGCAATTTCCATAGACCCCCATGTTACAGCAGAAAAAACCTGTTTCTACCCCTGGCTGCAATACATATTATTATGGATATAGTTAGGTTCCACCTTCATGATTATGGATCTGTGAGTGAATTGTTTTCTAACACGACCCTTTTATTTATATTAGGTCTAAAAGTGTTTGCATAAATTAGGGCGTGGTCACTTTGAGTCTCTGTCAAGTGACTGCTGCTGCTAGCTTCTTGTCTCTCTGCTAGCTTCTTGTCTCTCTGCTCGCTTCTCGTCTCGCTGCTAGCTTCTTGTCTCTCTGCTAGCTTCTTGTCTCTCTGCTAGCTTCTTGTCTCTCTGCTAGCTTCTCGTCTCGCTGCTAGCTTCTCGTCTCGCTGCTAGCTTCTTGTCTCTCTGCTAGCTTCTTGTCTCTCTGCTAGCTTCTTGTCTCTCTGCTCGCTTCTCGTCTCGCTGTTAGCTTCTTGTCTCTCTGCTAGCTTCTTGTCTCTCTGCTAGCTTCTTGTCTCGCTGCTAGCTTCTTGTCTCTCTGCTAGCTTCTTGTCTCTCTGCTAGCTTCTTGTCTCTCTGCTAGCTGCTCCGTGAAGCTAGCTACAGGGACTCTGCCTGCTCAGCTCATCCAGGAAACACAACTTGAAGCCGGCGTGGCTGTTTGTTCTTCATGCTTATATATCGGACTATTGTGACTCACTCTGTGGTTAAAACAGACGGTGCATGAATGCGGTTTTGCGGTAAGTGAAATTCGAGTACTTTATTTATGTGTTAATGATTTTAATCAGCTACGTAATAATAATAATAAATGTTATTTCTATAGCGCTTTTCTTGAACCCAAAGACGCTTTACATTTGGGAGGGAGGGTAGACAAACAAAACAAAAACAAAACTAAAAAGAAACAAAACAAAACAGAAAAGCAGTCAGGAGGAAGTTGGTTGAGGGGGGGGGGCTTATGGATAGAGAGTTGAAGAGGTGGGTTTTGAGGCGGGAGTGGAACAGGGTGAGGGACTCAGACTCACGGAGGTCTTGGGGGAGGGAGTTCCAGAGCTTCGGGGCTGCCACAGAGAAGGCTCTGTCCCCGAAGCTCCGGAGTTTGGCCTTGGGGATGGAAAGCAAACCGGCTGAGGTGGATCTGAGGGACCGGGGTGGTTGGTAGAGGATGAGGAGGTCAGTGAGGTAGGGGGGGGGGTCTGCGGTCTGCAAGCTTCTGGTTGCGAGCAGCAGTACGAACGAGAGCTGCCCGAGCTTCATGCCAGACTCTGCGGGCCCGCCGAAGTTGCCCCTGTACTGAGGGGACTGCCACATCCCTCTCCTGGGCGGGGAAGAGAGGGGGTTGGAACCCAACAGAAGCCATGAATGGAGACATTCCTGTGGCGGAGCAAACCAGGGAGTTGTGGGCATATTCAACCCAAGGCAGGTGGGAGGCCCAGGAGACTGGATGCTGAGAAGAGACACAGCGAAGGGCTGCCTCCAGGTCCTGATTTGCACGCTCAGTCTGGCCGTTGGTCTGCGGGTGGTAACCTGATGACAGACTGGCCGACGCCCCCAATGCCTGGCAAAAGGCTTTCCAGACTCGAGAGGCAAATTGCGGACCCCTGTCAGAAACAATGTCCAGAGGAATGCCATGCAATCTAAAAACATGCTGGGTGATTAGTGTAGCAGTCTCCAGAGCAGAAGGTAACTTAGGTAGGGGAACGAAGTGTACGGCCTTGGAAAAGCGGTCAACAATCGTCAGGATAACTGTATTTCCTTTCCGATGGGGGAAGACCCGTCACGAAGTCCATGGCGATGTGAGACCAAGGCCGATGAGGAATGGGAAGAGGGCGGAGAAGACCAGCAGGGGCGCGGTGGGATGCCTTACTGCGGGTGCAGATGGAGCAGGCGGCGACATACTTCTTGGCGTCAGAGGACATGGAGGGCCACCAGAAGCATTGTTGGATGAGGCCTAGAGTCCGAAGTGCTCCTGGATGGCAAGCTATCTTAGAATCATGTCCCAACTGGAGCACTGAAGATCTGGAGTGCGGTGGAACGAACAGCCGACCCGGTGGACAACCCTCAGGAGCTGGATGGTCCTCTTGTGCCTCCAGGACCACCCTCTCAACCTCCCACCTGGCTACTCCCACCACACAGGAGGATGGAAGAATGGTTCCTGCGGATGGCTCCTCAACCGGAGGAGCGAACTGACGTGACAGGGCATCTGCCTTGATGTTCCGTGAGCCTGGCCGATAGGTGAGGGTGAAGCTGAACCGGCCCAGAAAAAGTGCCCATCGAGCCTGGCGAGAGTTGAGCCTGCGAGCAGAACGGAGATAAGCTAAGTTTCTGTGGTCCGTCCAAACCACAAACGGATGAGTTGTGCCTTCAAGCCAGTGCCTCCATTCGTGCAGGGCTAAGACTACTGCCAGAAGCTCCCGATTTCCCACATCATACTTTCTTTCTGCCGGGGAGAGCCGGCGGGAAAAGAAGGCGCAGGGATGCAACTTCTGGTCGGAGGATGAGCGCTGGGAGAGGACTGCCCCTACGCCAGTGTCGGAGGCATCCACTTCGACCACGAAAGGGGCTGAAGAATCAGGGTGAGATAACACAGGAGCAGAGGAAAACAAACACTTCAACATAGCAAAAGCAGCCTCAGCTTCAGATGACCACACAAAGGGAACTTTAACTGAGGTGAGCTTGGTGAGTGGGGCGGCTGCTCGACTATAGTCACGAATAAACCTGCGGTAAAAGTTGGCAAAACCAAGAAACCTTTGGAGTTGCTTTCTCGTTGTAGGAGTGGGCCATTCGGCCACTGCCATGACTTTGGCAGGGTCGGCTCTGACCTGCCCTTCTCTACCACAAAACCCAGGAATTAAACGGAGGAAACATGAAAGGCACACTTCTCAGCCTTAACATAAAGTCTGTTCTCCAGGAGTCTCTGCAGCACCAACCTCATGTGTTGGACATGTTCTTGGGGGTCACGAGAGAAAATGAGGATATCATCAAGATACACAAAGACAAATCTGTTAAGCATATCACGAAGGACATCGTTAATGAGTGCCTGAAACACAGCAGGGGCGTTAGTTAACCCAAAAGGCATAACTAAATATTCAAAATGTCCCAGGGGCATCTTAAACGCAGTCTTCCACTCGTCTACCTCCCTTATCCTAACTAGGTGGTAGGCATTTCGGAGGTCCAACTTAGAGAAGATGGTGGCTTGATGGAGGAAACCAAAAGCTGAGTCTATGTGCGGAAGAGGATACTTATTCTTTACAGTAATGTCATTCAAGCCCCTGAAATCAATACAGGGGCGTAGAGTCTTATCCTTCTTGTCAACAAAAAAAACCCCTGCCCCCAATGGAGAGCGAGAAGGGCGAATGAGACCAGTAGCAACAGAGTCAGTGATATAAGTCTCCATGGCCTCCCTCTCTGGCTTGGAGATATTATAAAGTCTGCTCGAAGGCAAGGGAGCACCGGGGAGCAAGTCAATGCCACAGTCATAAGGTCGATGAGGTGGTAGAGACAGGGCACGATCCTTGCTGAAAACCTCCTGGAGGTCATGATACTCAGAGGGAACTGACGTGAGGTCAACAGGTCTGGGGGGAACAGGTTTTGAAGTAACAGTGGTGGGTATGGCAGAGTGTAAACAGTGAGAGTGGCAGAACAAACTCCAATTGACGATGGATAAGGTGGCCCAGTCTATGTGTGGGTTGTGGAGTTTAAGCCAGGGGAGACCTAACACCAGCGGAGAAAGGGGTGAGGGAATGAGATAAAGGGAAATTGTCTCGTGATGATTACCTGAGAGTAATAATGACACTGGGGCAGTACGGTGAGTTACACGGGCAAGAAGCCTACCATCAAGGGAAAAAATGTTCTTGGGCTCGGGAAGGAGTTCTGAGGGGAGATTAGACTGGAAAACCAGGTCAGAGTCAATAACATTTTCATCAGCCCCTAAATCAACTAAGACTTGGAGAGGAAGGGAAACTTGAGAACTAGAAACCGTACCCTTTAACTGGAGACGATTAGCGTGGGAAGGGGAGACAGAAGTATGGCTCACCAGCGCCCCTCCCCCGGCTGCTGAGCCTGCTCTTTTGGCCGAGCGGAACAGTTGGCTCGAATGTGGCCAGCCTAACCACAGTATATGCAGAGCCTCTGGAGGAAACGGCGTTCCCGTTCAGCAGGTGAAAGCCTCATTCTCCCCAGCTGCATAGGCTCCTCTGGGCTTAGGGATGAGGAGACGGTGGGTGGGTCCCGGTAGGAGAAAGGCTCCAGGCGTTGGAGAGGAGGTGCAGACTGTCCAGGCGGACGTGGTGACTTGGGTTGGGAAAAGGGGAGAGGGAATCTCTGCCTGTCTGTTCTCTCCCTACGCCTCTCACGGAGGCGATTATCTAAGCGAATGGCCAAAGAAATTAACTCCTCAAGGGACGAAGTCTCATCTCGAGCAGCTAGCTCGTCCTTTAACTCCTCGTTTAATCTACGGGAAAAAACTATCTGTAGAGCCGTCTCATCCCACCCGCTCTCTGCTGCGAGAATGCGGAAATCAATTGAGTAAGTGGAGACTGACTCAGAACCCTGGCGTAAAGAAAGGAGCCGATTACCGGCCTCCTTACCCTGAAGCGGGGGTGGTCAAACACTCGATACATCTCGGTCTCAAACACAGGAAAAGAGTTATAGATAGCTGGGTTACTCTTGGCTATGGCTACCGCCCATGCAGCTGCTTTACCCGATAACAAACTCATAACGAAAGCTACTCTAGTTCTGTCAGAGGAGTAAGTTAAAGGCTGCTGATCAAAAACTAGAGAACACTGGTGAAGAAACTGACTGCATGTCCCTGAATCACCTGAATACCTCACAGGGGTGGGGATGAATGGTTCACGGGGTTGGCCGGGATGAATGACTGGAATCTCAGGAGCTGGAGGCGGTGGCGCAGGAGCTGGAGCCGTCAGAGTGTTGAGCTGGGTGAAAGACTGGTCCAAGCGGCCGCTGAGTTGAGTGAAACCGGTATTAAGGTTGTGGAGGGATTCCATGATACTTTGTAGGGCTTGTTCGTGCTGCCCCACACGAGCTCCCTGTGTCGAAATAGCTTGCTTCAATCTCTCAGTCTCTGCAGGGTCCATGCTTTGGCCAGATAATTCTGTTACGGCCTATAGGATTTTGGATCCCAAAGCAAAAGACTGGAGAGAGATGATCGATGAACAAAAAGCTTTATTCCAGCAGAGAACAAAAACATACGGCAGTGGAGTCAGGAAGTTGGCTTACAAAAATCCAAACAACGAGGAGAGCAGCGAGACACACCGGAGGGTCGAAACACAGAGGAATTATCTGGCAGGGAAGTGGCATGAGGACCGGGCTTTTATATCTACAGGTAAAGAGGTGAGTGGAAACAGGTGTGCCTCGTCTGCTACTGGGAGGAGCCAGCCAACTCCCTGTCACACACCAGCCCTGCAGAGGAAAACAGAGAAGAGAGGGGTGAGACAGGAAATAGCACACAAAAGCACACAACAAAAAAATACAACTTAACAGAATCATAACAGAGATGATGGTGGAGTTGATTGGAGATAATGCGTTCTATTGTTTTTGAGAGAAAGGGGAGGTTGGAGATGGAACGGTAATTACTGAGGGAGGAGGGATCCAGACCGGGTTTCTTGAGGATGGGAGTGACAGCAGCAGTTTTGAAGGCAGAGGTTGACAAGGTAGGGTCAGAGGACGGGGAGACAGGACTTCAGTAGAGGGGTGGGTAGAGGGTCAAGGGAGCAAGTTGTGGGTTTGGAGGAGCTGATCAGTTGGAGGATTTCAGGGGGGGTAACCAGAGTGAACTGGGAGAGGCGGCCGTGGGGAGGACAGCTCGGGAGGTCCAGGGAGATGGAGGGAGAAATTGTGGTGGTGGATGCTGGGGGAGATGTATGTGTGTCAGATGCAGCGGATAGGGAGAGATTAATGGCAGTGATTTTGTCAGAGAAAAACTGGAGGAATGAACTGCATAAAGTGGAAGTGGAGGAAGGGAGGGTGTCAGCACGGGGTTTGATGAGCTTGTTGACGGTGGAGAAGAGGGTCCTGGGGTTATGGGAAGGGTCGGTAAAGATGGTGGAGAGGTAAGCAGTTTTTGCGGCAGTGAGGGCGTCTCTGTAGGTAGTGATATGGAGTTTGTAGGATTCATGGTGAACTGTCAGGGATGATTTCATGGTTAGGCGTTCAAGCTGGCGGCCAGTTTGCTTCAGCTTACGGAGTGCAGGGGTGAACCAGGGTGAGGAGGTTTTAAAAGTGACATTTTTCCTTTTGAGGGGGCCAGGCTGTTGAGGGAGGAGAGTAGGGTGGAATTAAGGTGGTTGAGTTGTTCATCAGGTGAGCTGAGGTTCGAGTCCAGGGGGAGAGTAGAGAAAGCAGGTCGGAGAGGTGCTGGGGATCAACAGAGCATACATTACGGAAGGTGATGATCCTGGATGGGGGGGGGGAGTCCATGTGGATGTTGAGGTCGCCGAGGAGTAACAGACGTGGGGAGAGGGATGAAGCAATGGTGAGGAGTTCAGAGAGGAAAGAGGGGTGTGGCTTGGGGTGGCGGGAAATGAGGATAACTGTCAGTGAGGGAGGGGCTTTGAAGGCGAGGAATTCGAAGGATGGTACTGAGGGGAGGGTGAGTTCTATAGTCCGGATTTGTGGTTATAGATGACAGCCAGCCCACCACCACGGCGTGAGGGGCGGGGTTTAGTGATCTAATTCAAACCAGGGGGGGATGTTTGGTTGAGGGAGAATAAGTCATTGGGTTGTTGCCAGGTTTCAGTGAGCAGAAAGAAGTCGATGGATTTGTCCAGAATTATTTTGTGGAGGAAGTGGGCTTTATTATTATGTGACCGGATATTGAGGAGGGCAACATTGGTCAAGTGGGGGATTGGAGGGGTGGTGGCAGGCTGGAGAGGTATGAGTAATGAAAAAAAACGTAATGAATGTTAATGCTTGGGTTAGCGTGTAAGTGATCGGTAGCTACATCGGTGCTAACAATGCTAATCGTACACAGCGAAAATGCCAATGTTAAATTAACACTGAGTGTTGAATTGAACACCAGAAAAGTGTGTATATGCGTCCACTCTTGTCAGTGTAAAATTAATACTTTCGAAAGTTTTAATATTTTAACACTCATCTGTAGTTAATGGAACACTGAAACGAGTTGAAAATCAACACTGGCCAACACGCAGTAGTGTTAATATTACTCTACACTAGTGTCAGTGTTAAAGAATCAACACTTCCAGACTACACTGGATCTCAATTTAGAAACACTATTGGGTGTTACAAAATGTAACACTTGAGAGTGTAGAATATTGTGAAGATCCAATCCCTCCCAGCCAAAACCCCATAACCCACTTTACAAAAAATACAAGACAACAAATTTAACAAAATAATTTGTATTACATGGCAAGTACACCACAATTACATTCATAAACCTACAGTTCAGCATGGTGTGACACAACATTACAGTATGGGACAATAAACATTTGGTCATCAGTGTCATTTGAAAATTGCCTATATGTCTGTAGTATGGCAGGTCATCTACACAGATCAGTGTGAATACATCGCTTTTCTCCTTGATACTAAATGCATTTAAGTGATCATCAAAATATGTTGTTGAGACTTTACAAGTTAGAAGATAAGCATTGTCCTCTTTAACAATCACACTGACAATCCTGTTGAACAAAAGCATCTAATTTTCAACACCAGAACATACATCCATCCCAGGCTGGTACTCTGTGCCATAGCTTTTGACCCAGGAAGTTGTGGGAACAATACAAGACATATGAAAAGTTTCATGCAGCACCTCACTGCCCTCCAAACTGCTGACCAAGACTTCAGTAATGGGGCCAAATTGGAATCTTTTAAAATAAAAGTTCTCAAAATGAAAAGCCAACTGATTCTGATGTCTCTTTGCCAGTGTTTTTGTGATATTTGTAAAGTTCTTTACAGACGTTTGGAAAAATGTGTGCTTGCCTTCAAACCTCATGCACCACATGTGTATTAGTGGCCCACTCTTCCTAATACAGCTTGGGTAATGTATCATATGGTGGTGCTTGGGAATCAAATTTCGTTCTGGAAACAGAGATTTAAAACATAACATTACATTGCATTTAGCTGACGCTTTTATCCAAAGCGACTTACAATAAGTACATTCGACCAGGAAGACACAACCTTGAAGAAAACAGAATCATATAAGAACATCAGGTTTCAAAGAGCCAATCGTTTCAAGTGCTACTCAACTGGCTATAGATACGCCAGTCCTTTATTAGTATAAAAGTGCTCTGTTAGCAGTTCTTTGTTAGTCATTCTATCGCTCGAAGTGGAGTCGAAAGAGATGAGTTTTCAGTCTGCGCCGGAAGGTGTGTAAGCTTTCTGCGGTCCTGATTTCAATGGGAGCTCATTCCACCATTTTGGGGCCAGGATAGCAAACCCACGTGTTTCTGCTGATGGGAACTTGGGTCCCCCTCGCAGCGAGGGTGCAGCGAGCCGTTTGGCTGATGCAGAGCATAGAGTACGTGCTGGGGTGTACGGTTTAACCATGTCCTGGATGTAGGAAAGGCCAGATCCATTCACAGCATGGTGCGCAAGTACCAGTGTCTTGAAGTGGATTCTAGCAGTTACCGGAAGCCAGTGGAGGGAGCGGAGGAGCGGCGTGGTGTGGGAACATTTTGGAAGGTTAAAGACCAGACGAGCCGCTGCATTCTGGATGAGCTGCAGAGGTCGGATGGCACATGCAGGTAGACCAGCCAGGAGGGAGCTGCAGTAGTCTAGGCGTGAGGTGATAAGAGCCTGGACCAGAACCTGCGTGGCTTTCTGGGTCAGCTGGGGACGTATCTTCCTGATGTTGAAAAGCGTGTATCTGCAGCAGCGGGTTGGAGCAGCAATGTTTGCAGTGAAGGACAGGTTGTTATCTAGGATCACACCCAGAGTCCTTGCAGTCTGAGTCGGGGAAACAAGAGAGGGGCCGATGTTGATAGTCAGGTCAAGAGAGGGACAATCTTTTCCCGGAAGGAAAAGCACTTCAGTTTTGTCAAGGTTGAGCTTGAGATGATGAGCGGACATCCACTGAGAGATGTCAGCTAAACAAGCAGAGATGCATGCAACGACCTGGGTCTCTGAGCGGGGAAAGGACAGGATTCATTGGGTGTCGTCAGCGTAGCAGTGGTATGAAAAACCATGCGGGCTAATGACAGATCCGAGCGAGTTTGTGTACAGGGAGAAGAGGAGAGGACCAAGAACAGAGCCCTGAGGGACCCCTGTAGTTAATTGACAAGGGTCAGACTCGGACCCTCTCCAAGTTACCCTGTAGGTGCGGTCTTTGAGGTATGAGGTGAGGAGGGAAAGTGCAGAGCCTGAAACTCCAAGTTCTTGGAGAGTGAAGGAGGATCTGATGGTTCACCGTGTCGAATGCAGCAGACAAGTCCAACAGGATGATGACAGAGGAGAGGGATGCTGCTTTAGCAGTGTGCAGTTCATCAGTGACAGCAAGGAGGGCAGTTTCTGTGGAGTGACCTGCCTTGAAACCAGACTGGTGCGGATCCAGAAGGTTGTTCTGATGGAGATAACAGGAGAGTTGTTTAAAGACAGCGCGTGTTTTAGACAGGAACGAGAGGAGAGAGACAGGCCTGTAATTTATAACGTCAGACGGGTCGAGAGTGGGTTTCTTTAGGAGAGGGTTTACTCTTGCCTCCTTGAGACTGTTTGGAAAGTGACCAGAAGTTAGAGAAGTGTTGATGAAATGGGTGAGAAACGGTAGAATATCAGGAGCGATAGTCTGAAGGAGGTTTGAAGGGATAGGGCCCAGAGGACAGGTGGTTGGGCGGGCAGAGGTAATGAGGGTAAGAACCTCACTTGGAGAGAGAGGGGAGAAGGAGGTTAGTGTGTGGGTGAAAGGAGGGTCTGGTGATCCAGCGGTGAGTAGAGGTGAGTCAGAAAAAGAAGAGCGAATATCGTCAACCTTTTTTTCAAAGTGGTTAACAAAGTCGCTTGACAGAAGGGAGGAGGGGGGAGGGGCTTTGGGGGGGGTCCAGGAGGGGGGGAGGGGGGGGAGGGGCTTTGGGAGGGTCCAAGAGGGTGGAGAAGATGGAAAATAGTTTTTTAGGATTGGAATAGGAAGATTGGATCTTATCTTGAAAGAAAGTGCTTTTTGCCTAAGAGATCGAAGCAGAGAAAGAGGAGAGGAGAGCCTGATAGGTTAGGAGGTCATCACGGTTAAAAAGTGCATGATGATCAAAAATAAGATGTTTCAGATAGCAGGTCATACCATGGGTTACAATGGGTGAAAAGACAATGTTCACAATCTGTACTAAGAGGAGCAGCGAGTTCCAGCAGCTATCATTCCTGCTAACTAAATCTCCAAACATCAATGGGGTATTGCACAAAAGACACCAGGACTGAACAGCATTAAGGCCAAGATTGTTGCTATCATCATCCAGTTTTATCCCACTTGGCCTGTTTTTCCTCTGTGTAAATCCATAATTGAAGCTTGTGATTCTCTCTGACAATGAACTTCAGGATATAAAGTTCCTTATCAGGTACTGAAACACAAGCTTCAACTCATACTGCACCACTCCTTCCAGTAAACCATGCATTATATCTATTGCGTAGTTGTCTGAAGTATGGAACAGCTGTACGGAATTGAGTGGACAGGTTTTTTTAACACCAAATGTTGAGGCCAAAGCAGGATTTTGTTGAATGTCAGCACAGTGTTCTGAATGAGGGGCTTTAGAACGTAAAGTTAAACCTGGATGATCTTCACTGAAAACGGATTGCATCTCTCCCTTTTCAGTTAACAGCACACAGTTTATATATATATATATATATTATATATATATATTATATTTATATACTGTGTGCTGTTTATCTACAATTGTGCACACATGTATATATATATATATATATATATATGTGTAATGTCAACCATCTGAAGTCATGTAAAGTAAGCCAGGACCATCAACTTACAGTTTGTGCAGTTTGGCGTGGAGGAGGTTGCCATCTTCTTTTTTCTTAATGCTGAAAGAAATAAAAATGGTTTAATCAATATAAAAGCACCTTTCTTTTTCTACAGTCATATTTCATGAATTACATTTAATTCACGCAACACTGGCCATATCTCTGCTAGTTTACAAAGTTTAGTTCCAAATGACATTTATATTTCAAAAACGCTGAACATGTTCCAACATAAGGATGCTCATAAGTGCACGTGGTACCAGCGAACCCTAGGCAGAAGGTCCATGATCGATTTCGTTATCGTATCATCGGACCTGAGGCCGTATGTTTTGGACACTCGGGTAAAGAGAGGGGCGGAGTTGTCAACTGATCACCATCTGGTGGTGAGTTGGGTCGAGTGGCGGGGGAAGCCTCTGGATAGACCTTGTAAGCCCAAACGTGTAGTTCGGGTGAACTGGGAACGTCTGGAGGAGGCCCAAGTTCAGGAGGCCTTCAACACGCACCTCCGGCGGAGCTTTTCGGGCATTCCTGTGAAGGTTGGGGACATTGAACTAGAGTGGTCGGTGTTCAAAGCCTCTATTGCAGAAGCCGCGGCGGGGAGCTGTGGTCTCAAGGTCCTTGGTGCCTCAAGGAGCAGTAACCCTCGAACCTCCTGGTGGACACCGGTGGTCAGGGAAGCCACCCGACTGAAGAAGGAGGCCTTCAGGGATTTGTTATCCCGGGGGACTGCCGAGGCAGTTGCAAGGTACCGACAGGCCCGAAGGGCAGCAGCCTCATCCGTGGCCGAGGCAAAGCAGCGGGTGTGGGAGAAGTTGGGAGAAGACATGGAGAAGGACTTTCGGGCGGCACCAAAGTTGTTCTGGAAAACTGTCCGACACCTCAGGAGGGGGAAGCAGGGAACCATCCAAGCTGTGGAGTAAGGATGGGACGTTGTTGACCTCAACTGATGGAGTGTTAGGGCGTTGGAAGGAGCACTTTGAGGAACTCCTGAACCCGACAACTCCGCCCTCTATGTTAGAGGCAGAGCTGGAGTATGACGGGGGATCAACACCAATCTCCCAGGGGGAGGTCACTGAGGTCGTCAAACAACTCCACAGTGGCAAAGCCCCGGGGGTGGATGAGATCCGCCCGGAAATGCTGAAGGCTCTGAGTGTTGAGGGACTGTCATGGTTGACACATCTCATCAACGTTGCGTGGAAGTCGGAAACAGTACCGAAGGAGTGGCAGACCGGGGTGGTGGTCCCCCTTTTCAAAAAGGGGGATCAGAGGGTGTGTGCCAATTACAGAGGCATCACACTACTCAGCCTCCGCGGGAAAGTTTACTCCAAGGTACTCGAAAGGAGGGTCAGGTCGATTGTGGAACCTCAGATTGAGGAGGAACAATGCGGATTCCGTCCTGGTCGTGGAACGACGGATCAGCTTTTTACTCTCGCAAGGATCCTGGACGGGGCCTGGGAGTACGCTGATCCGGTCTACATGTGTTTTGTAGACTTGGAGAAGGCGTATGACCGAGTATCCAGGGAGTTACTGTGGGAGGTGCTGCGGGAGTATGGGGTGAGGGGGGTCTCTACTCAGGGCCATCCTATCTCTGTACTCCCGAAGCGAGAGCTGTGTCCGGGTCCTCGGCAGGAAGTCGGACCCATTTCCGGTGAGGGTTGGCCTCCGCCAGGGCTGCGCTTTGTCACCAATCCTGTTTGTAATATACATGGATCGGATTTCGAGGCGTAGTCGTGGGGGGGGGGTCTGCAGTTCGGTGGACTAAGGATTGCACCACTGCTTTTTGCAGATGATGTGGTTCTGATGGCTTCATCGGTCTGCGACCTTCAGCACTCACTGGATCGGTTCACCACCGAGTGTGAAGCGGCTGGGATGAGGATCAGCACCTCCAAATATGAGGCCATGGTTCTCAGCAGGAAACCGATGGATTGTCCACTCCAAGTAGGGAATGAGTCCTTAGCCCAAGTGAAGGAGTTCAAGTATCTCGGGGTCTTGTTCTCGAGTGAGGGAACAATGGAGCGTGAGATGGGCCGGAGAGTCGGAGCAACGGGAGCGGTACTGCAGTCGCTTTACCGCACCGTTGTGACGAAAAGGGAGCTGAGCCAGAAGGCAAAGCTCTCTGTCTACCGGGCCATTTCCGTTCCTACCCTCACCTACGGTCATGAAGGATGGGTCATGACCAAAAGAACGAGATCGCGGATACAAGCGGCCGAGATGGGTTTCCTCCGCAGGGTGGCTGGTGTCTCCCTTAGCGATAAGGTGAGAAGTTCGGTCATCCGGGAGGGACTCGGAGTTGAGCCGCTCCTCCTTCGCGTCGAAAGGAGCCAGTTGAGGTGGTTCGGGCACCTAGTTAGGATGCCACCTGGGCGCCTCCCTAGGGAGGTGTTCCAGGCACGTCCAGCTGGGAAGAGACCGAGGGGTAGACCCAGGACCAGGTGGAGGGATTATATCTCTTCGCTGGCCTGGGAGCGCCTTGGGACCCCCCAGTCAGACCTGCTTGATGTGGCCAGGGAAAAGAAAGTTTGGGGCTCTCTGCTGGAACTGCTACCCCCGCGACCCGACCACGGATAAGCGGGAGAAGATGGATGGATGGATGAAGCACTTAAAAAACTATTGTATAGTGTAGGTTCAAGAACATTTAAATCAAAAGGACAAGTTTTGTAAAGTTACAGGGTATCTTACCTTCAGAATATCCCGGGAACAAGGAGCAAGCTGGGTTGTTCGCAAAGACTGTGTTGTTAGCATTGGTTGTTAGCTTAATAATGAGAGCATGTTAGCTTAGCTTCTTAGCCTGAGCTAGGTCTGGAACGTCACGCTCGTTGGCAGCAGTGTCACTTCCCGATCTGCAGCTCTGCCCGATCTGCAGTGCGCATGTGCGAGATGGTCCGCCATATTGGACAACTCTGGACGGCAACCCAAGATGGACACTTGACACAGTGGCTTTTAGCAAAGCTGAAAAATAAAACTCGAGAGAGATGAGTTATTGTTGTTACAACGTGACTTCACTATTATTTAACAACTCTTTTTATTGGGTTCTTTTATTTCGGGTTAAGTACATTGTCAGAATAAGTGAGGAATGTATTTAACTTCTGTTAGACAGCTATCATACTGAATACATATTCACTGTGAATGTATGCAAACATGTATGGCATATAGCTGTCTAACAGAAGTTAAATCAATTTCTCACTTATTCTGACAATGTACTTAACCCCAAATAAAAGAGTTGTTAAATAATAGTGAAGTCACGTTGTAATAACAATAACTCATCTCTCTCGAGTTTTCCTTTTGAGCCTTGCCAAAAGCCACTGTGTCAATGTTGTTCTACTTGGGTTGCCGTCCGGAGTTGTCCAATATGGCGGACCATCTCGCACATGCGCACTGCAGATCGGGCAGACGTCACGGACCCTACGTCCATTTATATATACAGTCTATGCTCTCAACACCCAGATGAAACAGAACTGTAAACAGATTTACTTTTTCTTTATGGATATTTTACAAATCACTCCCCTTTCAAACAGTATTCTTGTTTTACTGCCATATAGTATTTCATAACTGTTTTTCCTTTATTCTCTTATTTTTTTTATAACTATAGTGATCATATGAAGATGTGCCGCGGAAATAATCTTTTGAATAATTTGTGACCAAACCGTTTGAGACCCACTGAGATAACTTAGACTAAAGTTAACTATCTAAACACTCAGAGAGTCCTTAGCTCACCTGAGCCTCTCAGTTCCACAACACGCTGGAGGAGAGGACTCTCCTCCAGCGTGTTGTGGAACCAACAGCTCCATATGTCCGTTAGTGCAGCTAGCTAACCAGATGCTAACAACACGGTCCCTGCAGCTGGCACAAGGTCCCTCCTCTCTCTCTCTCTCCTCCTTCTCTCTCTCTCTCTCTCTCTCTCTCTCTCTCTCTCTCTCTCTCTCTCTCTCTCTCCTCTCTCTCACATACACATTATTTACACACACACACACACACACACACGCACACACACACACACACACACACACACACACACACAGCCGAGCTTGAATGACACAAGCACACTTTTATTTCCATGCAACTCTCTGATTCACTGAACACTGGAAATTACAGTCCTGCCGTCCTCTCTAGTGTCATGATGAGGTTCACGTAAAGCACGGTTTATGTATTATATTATTGAGGTAGAATTGTCCGGGGCTACAGAATTGTAGCCAACAATGTGGAATTGATTGGCTACATATTACACAAATTATGCACAGCAGGAGCAGCAATAACCGTCAAATAATAATTCAGACAGGGGAGCTCCGCACCCCCTGCCGGCCGCTAGGGGGTGCTGCAGCGCCCTCAGCACCCCCCTTCCCGCGCCCATGCATGCAGGTGCTCATTGGTTAGCCTCGGTTAGCCTGCCCTGGAACGATATTTTTGTTTTAATGTTGATCCTGGTGGACTGATCATATTGGGCTCTGAGACTGCTTATTTTTTGTGACCTCAGTTCTGACTTGAGAGGGAATGTTTGGTCAAACACTTAGTGTTTTGTCTCATAGTGGCGTTTTGGAACTTTTAATGAGCGCCACGGTCTCTGAACAAATGAGACACACTGGCTCTGTGCTCCCAGTGGGCAGGATGAACATGAACGAGTCCACTCAGGGTTCAAAGCTCTGTTCTCACCAGTGGCAGCCGGCCCATAGGGGCGCTAGGGGCGCCGCCCCACCTCCTCCCACATTAAAACATTTTTTTCGATTTTTAATGAACAAGGTAAATATCATACAATTGGTATCAGTAAAATGTATAATCTACAATAAAATCTCGTTTAAAATGGTGTTACGATGTCTAAAGTTACTGATAAGTCACATGTTTCCTGCCTGGCCTTGCCCGTGGCATTAGTGTATCATTACCAGGCGCCGTGCAAGGAGCCCCCGAGCCAAACAGCGGCAACCAGCACGTTGCAAAAGTCTCAATAGTAAACTGTGCCGTCGAAACATAATTTCAGCCAATCAGCGCCGTCAAATATTTTGGTCACGAGGGCGCTCACGTTGGCGCCCACGTTGGCGCCCACGTTGCTTACGTGCGTTGACGTGAGTTGTTTTTTAGACTCGTGAGTGACCAAGGTGACGCAGTAGTTGGATGAGAATGGCTTCTTGTGCAGGTGGAGTCGCCGGACCTCGGTCCGCACCCAATTCCGTGCAAGAGCTACTCTCCAATCCTTTCGAAAGGAGAAGTTTGGGAGATAAATTGATACTTAAAGACCTTGGACTGGACCAACCCGATTTGTGCATATCACAGAATGCTCGTGAGAAAAGCAAATCATATACGCAAAGTTTCACACGTAGCTGGTACACCAGAAAGGCTTGGCTAGCTGGATGCAACAAGGTAAATGCTGTCTTCTGTTTTCCATGCTTGCTATTCAAACAGCCGGGGACAGATACGTTGTGCTCGTGGACTGCGAAGCGGGTAAATGACATGAAACATTTGTACGAAAGAATTAAAAAGCATAAGGCACACATGACATAGCTAGCCATGCTAGGCAAAGCTAACATAGCCACACAGCTAGATCAAGGGTACAAGATCCAGTAGCGTGGCGTGGGGAAAAAATTAGGTGAAGCCAATAATACGTCCTTTCTTTTGGGTCGGGGTGTGGTGGTCAATGTAATAACGTAACCAGATGAGTGATTACAGCACCCGGTATCATTTTACACACATTTGTATCAGATGCAGGACTTACACACGCCTGTTATCTAACCGACAGGTCCGCACGCACTCTCCAGCCCAAACTCTAATAAGCATTCATTCACAAAATCAGGAGACCTTTCACGTTTTACATCCGATTAGCTCCTTTTTTCCTCGCTGTACACAGCTCCAGTTTGGGCATCAGCCTGTCATCAGATTTCATTTTTAGTTGCTGCTGCTGTAGCAGAGGTTTAGTACAATTATGTTTGATTAAATCCTCCAAATCTCCACCCTCCATAATTGCACTTGCTTCAGTTGCATGCTACGACTAACGGCGGTGAGAGTGGTGCAGTGACGCTATCTATCTTTTATCGATTCGATTTATGATTCGAACATTATAAAAGTAGGGTAGACATGTGGATATTATCCGACTGAACAAAACGTACATTTATCTAACAGGTTCGTTTTCCACTGACCTTATTTCGAGCTATTTTCCAAAATCCTATGGAGAAATCCCATTGCTTTTTTGTCGAGGGAAACATGAGGGAAACCGAGCGCAGCTTACTTCCGGGTTTTAGGACACGTCACTGCCACACTAAGTTGATGCGATTTGAGTGGATTGTGAGGCAAGGGAAGCCAGCCGCCTCTGGCTTCCCTTGGCATGGCCATGACCAATCACAGGTTGGCAGGGGCATGACGTGAGCCTTGTCTGATTGGTCAATCCCTCCATTTATTTTCACCAAGGGAAGCCAATTTCGGCTGGCCTCCTCTCGCAACAGAGAGTGCAATGTACTGTTTCACCATAACATCTAGAGGGGCACTGTTTCACTCTTTGGAAAATACTCAATGAGAATGGGGGAGAGACGGGCCGGCAGCAACACACAACAAATAATTTCTGAAACTAAACGAAGTGTTTTTATTTATTTATTAAAATTATAACTACAATCCGAAAAAACAGGGGAAGCCTGGCTTCCCTTGGCCTCCGGGAGAAAACGCCACTGACAAGATCTCAGTAATAAAGCACAACGAAGAAGTAGACAAGAACAGGCACGTCTTGTCGAAGATTATTGATTGTGTGAAATGTTTTGGGGGCTTTGACCTGGCTTTGCGTGGCCATGAGGAGACTGACACGTCCGACAACCCCAGCGTTTTTCGGGGTTTAGTTAACCTGCTGGCCTCGTTAGATAGCGGATAGAGGAGCACCTTAAAACGTTTACCATTTTCAAAGGCACCTCAAAGACGGTGCAAAATGAACTTTTGGACGACTAAAGTTACTAAAGATTACATTCTGGAGGAGGTCAAAAATGCCAGTTATTTAGCTATTCAGGCGGATGAGACCACTGATATTTCCACCCACTGCCAGTTAGTCCTTGTGCTACGCTACATCGATCCCCATAACAACGTCCAGGAGCGTTTTTTTTTGTTCATCCCTCTTCAAAATGCGAATGCTGACACAGTTGCCACCGCGCTGATGGAGAGGCTGGGCACTATACTCCCCGATGGATAACAGGGCAAACTAATCGCCCAAGCCTATGACGGTGCAGCGGTGATGAGGGGAGCTAAAGGTGGAAAGTGAAGGATGTTTACAGTAGTGCGCACTACATCCACTGCTATGCGCATCAGCTGAACCTCATTATGCAGCAGGCAACATCCTACATCCCCAAAATAAGTGCATTTGTTTCAGACCTTGGTGGATTTGCTGCATACTTGAAGTGTTTCCAGACAATCAGAGACTCAGGTGACTTGGATCCCATAACAGCGAGAGAAGCTGGGGGCTTTGTGAGAATGATGGAAGATGAAGTTTTTTGCTTTTTCCTGACATTGTTCCACAACATCATGCCACATGTAGACATGCTGTTTAGCCAACTGCAGAAGAGGAACATCGACTCTGTCTACATCAAAGGACTCATCCAGAGGTTCACCAGCAGCATACAGACAATCAGGTAAATCATTATTTACAATGGCTGAGATGTGCTTATTGTAGGAAATCTGTGAAACCTAAATGTGATTTAGCTGAACACAATAGACCAACGCATACATACTTGTTTACATATCTTAAACAGGCTTACTGGAAATGTATAGATTATATAACGTTTATAAGGTGTATCTCTGACTACTATTTAAAATAGTCAAACCTAATTTGTCAATTCTTCCCACAATGAGTAATTGTACATGGTTACTTGTGGTTTGGGTCAGGGACTCCATTCCTCCTGATGGATCTGTGCAGCAGCCGCCCACAACACAACGGAGGGCACTTGGACATGAAGAGCATCAGCGGTTGGCTAGAGAGGTAAGCAGTAATAGGAACGTGTTCTATGACCAAAAGCTCCTTTCATGATATAGGTCATTTCATATCACAATAACGATACCTTTCACAATAAAGCCCATTTCCTGTCAATTCAATAAATAGGTAGGCTAGTTAAAATATCCACATAAAAGGCCTATTGCTTATTACATTCTGAATTGTATACACTTAACAAGGCCTACACTGCAAAAAGTGTCCCACAGTCTCTACATTTCAAAGGGGATCAAGACAGATCAGAAAAGGTTTAGGCCTCCAGAAGCAACCACAGTGGACAGAAAGGGCCCAGCAATGAATGAATGAAGTGTAAACATAGTCACTAAATGTATATATTGTAGTAACTTAATTTTAAACAGTAATATTGTTCTGTTGACGCTCAGATAGATGTCCTGTTATTCTGCTCTTTGTTTGTTACACATCGTATCGGGAACACTAATGACATTATGACTGATAGATGCGAAAAGGTGATTCTGTTATTTATTATGACTTGCTGTTTTCATTGTGCATTAGTTCATAGGTATGTGATCCATACTGAGTCACCAAAGGAGAGATGTTCCTTCACCAAGCAGCTGACCAGCGCCACCCTCCAGCCAGGACACCTGTTCCAGCAACACAGCCAAACATTCCCCGAAGCAGCGCTGAAACAGCTGTGGAGGCCTCCCCTCTCCTGGACGAGGCAACGCTCGAGACGGACTGTCCCTCGTCTCTGACACTGGCCAGTTCAGGGCTAGCAGTGGTGCTGTTCATCTGCTCCAGTTCTTTGTGGACAACAATCTGCAGGAGACGTTCACAGAGACGGCCAGTCTTCTGAAGGTTCTTGTGACCGCACCCATGGCTACGGTAGAGAGGAGCTTTTCCACTCTGAACAGGATCAAGACTCTCTTGAGGAACAGCATGTCACAGGATCGCCCGAATGCTCTGGCTGTGCTGTCAATTGAGAACAAAGTAATTAGCAGCATTCCTGACTTCAGCACCAGAGTCATCGAGAGGTTTGCCACTCAGAAGGAGAAGGGCAACGTTCCTCTACAAATAAAGACACACACACACACACACACACGCACACACACACACGCACACACACACACGCACCCACACACACGCACACACACACACACACACACGCACACACGCACACACACACGCACACACACACGCACACACACACACACACACACACACACACACACACGCACACACACACACACACGCACACACACACACACAGCCGACCCTAAAAAAATAAAATGCGTTTTATTAGAGAGACAACTAAACGGCCGCAGAATGTTGTTTATTTGATTGTACCTTTATCTAACCACGATAGGTCTCATTGAGATTAAAAGAGTCCTGTGTTGTGAAGTTACTTCGACCACAAAGTCCAGGAACATGAGGACTGTTTGGAAACCTGTTGCGTTCCACTCATTTCCCCCAGCGGAACAGTTGTTTATTGTTTCCTTTTGTTTTTGTTATTCAAAGCAGTGAAAAAGGTGCTATAGGCCAATAAGCTGGATCTCACTTTGTACACGTATGTAGAGAGGAGGTTTCCCACAGTTGTGTTTATTAATAAGTGGGCATTTATCACAGAACTGATTGTTCTGTCTCCACGTGTGTTGCATTGTCTGTGCAACACTACACGGTTTGCAGCTCCACCACATGTTTGGTTTATCTTCGGTGTCGCTTTAAATCTGCTTCCCATCGGACTAAAACCTCTCTGAAGACAGATACTTGAAGTTATTTAAACCTTTTGCAAACTTCTTTATGTTCTTTCTTGCTCTAGTCTTGCCAGTTACATTGTACATAACACATGTATTATCATTATGCTAACTGGTTGTTCGTGCTAGATGGGTGGTGGTGGCGAAGTCGATAGGGACTTGGCTTGGCAACTGGAAGGTCACCAGTTCAAGTCCCAGAAAGACCAAGTGCTACCGAGGTGTCCCTGAGCAAGGCACCGTTCCCCACACTGCTCCCCGGGCGCCGTACGTAATGGCAGCCCACTGCTCCTAACACCAGGATGGTTCAAATGCAGAGAAACCGTTTCGTTACATAGTACTTGTACTACGTAATGACAATAAGTTGAATATATCTATCTATCTAGATGATGTAGCCTTTTTATTTCTGAGTTATTGCTATATGTAAATAAGCCTGTTTGTAAATTATCCTCAGAGAAACAAAAACAAGTCTCATACAAATGTAAAGCTCTACGTTTTGTGCTTTGGTTCTTTTTTTTAAATTGCATTCATTCACAACCACTTAAATATGTATCATGAATACGACTGTAAATATGCTATTACTGACCAGAAACACATCATCTACATAACACATGCAGTTCACTGTAAAGCCACTTGGTGGAGGTGTTGGTTCATAAAACATGAACAGTTTTAAGAAAGAAAAAAACAAAAACCAGTTCTGAGAATACAAATTCCTGGTACAGTGTAGATGTTCAGGTTGATAAATAATATTTCCCACACTGAAGATTATGGAGGTATTGATCAGTCTTCTCATATTTTTAAGCCTCAATATGTCCTCCCCCCCCCCAACATCACCAGAAGTCATCATTTAAAGGGTCATTTCTGAATTGTTTTTTCAGGGGGGGAGGGGGGGAAGCTAGAGCCCCACCGGAAAATTAGGCCACCAGCCGCCACCGGTTCTCACTGTCCACTTTCCTCTTCTTGTAGAGCGCCATGTGTAATTATTTGTCTCTCCCTGTCTGCCGCTAACTCGCCTGTTCACTCTCCTCTCCGTTTTCGCTCCCTGTATCGCTAATTATTCTCTTCACTCACTTTCCTCTCTGCTTCTCTCTGCCGCGCTCTCGTCTCTTCTTCTGTGTTTCTCTCCCTGTATCGCTCACTCGTCTCTTTCGACCCCTGTTGGCAGCGGTTAAAATATAATCGCCCTTCAACATTGAAATCCCCTATTAATGTATTGATTATAGGTCCGGGTCCGTATAGGTCGGCGTCTGGGTCTGGATCCGGACCGTGGTCCGCCTGTTGCCGACCCCTGCTGTAGAGATTGATGTGCAGTGTCTCTGTCAGAGACCAGCACCCTCTTACAGCTTTCCCTAGGCAGGTTCCTCCCCATCCTGTTCCGGAAGCATCCGTGAACACTGAGATGTGGGAGATCACCCGCCCCTTTTTTTTCATATGGAATGCAGTTGGAGGTCAACCAATCAAAGAGCTTGAGGACTGATCACGGGGTTTGTCAAGCTAAGCACATGGTGTAGTCCCAAACGATAGCTGAGGATTCTGGGTAGTGTAGTGTCTTCTGCCGTCCTAAAACTCTGAAAAAATATTTGTTTCTCCGAATCGAAGGGGGAAAATACAAAAGTATTGTACACAATTCAAACCAATCAATGTTGTGTAATTAACTAGGATAATCTGGTGTTCTTTAGTCGATGAGTAGTGCAGATATCACTGTGACATTAATCGACAGTAAGGAGAATACTTACTTCCGGGTGTACAATTCTCCGTTATCCAATGGACGCTCGTAATACAATACAGGGGACATGATCATTATCTTTTAAAAAACGTTAACTAAAGGGACAATCTATTGGACACAGCTGAAGCTCTGGCCTAATTAGCCTATTAACTAATTTAATAAAAATCACAGTTGCATTACCCACAATGCACTGTTTTTTGAGAACACAAATTCGTAACTAATGTAATTGTTACATTCTGACAATAATAAATATAAATATATAATAAAAATAATTCTGAATACAAATAAAATAAAAGAAGCCTCCCGTGAGTTACTACAAGCTATAAAGTAGATTTAAAAAACGTGTTATAGAATAAAAGCTCACTGCGGGACGTTGTAGAAATGCGTGTGTGCACCACGACAAAGGAGCCTCATTCACTTTACATTGGGGTTGTTTGCGTGGTGCCGACACGTAAATGTAGCAAAGTTCGTGACTCCACCACGCATTGTGGTGTTACGGAGTCATGGTGGAGTCACGCATTCTGGTGAGACCAGGTTGGTCAGGGGATGTGCCATTAACTGTAGGGCTGTGCATCTTCACTGGTCTCACGATTCGATTCGATTACGATTATCCTGTCTTCGATTCGGTTCGATATCCCGGTGCATCACGATTCATACCAATGCGTTGCATCCTCAATTTTCTATATTACTGCACATGGCTTATTCTTCATCAATGCATACATGCAGTAAATACATATGAACTCTCTTTTTATTATTTAGAAAGTGCTTCAGAAATCAAAAACATAAATGTCTTGACATTAATTTATAAACCAAAATAAATGAATTGTATAGGTCTAGCCTCCGTGTGTGAAGTTGTTCCATCCTCAAAAACAAAAAGCTAATGCTTCTGCAGTCTAGCTGCAGCTTCTAGCCACGGCCTTCTGTTAAGAAAGGACACTGAATGTCCTGAATGATGATCACACACAGTCTGAGTCTGAACACAGCAGACAACAGGAGTATTTACAACAGCATATACAAACAAAAATAGTGCATGTGGGTGCACACTCACATTCTCTGTCTCACTGTTACATAAATCCCATGCATGTATGAGATTAAATTAGCTTCATTATATCTCAGTGATTAAGTGAATAACAAAGTTTCTATCGGGTCACTATCAGCCTGTCACTCATTATTTTCAGGGAGGGGGCGGGGCTTGGAGGAACGGAGGAGACGGTGATCGCGGAAGCTTTTTTCCTCCTGCCTTCACAAACTTTACACACGTATATATCGTCTGCAAATTGCTAGAGGACATTCATACTCTGCATCCAAGACTTAATTAAATCCACCAAAAACCTGACACGATTGTAACGCGATTATTTTTGAAAAACATAAATCCCTGTCTGTGTCTCTGAGCCGCAGCGACACGGAGTGATTCAGAGCGGGTCATTCTGCTGCTGGTTCTGGACTGGTGTTGGTGGATAAAGCAGACTGCTCCGTGTTCGGTGCCGCTGTCACGTCTGCTCCCTGATCTCTGCGTCACCGACCGATTTGATATTAAAGTGACAGGAAAAACGTTGTAGTAAAGCCGCGGCCGGAAAATCAGGAAGGAACGTTACTACTCTACTGTATAACCGATTATCTTCCGTCACTGCATCGAGACCGAATCATCCACGCAATGCATCGTAGAAACGATTATTTTCAACACCCCTAATTAACTGTGGGGCCCCAGTAATAAAGCTGTGATATTCCCTGATGACCCGTCCCGCCCGCAAAATGTCCCATGAAGGGAACATTTGCCCATGGGGGGTTGACTCGGAAAGGGCCGACTCTCTCCCGAGGTCTTTGAACACAGCATGGCGCACTTCCTTGGGAAGTGGAGTCTTCACACTTCGTTTGAATTGTTTCCTAACCCTGTTACGCCTGCCATAATGTCCCTGTACCTGCAGCACGGTGTATCACTCTCACCACTTCTTTACTGGAGATACAACCCGGGCAGCGAGTGGGGAAACTGTACTGAGAACAGTACGTGGCTGTGTGGGTGTGTGGAAAGCAGAGACACTCAAACTGGAATACATGTTATCACTTTTATTTGGAAAAGAGGTTTTAACCAACGATGGATGGGAGGAGGAAGAGGCAGGATTTGCCCTCGCGTCCTGGCCAGAGAAATCCCCTCTCTCTGCCGAGGCGCTTCCTCCCGCAGCCAGTCAACTTCTGGAGGATGGAGCTCCCCACCCGGTACCCCTCCACTGCGGCGGCACCGGAGTGTGGACCGGAGGAGGAACCCGACGGATCGGCCTGTCCCTGCGGGGGTCGCCCTCGACCCAGCACCTCGGGACGGACCGTGGAGGCAGAGCGCGTACACCTTGACTTCCTATACTCTTCCAAGTCTCCACCTCTGCGCACCTCACCGTTTAACCAGGGCTTCTGAAAGTTCGGTACTACGTCATCGATGCATTTTCCAATGTAGGAGGTATATTTCCTGCGAAACCAGACAACAATCTAGCACAAAATACTGTCATCACTAAAGAAATCTCTTCGGCATTCACCCACAACACTCTTTTCCCTGTGCAATACTACACTCCCATGTGCAGGATGGGAAAGGTGGTCTTATGACCCCAGCGAAATATGCCACGTCGAAAAATGTCTCTGTAGGTGATTTGATTTAAAAATGCAACAGAGCTATAGCTTATACAGAAGTCACATTTTCGTATAAATGAAAATATATTATAAATATATTGTATCATGTATAAGTAGTGCATAATGATGATATTGGGATATTGCAATTGAATATTTCATGTTATTGTCACATTGTATTATGGGTTGGTTCGTGCTAATAATTTCCCATGAACAATGATTTCCAAGCAGATACAAACTGCGTGAGGATTTCCTTCTAATGAACAGAACCAGCAGGAGGCAGTATTGTTCTCATTTAATCACCTGCAACTCTTCTCTCTCTACTCAGCATCCTCACCACTGCTGTTCAAATACCACTCAGACTCACAATCATAGGTACTGTACGATGATTTAGAAAAGAAACACCTCTTTCAATATGAATGTGTAGTAATGGTGAAGACAAAGCACTTCATTGGGATACCTGTCTTACTGATGGGTATTTCAATGAACTAACAATCAGTGTTGGGGTGATCTTTTGAGGGGTTGCTCAACTTAACCTGTTAAGCCTCATCGCCCCCGCCGGGGGGCTACGGCTTTTTAAAAGTGATAAACTATGAATGTGTCATACTCACTTAACGGAGAGAAACTAAGCTAACTGACGATATGAACCATTTCTACCGAAACAAAACACAAGTCTCACAAGAAGCGTCTACATGAGCCCTATGCTATGATAAGTGAATGTCGCAAAGCACTAGAAAGCAGTCTGGTGGGGTAATAAGCAATCAGATGACACTACAGGTTTTAAACGCCTCTTTGATATTCCAAATAAAGAATGAGAATAATGTGATGAAACAATGTTCTGAAGAAAAAACATTTACTAGAATGAAAGTTGACTAAATTAAAATCTGATAAATAGTTGAAGTTAAACACAAATCACATGGTTATATGTATTTCCTTTTGATGTGCGCATTCACCGTCATAATGAACTGAATTTGTTTAATTTCTTTGTGGCATATGTTTTCCGTGCCATATTAAACAATATGTAAATGATTTCATTTAGACACATTTACATGAAAAGGAAATACATATTGAATATCACTATTCATTTGTTTGATTTGTTTTAATATGGGCAGTTTAAATCTTCAATAGCCTTTATGCGAGCAGAACAAATGAAAAACGTTGAAAATAATCAAATGTAATGATATTCAGAGTCAGCAACAGTATAGTTGTTGTAGATTGCTTTAGCAATATATAAGTCATTGTAATTGTGCTTTCTTAACATCTCAGGCTGCTGTTGTTGGTACTGCAGCCAATCACAGCAGCCTGTACTCTAAGCACGGTTTCCCCTAGAGCGTTTTTCACCCAACTGTCCACATACGTAGACATGTCCACACATGTCCACGTTTTAATGCATACCATGTACACTGTATTAAGATGTGATGGCTAGGTAGAAAAATATGCTGCAAACCAATCTGGATCTTTAATACATGCTGTGAGCAGCAGCAAGTATTATTTATGTTATATTAGAGCCTGCAGCCCACACCTCTGCATTGACAATGACATACAGTCATCGACAAATGTCTATAATACGCCCACCCTCCTACAAAGGCCATTTGTCATTACTGTATGTGTTAGCACGGTGCAGGCACCATATATTTACTCTGCAGTAACACCCACAATGCACACACTGCACACACTGATCAGAGAGCTGTAGTCCATTTCCACTGGAGACTGACTGGAACATTACAGGATGTGTAGTCTTATGCAGAAGATGCCAAAGAGATTTGTGGTCCATTTCCTGTGGACATTTGAACAGAATATCCACTCGGTGCATTTTAGTCTTTTTTTCCAGTATGTAAAGGTGAAGAATATTTAAATGCGTACACGATACTACCATGCAACAACCACATATGGACGCCCTGGGACATGTGCACTGTTCAAATACACAGAGGAGACATCTAAAAGACAGCAGCTAAAGGCTAGGATACACGGGTAGCATTTGGTAGCAATGGTGATTGGCAGTAATGCCCATCATGAACAAAATCTAACCCTGTCAAATAATGCGTGATAAATAATGCGTGATAAATAATGCGTGATAAATAATGCGTGATATGCGGGCAAATATCTCAGTGATGCTCAGAGTTTTCATAGTGAAGCTTGTTGTGACGTATGTAAAACTATTAACTACAGTATATATCACTTTTAAATTGAACTTCTTACGACTAATATGGGTGTTTCCAATGAGGTATCTATAAGTGGGAAACAACACTAATATTGCAACAGGCCTCGCATCAGTAACGTCAAACTATCCTTGGTGTTGTAACATTTCAGCAAGTTCAAATGTTCTCTAACTAGGAAACTCTTTACAGATGAAATTATCAGCTGATTTTGGTTGAACTCCTCCTGTTTCCTGTGTGTCACAAAATAATTGCATGATTCAAAACATTACCCGTGTAACTCTGCCTCCAAACTTCAGACAACTCCCCTACTTCCACCCCACAGTAAAACATTATAACAAAGTTACATTTTTCATTTACAGCAACAATAAACCTCTTTTTAATAAGCAACCTCTTTTAAATGTTCTTGATTGACAAATGGTATTTTCCACTTGTTGTATCGGGCTGACTGCCTTTAAAGTTCACATCTCCAACTCCGTCCTCGCTCCATTCCTCCAGGCTTTCTTCCTGTGATGTGCTCATCCCTTCGCTTTCTTTCACCAGTCATTCTCCTGCAACACAAAACAGCAAGTATTCTAAACTGGATTCAGAAATATTATAGGACATATATTCAATAACAGCATTGAAGCCACAGTATAGTGTAGCGCTCTTGGGATAAATGTGTCATTATTTTGGAAGTTCCCTTATTCACTTTATCCAGAGTGGGATTAGAAGATCAATACCAGTCGGTATCAAGTGCAGCGCTGACAGAGGTGGATGTGGTGAGCTATGCTTAGAAATCAGGGAGAAACCACCAGCTCAGAAATAGACCAACCAATTCCTCTGAAGCACACTGGGCTTTGACCCGTTGAACGAATGAATGAATGACACAGAGCCACGTAGGACCACCAGAAGCAGGGATAGGCTTTGGGGTCAGGAGCATTGGAAGCCAGATGGGTCTGGACCCTGGCATTATAGACAGGCTCTTGGAACGGGGATCTCACCTCTTCTGGAGGGGAAAGGAACCCAGGCTGGTAAACGCAAAGCACTGGTTCTGGAACCAAATTCCTGGAAAGGGGCTGTACTCTCGACTTTTCTGGACTAGTCCAGGATGAGATGCTTCTAGGGAGCGTGGGGATATTCACGAGAAGTTGGCTGAGTACCCCGTAGTCTAACATCTCCCCAGGACATGAGAAGGTCGCCTTATAGTACAGAGGATAGGCACAACAATTGTGCATTTTATGAGAAAAGCACGACATTTCTAGCATAGTTAGTTCATACCATAAGGGTTATTCTCAGATGTGGAGGGAAGTCAGATTTGACCTGTGAGGGCTGTGAGAGGTGAAATCCAAGATGGCCGCCAGTCTCTCGGGTTAATTTTGGAACCAAACATTGTAGAAAAACATTTAAAGGTGGGGTAGGTAAGTTTCAGAAACCGGCTCGAGTGCACTAAAATTTGAAAGTACACAGCCGAAAAGAATGCGCCCCTTCCTTCAGACTTCCTTACAGAGCACCTCCTCTAACACACATGAACGCGCAATACACGAGATGGAAGGCTGACAGACACGGCGGCAATCCTGCAATCCGGCAGTTGTACTTTTTACAGCGATACGGCTTCCACAGATGATCTGTTTTTGAATGGATTTTTTGTCAAAGCACTTCATATATTCATTGCTATCGGGATGTTAAGAGCATTCCATGGAATATAACAACAAGTGTATCTCGAGCCGGTTTCTGAAACTTACCTACCCCGCCTTTAAGGTGTCACATCAAATCAAGTTTTGTGCTGTACACATAATAAAAATAGCCTACAGTAGAGACACTTTAACAATATCCAACTAAATTAGGGATGCCCAATCATTTGGTGATACTTTTGAGATTGCCAGAATTCACAAAAATGCATTTAGGTGAAGATAAAGGTAGAAATGACCAAAAATAAGCGTTAATCATTGAAATTTGCAAAATTGCAAATTATCGTGTGTGTGTGTGTGTGTGTGTGGGTGCTGGTGGCAGATGTGGCGCAGTTATGTATTGTGTGTATCCATGCTTCAACTAACTGGGTACAGATGCATTCTCAGTAAAGTATGTTCTCTTGAGCCATACAGGTAAATAAATCCTGGATAATTATATGTAGCTTATGGTCCCGCCTTACCAATGATATCAACTTATTATCAGCGAGATAAATGACATCAAAGTAACAGTCAAATCCAAGATGGCCGTCAGTCCGCTGAGTTTAATGTCCACGTCTTTTTTAATTTGGAACCAAACGATGTAGAAAATAATTTAAGGTGTCATTTCCAACTGAATTGGACAAGGTAGACATTTAACAAAAAATAAGCTCAGGTCAGAGTGGCTCTTCCACCAAGTCAGTGACACCTCTGCCATCAGCCTACACAATTGTGCCACCAGCAGCCCTAAAGACAAAGGTCCAGTGCGCCAGCTGTACAAGGTCCTGTGAGATCTCCCAACCTCCTGACTGCTGCAGCTGCCAAAGAAGATATGTATGCAGGACTCAGCAAAGTCAAGACAGCTGTTGAAAAGTCCACCATGGATGGCTGGATATCGTGGTCTGCTGATGCGCACCAAGCTGGCATCCCACCTGCAGCAATAACCGCACTATTGCCTCTGTTTCTTGACAATGCACACTCAGTGGCAATGATACGTCACTCCATGGACATCGTCAAGGCAGCAGTTCAGCACGTGAACCCTGGTCAGATTCCTGTCCTTGCAGCTGACCAACCACTGTATGCTCTTGCTAAGGAAGTTCAGTGGACCTGGCCAGCCACTTCCACTTTGTGATCATGTTCGGTGGTCTACACCAGTGGTTCCCAAACTCTTTGTGCCCAAGGCACCAAAGGACAAGTACAAATCTCAAGGCACACCTATTGTGCAAAAATAGCCCTTATAACCGTGTTATCACTCATATCATGTAAAAATATCTGTACATGTGCATCATTATTACTAATGCCAAATAAAATGTGACAAAGACAACTATATTACTCATGAAATATTTATTAATGAAATATTTCAGAAATTAATTTGAAACTTTATCAAATTAGGCTTCATCAAAGCAGCACTCATTTAAACCAGGCAGGTCACAACATAAAAAATGAGGCAAAGGAAACTCAGCAGAGATTCAGCAGAGAGAACTGTCAATGCAAGGAAGCTGCAGTCCATGGTCCTGAACTACAAATTATAAATGTAACATGTCAGCAATCAGCATTGAAACATGTGCTATTGTAAATATGTTTGCCGACTTACAAATGAGTGAGATACATGTGCCTGTCGGGGCGCGCAGAATATTTTAATCCTTGGTGGCACTGAGGAGAGGGCCACTCGCAAGTCCTGTTCAACAGAGAGCCGTGACCTCCTGTTGTTCTTCATGTAACGGCCCCTATACACGGCGGCGTGCGTTGCCGCTTGGCGGTGGGCGTGTCTTGAGCTTGGGGAGTCAACGCGAGCAACGCGACCAACAACCAATCACATGAATGTCCTGCCCCGGACATACAAAGCAAAGCATTCATGCTACATCCATGCTGGCTAAATATACTGTCTATGCTTGCTAGCTGTCCATTCAAACGAAGTACACTGGATATAAACTCCCCAAACAAGCGAAAACCTACCAGTTTCCCCCACTGTCTCTGCCCCCTCCCCCCACTGTCTCTGCTCCCTCCCCCCATGCCTGGCTCCTCCGGTTTGTATCCCTGTATGTAAAGAGGGACTGGTCATAGAGTACCGGGTGATTCCCTACCGCCACGATAATGTTCTCCTCCATTTTTTGACATATGGGAAATAACTGCAGTCTGGCTCTCCCAACATACACGCGGTGTGATTGGCTAGTGCTTGTACTGTCAGATTTGCATTCGCGGGATTTGATGACGCCTCCGTCAAGGCGGCAACAGTAGAACATTGCTCTACTTTTGAAGCGAGCACCTCAAGAGAAGCTACGCTTTGCTCCCACAATGCAGTTTGGCGAATCGTGACAGGCAACAACCGGAAGACAGAGAAGAAGAACAGACTACGTGATATAAACAAACAACAAATAGCGTGTGCGGTAGCTTCACCTAAGCATGTGTTCTTTGCAGGTGTGTGTTGAGGTGTGACGTGGTGCTTCCAGCAGTGGATAGCAGCTTCTGGCCTGGACACAGTTTGCACCTCACCGTCACTTCCGGTCTATTCTTCGGACGAACTCAAAGTAATGGGCATACCTCCACCCCTCGAGAGTTATCGCTGACTCAGCCATGTTTATGCAGCACTGCACGTGGAGATGTGGACGCGTACATCGTGCAGATTACGTACATATAAACCCACCAAGTACTGATATAGTAAATTAAAAAATAATTATTTTTGTGTAGTTGTATATTGCAATAATAAAGTATGGTTGTCACAAAATCCCACGCCACACCCGGACTTGCCTCACGCCAGTGTGCCGTGGCACACCGTTTGGGAACCACTAGTCTACACATTGAGATGGCCATGGTACAGGCTGACATAGCAAGTTCCGGAAAAGCAAATTCCTTCATACATGCCAGCCATGTCACCAAGACCCGCCATGCGCACCAGCTCACAGCTGCAAGCCTTTATACACTCCTCTAACAAGCTTACAGTGAAGACTGCACACCTGATGACTCTCATGCCATGCAACCTGATAGTCTGCCTTTTTAGGAGTGGTGCATACAGCGAGCAAAGGCCAGTGTCCACTTTGACTACTGGCTAAAGACCCTGTCATTGGAGCTTCTCTTGCTGCGGTACATCAGGTCACTTCGTGAAGGTAACTTCCAGCTGTACGTGGAATCCCTGACACAGATCATGCCCTGGATGTTTGCCCTAGTTCACACACACTACTCCAGATGGCTTTCCGTACACATCCGTGACATGATGACTCTCGCTGAAAAACATCCACATGTCCTAGCAGAATTCAAGTCTGGACATTTTGTGGTGCACAAAACCAGCAACAAGTTCTCTGCCATGGCACTCGACCAGTGCCATGAGCAGAACAATGCAATGGCGAAAGGTTCTGGTGGGGCTATTGGACTGACTGGCAATCCAGGAGCACTTAGACACTGGATGGTAGCAGGGCCAGAAATGTCCAGGATCACTACAGAGTTTGAGCAACAGCATAGTGCTAGTGACACTGGGCACCGTCATCACGACCAGCAACCTGGCGTACAAGCAGCATTTCTGAAGGAAGCTAAAGCACTTGTGACAGTGCTGGAAGAGATGGGAAATCCATTCCTAGAACACAGCCAAGATGTACTAGTCATGGACACAAGGGACATCATGGACATCAAAGTGGCTGAAACTGTGAGAAGGATCCCTTGGTGAGGAGCAGGACACCACGTTTGTGAAAGAGAGGCTAGAACAGTGTACAACACCTGTCACACGAACACTTCCAAAGAACAAGTTGCCACTGTTCAGTAGGCCACCGGTCGAGATGAAGGACAAACAAAAGGCAGCACTGAGGAGTGACTGTGGTCTCTTTTCGAGGCTGTACATCTCCTCTCAAACACGAGATGGAGACATCGACAATTTCTTCTCCTATGAAAACCAGGGATCCCCACCAGCTCTGTCAACTGGAGGCAACATTCGGATTGGGGTTAAAGCAGATCTACTTCGTGCCTAGAATCAGATCTGCTTGAAAACAGTATGTACCTATGGCTGACGCAACCATTTTTCGATGGTGCAGCTGTGGTTCAAATGTTAAATCCTGGAACATCAAGAACATTTCAAGAGTATGGAGATAGAGTGTTTGCCCAACTTGAGAAAAGCAGCAGCATTGACCTTGTCTGGGATGTATACCTACCTGCCAGCCTGAAAGCCTCAACCAGACAAAGGAGGGGAAAGGGCATCAGGAAAAGGGTGGCTCCTTCTACTGCGATGCCAAAGAACTGGAAGGACTTTCTTCGATGCAATGAGAACAAAACCGACTTGTTTACTTTCCTGTCTCGCAGAGTTGTTCATCTTCCTCTCGCAGAGGGCAAGGAACTGTATGCAACAGATGGCAGTGGAGTCCTCTGCTCTCTTGCTGAGTCTTACTTAGCCTGCCTTGCCGTGTGTTCTCAAAAGGAGGCCGACACTCGTCTACTTCTGCATGTGGCAGATGCTGTGCAAAAGGGGTGTAAGAAGGTGACCATACGTACACTGGTGGTACTGGCTGTGGCTTCATTCAGCAAAATAGCTCCTGATGAGCTGTGGGTTGCCTTTGGTGTTGGATCAAGCTTTCACGACATAGCTGTTCATGAAATTGTTGCGACAATGAATCCAACAAAGTGTCTGACTCTCCCAGTCCTTCACGCTTTCACCGGGTGTGACACCGTCTCTGCCTTCGCTGGCAGAGGGAAGAAGACTGCCTGGGAAACGTGGAAGTCTTTCCCAGAGGTGACTGGTGCTTTCAATGAACTCCTATGTATGCCAAGTGAGGTCAGTGAAGGATCAATGTTACTGCTGATGTACGACCGAACCAGTGAGAGCATGGAGGTGAATGATGCCAGGAAACAGCTCTTCACACAGAACTCTAGATCTCTAGAGAACATTCCTCCAACCCAGGCAGCACTGAAGCAGCACATCAAGCACACTTGCTACCAGGCCAACTGTTGGAACCAGGCATTGGTCCTGGATCCAGAGATGCCAGAGCTGTCTGACTGGGGCTGGACAGAGGAAACAACTGGGTGGCAGCTACTTTGGACCACTCTACCTGAAGCATCAACATCGTGCCTGAACTGTAGTGGAGTAGAAGTACAAAGTAGCAAACAAATTGAAATACTCTTACCTGTTAGAGTGGTTCTGGGTAGGCCTGTCTGGGGTCGTAGGTCATGTCAGGGATGTAGGTCTCGTGGAGATCAGGATCTAGTGGCAGGCTGTCTAGAGGTATATCAGCGTAGCCATAGGGAGGGTAAGGTCCATCTAACTCTGAGACACAGACACAGAGGAGCAGAGATCGGTTAACTAAACCTTTCACTGATGCACATTCTGTGGTCATCAAGACGATCCACAAAAAATGAATCAACTTGATATGAGAAAGTGTAATAGAAGCCTCAACTGTCTGTACGTCCCTGTAAAACATTAACAGATGTGTAAACATCTGTGTGAATATTGCTTAAACAAACAATGATTTAGCTTGATAAGGTTGATAGGTGGGTTTATTTTTTACTTTGAACTCAGCCAGACTTACTCTTTCTCCCTGTGTCCTGTCTAGGGTTGGGTACCGAGAACCGGTTCTAGTTTCAACATTTCGATTCCAACGGCATCATTTAGAAATGTGATTTTCGGTTCCGCTTTTCAATGCCTGAGGAAATGTTTCTCGCCACTCTCCGTAGCCTACTGTATGACTGCGGCGGGGCGGGAAATGTAGCGTTGTACCTACACTTCCTACAGCAGGGCTTCTCAAACTCCGGACCGAACTGCAAATCAATCCGGACCGAACCCTGTGTCCCATTATAAAAAAATAGTAAAAATAAAAAATAATAATTGTTTTTGTCTTCTGATTCTGATGTAATTTAAAGTGGACCGATCATGCTATATTGGAAAAATATATTGTAGGGCCATACCTTTACAAAACATGTCTGTGAAGTGTTTTGCTTAAAATACCAAACAGATCACCCGTTGTAGCCGTGCCTCAAACTGCCTGCCCCTCTTTTGCAGCCCTGTTAGAGAAACGCAGACTTTGGGTCCTTTGCTTGAAAAAAAAGAAAAGAGGAGGCGGAGCTAATGCCTCATCAGAATTCTACCGGAGATAAAGTAAAATTCTGCTGCTATGCCATTCTGTTCTAAACCACATCAAGGATTATTTCTGAAACAGTATGGAGCTCAAAAGCTTTTTCTCTCGTGGGTTTATCACAAGGTGAGTTCCTTTTTAATTTCCTGCTTTTTAAACACATGTGCTCTCCAGTACAGGTTAGCTCTGAGTGTTAGCGAGGCTTGCTAATGTAAACAAAGACGAGATTACGTCCAAAACACGTCAGGCATTGTTTCTGATAGCAACTTTCTGTGGGTCCGCCGCCGATTTGACGTCAGATCGGAAAATCTGTATCCGCTCGTTGTACCCCGTTTTTAAAAGATTTGGGTACGGAGGAAAAGAGAGAGGGTTTTATTTTCTGACACGCATTGCAGACCGCAAGTTAACCGTAAGTTTACCTTGACTTTCTCATGCTTCTAATGCCATTTCTCCCACTAGCTCAAGCCATCATGCTGTATGTATGTATTGAATGTGTGTGTGTGTGTGTGTGTGTGTGTGTGTGTGTGTGTGTGTGTGTGTACGGGGGCGCCGTTTATCGACAGGCAAGTGCTTGGACCAGAAGGGGGCCCCCAAATAAAGTAGATTAATCTAATTCAATTCAATCCAACTTTATTTATATAGCACTTTATAACCCTAACTTTATAAAGTGCTGTACAGAGAGATACTTAAAATATAAAATCACACAGCTCAGCTCACAAAACATAAAACAAGTAAATTAATTTAAAATAAAAGATACAAAACAAACCAGACTAAACGTAACAATTTTTACATTTTTAAAAAATAAAATAAAAAAAGATAAAAAAAGATGAAGAAGGTCCACAGCAACGACAACATGAAACACCCTTTAATTTACTGCAACGACATGTTGGGAAACCCCCTCAAGGGGGCCCCATGCATAGCGTGCCGAAACTGCTTCTTTTAATTTCAGTTTCGCTGCTCCGCTCCGGACCATTGACCTTGTATAAAATTCACAAGTGGACCTTTAACAAAAAAGTTTGAGTATCCCCTGTCCTACAGCGTAACCTGGGACCAGGGCCGGCCCGTCGCACTGGCGTTATAGATGTTCGCCTAGGGCGCCAGATCTGTGGAGGCGCTGCGCTGACAGCTCTGGGAGAACAAATAAATGTTTTGACCGTTGGTGCTCATCCTAATGTTCGGCCTTGGTGTAACAACATTCATAATTAAGTAAATGTAACACCCTTTTCATCCCGGTTACACGTTTCATTCGCCCTGCACGATGGGTGCTGTAAGTGATGAAAATGGGGGATGTTGGCTTATCTGGCGCCCGCAGCTCACAGCCAACGTGCGCGTGAGCGAGGGAGAAAGGGAGGGCGCTGTTGTTATTAGCATCTGGTGCTAGCTGCTCTAACGGAAAAAGAAGATGTTTCTCCAATGATGTGGAGGAGAGTCCTCTCCAGTCAGACTGAGGCTGATAACTACAGCTCAGTGAGGTAAAGGACTCTGAGGGTTTAGATAGTTCACTTTAGTCTAAGTTATCTCAGTGGGTCTCAAACGGTTTGATCACAATTTACGTAAACACACATTTCCAAGGCACTCCTTTATAATTATTGGGATAAAACAGGTTTGAAATCATTCCAATGTAAACTATAGGACAGTAAACCAGACATATCGTTTTAAACTGGAGAGATAAAAACATATGCATGAATAAAATAGTAAAATAAGATCTGAATGAACAACAAAAATAAAATGCGTTACATGTAGGCTATTTGTTATTTAATTATTAAAATGTAAACCGATCTTTTTCATATGGGTGTTTAGAGTTGTACCCCCTAGATCTAGTCTCTAGTCATTCTGCTTAAAGTGCACCAGATCGAAGCATTTTACTTCAACATGTTCAGACCTTTCTTCCCGGTGTGCCTGAGAGGCAGATGCTTGTTTTTCTCAACAAGAACTGTTTTTAAAAGTTGGACTGTTGCACTGTTGTAGCTTCAGTGGTTCTCAGGTTACAGTTACATAGCAGTGAATATAAACAGACTGATTAATGTGAATATTACTTTAAACTAACCTGTGTAAAAGTTTCTCGAATAAATGTAATTTTTTTGGTGGAAGAAGCATGTATCGTTTTTTTACCATGCCCCTCAAAGAATCGGAATCGAGAACCGTTAAGAACCGGAATCGAAAAGTAGAATCGGAATCGGAATCGTGGAAATTCAAACGATACCCAACCCTAGTCCTGTCTCTAAGTTGAGTTTACAGAGCGTTGATGTTGATGTGCATGCCGATACAAAGTGCAGACCACTAGCTTCATGTATATACATCAGTCGGAATGTTCTTCACAAAGCAGCATTGTGTTTGTTCACAGTGCTGCTTTTTCTTTTTGTGCTGCAAACCCTCAAAGTACTGGAGCAGGAACCTACCTTGTGCTACTTGTGTTTTTGCTTGCCATGTTTATGTTCATCAGCTTTTAAATAAAGCTCGCTTTTGTTTCTAGACCTTTTACCTTTTTTGTAGTCTGCATTTGGGTCCTACCTTTTACACGATTCTTAACAGTAGTTCTCAGTGAGCCATGTTTCTAAGTGAGCTGTGAAGGTGGGATGTGTGTGTCTTTGATTTGAGTGGGTAGAGAGTTCCAGTTTTGTATTGCTGTGACCGAGAATTAAAACTGACCAAAAGTCCTCTTCGTGAATGGGACTGATAGGTCGCCACGTGTGGAGCTTCTAGTGGTCAGTCTGGTGTTGTTACGTTGAGTAACCAATGAGCTAAGAGGTGGAGGGGCTGTATTGTGCAGGATTTTGTAAACCAGAACGATGTTCCTATACTTTATTACATCTTCCCAACTCAGAATATTATGCTTGTTGCATAATAATCTCCGCGTCCTGTCAGTGGGGGTAACCCTGAGCAGAATGACGTCACACACCGCAGGCCTGAGGAACGGCGGGGGGGGTGGGCGGCTCACATGTCTCTCCACATAAACGTGTGCACTTCGCCCCGTGGCTGTACAATCAACATGTTGACTCGAACAGACAACAAAGCAGCGGCGGCCTAAATAAATCGCCAGGGAGGTGTTCGATCAGCGCAGCTGCTGAACACACATCCTACACAGCCGAATGGACGGCGTTCCGTGGTGTGCAGGGACTATCCTGGACCCCGTTGGCCCCCCTGCCTCGTGCTGTCGTTCCTCCAGCTGTTGCTGGACAGGAATTGGCTTATAGCACGGTCAAAACGTACGCTGCTGCCATTTCATCTGGCCACGTAGGTTTGGGGTCAGCACGGTGTTTAGTCACCCTCTGACTAAAAGGTTTCTACGGGGAGCACAGAGACTCAGACCGGTGTCACGCGCTTTGGCGCCTCAATGGGGTTTGGTGTTGGTGTTATGCGCCCTGAGTAAAGCTCCATGTGAACCTTTAGATCAGGTCCCCCTGAAGTTCTTGTCAGCCAAAGTAGCTCTGCTCCTGGCTCTATCAGCTAAAGGGTGAGTGAGAGTCTGCTCTCTCTGTGGCTCCGTCAGGTCTCCGGATCCAAGGAGATGGCAGCTCAGCTGTTTTGCGCCCTAACCCGGTTTGTATGCCAAAGGTGATCACAAGCTCTTTTAGACGAGAGGGATCACCTTGGATGGTTTCTTCCCTCCTCCTCACACATCAGAGGAGGAAGCCACATCTCATCTCCTCTGTCTGTCTGCACGCACGGCTGCTTTACGCAGCTCGTCTGTTTGTGCATTACAGAGAGCGCTCAATAGGGCAGCCTCTGTCTGCACAGCGCCTGTCACACGGGCTGTGTGAGGCTGTGTCACAGGCGTATATGTCTCCTCTGGGGTGGAGCCCCCGGAGAACATCAAAGCGCACGGCACCAGAGGAATTTCAGCCTCTAAGGCAGGCTTCCTCAAAGTCCGGACTCCGGTCCGGATCTGGACCGAACCACAACTGTCTCTGGACTCTGAGCAAATTATACTTTTCATATGTATTATCTGTATTATCTGTGTTATCTGCGAGACATCGCCACAATGCAACGAGTCAAAATGATCCGCTATGTCCATAGACTGCAAACAGCGCTCTGCATGTCCTGTTCCACGGTCTGTGTGTGTCTGTGAACGCATTGGTCCAATCACATTCAGCATCCCGTCAGCGTTTTTTCCCCCCAAACAATCTGCGAATCAGAGGCACAGTAGGGCGGGTCTCCGCGAAAGAAAAAAATGTGTGTCATCTCTTTCAACCTGTCTGAGTCAGAGCGAGAGTTTAAAATCCATCTGTACTGTACCGTAGCTAGTAGCCTAGTTTCACCTACCGGGGGGGCAACTGACGCCCTAAAAATAGGCCTTGCCACCCCAGTTGGCAGCTCTGTTTTGAAAGAAAAGTTGTGGCTCATCGGACATTTATGAGAGAAAGTCTCTAATGTCCGAGTGCAAGTGAATGCAGCACAAGATGCACGTCATGTAACCCCTCCCCCGGCCCTGGCGCGAGCGTGGACATATGATTGGCGGCGATTTCATTTGAACAGGACGGCGCAAAACGAGAAGCATTCGGACCCAAGCACTGAAGGAATGAGGCGGTCTACACTGACAGAGAAGAGACTGTCAGTGTGGCTGCACTCAGCATGGAATCAAAACGCACTGAAGCTTTGATCTGAATACGGTTGTGAGGCGTTTTGCTGAACAAGATGGTAATCGCCGCATTCCGCTGTAATACACGTCAACGTGATGCTCTGCTCACGGATGAGCATACACAACTGTTAAGATGATGACCTTACGTGTGTAAATATATTGTTTTCTTTGAGTGGGTCTGCCCCCCAAAACCAGTTTAAGTCCTGAGAAAGTCAAATCAGACGGTGTGTAAAACTACACTGCCCAGCCAAAAGAAAGTAACCACTTTGATTGAACTAGGCCAGCAGGTAAGGACTCTCCACTGGATAATAACTGAAGTATAAAGAATGCATGACTGAAGTGATGGAGGCCAGGTTGAAGGCAAACACAAAGAGGAAATAACAGGTCAGATCAAGCAAACCCCTCTCAGATTCCACAGCAACCAGAAGAACATAAAGACTGGCCGGTGATTTGATTCATCAGCTTTGTGATCAGTGCCTTTCCTGAGCTGTGGGTGAGTCAAAGGGGAGTTAGTTGAAGATGTGTTCGGCCTGAGGAACCTCAGTGGACACACAAGGGGGAAGACATTTATAAAGCACTAATGGGAATGCTGAATGAAAGAGGGTGCAGCTGCCTTTATTCATAACTGCAGCTCTTACACTGCGACTCTGAGGGTCGAGCACAGACACAACAACAATGGAAACGGCTGCATACAGAGACTTTTTGTTTTTGCAACCTGGTGTTAAGAATCTTGTTGCAATTGTTTAAAAGTTTGAATGACCGTAATAAACGGACCTTTGTCTTATTGAAACATTTATTTTGGACCTTTACGATTTGTATTTGAGTACCGCTGCTCTACGGCGTGGCACGGAGGAATGACAGTGGAAGACATTTGCACTGCTTCATCTTGGTCTTCCCCCTGTTCTTTCATTCGTTTTTATTTGAGGGATGTCTCCCAGTCCTCACTGATGTCTCCCAGTCCTCTCTGATGTCTCCCAGTCCTCTCTGATGTCTCCCATTCCTCTCTGATGTCTCCCAGTCCTCTCTGATGTCTCCCATTCCTCTCTGATGTCTCCCAGTCCTCTCTGATGTCTCCCAGTCCTCTCTGATGTCTCCCAGTCCTCTGACACACTCAGTACTGAGTGTCCTGTCAGAGTGAGTAATGTCGGGGACTCAACTGCGTGCCCTCTCTCCTGCCTGTCGGCACTCAGAGAGCTGCCCTTTTCCCCCCTCTTTGATCGAGGACTTTGGTCTCGACTTTTTATAACGACGGGTAGCCTATTTAGCCTACCTTCTTTCCCGTATGGAGAATATTCATTGTTTAATGCTATATTCCCTGGGAATGTGATGCTCCATTACGCACGGCGAAATGGACATGGGTTATGAACTGAGTAGGTGTGTTTCGTGCTTCTGGTAACGGACGGACCAGTGGGGCGCAGACTACATCCTGCTTCGCCCTTAACCCAATAGCGATAGCCTTAGAGGGCGAAGCCTTATACGAAATAGACCTGGGGTTACGTACTGTGACTTCCTGGATTCTTCCCCCATGCTGTCTCTCTAGTTGAAGTGTACCTAGGATGAACATTTCAGGCCTCTCATCTTTTTAAGTGGGAGAACTTGCACAATTGGTGGCTGACTAAATACTTATTTGCCCTACTGTATATGTGAAAGGCCATATTCTTCGGGACCCATGTAAACCCTGTTATTGACTTCACTGTGAAGAATTGTGTGAGCACTTAAGCTTTAATTGTTAAAAGCAAGGCCTGAGGATGGAGGTGGAGAGGGTGAATGGAGGCATCATATTATATGGAAGGTGTAACTGAGAGGCATAAATAAATGAGTTCATTTGGCTCTGACAACTACATTATGGACTCAGCACCTTCAGTTGACCTCCATTACAATATCTGACGTGTGTGTGTGTGTGTGTGTGTGTGTGTGTGTGTGTGTGTGTGTGTGTGTGTGTGTGAGAGAGAGAGTGTGGTTTAGGAGGGGAGCCAGGAACTCCAAAAGTTGCTGATTCCAACCACACACACACACACACACACACACACACACACACACACACACACACATTAATTACAGATGGTGAGATGAAGGGAGGAAATGAGAGAAGCAAAGTCACGATAGAAAAGAGAGGGGGAACTGTATCCAGTTTTTGTTACTTTCTTTGTCTTTCGCTCCAAATGTGTTCTTCCCTTAACTTCCTCTTTGTTCTTCTACCATCTTTCCTCCAAGCCTAATCCTTTTCAGTTCACTCCTTCATTGTCTTATCCTATCCTCTTGTGTATCCTTCTGTCTCTTCTTGCCTCTCATTTCCTCTCCTCCATTATGTCTTGTACTTTTTGTTGATACGGAAAGTTTTGAATTGGGTTTGGTAATGTCTGGCCTAACGAGGATGAGCAGAGTAGCTTAGTAAAGAACTGCATTTTGCCATTTCAGAGTCTGACCTTGGAGTTGAATACATTTTTTCACAATTGATTTTAGCCTCCAAAAATCCATTTAAAAATGCTTGGATTGGCCCATTGTTTGTACAGTTTCATCATCATCATCATCATCATCATCATCATCATCATCATCATCATCATCATCATCATCATCATCATCATCATCATCTTAAGTAATTCACCATCTGCTCCACCAGCTTTAAGGCGCTTCCACATTGCCTTATTTTGTGTTGGTAATTCCTCCGGTTAGAATGTAGCTGCTACTACTTTATCCAAATAATGCATATTTGGGAAATTACGTTGATGTGAGGTGATGCTGGTTGTATGATAGTCATACAGCATGTCGACAATGTTTTTATAACTACCCTCGCTGCCACAACTGTAGACACCAACCCAGTCTCACGGCATTTCGTGTTCACCAACACGATTTGTAATCTATTGATTTGTGTTCACCGACATGATTTGCCCCTTTTTTTCGTGTTGCACGGCACGATTTTAAAAGCAATGTAATGTGGTAGTGTGTTTCGTGCCTGCAGGCTGCAGCACATGTTTTTCTCCAGTCGGGTCGTGGGAGACCGGAAGCTGTGTGGTTCATAAAAACATGTTCTTACTCAATATCAAGCCACAGTTATTGCTTTTATTTTAAATCGTATAATTTCGGACTTTTGTTGCCGTCTGTGAGGAAAATAAATGGGGCTCAGAGCCTCAGGATACTGAAATCTGTATTTTTAAATATGTTTCCTTCTAATTTGTTATTCTTTTCAAAATAACACACTGTTATTTACTCACCAATAACACACAATTATCCTTGCTTTTATTTATTGGTTTAATTCCATAATCTCGGGCTTTTTCGGCGTCCGTCAGGAACTGAATTTCAAAATAAAAATAACCGGAAACAGACGTAGGCCTATAAGGGACAATTTCGAGCATCATTGCGATTGTCAACATTTCTGAGTTTAGGATGGCCGAAGACACTACATTACCCATAATCCCCAGCTATAGTTTAGTACTACAGTCCCCGTGATTAATCTTCAAGCTCTGGGATTGGATGTTGGAGTGGCAGTGCGCCAAGGTTACGCCTAGCATCAAACAGCTGTTTGAAATGGAACAAAACCACGCCAGCCTATCCAAAACTGGAATCGAACGCCCCCCCAGAACTACACATGCTGGCTATTGTGTTTCGCAACATGTACTATGGGACGTCTCTGCTGAACTTTTTCGTTTTTCCCACGATTAGAAGTTGCCAGTATTAAACACATTGGTGTTATCAAATGTAAAACATATAATTAATAAATTGGTGAAAATCGCTTGTGTCCATAATGTGCAGCATTAATATATACCCACATGACAGCTCATTGGTACTTTGTAATTCTACTCCACGACAATTCAGAGGTTAACTATGGTGTAGTTATGCAATGAATGAAAAACTTGGGTCACAGGTTCCTCAACAGTGCATTACAAGACATCTATCAATATGTGTGTACCTCCACTATTAAACTGTCAGATTCTGCACATTTCTTATTCTATCTACATACATAAGAGTATAATTCATGTGTATAATATCAGTTAAAATAAATGCTTCAACATAGTTAACATTGCAGGAAAGCAATATATTAGACGTTAAGTACTTTGTCAGGCTTAATATTTATCTGTACATAGATACCCCCAAAGTTTTTTTTCTTATTTAAAAGAAGACCTTAAATCTGTTATTTAATGTTTAAAGGTTAATTGGTGTTTCTGTTTTGCACCTCCTCATATTAATATATTTGTACATCCTGCACTAAACTGTTCTATTGTAGAAATCACTTATAGTATCTTCTTGATTTTTTATATTCTATTTTTCTATCACAGACCTTCTACTTTCCCCCTATGAAAGTATGTACTCTTAATATTTTTGTAATCAAATATAACACATAAAAACTATAATTCATTAACGTGCTTTAACCACTAGGAGGTGTCCCCCCTGGGACTTTAGTTTAATGAGCATTGTGGTCTGTAGAAGGCTCTCCATCTTTTGTGAAGTTTTCAGAGATGAGAGGGAGTAATATGTCCGGGGTTGACCCAATGTGTGACATTAACTCACAGTGTTGCATGCATATTTTTGCATTATACAACCTCATCTTTTAACGACTAGAACTGAGAGTTTAAGAAATATTTTAATATTTAAACGATTTATAAATTTCAATTGTATTTATGATTCTCGATTTTTGCTTTGTCTTCAAAATGAATAACCCTCAGGATTATTACTGTATTACAAAATCATGAGAATTAGACAAGCAGTCAGTTCCTCTGTAAAAGGTACATCAAATGTGTTGTCCCTGTGTCCACCTAAGTCAATTCAGACATCATGACACAATTCCGTCTGATAAATGCTAAAGACCTGGAAGACATTATTCAACATCTGAAATCCTCCTCCTGCTGCCTCAATATTATACCGACAGGATTTTTAAAAAACGTTTTTCATTGCATGGCCTCAGATCTACTTCATATAGTAAACAAGTCTCTCCACTCGGGTGTATTTCCACAGGCCCTGAAAACTGCAGTAATTAAACCGGTCCTAAAAAAGCATAACCTAGATGCAACCGTGATGAATAATTACAGGCCAATATCAAACCTTTCCTTTTTTAAGTAAATTGATTGAAAAGGTTGTTTTTCAACAGTTGAGTCATTTCATGTTTTTAAATGACGGTTTTGATGTGTTTCAGTCGGGCTTTCAACCAAACCACAGCACTGAGACTGCTCTTGTTAAGGTCTTAAATGACATCAATTTAAATGCAGACAGTGGCAGAATATCAGTGTTAGTATTATTAGATCTCAGCGCTGCCTTTGATACTGTTGACCACAACATATTGCTAGACCGTCTAGAAAACTGGGTGGGAGTTTCAGCAACAGCTCTAAATTGGTTTAGTTCATACTTAAACGACAGAAAAAACGTTGTCTCAATAGGCAACTACACATCAGCCCTCACAAATATGTCATGCGGGGTTCCTCAAGGCTCCATCTTAGGACCTTTGCTTTTTGATATCTATATGCTACCTCTGGCTCAAATTATGAAAAACAATGACCTAAGCTATCACATCTATGCAGACGACCCCCAGATTTAATTGAAAATTACACCAGGAGACTATTCTCTGATTAGAACACTGAGCAAGTGCATTGAGTATATCATTGATTGGATGAGTCAGAACTTTCTCCAATTGAACAAACAAAAAACTGAGATCATTGTTTTTGGAGCAAAGAAGGGCCGATTGAAAGTTATCGCAGAGCTTCAGTCGGCAGACTACAAAACAACTAATAAAGCTAGAAATCTGGGTATAGTGATGGACTCAGACCTGCATTTTAACAGTCAAATTACAACAGATACAAGCGGCCGAGATGGGTTTTCTCCGCAGGGTGGCTGGTGTCTCCCTTAGGGATAAGGTGAGAAGTTCGGTCATCTGGGAGGGACTCGGAGTTGAGCCGCTCCTCCTTCGCGTCGAAAGGAGCCAGTTGAGGTGGTTCGGGCACCTAGTTAGGATGCCACCTGGGCGCCTCCCTAGGGAGGTGTTCCAGGCACGTCCAGCTGGGAAGAGACCAAGGGGTAGACCTAGGACCAGGTGGAGGGATTATATCTCTTCGCTGGCCTGGGAGCGCCTTGGGACCCCCCAGTCAGAGCTGGTTGATGTCGCCAGGGAAAAGGAAATTTGGGGCTCTCTGCTGGAACTGCTACCCCCGCGACCGACCACGAATAAGCGGGAGAAGAGAGATGGATGGACATTACAACAGTTATTAGGGCTGCATACTATCACCTGAAGAATATATCTAGGATTAAAAAACTAATGTCACACCAAGATTTAGAAAAGCTTGTCCGTGCTTTTATCTTCAGTAGACTCGACTACTGCAATAGTGTATTCATAGGGCTGACAAAAAAATCCATCAGAAAGCTGCAGCTGATACAGAACGCTACTGCTTGAGTCCTCACTAACATTAAAAGAGTGGATCACATCAGTCCGGTTCTCAAATCTTTACACTGGCTTCCAGTCGGCCAAAGAATGTTATTACGTTACCATTGACTGTTAGCAGGCTCAATGTCGAGTCAAGGCAACACAGTAAAGGAGACGGTAGCCGAAGTAGTCAAAAGAAGAATTTAATTAATAATTACCACCATGGTTGGACAAAGGAAATATAAAGTAATGACAGACAAGAACACGCACTGCACAGACAGGATCAGCCACAGACAAAGGGAAAGCAGAATCCTTATACATGGGGTAATGACGAGACAAGACACACCTGGGTTAATTACAAATGGGTACACCTGGAGGGGAAACAATAAGGACTACAAACCCATAACAGGAAACTACAGCTAGACATGACACATCACACTAGGAGCACCTGATCAGGGCACAAACACATAACACCCCCACACCCAACTTTATGTCCATAACCCCAAGGCGAAATGGGGGAATGAACATAAACAGAAGAAGGAAACAAGAAACAATAATACTGTCAATAGGATTCACCAGAGGCTCCCTCACATAATATGGCTTAATCATATTAACATGACACAAGCGAGTCTTCCGCCCACGATCCGGTGTCTCGATCAGGTAGTCCAAATCCCCTACTTTCTCTCTAACCAGGTACGGCCCACTAAACCGTGCTTGTAAGCTGGAGCCTGGGACAGGCAACAACACTAAAACCCTCTCCCCTGGCACAAACCTTCTATCCCGAGTCTTCCTGTCATACCAGCCCTTCATCCTCCCCTGTGTGTCACTCAGATTTGTCCTCGCTAGTTCACATGCCCTCTGCAGCTTCTCCCTAAAGCCACAGACATAGTCTAACAGGCTCTTCGGCTCGCTCTCCCCCAACCACTTTTCCCTCAGCAGCTTAACCGAATGCGCAAATACCAGCTCTGCAGGACTGAATCCCAAAGATTCCTGCACCACCTCCCTTGCGGCAAACAACATTAAATGCCAGTCATCCCAGTCGTCCTTCGTGTCACGACAGAACGCCCGAAGCATTGTTTTTAGCGTGGAGTGGAACCTTTCCAAAGCCCCCTGGGATTGTGGGTGATATGGGCTAGAGAAACTATGCGATATATCCAGCTGCTTTAAGACCTGCGAGAAGATGCGGGATAAAAAATTCGTACCTTGGTCGGACTGTACCACGCGAGGCAAACCAAAAACGGAGAAAAACCTCACCAAGGCCTGTGACACTGTTTGGGCCGTTATCCGTTTCAGCGGAATTGCTTCCGGAAACCGTGTGTTAGCACACATAATGGTCAAAAGAAAGCTATTACCTGCCTTGGTTCTAGGGAGTGGACCCACACAATCAATGATAACCCTCTCAAAAGGTTCCCCCACTGCCGGGATAGGGTAGAGTGGCGCCGGTGAAATGACCCCGTTAGGTTTACCCACCACCTGACACGTTGAACATCCCCCTGCAGTGCTGCACCACATCCTGTTTCAACCCTGGCCAAAAAAATTGACGCAGCACGTCCTGCGAGCCTGTGATCGTGAGCCGAACACAGAATATCGTGACGGTATTTAAACGGAACCACAACCTGCATCACCACATTCCAATCATTCTCCGCTGACGCGTCGAGGCTAGGAGACCATTTACGCAGCAATACCCCGTCCCTCAGGATATAGCAACTTTTAGAAACCTCACTCTCTCCCACTCCTGCAGTGTTCGCAAAAAGGCCTGACAGGCTTGGATCTCTACCCTGTTCCGCGATAAGCTCCTCACGAGCAAAAGAAAACCCAGCCGCGCTACTGGCAGACTCACACGAGGAAGTAGAGGGCAGTAAAGGGCTGAGACCGGCTGGAATAGATGGAAGAACAGCATCACCTTCAAGAGGGGCAATTTCAGGAACAAGCTGAGATGATGACCACAAGTCGGGTTGGCCCGGGAGCGCCCCCTCCACCTCAGGCCCCCGTGGTACTGCACCCTGGGGATTATCCATAAGTGGGTCACGACACTCAGGCACCCCGTTAACAGTCGCTATGATGGTATCAAACAAGTCCACGTCGTCCTTTTCCTCGGCCAGAGCCTTAATACCCATGGCCCGCGTGACTGCACATGAGGAGAATACCCTCGGATACGCATCCGCCAGGACGTCCACCGCCCCAGACTCTGCTGGCACACAAGTCACATCTGCCTTCACGAGGACCCTACCCCCTGCCAGATCATTCCCGAGGATTAATGATACGCCCTCGACAGGAAAACAATTTTCCACCCCAATTACCACTGGCCCCGACACCAACTCAGATGTAAGATGGATGGTGTGAAGCGGAACTTCCATGACATGCATCCCAAAAGACCTGACAGTCATTAGGGCTGTGCATCTTCACTGGTCTCACGATTCGATTCGATTACGATTATCCTGTCAACGATTCGATTCGGTTCGATATCCCGGTGCATCCCGGTGCATCACGATTCATACCAATGCGTTGCATCCTCAATTTTCTATATTACTGCACATGGCTTATTTTTCATCAATGCATACATGCAGTAAATACATATGAACTCTCTTTTTATTATTTAGAAAGTGCTTCAGAAATCAATAACATAAATGTCTTGACATTAATTTATAAACCAAAATAAATGAATTGTATAGGTCTAGCCTCCGTGTGTGAAGTTGTTCTATCCTCAAAAACAAAAAGCTAATGCTTCTGCAGTCGAGCTGCAGCTTCTAGCAACGGCCTTCTGTTAAGAAAGGACACTGAATGTCCTGAATGAGGCATCACACACAGGACTTGAGTCTGAACACAGCAGACAACAGGAGTATTAACAATAGCATATACAAACTAAAATACTGCATGTGGTTGCACACTTACATTCTCTGTCTTACTGTTGCATACATCCCATGAATGTATGAGATTAAATTAGCTTCATTATATCTCAGTGATTAAGTGAATAATAAAGTTTCTATCGGGTCACTATCAGCCTGTCACTCATTATTTCCAGGGAGGGGGCGGGGCTTGGAGGAACGGAGGAGACGGTGATCGCGGAAGCTTTTTTCCTCCTGCCTTCACAAACTTTACACACGTATATATCGTCTGAAAATTGCTAGAGGACATTCACACTCTGCAATCCAAGACTTTATTAAATCCACCAAAAACCTGACATGATTGTAACGTGATTATTTTTGAAAAACATAAATCCCTGTGTCTCTGATCCTGCTGCTGTCGGTTCTGGACTGGTGTTCTTGTGTTGGTGGATAAAGCAAACTGCTCCGTGTTCGGTGTTGCTGTGCCGCTGTCACGTCTGCTCCCTGATCTCTGCGTCACCGACCGATTTGATATTAAAGTGACAGAAAAAACGCCGCGGCCGGAAAATCAGGAAGCAACGTTACTACTCTATAACCGATTATCTTCCGTCACTGCATCGAGACCGAATCGTCCACGTCCGCATCGCAATGCATCGTAGAAACGATTATTTTCAACACCCCTAACAGTCATCCCAGCATCCACCTCTGAACCACTGTCAAAAGGTAGCACATCTCTCCGAATAAATGACTGGGACGCAGCCGTATCACTTAATATGGTCACAGGAACCTTCACCCCTTCGCCGGACAAGGATACAAACCCCTCACTGATGAACGGTAAGTACGCTTTCATATCCTCACCCCTTTGGGCATCCCTACTCAGAGATGTGTGTGTGGGTGTGGGTGTCATTACCAACGATATTTGTTTACTGGGACGGGTAAGGGCAAAACAGTTCTCCTTTATGCGGCCTTTTTTACCACAGTGGAAACACTCACGCATTTCTCCCCTCATTCCCCACTCAGCAACCTCGCCCACACTGCCATCAAACAACAGCTCCTTCTCTTAAGCAAACTCCACGTAGGTTTGCACATTGTTCTTTCTAAGAGCGCGAAACCTCTGCCTATACGCCTCCGGCACAAGCTCGTAAGCCCTAAGGATAGCAGCCTTCACCACGGCGTAATCCTGGGTGTTTGGGCAAAGTGACGCGTAAACGTGTTGTGCTTTCCCGGTGAGTGCGCTCTGGAGAAGTAATGTCCACTGGTCATCAGGCCATTTCAGAGTTGTGGCTATATTTTCGAACATAGAAAAATATTTGTCAACATCCTTCTCTGAAAATTGCGGGACCAGACGTAGGTGCCTAGTAGCATCGAACCTAGTTTCATGATGCACTGCCCGCGCCTCTACCCCAAGCCTTCCAAGCTCAAGCTCATGCACACGCCCACGTTCTGCCTCCTCCGCTTCCCGAGCGCATAACCGCTCTGCATGTCTCAGCTGCTCGAATTTAAACTCTAGTTCCATCTTCCTCAGCAAAACCTGGTTGTCCGAAACCGGGTCACATGTGACTACCTCCTACTCCTCAGGTTTGCCCACAGACTCCATAACCTCCATGGCGGTTAAAGCCTCCACCAGCGCTAACCGCTGCTGCTGCTTTTTCATGCTCGGGGCAAGCCTGACACCGTAATGCTCTGCTATCCCCGATAATTCCTCCTTAGTGCACAAGCCCAACACGTCGACTGTTGGCCTAGCCACAAAATCACATACCTTCACAGGCATACCTGCCCTAGTACCGTCGCACCGGGGGAGGAAGAAACTAAAGAACCAACCCCGCTTCCACCAGCATATACGACCAACCAATTAACATATACACAAAAAACAAACAAAACCGGCTTCACCCTACACGTCTGTACAGTCTGTTCTTAATAACTCTGGCCACCGCTCCCCTACCACTCTCCACTAAATAGAGATGAGCACCGGTATGACCTTCTGAAGCATCCACACTCAAAATTATTCGCAAGAGATTAACAACTGTCGTGTGTTCAAAACAGAAAAAAACCTAAGGCCCATCCCTTAAACGTTTCCATCCCTCACTATCAGACCCCCTATATAACTAACTAGCTGACATACGCCGGCCTAGGAGGAGCCTGACAGGGTCTTCCTACTACCCCGACCAGCATAGACGGTATGTCTCCAGGCGAAGGAAGGAACCATAGAAAATGGTCCAGCTGCCCTAGCTGGATGAAAACGCTCCTTATTGGAGAATTATTTACCAAGAGGGTATAAAACATGGGCCACACACACGACACTGTCAACCATAATTCAAAGTGTGGACTAAGCTCAGCGGCCACCACCAAATTCCTGCTCAAATCAGTTTGGCACGAGCCCCCATATTACGTTACCATTGACTGTTAGCAGGCTCAATGTCGAGTCAAGGCAACATAATAAAGGAGACGGTAGCCGAAGTAGTCAAAAGAAGAATTTAAGTAATAATTACCACCATGGTTGGACAAAGGAAATATAAAGTAATGACAGACAAGAACACGTACTGCACAGACAGGATCAGCCACAGACAAAGGGGAAAGCGGAATCCTTATACATGGGGTAATGACGAGACAAGACACACCTGGGTTCATTACAAATGGGTACACCTGGAGGGGAAACAATAAGGACTACAAACCCATAACAGGAAACTACAGCTAGACATGACACATCACACTAGGAGCACCTGATCAGGGCACAAACACATAACAAATGTATTTTAAAGTATTATTGCTAGTTTTTAAATAACAAAATGGTTTAGGACCAAATTATATTAACGATCTCCTGCATAATTATGAACCATCAAGGTGTCTCAGGTCTTCTGGGACGGGTCTGCTCTCGGTTCCGAGAGTAAGAACAAAACATGGAGAAGCAGCGTTTAGCTATTATGCCCCGACAATCTGGAACAAACTACCCGAATCATGCACGTCCGCTGAAACACTGACTATTTTCAAATCGAGACTGAAAACATATCTCATTAGCGCATGATGATAAAATGGCCCAACTTTTGAGAGAGTGAAACGTCACAGATTACCCGGCATGCCTGAGAAGTACCCGTATGTGCGTTCATAGCGCATGCGCAACTTTAACCAAAATTCTCATTCACATCAAGCACGTCAATTTGCGTACACGTAACAGCACCGTGCGTTCATGACAGCATGGTAATGGGTTGTTATTATGATGGTTTGATATTAACGAGGTGGCAGCTAGCGGCTAGCTAGTCATTATGCTAATGTAACATCAATCGTTATGTACTTATATTACGCTGTAACAGGATCTAGTGATATCCAAGCAACAGAGCTTCATTTAGCATGAAAGAATGATTGCACTGTATATATATATATATATATATATATATATACTTATAATAATAAGTAATATTAATTTTATTTAATACAATATTTACGGTACAAGATTTAATCATACAGCCCATGTAGTAATGAATTACAGCAAACATGTTCAATATATCCAGTATTACAGCTCCGTATTACAGCAGTAAGACGATATGGGTCCGTTCTTATTGTGCATCCATGGGTAAAGATAAACGCAACTCACATTGGTTTTTCAAACAGCATCTCTGTAAACTACGTGTATTCACTGCATTTCACTCTCTGCTTTTAACGGCTCGTTGTAGCTCCAATAGCTCCAGCCCCCATCCTCCCTGTGAGCACAGTGTGCTCTGATTGGTCAGGACCAAGCGGCAAACTCTGGGGAAGAGCCGGGAAGCCAATACGGAAGTGCCACACACTGCAGTTCATATATTGGCCGATAGGGACTGACTGCAGAAAGGAGCAATTTCCATAGACCCCCATGTTAAAATGCCCAACTTTACAGCAGAAAAAATCATGTTTCTACCCCTGGCTCCATACATATTATTATCGATATAGTTAGATTCCACCTTCATGATTATGGATCTGTGAGTGAATTGTTTTCTAACACGACCCTTTTATTTATATTAGGTCTTAAAGTGTTTGCATAAATTAGGGCGTGGTCACATTGAGTGACGGCCCGTACACACTACAGGCGTCAAAAAAGGCTTCCAACGCTTCGCACATTCATTTGAATGGGGTGACGTAGGATATTTTCAAAATTCGCCGAACTGCATTGTGGGTAGCATGGCATGGCGTTGCAAGCCTCGCGAGCGTCTATTGGCGTCAAAAGTTCAACAATGTTCAACTTTTGAGGCTCGAGGCTTGCTCGAAGCTGGCGTCAGCCAATCAAATCCCGTTTTTGAATTCCCGTCATTACAAGCACTAGCCAATCAAACCGCGTGTATGCAGATCTCGACTATTTTCCTTATGTCAGAAAATGGAGGACAAATTAATCATTTCCGTGGCAAATGTCCCAGTCTTGTATGACTGTACTCTGTTCACCTACCGGGACCTAAACCGGAGGAACCAGGCATGGCGGGAGGTGGCAGAGACAGTTGGTGAAACTGGTAGGTTTTCAACTGTTTGGAGAGTTTATATCCAGTTTACTTCGTTTTAGCATTGAACAGACAGCTAGTAATGTAGCATAATAACATATTGTGGTGAACACCTTCGATCGCCTCCGACTCCCATATCTCTCGGCACTACAACATCATATATATTAATAATAAAAAAATATTATAATAAGTATAAGCATAATATATAACATAACATATAATACATGCACAGCTATCAAGCATAGGCAGTATATTTAGCTAGTAATGTAGCATAACATATAATATATATTAATAAAAAAATATTATATATAATATAAGTATAAGCATAATATAACATATACATGCAGAGGGTGTCGTTTTTCTCATACTGATATTCTGAACAATCTGTGTTGTTGTATTTGCTGTAAAGTGTCTCTACTGTACGCTAATTTTATTATATGTACAACACTTTGGCTCGACCACACATCGTTTATAAATGTGCTCTATAAATAAAACTTGATCTGATTCACAGCTATCAAGCATAGACAGTATATTTAGCCAGCATGGAATGTAGCATAAAAATAGCATTCATTAATGGAGGAATAATTTAGTAAATTAAAGAAATTCACTTTATTATTTATTAACTTTATTATTTCATTTCATTAGAGAACGTCTGCAAGAAAAGATGAAAGAAGTCTGCTGTCTGCTGTGACCAATTGCCCAGCCAACCCCACCAGTGCTGGAGGAGGACGAGGACTTTCAATTCTTCAAGAGCCTCTTGCCCACCATGAGGCAGATGACAAGGGCACAGAGGGCAAGAGTCCGCCTCGGGGTACACCAGCTCATTTTTGAGGTGGACCAGGAGAACAATGTATCATTTTATAATGTTTTCACACGTACTGATCCACATTACATTTTTTTACACTCATCACACACACTTCACTCAAATAAAACATGATTTCAAGTATGTTATGGCTATACTGTGTCTTCACTTGTTCATGTGGTTTGTCAGTTGCAACATACCAGAAGCTTCATGTATGTCGGTATATATAATGTGCTTTCTTCTGTAATTGGTCATGTGAAAACATATTGAAATTATGAGTGGTTTATCAGTAAAAACAGGGCTCAAAGAAAAAGGCTGTTTGTCATATCATAATATAATAATATCAATTCAAGAAACATGTTTATTAGCAATGTTTGATTTTAAAAATGGCTCATTTGGAACATTTGCTCTTTAAAGAAAATGGGTAGCTCTTAAAAGAGCTTTTGGCACTGCACCCTCCTCATTCAAATAGGAGCAGAAGGTCTCCCGCAGTCGGATGGATCGGCGTGTGGCGTTGTTTGAGCCCATCATAGGTGCATCGCGCAGGGTTGGAGCTTCATCACTCGACTTTGCGACGACAGGTGTGCATGATGACCTTCCTATTGTCTTCCTGCGGAGGAAGTTGTGCAACACACAGGTGGCCTTCACACACAACTCTGCTACCTCCGGGCTGGTGGTGATGACACGCCGGAACATTCTCCACTGAGATGAGAGGATGCCAAACGCACATTCAACCACCAACCTGGCACGGCTGAGTCGGTAGTTGAACAGCCTCCTGTGAGGTGACGTCCAGGGAACGGACGCAGCAGGTTGTCCAGCAGCGGAAAAGCCTCATCTCCAACGAACACATGGGGGAGAAGGCCGAGCCGCTCTGCTCCTGGGGTGACGGTGTCAGGTGGTAGCTGCAGACTGCCATCTCGGAGGCGCTCTCCAAATGCAGAATTCCTCAGGCTCCCACCGTCGCTGCTCCTTCCAAAGCCTCCGACATCCACTACCCTGAAGAGGTACTGGGCATTCACGACAGCCAGCAGTACCAAGGAGTGGGTGGACTTGTAGTTGAAGTAGAGGGACCCAGAATGTGCCGGAGCCTGGATCACCACGTGCTTCCCATCAATGGCACCAACGCAATTTGGAAAGTTCCAGCGCTCCTGGAACCCAGCAGCGATGGCTCTCCAGTCCTCCGTCTGTGGTACCGGCATGGTCTCCTCGACCAGCGCGGTCCAGATGGCACCCGCAACCTCCTTCACGATGACAGCCACTGTTGTATGCCCGACCCGATAGCTGAATGCTATGGTCCTGTACGAATCACCGGTTGCCAGGTACCTGAGAAAAAAGTAATATACAAGATTAAAAAAAATAAAAAAAGTTATATGCCACGCAGACACACACACCAGACACACCAACATACCACAGACACATACACATCACAGACACACAATTACACCACAGGCAGACACACCAACATTCCACAGACACACACCAACATACCACAGACACACAATTACACCACAGGCAGACACACACACACATCACAGACACACCAACATACCACAGACACATCATAGACACACAATTACACCACAGGCAGACACACACACACCAACATACCACAGACACACAATTACACCACAGGCAGACACACACCAACATACCACAGACACACAATTACACCACAGGCAGACACACACACACACCAACATACCACAGACACACACACACAATTACACCACAGCAGACACACACACACCACATACCACAGACACACACACACAATACACCACACACACACACACACACACACACACACACCTTAATTAATGTCATTCATCTGAACTAAATCACAGACTTCATTCATCCATTGCATGCATTCTCTCTCTTTATATACAGAGTCAGGTTACAGAAGTAGAAATATACAAAACGTACCGTAGGCAGATGGCGAGTCGCTCGGCGGGTCCTTTTGACAAATGCATACGGGTGTCTGCCTTTGCAATCAGTGGACCGACTTTTCCGAGCAACTCGTCGAACGCGTCTTTGCTCATCCTGCTGAAACAGTACACCATCCAGGCGGATCCCTTGGACAAGAACGTGGTATTCCCCGTTGCAGACGTTTTCTGAGTATCGGATGTACCCAACAGCGACGCACTTTACGTGGCCTCCTGCGAGACATTGAATAAACCAACGCTACCGTTGCTACAAAACCGGCATCCATTTTGGCAATAGTAAAGAAGAGCCGGGCTTTTTTTTGCTTTGTATGTCGGGGGCGGGCGGGAGATTCCTGATTGGTTGTTGGTCGCCTTGGGCGCGAGAAAGCGCCAAGCCTCAGACATGCCCAGCTTCAAGCTTTTCTGACGCCTGTAGTGTGTACGGGCCGTGACGGCTCTGTCAAGTGCCTGCCGCCGTTAGCTTATCGTCTCTCTGCTAGCTTCTTGTCTCTCTGCTAGCTTCTTGTCTCTCTGCTAGCTTCTTGTCTCTCCGCTAGCTGCTCCGTGAAGCTAGCTACAGGGACTCTGCCTGCTCAGCTCATCCAGGAAACACAACTTGTAGCCGGCCGTGATTGTTTGTTCTTCATGCTTATATATCGGACTATTGTGACTCACTCTGTGGTTAAAACAGACGGTGCATGAATGCGGTAAGTAAAATTCGAGTGCTTTATTTATGTGTTAATGATTTTAATCAGCTACGTAATGAATGGTAAGGCTTGAGTTAGCATGTAAGCTAGTGGTAGCTACATCGGTGCTAACGATGCTAATCGTAGCCTCCAACTTAAAATCATAGACTGTATATATAAAGGTTAAAACGAAATAGACAAGTGTTAAGTGGGATAATACTGTTGAACAAACGGCTTCTGTTTGAGGTTGATAAAATAAGGTCATCCTTGTAACTTAGAGATATTTTATTATGTAGGTACAACTTCCAAAGTTACAGTAAAATAAAAAGGACCCTGACTCGGACAATACACAATCCAACATGTTCAACAGCAGAGAATCAGTTATATTGTTTGTACACATGGTACTTTACATATATATATATATATATATATATATTTACATATATATACATATATATATATCTGTTTGTTTAAGGTGTCCAGGTGATGCAGACAGGCTGGACCAGAGAGTGAGAGACAGAACTGGACTCCTCACAGCAGTGAACTTCAGCACAGGTACAAAGACTCTTTTCTTACTGTACAAAGAATCAAGAAATATATTGGTTTAAATGAATGAAGTATTGACTTGAATACACTGATATACATTCCAATAAACAATACTAAATCACCTACACATCAGTTAAGTTGAGGGTTTATTCCATGCAAAAAGTTACATTTAGATATTTAGCAATATGACTTTGTCAGCTCTCTAATTTAATGTATTGAAGGCAAAGATATTTAACACATAGTGAGAACTGCCACTATTTATCTCTCAATATTGTCTGTAAAAACGTGGTAAAAGTTATTCTTTTAGTGAGACAACAGAGCAAGCTTCTACAGTTGCACTACATTTTGAACAGTTACATATTATTTTGATAATAACATATATTTCAATGTTGATGAACTTCATACTGTTCATTCATAATCTGATTGCTCACTGTTAAAATAAAAAAAAACATTACAATTACAAAATAATGACATCAACAGCCCCTAAACACACAAACACACCACTTTCATAAATAACACACTTGTTCTGCAATAATAAGTTTTATGTTTCCTGTCATTTTTGTTAGGAAAGGACATGCCTGAAAGACACGACATGTTCTCCTTCTCTGAGGGTCAAGAAGAACATCCAAGAGGAACATTAAAGGCTGATGTTATGAGATTTTAAGACCAGTACAGGACATTCACTCAGAAACTAGTTGTATTGTAAACACAGTCAGCTGATCGAATGCAGCTATTTCCACATCTACACTCCATCAGCTGATTATTTCTATTCGCCTCACTTTATGAGCTTCACATCACTTGTGCCTTGTACCGCAGAGTTTGCAACGTCACAGATAAAGGGGGCCAATCTTCAGTCAGATGTGAATGTGTAATCTAACATTTTCAGTAAGAATAATGGACAAAAGGAGAGCAAATACAAATACAATTTATTGAAATGTGAACCAAAAGTTAATCAAGTGTTTTAAATAAAAAGCACATATGGAAAGAAGGTGTACACCTATTAAATGTATAAGTGAACACATGTAGTCAAATAAAGTGACAGACTAGGCCTGTGCAGTTGGTATCAGCTTTGCCCAGCATGGGCTCCTCCATCAGGCCTGGTCCTCCTCGCAGAGAAAAGACCCTCAGTCCTCTCCAAACCAACAGACAGGACGTCCATCACACGGAGGTTTCTCCCTGAAGTCTCTGCAGCCCTCTGGACACCAGGCTGTCTCAATTCGTCCACACTGAATATGAGAGGGGAAAAATGAAAATAATAAATGCTTTTGACAATAAGAAACATAAAGTTGACTGTTGAGTTGCTCAGTTTTTTTAGATTGTCAATACTATTACTGTATAACTAATATCTCAGGTTAAGAGGCACCTTCAAATAAAGATTGGTCTTTAAATACATTTTGTCTTTTGAATTGTTTGTCTAAAGTCAAGGATCTAGAACTGGTACTTAGTTTTAATGATACAGTCTGGTTATAATGCTGTTTGGAGGAGGCCTCACAGGTAAGAGCACTAACTCGCTACCATCACATGTACCTTAGCTTGACTTAAATGTATTAAACGTATAGTTAAGTGATATAAAAATATAAATAACTAATGTCATGCAAACATTACTATTTGCTTGATTCCAGTGTTGAATTTAGCACAATTGCATACAAACGTTAAGGGGTTTTTAAGATTCTGAAGTATTATGCTAAAAACTCAATAACTTAGATTATAATTTATAGTTTTGCTGAATAGTTTCAAGGCCGCTTACCTTAGAAACGTAAAATGCGACGGCAGTGTGCAGATGGGGAGCATGTTAGCTTAGCTTGGTAGCTTCAGCTAGCTCTGGAACTTCCAGCTAGGTGGCAGCAGGTCCCGCCTCGGCTCCGCCTCTTTGCCCTTATTTGGAGCAGGCGGGAGTTGAACTCTGACGTCACTGTCAAGCCGTTAGTGGCCGACTCCGCCTACTAAGGGCTTCACGGCAACTCTGCAGAATCCTATGGGTGACGTCACGGACCCTACGTCCATTTATATATACAGTCTATGGTCAGGACACGTAACATGAACGTGCCGAGCGGCGCGGTCCCGTGGGTTAGATGCACGTTCATAATGCAGAGGGAAATAACTCTCAGAATAACGTTATTAGCACATTTTTACAACTTGAGGAACGAATGTTTTTAATAAGGGCTATACAAGTGTTCATACTGGGTAGTTTATTTAGTTTAAAAAACATTATCCAACGAGTTACAGACCACTCTTTGCCCATGTAAGTCAATGGGAAAAAGTGTTTCTGTGCCCAGCAACCAAACGGAAGTGTAGTACCGCCGTTTGGCCAGCACGAATATTCTCATCAGACTCCGGCGCACTTCCTGGGGGCTTGTCACAGAGTGGTGCACAAGTCCTTAGCCTGGAAATGAGTTAGCATGTTATCACATCTTGACTCTGCCTCAAGTTTTTGGTTAAAAATGTTCACAGTTGCAGCACTCTATTTTGCAACTAATTGACAGAATCTTGCAATGTTGCATTGCTATCATGGTCACAAAATCTGTCCAGATGCATACACAAAACAAAAGGAAATACCACAATCATTCATCCTGCAGGTGTTTAAGATGCTAAAACCCCACAACATGTTAAATATGTGTTGTTGTTTTTTTAAATCTAAGTTCTTACCATCAGATAGATATGTAGGCTCCAGAGGAACGGCAGTATGGGCCTGGAGAGAGACACACAGAGGCATATGAAAAAAAGAATCAATATTGCTGATATAACACGGCTATAACAACTCTGTTTCTGCTTTAGACAGGTCAATAAAGTATTTCACACTGAGGAAACGGTGCATGTCGACACACACACACACACACACACACACACAGACAAACCTTAATCAATGCCATTGACCAAACTCTCACAGAGCAAATATTGTTTAACTGAAGAACTGGGTAATTGCTCATATAAGAAAACACAAGTGGATGAAAAAATGTGTGATGATTTATACATGTGTCATTTATAAGATCTTTGTGGACCAGCAGCCAGCTGTCCTAGTAATATTACTCGGTCACTGCTTTGATAGCATATTCTTTATTCAGATTTTTAAATAATCTCGATGAAATTCAATGTATTCAATTTTTTTAATTATTGTGTTTATGTTAGTTTGGTATCTAACATCATCCCATTCATTTTTTATAGATTTAATGTATTCTAGAGGACACAGATGGAGGCCTGTTAGGCTAAGCTAGGTATTAGTAATCATATCTCTCATAAACACATGTTTGTATAGTCTGAAGGAATACTTATAGAAGGCAACATATGGGTGGGTGGTATGGAGAAGAGTGTGTGTGGTTGTATGTGTGAGTGAGTGTGTGGTACTTAGAAATGTCTACAGTAACTTTTCTTTAACTTGAGTCTGTTTAGTAGTTTCAGGGATGCACACCTATCAGGTATACAAAATATGACAAGGATCATTTCATTGAAGAAATAGGGGCATTTTCAAGTAAATACGTATAGGCTCTAAAGTTAGGCATCATCTGCTTTGTAAAACAAATCAATATTGTCATTATGGATACCCTAAGCACCATGGGTCTGAAGTGTAGTGGACCCAGGACAGAACCTTGGGGTACTTCATATGGAATGGCTGTTTTGGGATGGGAGTGTTTGAGATGAGGGATAATACTTTTAGATAGTTCCAAGGAGAATACCTGACACACTGACCAATTATGCAACCTACCAAGTTAATGTTAGGATAGAAGGAAGTGCAAGGGTACAGTAAAACAGGAATATAAAGTAATTTTTCTATTGTTTTCATTCTGAGATCTTATACACAGTACATACCTCACCAGAGTTAAATATTTCTGTCATGACAACACGCCACACACACACACACACACACACACACACACACACACACACACACACACACACCATCCTTACCATTTCCCAGGCTGCAGGGTCATGTTTGAAGAGCGAGTGTGTGAGCTCCACTGATACTCTCTTCCTGTAGTCTGAACTCTTGTCCTCCGATATACGGAAGAGCACCGCTGCAGCATATGTGGCTGCAGGGAGAAGGAGTCATTTATGAACTGATTATATGAGAAAAGGCAAACACTCATTTATTATCTCTGACACCCCAAAGCATTTTGAAGCACACACTTCCCATCCAAAACATGAATTGCTTTTAGACTCATGGAAAAAAAGGAACACATTAAATTATTTGGCTAGCTATTTGCACAGCCTATAGGTCAGGCAAAATAACTCACCAATGTTTGGCACAAAGGTGGGGGTAAAGCAGTGGCGAGCCGTCAGGGCCCTCTGTGAGGGCCTAAGATATTCTAAACAATAATATTTGAAACAATTTTTAAAAAACATATTTTTTTAAATATTATTTTGTTAAATTTTTCATTTCTTTGACCAACATAACTTGATTTAATTGTATTTAAAATAACATTTCCAAAAAAATAAATCCTTTGAATCTGCCTGTTCAGTTTCTGTTGGAATGTGAAGGGTTAAATGCTGTAATGTCAACTGACAGTACAGTTGCCAATCATATCTTCCCTCTAAATGGGTGGGCTTTATTTTCGCGGACTTTATGAAAAGTTCCGCCCGCTGTGAGGACTATGCAAGAGGTGCAGTGACGCGTCCTAAAACCCGGAAGTGAGCTTCGCTCGGATTCCCTCGAATGGGATTTCTCCATAGGATTTTGGAAAATAGCTGGAAAAGGTCTGTGGAAAACGAACCTGTTAGATAAATGCACGTTTTGTTCAGCCGGATAATATCCACATGTGCGCCACCCCCCCCCCTCCCGCCCCTCCCGGGACCCTCAGGAGGCCCGAGAACAGCGAAGGCGCATTACGTCCGGGGAGGGGGTCAGATGCCAACTGACCCTCAACCCCCCTCCCCATACCATTCCTGTGTTGCCAGGCAAGTACTGACGAGGAGAAAGAGCCCGACATGTCCAAGAGATAAAACCTTATGAAGGGGCCTGGCGTCGACCAAGACGCCGCTGTGCATATATCCTCCACACTCACAGCGTTGAATAAGGCTGTTGACGCAGCCACAGCCCGTGTGGAGTGTGCACGAACCCCCGTAGGGCAGGCTCTCCCTGCCTGTCCGTAGGCATGTGCAATGCACTCGCAGAGCCAGCCTGCCAGGCGTTTCTTGGACAGAGCTTTCCGGATCACCCCGCCCCCGAAGCACACGAACAGCTGTTCGGTGCGTCTAAGGCAGGGTGCCCAACCTTTTTTGAACCGAGAGCTACTTTTAAAGTTGCCAGTCTGCCGAGATCTACCAGTCCAAATAGAGAGGCCATTACTGACAGCCTGCTGCCAGGTAGATACACACTGCTACTTGTATAAAACTGACCTTTGTACGATTAATACTCCATAAAATACTGCAGATCCTTTATCTCACCTCTTTCTAATCTACACACATACAAGTATTTAACTGAAGCTACCCAACAGTGTGTTGATACAGAGTTGGAGTTTATGCACACGTCACTACAGTGGGTAATGTTTTCAGGAAGCATTGAACAGTGCTGCCACATGACACAGGACAAAGAAAAGACTGAACCCTTTCTTTGACATTATATAAAAATAGTGTTGCTACTAAAGTATAAATTAGGCTTACTAATAAGACAACTCAGATCTGAAGCTGCTCAGGAATCTGCTGCCAAAGTGCAATAAAAAAGACAACATTAATAAAAATCAAACCCTTTTTTTGTTGCATTTTAGTCGAGTATAAAAATAAATGCCTTTAAAATAGGATGCAAGCAACACTAGTTTCTTAACCTGAATTCATGATAGACTATAATCAATTTAAGTTTGCATTCTTATACCATTTTGTACAATAATTATAATGAAAAAGTTCAAACAAACTAAAACTTACAGCTGATTAATAACGGTATCTAACTTGAGTTTTTATTATATCAAAAACCTGTTGAAATGCTTCTGTTATTTTTACTGTCCCCAAAAAGCGCGTCGGCAGCCTCCAGGAAAGCTTCTTTCACAACTTCGCCGTCTTTGAAAGACTTCATGTGTTCCTCAAGAACGTGACTGACACGATGAGATGCTCTGGAGCAGCCTTGCTCTTGTTGTTGGGCCTGGTGAAAATGGACTGCTGTGCATTTAGCCGTCCTCTCAGGCCCCTCCCCTTTAGCTGTCCTCTCAGGCCCCTCCCCTTTTGGAGCGTAGGGCAGAATTAGGATGGAATTCCGTCTCGTAGCGTTTGTGCACTGTTTTGAAATGCCGCTCCTAAATGACCCTTCTTCGATAAAGCCACGCTCGCATTGCAGATGAGACAGATGGACTTTGAATTGGGATAGATACAAAAATAATCATCCTCCCACTCGGAGTGAAAATTATATATGTTGGGCTCTTTTGCTTCTGCCATAATTGCGGTCTTGTGTGTGTGTGCGAACTGTCACTCCTGTTGACACGGACAACGTCAGCGAAATAGTGCCCACTGCCCACCAGCCACGCCCCCACACATGGGGTCACGCCGGCCAATCACAAAGCTTTGGTGCGTTCAAGTGCATTATTCTGGCACGGGAAGATTATGTTATAGGACATTAACGATAAAACAGAATATTGTTGTTCTATTTTTAGACACATCTCGCGATCGACTGGGAATCTCCCCACGATCGACCGGTCGATCGCGATCGACTGGTTGGGCACCCCTGGTCTAAGGGCAGCCGTGCGCTCTACATAACATGCAAGGCACGCACCGGATAGAGAAGGTGCAGTTTAGCTTCCCTGGTCCCACCATGGGGGGGAAGACTAAAACCCCCTAACTCATGGGTGTCAAACTCAAGGCCCGGGGGCCACATTCGGCCCGCGACTTCATTTTATGTGGTCCTACAAGAGCTTGCAAAGAATATAATATGTTTATTATATATTGTTGTTCTATTTTTAGACACATCTCGCGATCGACTGGGAATCTCCCCACGATCGACCGGTCGATCGCGATCGACTGGTTGGGCACCCCTGGTCTAAGGGCAGCCGTGCGCTCTACATAACATGCAAGGCACGCACCGGATAGAGGAGGTGCAGTTTAGCTTCCCTGGTCCCACCATGGGGGGGAAGACTAAAACCCCCTAACTCATGGGTGTCAAACTCAAGGCCCGGGGGCCACATTCGGCCCGCGACTTCATTTTATGTGGTCCCACAAGAGCTTGCAAAGAATATAATATGTTTATTATACGGTTACATGCTACAGAAGCATGTTGCCCATAAACTACATGTCCCACAATGCATCTCAAATATGACTTATTTCTCAGAATTTGCCTTTTTTTCTTCAAAATATGCATTTTTTCATAGAAGTCCTTTTTCTCAGAATTCGATTTTTATTTCAAAATGTCACTTCTATTTATTTTTTCTCCAGAATTTGGCTTTTCTTTTTAAATCATTTTGGGATATACACACTGAAGAGACTTGCAATTATTTGCCCTAGACTTCCGCTTTCAGGCGTAGTTAATTATGAAGTTATTACCCTATCCGATGATAATCCAATGCAGAGGCAATGATGTAATATAATACATTATTTTATATATATGATATATTTATATATGTATTTTTATATAGTCTTAAAGTTACAACCGGCCCTTTGAGTGCAACCATAATGCTGATGTGGCCCGCGATGACATTGAGTTTGACACCCCTGCCCTAACTGAATAGCCCTTGACCTGAACGCACTCCTTAGGCTCTTGGGCACAAAGGAGGGGTTCGGTCTGAGTGTCGCTGTAAACAGCTCGGGTGCACCGACAGAGCGGTTAACTCGGACACGTTTTTGGCTGACGTTAAGGCAAGAAGCAAAGCTGTTTTCCACGACAGTGCTTTTAGGGAGGAGAGCTCCAGAGGCTCAAATGGCCCCGAGCCCAGAGCCTCGAGCACTAGGGGCAGGTCCCACTGCGCGGTGGAGGCGTGCACTACCGGGCGCAGCCTCCTGACCCCCTGTAAAAACCGCGACATCAGTGGTTGACTAAAGGCTGACCTGCCGCCAAATCCCTCATGGCAGGCCGAGATGGCTGCTGCATACACCTTCACTGTTGAATGCGCAAGCCCTCTGTCCACCAGTAACTGTGAGAAGGATAACTCACAAAATAGGGGCTCTATTCTCCGCTCCTCACAACATCGCTGGAATCCTAGCCACTTCGTCCTGTAACAGGCTGTGGTGGATCCAGCTCTAGCTGCCTGGATAGACTGAATAACACTATCAGACAATCCACCCTGTCTCAGCCTGTCCCTCTCAGGAGCCAAGCCTGGAGAGAACGGCCCAGAGTGGGTAACGCCCCGATTGCACCTGCCTCTTGAGACATCGCCCCCCAGAACTGGGGAACCGCCCAGGGATGGCCCACCTTCATCTGTGTCATCTCTGAGTACCACGGCGCCCCAACGCGATCCGGAGCCACTAGGATGACTGACAGACGTTCTCGCCTCACTCTCCTCAGGAGGGGAGAATGAGACGCAGCGGTGGAAAGGCGTATAGCAGCTTCCTTGGCCATGGCTCGTGTGCAAACGTGTCCACCCCCAAGGGTGGGTCGTCGCTCCGAGCCACGGAGAACCACAGGGCACAGTGGCTGTTTCGCCAGCTAGCGAACAGATCCACTTCCGCTCTCCCGAACTGGGCCCAGATCTGCTTCACCACCTCTGGGTGAAGCACCCACTCACCTGGCAGGGGGCCTCCCCTCGACATGAGGTCGGCCCCTCTGTTCTCCAGTCCCGGGATATGGAGGGCTCTCAGAGATAACACCACCTCTGAAGCCCATAACCACAGTTCCTCCGCTGTGGTCAACAAGGCGGCGGAGCGGACTCCGCCCTGCCTGTTGATATAAGCCACTGTGGTGCTGTTGTCGCTCCTGACCATTACATGTCTCCCTTGAATTAGGGGCCTGAAATGCTGGAGGACTAACACTACCGCCCAGAGCTCTAGGAGGTTGCTGTGTCGAGACTCTGTTAGAGCCCAGCGCCCACCTATAGCCCTCTTCAGGCAGGTCCCTCCCCATCCTGTTCTGGATGCATCCGTGAACACTGTGATGTAGGAGGTCACCCGTCCCAGTGGAGACCCCCTCCGGAGGTGATCCGGGGACCCCCAAAACCGGAGGTTGCCCCTCACTGAAGGGGGTATGGTCACCAGCCGCCTCTTGGGATCCAAGCGCAGGCTGGAGAACCACCTCTGCAGGCGGCGCATATGCAGTAACCCCAGCGGGACCATCATGTGAGCAGCCGCCATGAGACCCAGCGTCTGCATGGCAGTAAAAGCTGTCACTGTTGCCCCCTGTCGCAGCCTGCGTACCCCCTGAAGAAGGGACGCACGTCTGCTCCCTGACAGGGTGGCGCATAGCGCGCCTGCATCGAGCACCACTCCCAACAACAACGCCCGTTGGTGAGGTATGGGGGTGCTCTTTTTCCAATTGATCGCGAAGCCTAATCTGGTTGGTGTGTGATCAATTGTGCTGTGCAGAACATTGCCTGTTCCTGTGACCCAGCCATGACTATGAGGTCGTCTATGTAAAAGAAAACTCTCATGCCGTGTGCGCGCAGCGGTTGAAGCGCTGTGGCCACACATTTGCTGAATGTGCGTGGGGACAGGGAATAGCCGAACGGCAGTCTGTTGTACTCGTAGGCTATTCCCTGGAAGGCAAAACGCAGATACTTCCTGTGCTTTGGAGCAATTTCTACATGAAAGTACGCGTCTTTCAGGTCGATGGTGGTGAACCAATCGCCTGGCTGCACCAGCCTCAGTAACTGTTTCATAGTTAACATGCAGAATTTCCTGCGGGAAATGTGGCCATTCAGGCCGCGGAGATCTAGAATACCCTGTCTTCTTGGGAACCAGGAAGTACATGGAATAAAGACCCTCTTCCCCGCGCTGAGGGTGCACAACAGACACAGCCTGTTTCTGCACCAGAGCCTGAATCTCTGCTGAGAGGAAACTCATCCCCTCTCGAGAGGATAGCTTCACCTCTCGCATGCCCATAAAAGGGGGTGGGACGCTGCAGAACTGGAGTGAATAGCCCCGTTTCAGCGTCCTGTCCCTCCACCCTGATAGCACACAGCTGAGTTTCCATTCCCCAGAACACTGTGTTAAAGGGCATGCACTCAGCTGTGGGGCCGCAGCTATGAAGCTGTGGTACTCTCTGGCGACCCGTCCCGCCGCAAAACTCCCCGTGAAGGGAATATTCGCCCGTGGAGGGTCAACACAGAAAGGGCCGATTATTTACTGAGGACCCTGAACGCACCGCTGCACGCTCACGTGTGAGCCCTCAAAATGCTGTTTTCACCCCTACCGTGAACATCATTAATCAGAGTCCTCATAGGAGTAGTGCGGTCTACTAAGGTCCCTGAACGCACCGCCACGCGCTCTTCTATGAGTGCGGGCGCTGCCATAATGCAATTCTGGTAGCCTGCATTCATTGGAGTCTTAACCCCAGGCTTAGTGTGTTCCCCAACAGCAATATGCCGGCCATAATGCCTCTGTACCCGTATAACATTACGATAGCTTTGTTTACGTTTCATCACTCTCATCTGCGCACTCCCACTAGCCTCCTCCCCTACAGGAGCTATGGCTGGGGCGGCGAGTGGGGAATCTGTACAGACATCATGTGTAAGTGTAGCATTGTGGAAACAAAGGACACTTAGACTTGGATACAGATCAACTTCTTCTTTATTTTTAAAATGTTTCAATGGAATCTGTGCATCGAATAGGGAGGAGGCGGGATTCACCCTCGCGTCCCGGGCGAAGAGATTTTCTCCCCCCGCCGAGACGCTACCTCCCCCCGCCAGTCAGCTTCGGGCTGACGGCGCACCCCACCCGGCCGCTCTCTGCTGATGAGCCTGCCGAGGTCGGGCAGCCCCTCCCCGTGGCTGCCGATATTCCGGTACCACGTGATGGGCCGTAGAGGTGGAGGGCGCCGCAGCTACGGGACCCCCGTGCCGGCGCCTCTCCCTCCGCTTCACTGTCGCACTGCGCTCCCTCGCCTGCATGGAAATGCGTGGAGGAGCGCGTAGCGGGGCCGGAGGCGGGGCCAGCGGTAGCATCCTGCTAAGCTGGACCCTTTCCTCCTCCAGCCGGCTGAAGTGCTGAGTGACCGAGGAGATTGACCCAAAGAGCCCTTCCATGGACACGGAGATCTTCTCGGTCTTTTCTAGATAGGGCAGTGAGTCCCAACCACACGTGACGAGACGCCACTGAGGCCAAGGAAATCACCCGCCCTGCTGCAGCGGCCACGCCATGAATCAGATTATTCATCTGACCTATAGCGCGGTCTGGATAATCGCTCCCATCTTGTGACAGGAGGGCGGGGGCGACTGCCTGAGGGGTGATCAGGGAGACGCCCAACACGCCGAGATTATTGGCTGCAGCCGCCATCTGCGTACCGAGCTTGAACATCTTGTCCAGATATTCCAGAGTGTCTCGGGCCCGGGCAGCGGGGGGCAGGGGTCGCTTACCCTCCGCCCAACCAGCCGCCCGCGGAAGCAGATGGGCCGCCAGGCTCTCATCAAGGGGGGGGCACACCCGCACACGCTGTGTCCGGGCGGCCCTCCACCTTGATGATGCCTGCCATAGCGGCTACTGGGGCCTTCGTCTTAAATGGCTGCTGCCATGTCGCCTCCACACACCGCCATATATCAGGCAGTTGGGGCGAAACGAAGGTTGGTTGCGCTGGATGCACCGGGATGTAAAACCCCTGTCTCAGGCGGCTTATAGGCCTCGGTGGCAGCGGTGGTGGGAGCGGTAGGCCTACGCGCTCCGCTGCCAGGGTCATCACCGCTGGGAAATCCACACGTGCAGACCTGAGAGTCGGACCTCCCGACACCGAGGCGTCCTCGTCCTCCTCCTCTGGAATCGGGGTTGTCTTCTGGCCCCACGGAAGGGAGAATCGGAACGGCACTTCCTCCTCTCCTGACTCGCCCATCTCGACGACCTCGAGATCCGAATCCTCCACCTCCTCCCGCGGAGTCTCTGCTGACAGGAAATGCTGCCCACGATGCCGGCGTCGGGCCCATCCCGCTCACAGCGTGGTTAGGCCCCATACACAAAAAACAGGAGGGGTGTGGATCCGCTCCCGCGATCAGGTTTAGACATTTCGTGCAGGTCCTGTGGTCAAGAACTGACTCCATTATCTCTCAATGTTCCGTCTTTCTAAGCTCCGTGAAGAACACTTCCGCTTGCTGAAGAGAAAAGGATGATAGTCAGGAGGCGAGGCCTCCTTTTATACAGTGTGATGCGCGCGCATTCAGGTAGGCCCGCCCAGGGCCGGCTACGTATATAGAAGTCTCAGTGGGAGAATGCTTGCGGGGTAAGAGAGTACCCATAGAGTCCAGTAGAGGGCGGAGCCTGTGAGAGATATAACCTCAAGGCCCTGGTTAAAGGAGTTACTTCCCGAGTGGGTGGAGGACTTTATCGGTAGCTTCTGTTTCCCGGCCTGCTAGCCCCTGGCATTCTTGACCCCTGCCTGCCACAGTTCCCAACAAGGCTCCTTTCAAGGACCCTTTCGCTGGGTCTCGCCTGGCCTTTTGGAGGACCTCTGAGCCTCCACAAGGCTTCAAGGCAGCATGGAAGGAAATGCAAGGCCAGGATTCCAGCCCGTGCCCCAGCAGCCATGGTCCCAGCCCCAGAAGCTATGGTTCAGGCCCTGGTTCTGGCCCCAGCAGCCATGGTCCCTCCTCTACTCCCATCTCAAGTCCCATCTCCAGTCCCTTCTCTAGTCCCTTTCCAAGTCCCTTCTCAAGTCCCTTCTCCAGTCCCTTCTCAAATCCCTTCTCATTTCCCTTCTCTAGTCCCTTCTCAAGTCCCTTCTCAAGTCCCTTCTCCAATCCCCTCTAGTCCCTTCTATAGTCCCTTCTATAGTCCCTTCTCAAATCCCTTCTCAAATCCCTTCTCATTTCCCTTCTCTAGTCCCCTCTGAAGTCCCCTTTCTAGTCCCTTCTCAAGTCCTTACTCAAGTCCCTTCTCAAGTCCCTTCTCTAGTCCCTTCTCTAATCTCCTCTCTAGTCCCTTCTCTAGTCGCTTCTCTAGTCCCTTCTCTAATCTCAAATCCCTTCTCATTTCCCTTCTCTAGTCCCTTCTCAAGTCCCAACTCATGTCCCAACTCCATGCTTTGTTCCGTTGGGGGTTCTGCTGGGGGTCCTGCCAACTCCATATCATGTGCCGTTGAGGGATCCAGCCAACACCTGTTTTGTCGGGGATCCTTCCAACTCCATGTCCTGTGCCGTTGGGGGTCCAGCCAACACCTGTTTTGTCGGGGGTCCTTCCAACTCCATGTCCTGTGCCGTTGGGGGTCAGCGACACCTGTTTCGTCGGGGGTCCGCCAACTCCATGTCCTGTGCCGTTTGGGGTTCCACCGACACATGTCTCGCCGGGGGTCCTGCCAACTCTATGTCCTGTACTGTTGGGGGTCCCGCCGTCACCTGTCTCGTCGGGGGTCCTGCCAACTCCTTGTCTTGTTTCTTTGGGGGTTCAGCTAAAGGTCCCCAGCTCCCAGTCCCACCATCCCCAGCTCCCAGTGCTCCTGCTCCGGCGATCCAGCTGACGCCGTCTTCCTGCCAGTCCTCCGGAGCTGTCCCGCCTCCCTCCTGCCCGTCCTCCGAAGCTGTCCCGGCGCTGCCTTCCTGCCCGTCCTCCGGAGCTGTCTCATCGCCGCCTCCTTGCCCGTCCTTGTGCCCGGCCCCCTGAGTTACCCAGCTGTGGCCTTCGCCCTCGAGCCTGGCCCCCTGACTTTCCCAGCCGATGCCTTCGCCCTGGAGCCCGGCCCCCTGACTTTCCCAGCCGCTGCCTTATCCCTCGAGTTCGGCCCCCTAATTTACCCTGACGAGGCCTTCACCCCTGTCTTCGGCCCTTTGAGTATCCCCGCCGCGGACTTCCCTGCTCTGTTGCTGTCCACCTGAGTCCCCCTTCTCGGCCTCTGCTTTGCCCCTGGGCCGTCCCCCGAGTCCCCCTTCTCGGCCTCTGCTTTGCCCCCGGGCCGTCCACCTGAGTCCACCTGAGTCCCCCTTCTCGGCCTCTGCTTTGCCCCTGGGCCGTCCCCCGAGTCCCCCTTCTCGGCCTCTGCTTTGCCCCCGGGCCGTCCACCTGAGTCCACCCGAGTCCCCCTTCTCGGCCTCTGCTTTGCCCCCGGGCCGTCCACCTGAGTCCACCTGAGTCCACCTGAGTCCCCCTTCTCGGCCTCTGCTTTGCCCCCTGGGCCGTCTCCCGAGTCCCCCTTCTTGGCTTCTGCTTTGCCCCGGGATGTCCGTCGGAATCCCTCCTCCGGTCCCCCTCCACCCACGCTGTTGGTCGTCTGGGATCCATCCCTTGAGTAATGTCACGATCTGTCTGTGTTGTGTTTTGTCATGTCTAGATCTGTCTTTGGTTTCCTGTTTTATTTTGAAAAGTGTTCACCCCCGTCTTGTCTATTGCTTCCTGTCTCTGTGTTTTCTCCTCCCTCCTCACCTGTGTCTTGTTTGTGTGATCAGTCTTGTGTGCATTTAAGTTCTGGTTTTTCTGTCTATTGTTGTGAGATTATTGTTTGCTGTTGACTGTGTTCACGGGCAAGAGCTCTGAATGTTCACTTGTAGCCTTGAAATAAAGGTATTTTCTGTTTAATCTGCATTTGGGTCCTGCCTGCTTCACTCAACCCTGAACCCTGACAGAACTAAGTTGTAATTACAATCATTAACTTTAAATGCTTGTGATAATATCCTACAGTTTGCAGATTTAGGTCTGATCCGATAAAATTCCACAAAATCAAACAAAAGGGCAATGTTTTATACAGATGGTACTAGAGTTTTTAAGTAAACCTTACCGGAGGAATAGTGCATTTACCAAGGGAGTGAAGAAGTCTTAACAAAGTGCTGATAGGTAGGACAGTAAACTGGAATGCTGCAGCAGGGTAATACGTCACATATACCTTTAAACTGAACAAAGTCAAACACAAATTGAGCCACATTTCCAGTTAATTAGTGCAAATGCTGTTTACAGCATTCCACTATAGTACTTCAAATCTTTATTCTTCCCCTTAAACCTATTTCAGCCAATATTTTGGCTTCTCCATTAAACTATTCAGCCTGTTCAGGAATCGATGGGAAACCTTCAACTTTTTCAAAAATATTTCATACTTTTTGAAATATTCAGCTTTTTAAACTATTTTTTTAACATTGAAGTCAATGGGAGATGCCTTCAAATCCTGTTTTCCTACACTTTGCGCCAAATGCATCTCCTTCCACATCATTCCAGCCAGACCCTTCATTCCAACTTTCAAATGACCACAAGACCTTCAGCTATTCAAACTTGACTTTATTTTGATATCTTTTAAACATTCTGAGATATTGAATTTAGTTTGGAGCTTGGTAGAGAGGCATTTTTCAGATTTTAACATTAGAATGGATGGAGCAGCTCGTTAAGTCTAGAGTGCTTTGATCTCAAAACAGAGTGCAGGACAGCTCAAAATTCTCCCCCAAAAATGTTTTAAACTTGCCATACTTCCCAAACCCTACACTCCTCAGACATATTTTGTTCATGGAAAACGTAGGAAAACCTCTCCTAGGTTGGAAAATAAAAATAAAATAAGAAAAAATATTAGACAAAATGCCTCCTGAGGGCATGAAGTGACAAAAACGTTCAACATTCCTCCATTGAAGCCCATTGTAATTTCAGGCAGATATTTCCTCACGGTAGCAGCGGCACACCTTTAGTTAAACTGCCAAAAAGGCCACATTATTAACCCAAAAATACACAAAAATTACACTTCCGATAATCAACTTCGTTGACATGCTTCACGTTTTGAAATTTCACAGATATCTCTCACACACAGACACACACACACACACACACACACACACACACACACACACACACACACACACACACACACACACACACACACACACACACACACACACACACACACACACACACACACACACACACACACACACACACACACACACACGCAGCAGACTTCAACAGTCCAGCTGTGAAGACATCTTCGAGACAGTCTTGAGATTTCTTCAAATGCCGTTGCCATGGCAACACAATGCTCGCCTTGAAACACAGTTTTCTCATAGCTTCAGTGAAAATACTCCAAACAGCCCAGAACTTCACAGGTTTGGTAACGATGCAGCCATAAATGCATCTAAGCGTAGTATGGGGTGTCATCAAATGTCGTTGCCATGGCGACAGACCACTCGCCATGAAACACGATGAGGCAGTAAATCCAATCGACACTGTCCAATCGTCCCCAATCTTCACTTGTATATCACCGGTCCATGCCTCAACAGCTCTACGACAAATCTGAGATCTCACCATATGCCGTTTCCATGGAAACGCATCTCTCGCCATAAAATATGATGTCACTATAACTCCTATGCAAATGTTCAAAGAGTGCTCAAACTTCACATGTGTGCTAACAGTCCAGCCGTGAAGACATCTCCAGGACAGTTTTGAGATTTCTTCAAATGCCGTTGCCATGGCAACACAATGCTCACCATGATACACGGTTTTCTCATAACTTCAGTGAAAATACTCGAAATGGCCCAAAACTTCACAGGTTTGGTAACAATGCAGCCATCAACACATCTAAGAGTATTATGGGATGTCCTCAAATGCCGTTGCCATGGCGACAGATCATTCACCATCAAGTTAGTTCAAAAGTTTGCAGTTCAAATATTCTTCTGCTTTCCCAAGCCTTTTTACATTATTTTCTCATCTTAATACAAATTCATTCACTACTACTTATATCTGATATTTAACTCCTTCAGCCTATTTTCAGCTGCAGAAAACATTCAACTATTACATCATTCAGCTATTTCAGGACATCAAGGCTATACCTGTTGTTGTTTATACCTTTTTTTAAACCTTTTCTTTTAAATATTAAGCTTTTTCTGCATTTTTTTTGCTAAAAGCAGCTACCATTCAGCTAATAACACATTCAGCTTTTTCTGCATTTTCAGCCATAAATGTTCACAGTTTACAGCATTTGCACGCATTTTCTGCAGGAAATGCATTTTCTAGTTGTAACTTGCATATCCATCCACTTCTGTTATGTGAATATCAGGAGTTGGCAAATGAAGGCAAACAGCAGTTCATTCTAATTATTATGTTTGGTGTCTTTAAACTACTGCAGAAAACAGGATACAAAACAACTAAAATATCTACGATAAGCTATCACGATTGAAAGGCCTGTAGAAAAAATAACACAACATTTGACATGTGTATATGTTTCACGTTATAACTTAAAGGTGGGGTATGTAATTTATTTCAGATACACTTTTTGTTATATTCCATGGAATTCTCTTAACGTCCCGATAGCAATGAATATATGAAATGCTTTGACAATAAATCCATAAAAAAATGTCATCTGTGGAAGCCGTGGCGCTGTAAAAAGCACGACCAATCATCTGAGCCGGCCCGGCTAAAATAACTGGATGGCCTATCTGCCTGTCAGCCTTCCATCTGTGCACAAACTTATCTCGTCATGGTCATGTGCGCGTTCGTGTGTGTTGGAGGAGGGGCTCTGTGAGGAAGTGGCAGATTTTTCAAGTATTTTCAAATTCTAGCGCACTCGAGCTGGTTTCTCCAAAATTACACACCCACCTTTAAGGAAGGTTACAGCTTGTTACTTCACACAGATCTGTGGCACTTTTTGCTCTGCCCGAAGAACACTTTTCCAGGAGTTTATAGTTTTTTGAGGCTTCTATGGGAGACGAACTGAGCTGGTTCTACTGCAACAACTCAAATGTAAAAGACTAATCCCATCAGTTAAATTTATATCAGATCACAGTAAGTAGGTGGTAGTAACAGATGTTTCCATATACAGCAATAACCACATGCATCGGGCAATATCTAGTTGTTGTTTGAGGCGGGTAAAATGCGTACCGATTCCCTCGTTGTTGGAGTGCAGCAGCTCCATGAGCGGGGCTGACGCTCCCTCTGAGTCGATCAGCTCTGCAGACTGTTTGTCCAGAGCCAGCTCACACAGGACGCCTGCTGACACCCGCTTCACGTTCTCCACATACGAGTACAGCAGCTGGACACACATACACACACACACACGTTCAAATCATTTTGTTTCTGTCACAACTATTTTGTCCCAATAGGCCTCCTCTTCATTTTCAGAATTATAGTTTAAGCTGTGTTGTGTGGTTGACCTTGCAGAATTCCTTGCTGGATACAGACAACAACAGTCCGGTAATTCTATTCAAATGAAGTTCGTAAAATGTTGGCAAGATTATTATTATTGCTCAAACATGTATCATCTTCTTTATCAACTGTGCATAGTGTTTTCATGTTTTGCAAATGTTTACATACCACAGTTAGAACCAAACCTACGGCCTTGGCTAATGTAAGAGGAACTTTTATCAATCAACATTTTCAGACCTGCAATGGGAAAAATCTATTCAAGCAAGAAGTATGTTTTCCACCAACGAGAGCAACAATTCCCCTCCTCCATCCTTTAAGTATCCACTGATTTCTTCATGTCACAGCATGCATGTGAGCGTACCTGTACAAACAGCGGTATGGTCTGCATGTTTGCAATCTCTCCTCTGTTTATTGGGTCTCTGGCCAGAATGTGAAGTGCTCCTGCACAGCCCTCCACTATTTCCTCCATACGAACTCCATCCTGAGAGACCGAGAAAAATACAAAGAAATGTCAAAAAATATAAAATTCAAGAAAACTTGCCCTACAAAATGGAGTGCATAAGGAAAAACCTGGGGGAGGGGTCGCCTGTAACTGTGCCTGTTATATGTTTGAACATGTGTGCCAGCGACAAACAAGCAGCAGTATGCACAGAGTGAGAATGAAACAGAGTTAAGTCCAAGCACCCAGTAAGTGCGCTGGCCATTGAAATTGATCTTTTGGAATGGCCCTGGTGGCCAAACGGTGGTACTACAGCTTCCATTATGTCCTTTTGGCCCAAAAATACTTTTCCCTTTTAGCTAAATAAGTTTATTTAGCTAAAAGGGAAAAGTATTTAAATCATCGGGGTCTTAAGGTTTTAAAATGCCCCAAAAGCTGAATTCTGCGTTATTAGTTAGTGTGCAACTCGATTTTGACAGGATGACAACTGGTGACTTCCAGAATTGTGTGAGTAACATTCTGTTTTTAGACTTCTTTGTTTCAGTGTGTGTCCTCTGTATCAATGCTCTGTAGTTGATCTGACTGAAATTGTGATTTTAAAATCTCAAAACCGCAACAGTATCTGTCAGGCAGAAACTTGAGACAAGTAATTTGACTGTAACCTTAAAACTGAACAAACTGACTGCTAGGGTTAACTTTGACTTAAACATTTGTAGAATACTAAGAGCTTTATTGAGTAGGTGTAACTGTATTAAGGGTTAAACTCATAACTTTATAACTTAGGGTTTAATGTAATTGTAAAACCATTGGGCCAATGAAAAGATACAATAACAACTCAGGAGGGAGCCAGTCTAGATTTCCTTTGGAGGGCCACCAGCTGCAGAGAGTGAACGTAAAGGGGCGTGGCACCACAGCTGTGAGAACTCAGCAATCAGGTGTCCATTTTAGGTAGCACGTTCCTGGAGCGTCAGCTTCAGCGTTAGAGAGACGAAGACATTGGAGTCCTGCGGGAGTCAAAGACTGACAAAGACATTGGAGTCGTGCGGGAGACACGAGGGAGGCAAAGAGGAGGCAAATCCTACTTTGATTGAACTAGGTATCGCTGGTGTTTTATTTTCTTTTGTTTTTTTTTGCTTTTCTAGCCTCTCAGGCTATAATCATGTGTATTTTCTCCATTCCTGTTCATGTGTCTTCTCGCAATTATCACTGGCCCCGTGTATCTCGTAATCGATATAACCGGCCTGCTCTCGTCTATCCCACGTGCTCCACTGAGATCCAGCATCTAGTTTCAGACGGCCTGTGGAACTGCCAGTCAGCTGTTCCTAAGGCTGACTTCATCTCTGGCTCCGCCTCCCTGCAGTCTCTGGGTTTCCTTGCTCTCACTGAGACCTGGATTACTCCATCCAACACATCCACCCAGCAGCTCTCTCCACAGCATATTCCTTCTCCCATACACCCAGACCCACTGGCAGAGGAGGGGGCACTGGTCTCCTGCTCTCTCCACAGCATACTCCTTCTCCCATACACCCAGACCCACTGGCAGAGGAGGTGGCACTGGTCTCCTGCTCTCTCCACAGCATACTCCTTCTCCCATACACCCAGACCCACTGGCAGAGGAGGTGGCACTGGTCTCCTGCTCTCTCCACAGCATACTCCTTCTCCCATACACCCAGACCCACTGGCAGAGGAGGTGGCACTGGTCTCCTGCTCTCTCCACAGCATCCTCCTTCTCCCATACACCCAGACCCACTGGCAGAGGAGGTGGCACTGGTCTCCTGCTCTCTCCACAGCATACTCCTTCTCCCATACACCCAGACCCACTGGCAGAGGAGGGGGCACTGGTCTCCTGCTCTCTCCACAGCATACTCCTTCTCCCATACACCCAGACCCACTGGCAGAGGAGGGGGCACTGCTCTCCTGCTCTCTCCACAGCATACTCCTTCTCCCATACACCCAGACCCACTGGCAGAGGAGGGGGCACTGGTCTCCTGCTCTCTCCACAGCATACTCCTTCTCCCATACACCCAGACCCACTGGCAGAGGAGGGGGCACTGGTCTCCTGCTCTCTCCACAGCATACTCCTTCTCCCATACACCCAGACCCTCTGGCAGAGGAGGTGGCCCTGGTCTCCTGCTCTCTCCACAGCATACTCCTTCTCCCATACACCCAGACCCACTGGCAGAGGAGGTGGCACTGGTCTCCTGCTCTCTCCACAGCATACTCCTTCTCCCATACACCCAGACCCACTGGCAGAGGAGGGGGCACTGGTCTCCTGCTCTCTCCACAGCATACTCCTTCTCCCATACACCCAGACCCACTGGCAGAGGAGGTGGCACTGGTCTCCTGCTCTCTCCACAGCATACTCCTTCTCCCATACACCCAGACCCACTGGCAGAGGAGGGGGCACTGGTCTCCTGCTCTCTCCCACATGGAGCGTTTCCCTCTTCAGGCTACCTAACTTCACTCCTTCCACCTTTGAACTCCATGTCGTCACAGTAACCCATCCTATACAACTAACCATTGTTGTTCTCTACCGTCCACCAGGCGCCTTGGGGGACTTCTTGGAGGAGTTAGATCCTCTCCTCTCACACATGCCTGAATCTGGCCCTCCCGCTGTACTTCTCGGAGACTTCAACCTCCAGACAGGGAAGATAGACAAACTAACATCTCTGTTAACCGCCTTTGCTTTCTCACTGTCTCCTTCCCCACCAACTCATAAAGCTGGCAGTGTCCTTGATCTCATATTATCAAGGAACTGCTCTACTTCTAACCTCTCTGTAAACCCGCTCCACACCTCCGATCACTTCTTCATTTCATTCTCTCTACCCCTCTCCAAACATAACAAACTAATCTCTTCGCATCCTAAACCTGTCCGCCGTAACCTCCGTTCCCTATCCCCCTCTACCTTTGCCTCATCGGTGCTCTCAGCCCTCCCTTCCTCTGACTCGTTCCAACTCCTGCCTCCAAACTCTGCTGCAGAAACTCTCTTCTCTCCTCTCTCATCCTCTCTGGACTCTCTGTCCTCTCACATCTCGGCAGGCTCGTTAGTCCCCTCCTGCTCCCTGGCTAAATGACGCACTGCGTGCTAATAGAACCGTCCTTCGGGCAGCAGAGCGGAAACGGTGGAAATCCAAACACCATGACGACCTCCTAACCTATCAGGCTCTCCTCTCCTCTTTCTCTGCTTCCATCTCTCAGGAAAAAAGCACTTTCTTTCAAGATAAGATCCAATCTTCCTATTCCAATCCCAAAAAACTATTTTCCATCTTCTCCACCCTCCTGGACCCTCCCAAAGCCCCTTCCCCCTCCTCCCTCTTGGACCCTCCCAAAGCCCCTTCCCCCTCCTCCCTCTTGGACCCTCCCAAAGCCCCTTCCCCCTCCTCCCTCTTGGACCCTCCCAAAGCCCTCCCCCCCCTCCTCCCTTCTGTCAAGCGACTTTGTTAACCACTTTGAAAAAAAAGGTTGATGATATTCGCTCTTCTTTTTCTGACTCACCTTTACTCACCGCTGGGTCACCAGACCCTACTTCCACCCGCACACTAACCTCCTTTTCCCCTCTCTCTCCAAGTGAGGTTCTCACCCTCATTACCTCTGCCCGCCCTACCACCTGTCCTCTGGACCCTATCCCTTCAAACCTCCTTCAGACTATCGCTCCTGATATTCTACCGTTTCTCACCCATTTCATCAACACTTCTCTAACTTCTGGTCACTTTCCAAACAGTCTCAAGGAGGCAAGAGTAAACCCTCTCCTAAAGAAACCCACTCTCAACCCGTCTGACGTTATAAACTACAGGCCTGTCTCTCTCCTCCCGTTCCTGTCTTTGAACAACTCTCCTGCTCTCTCCATCAGAACAACCTTCTGGATCCGCACCAGTCTGGTTTCAAGGCAGGTCACTCCACAGAAACTGCCCTCCTTGCTGTCACTGATGAACTGCACACTGCTAAAGCAGCCTCCCTCTCCTCTGTCATCATCCTGTTGGACCTGTCTGCTGCATTCAACACGGTGAACCATCAGATCCTCCTTCACTCTCCAAGGACTTGGAGTTTCAGGCTCTGCACTTTCCCTCCTCACCTCATACCTCAAAGACCGCACCTACAGGGTAACTTGGAGAGGGTCCGAGTCCGACCCTTGTCAATTAACTACGGGGGTCCCTCAGGGCTCTGTTCTTGGTCCGCTCCTCTTCTCCCTGTACACAAACTCGCTCGGATCAGTCATTAGCCCGCATGGTTTTTCATACCACTGCTACGCTGACGACACCCAATGAATCCTGTCCTTTCCCCGCTCAGAGACCCAGGTCGTTGCATGCATCTCTGCTTGTCTAGCGGACATCTCTCAGTGGATGTCCGCTCATCACCTCAAGCTCAACCTTGACACGACTGAACTGCTTTTCCTTCCGGGAATGCAGCGGCTCGTCTGGTCTTCAACCTTCCTGAATGTTCCCACACCACGCCGCTCCTCCGCTCCCTCCACTGGCTTCCGGTAACTGCTAGAATTCATTTCAAGACACTGGTACTTGCGTACCATGCTGCGAATGGATCTGGCCCTTCCTACATCCAGGAAATGGTTAAACTGTACACCCCAGCGCGTGCACTCCGCTCTGCATCAGCCAAACAGCTCGCTGCACCCGCACTACGAAGGGGACCCAAGTTCCCATCAGCAGAAACACTTGGGTTTGCTATCCTGGCTCCAAAATGGTGGAATGAGCTCCCATTGAAATCAGGACCGCAGAAAGCTCACACACCTTCCGGCGCAGACTGAAAACTCATCTCTTTCGACTCCACTTCGAGCGATAGAACTACTAACAGAGCACTTATATACTAATAAAGGACTGGCTTATCTAAAGCCAGTTGAGTAGCACTTGAAATGTTTTAGCTCTATGAAACCTGATGTTCAAGTTTGTTGGTCGAACGCACTTATTGTAAGTCGCTTTGGATAAAAGTGTCAGCTAAATGCAATGTAATGTATTATTTCTCTCAATTAATTTGAATAAGCCAAAAGCTGGAGATCGGACACGGGCTTGATGAAAACTCAACTGCCAAGCTCTAAAAAGCTAAATGCCCTGGATGATCCGGGTATTTTTTGAATCTGTGGTCGCTCCATTTTGTCTTCATCCACCACTCTGCCACTCTCAAAGGAATGAACTGAGCTCCGCCTCCAATGCTGTATCACTATCCAGTGTTCTTTATAAATCCATGGTAGAGTCACTTCTCCCATGTGTTTATGCAGTAACAAATACTTTGAGGAGCAGACATAATCATTGGGGATTCCTTCTGGTGAATCATCTTGTAGTTTGTGACCTGACCCCCTGTCACCTCAAAAACACAAGCATGGCGGACATCCTTTTGTTTGGTGAAAAATCCTTTGATGACTTTTATGAAATGTGAACTTTACTTAAGACAGTGACAAGAACGAATCATTCCAGCGTGAAGATGTGTTTAGGGTCTGTGTGTACCCATTAGTACCTGGTATGTCTGCTGGGCGGAGGAGGCGTGTCTCTGTGTGTCCTGGTGAGCCTTCAGCAGCAGGTTGACCAATCGTGGAATAGCACCTGCCTCCCTCAGAGACGCCTGATTGGCCGGACACAGGGCCAGGTTCCGGATCAGACCAACAGTTGCCTGAGGGGAGAAACAGATCAAAATCTTTCTCAACAGGACACTGTTAGCTGTATTTGGGTCAGTTTTACATGTTGTGCCTTCCAATCAGCTCATTATACATCCAGTGAAGGGCGATGTGGTTTAGCATAACAACTGTGTAGGCCCTTAAGGCTACTAACAACTCGTATTACACGGCTGAGTTGAATACTGGATTCTGATTGTAACTTCTTAACATGTGACACGTTGTTAATCCAGCAGTACAGACCGCTGTCAAGGACTATAATGAAGGTTGCTAAGGAGGATCCAGAAAGAGAAAGGAAAAGAGGTTAAAAGACGGAGCGCTGGACATCAGATAAATCACCAGAAGAAGGCAGACAGGAAGTAAACAATAACAGGACACGGAATGGGCTCTGTAGTGTGTTCAGTATATTGCCGTGTGCAGGCCCGGCTCCAGAACAACATGACTCAGGGTGCCTCTGAGGTTACAGGGGGGGCAGCAGTAGTAGGTTTACATGAGCAGCAGTGTCCGGCAACAGCAATGAAAAATAGCATTGATGGTCCCCATGAACAGATTATGGCATTTGTTCTGTTTTGAAACCAAGCAAGTGAGGACATTTCAAGTGAGTTAAAAGTACAATCCTGAAATATCTCATATCGTCCAAAGTGGACTGTGGCGTGTGTCGAGCCTACAGTATTTCATTCGTATTAAAGCCAGACCATTTTTAAATATAACTGTTTGATTTTGTCATTGCACAACATTTGTGAATAAACTCAATTTGTGATAGTTATGGCAATAATATTGCAAACATTTTCACAGCCTCAGCTTGCAATGTTTTAATTGTTTTATACCATGTATCAAGATCGATACCGGCAATGAAGAAGAGGGAAGATGGGAGAGTTGTGTCACATTCCGTGGATAGGAGAAGAGGCTGCGGTGATTTGCTTTATATTAAATACTAATTATACAGTAAACTATTAACAATAGTATAATATTATAGTATATATTCTTGTTAGCCCGTGGTGAGATGACGAGGCTCCATTCAAAATAAACCTCTTTTTAGTGAATTACTGAGTTTAGGCAAGTTAATGCAGTTGACTACAGCATATTCATATTTGTCAGTGCTTTCATGTCAATTCGGCGAACATAAACATAAATGATCGTTAAGATGATGATTCAATTATGATTACAAATCGGTAGTGCTGCATTTCCTCCCGTCGGATGTGATACAAAAACAAACCTGGTTAAAACCGTCTGTCACTGACACTGTTATTCACATTGATGGATATAATGCATTCAGAGCGGTTCGTAAGGGCAGAGCTGGTGGTGTTGCAATACACACTGCTGAGAAACCACAGTGCTCAGTCCTTCATTCAATCTCAACTCCACTTTGAGTTGATAGCAGTCCAACTAACGATAGCAGATGCTCCTCTCACTGTTATGGCTGTAAGTCCTCCATGGGCCATCATGGATGCAACTACTAGCCTTACTGAATTGTAGTCTACGTTTTCTTCTGAAATCATATTATTGTTGGGACTGGTTGAGTGATAAATCTTCACAGTTTAAGCAGGTTTGTGATTCTTTGAACTTAACTCAGCTTATTCTTATTCCCACTAGAATAAACCCTGCCCAGTCCAATAACGATACCCTTATAGATGTCATTCTAACAAATGCAGCTCATAAGTATGTGTCTGTCGGTGTTTTTCCTAATGACATCAGTGACCATTGCACTATTGCTTGCGTTAGGAGCACTACGTTGCCCAAAGCCAAGGGCCTTATTGTGCTCACACTGTAAAAACAGTTCCAATGGTGAAATCAACAAAACTCATTTTTTTAATGTAATTAACTTGCCCTAAATTAGTTTTTCTTTTCTTTTAAAAAAAAAGCTGAATATTTTAAAAAGTATAACATATTTTTAAAAGGTTGAAAGTTTCCCATCATGTGCTGAAAAGGCTGAATAGTTGATATTTGAATGGTTCCTGCAGCTGAAATCAGGCTGAAGGAGTTACATAAAGATATTAAATGTAAGTAGTAGTGATTGAATGATTACAAACACCTGTGTGTGTAAACCCAGAGATCAAAGGTTGCCATGGTGACTGCTCTGATTGGATGATGGCACTCACGTGTGTGTGGCTCCAATCTGCCCAGCAACACCATGACAACCATCTGCAGCACTGAGTCCCATAAGAATGCATTGAGGAGAATATCTGACCATTTTGCCACCTGTTAAAAAACGATGGCTCTTATAAAAACAATGAGCAGACCGTGAGCATCAGGGAACCCCAATGAACTGAAATATGTTGGTTTTTTTGGTTTTGTGTGTACAATGTGGAGATGGGAGCAGTTTGTCTAAAGTGTACTTCTCCCTGCTCTGAAGAAAGATCCAGAACAATTTAACATGGGAATCAATTGGGAGCGAGCTGGACTTGTTCTCTCTTCATGCCCTCAAGAGGCATTTTGTTTAATATGTTTTCTTAATGTTTTCTTATTTTCCAAGCTAGGAGAGGTTTTCTTACGTTTTCCATGAAGAAATATGTCTGAGGAGAGTAGGGTTTGGGAATTATGGCAAGTTTAAAACATTTTGGGGTAAACAGCATTCGCACAAATCAGTGGTGACTGGTCATTAGGGGCAGGTGGGGCACAGCCCCACCTAGTGTCAGCAGAAAGTATTAAAATAATGATTACAACAAAATGCAAAAAATAAATAAAAAAATATATAAAATATATTTTAAGATCATGTTTAATCATCTGATTCGTCTCATTGCTGTTTTAGTCTGTGTTCTTCTAATTAGTGTCTACAGTGTGTGCCTATTGAGCTGTTTAGAGCCATGTGGGACAAAACCCGATCCTGCCCCTCCCTCTCCCTGTCTGAGTGAACGGTGACTGCAACAACTACACTGCGCATGCTCAGAGTATTGTCCTATTTAATGTGTGTGGCAAAAAAAATAATGACCATAGGGGCAAAGTGCTGCCATCCCCACCATACGTCATCTCACATCATTCAGAGCTGATTGGCTGTAAGTACGTGTGCCGTGAAAAGTGTGGTGTGTGAAGAGGAGGAGAGAGAGCTGCAGTGAGGCGTCCTAAAACCAGGAAGTAAGCTGCGCATGGCTTCCCTCCACAAAAAAGCAAGGAGATTTCTCCATAGGATTTTAGAAAATAGCTGGAAATAAGATCTGTGGGAAACGTAGCTGTTAGATAAATGCACGTTTTGTTCAGCCGGATACTATCCACATGTCTACCCTACTTTTATAATTTTCGAATCATAAATCTATTGATTAGATTAGATTTATGATGACTTTGACTTTTGAAACTACAAGAAGATAAGGAGGACTTTTACAAAAAAGTAATAGAGATTTTTGTCCAGAAGGATAGGCAAATGGACTTCATCTTCAAGTCAAGGTAAGACTGCAATTTTATTGAAAATGGGATCTTACAAAGAGAGAACAATTCAATATTTAAATGATAAAATTACATTTTTTGGGTATCCTTTTGTTGAACGGTCTGTTTAAAAGTAATTGAAGCATCAGACAAAAAAAGCTTTTGAAAATAATATTATATTTTGATTTAATATATTTGTAAACCTGAAGAGTCAGTGCCAGAGCCTCAGCAGCCATGAACCTCACTGCAGAAGCTTATATATAGACATTTGAGTTTGTTGTGCCCCACCACTTTTGTACATAGAGAAACGCCACTGGCACTAATAAAGAATGGAAGAACTATAGTGGACTGCTGTAAACATCATTCACACTAATTGTCTCACCCCACACCCAGTTGGAGAGACAGAAGACTCTCTTGAAGCTGCAAGACTTGCCCTCATTGAAGCAAGCACGACAAAATATAGCGCGAAGAGCATTAACGATATGATGTCCAAAACCTACAGCTGGAGGAGACAGGAACTGGTAGGCAAGTCCCCGCAGGTGGAAGACTTCAAAGAAAGATGGCCTGCACTCTTCCAACCTTTCCAGGTGAGACTCAACAAGTGGTCCTTACAGTATTTGTTACAACACATAACGATAATCATGTTAACATTGTCAAGTTTCCCTCAATTGTTAAACAATTACTTCCCTAGGAATTGTTTTTTGCATTTAATTTGCCTAAATGTTCACCTTTTAGATTTTGGCAACATATTGTAACCGACAAGTTGACCCCATTCATTTCTACTAAACCGGCTTGTATATTTTACAACATATTCATTATGTCTATAATCATCTCCCAGTTTAAAATGTGTTGCAGATAAATGAGGAGTTCCAAAGATGCACCGCGGCTCCACTTGAGTCAACGTGCATGTTCCAGCTGGACAGCTACACGCCAACGCCTCTGGAGCTGTTCAGTACAAAGGGCGGAGCAGCTGGTCAGCGCATTAACACATTGTTAGTTAAACCGCTTCAACTGAAGGACCCTAAATGGTTCCTCTCTCCTTCAGTCATCTAGCTAACAGTGGAACGTACTAAGTGTTTCCTCTCTCCTTCCGTCATCTAGCTAACAGTGGAACGTACTAAGTGTTTCCTCTCTCCTTCAGTCATCTAGCTAACAGTGGAACGTACTAAGTGTTTCCTCTCTCCTTCAGTCATCTAGCTAACAGTGGAACGTACTAAGTGTTTCCTCTCTCCTTCAGTCATCTAGCTAACAGTGGAACGTACTAAGTGTTTCCTCTCTCCTTCAGTCATCTAGCTAACAGTGGAACGTACTAAGTGTTTCCTCTCTCCTTCAGTCATCTAGCTAATAGTGGAACGTACTAAGTGTTTCCTCTCTCCTTCAGTCATCTAGCTAACAGTGGAACGTACTAAGTGTTTCCTCTCTCCTTCAGTCATCTAGCTAACAGTGGAACGTACTAAGTGTTTCCTCTCTCCTTCAGTCATCTAGCTAACAGTGGAACGTACTAAGTGTTTCCTCTCTCCTTTCAGTCATCTAGCTAACAGTGGAACGTACTAAGTGTTTCCTCTCTCCTTCAGTCATCTAGCTAACAGTGGAACGTACTAAGTGTTTCCTCTCTCCTTCAGTCATCTAGCTAACAGTGGAACGTACTAAGTGTTTCCTCTCTCCTTCAGTCATCTAGCTAACAGTGGAACGTACTAAGTGTTTCCTCTCTCCTTCAGTCATCTAGCTAACAGTGGAACGTACTAAGTGTTTCCTCTCTCCTTCAGTCATCTAGCTAACAGTGGAACGTACTAAGTGTTTCCTCTCTCCTTCAGTCATCTAGCTAACAGTGGAACGTACTAAGTGTTTCCTCTCTCCTTCAGTCATCTAGCTAACAGTGGAACGTACTAAGTGTTTCCTCTCTCCTTCAGTCATCTAGCTAACAGTGGAACGTACTAAGTGTTTCCTCTCTCCTTCAGTCATCTAGCTAACAGTGGAACGTACTAAGTGTTTCCTCTCTCCTTCAGTCATCTAGCTAACAGTGGAACGTACTAAGTGTTTCCTCTCTCCTTCAGTCATCTAGCTAACAGTGGAACGTACTAAGTGTTTCCTCTCTCCTTCAGTCATCTAGCTAACAGTGGAACGTACTAAGTGTTTCCTCTCTCCTTCAGTCATCTAGCTAACAGTGGAACGTACTAAGTGTTTCCTCTCTCCTTCAGTCATCTAGCTAACAGTGGAACGTACTAAGTGTTTCCTCTCTCCTTCAGTCATCTAGCTAACAGTGGAACGTACTAAGTGTTTCCTCTCTCCTTCAGTCATCTAGCTAACAGTGGAACGTACTAAGTGTTTCCTCTCTCCTTCAGTCATCTAGCTAACAGTGGAACGTACTAAGTGTTTCCTCTCTCCTTCAGTCATCTAGCTAACAGTGGAACGTACTAAGTGTTTCCTCTCTCCTTCAGTCATCTAGCTAACAGTGGAACGTACTAAGTGTTTCCTCTCTCCTTCAGTCATCTAGCTAACAGTGGAACGTACTAAGTGTTTCCTCTCTCCTTCAGTCATCTAGCTAACAGTGGAACGTACTAAGTGTTTCCTCTCTCCTTCAGTCATCTAGCTAACAGTGGAACGTACTAAGTGTTTCCTCTCTCCTTCAGTCATCTAGCTAACAGTGGAACGTACTAAGTGTTTCCTCTCTCCTTCAGTCATCTAGCTAACAGTGGAACGTACTAAGTGTTTCCTCTCTCCTTCAGTCATCTAGCTAACAGTGGAACGTACTAAGTGTTTCCTCTCTCCTTCAGTCATCTAGCTAACAGTGGAACGTACTAAGTGTTTCCTCTCTCCTTCAGTCATCTAGCTAACAGTGGAACGTACTAAGTGTTTCCTCTCTCCTTCAGTCATCTAGCTAACAGTGGAACGTACTAAGTGTTTCCTCTCTCCTTCAGTCATCTAGCTAATAGTGGAACGTACTAAGTGTTTCCTCTCTCCTTCAGTCATCTAGCTAACAGTGGAACGTACTAAGTGTTTCCTCTCTCCTTCAGTCATCTAGCTAACAGTGGAACGTACTAAGTGTTTCCTCTCTCTTTCAGTCATCTAGCTAACAGTGGAACGTACTAAGTGTTTCCTCTCTCTTTCAGTCATCTAGCTAACAGTGGAACGTACTAAGTGTTTCCTCTCTCCTTCAGTCATCTAGCTAACAGTGGAACGTACTCAGTGTTTCCTCTCTCTTTCAGTCATCTAGCTAACAGTGGAACGTACTAAGTGTTTCCTCTCTCTTTCAGTCATCTAGCTAACAGTGGAACGTACTAAGTGTTTCCTCTCTCCTTCAGTCATCTAGCTAACAGTGGAACGTACTAAGTGTTTCCTCTCTCCTTCAGTCATCTAGCTAACAGTGGAACGTACTAAGTGTTTCCTCTCTCCTTCAGTCATCTAGCTAACAGTGGAACGTACTAAGTGTTTCCTCTCTCCTTCAGTCATCTAGCTAACAGTGGAACGTACTAAGTGTTTCCTCTCTCCTTCAGTCATCTAGCTAACAGTGGAACGTACTAAGTGTTTCCTCTCTCCTTCAGTCATCTAGCTAACAGTGGAACGTACTAAGTGTTTCCTCTCTCCTTCAGTCATCTAGCTAACAGTGGAACGTACTAAGTGTTTCCTCTCTCCTTCAGTCATCTAGCTAACAGTGGAACGTACTAAGTGTTTCCTCTCTCCTTCAGTCATCTAGCTAACAGTGGAACGTACTAAGTGTTTCCTCTCTCCTTCAGTCATCTAGCTAACAGTGGAACGTACTAAGTGTTTCCTCTCTCCTTCAGTCATCTAGCTAACAGTGGAACGTAGCCTCAGGATACTGAAATCTGTATTTTGAAATATTTTTTTCCTTCTAATTTGTTATTCTTTTCAAAATAACACACTGTTATTTACTCACCAATAACACACAATTATCCTTGCTTTTATTTATTGGTTTGATTCCATAATCTCGGGCTTTTTCGGCGTCCGCCAGGAACTGAATTTCAAAATAAATATAACAGGAAACAGACGTAGGCATTTCGAGCGATTCCCCAAGATCCTCAGCTATGGTTTTAAGCTCACTGATTGGATGTGTTAGCCGCAATGCATGCTGGGATTTGGTGTTTATATTATATGAAATCCGGAAAACATTTTAAAAGTATAAAATAATACTTAATTCCGAGTGCTCTTGCTCTTGCTGAATACTTGACGTGGATCATAAATATATCAACAATTAAACAACATCTTCAATTTCTCTTCACACAATACGTCTCCTTGCAGTATCAACACTAATTCGGCTGACTTTTACATTTGATCTAATTCATAGATAGGTTATATTTACACCATAACGGTGCACAGCTGATAAAAAAGGACTGTAGTTTTCAAAGATATTACTGATTTTCTTTGAATGTAAGAATGTAAATACTTAGTCTGAAATAGTATAGCAATATGCTGTAAAATGATGTGAAAGCATGCATAAAACTATACATCTTCAGATGTTGTACATACAAGTGTCTGTGTGTACCTTGTGTGCCTAGTGGTTAAAGCACGTTATTGAATTATTGTTTGTATGTGTTATATTTGATCAAAAAAATATTAAGAGTACATACTTTCATAGGGGGAAAGTATAAATATGGAAATATTGAATATACAAAATTAAGAAGATACTATAAGTGATCTCTACAATAAAACAGTTTAGTGCAGGATGTACACAGATATTAATAGGAGGAGGTGCAAAACAGAAAAACGGATTAACCTTTATTTAAACATTAAATATTAAGCCTGACAAAGTAATTAACGTCTAATATATTGCTTTCCTGCAATGTTAACTATGTTGAAGCACTTATTTTAACTGATATTATACACATGAATTATACTCTTATGTATGTAGATAGAATAAGAAATGTGCAGAATATGACAGTTTAATGGTGGAGGTACACACATGTTGATAGATGTCTTGTAATGCACTGTTGAGGAACCTGTGACCCAAGTGTTTCATTCATTGCATAACGACACCGTAGTTGTGTATGATATGTCAATAAACCTTTGAAAATCTTGAAAGGGATGTGCAAAATAGTCATAATATACAGTCTTTAATGAACTATTAGTAGAGAATAACGAGTAATGAATATACTTTATTACTTGTTTCCATTCATGTCAATTGCAGATACATGTTTAGTCTTCTCAAGCACCAACTATCAAATATCTCTCCTGATTGTTGGCACTTGACAATCACCTTACCTGAATTTTACTCAGGTGTAACTAAAGTCTGATTTAAGGGTTGTTTATATTTCACATCATTAATCAGAATCTGCAAAGTAACTCAAATAAATGCAGTGGAGTAAAAATACCAGGTTAACCTCTGAATTATAGTGGAGTAGAATTACAAAGTAGCAATGAGCTGTCATGTGGGTATATATTAATGCTGCGCATTATGGACACAAGTGATTTTCACCCATTTATTAATTATATGTTTTACATTTGATAACACCAATGTGTTTAATAATGGCAACTTCTAATTGTGGGAAAAACGAAAACGTTCAGTCGAGACGTCCCATAGAACATTTTGCGAAACACAATAGCCAGCATGTGTAGTTCTGGGGAGGCGTTCGATTCCAGTTTTGGATAATCTGGCGTGGTTTCGTTCCATTTCACACAGCTGTTTGACGCTCTGCGTAACCTTACGGGAACTGTAGTCCTAAACGATAGCTGGGGATTATGGGTAGTGTTGTGTCTTCGGCCATCCTAAACTCAGAAATGTTGACAATCGCAATGATGCTCGAAATGTCCCTTACAGGCCTACGTCTGTTTCCGGTTATTTCTATTTTGAAATTCAGTTCCTGACGAACGCCAAAAAAGCCCGAGATTATGGAATTAAACCAATAAATAAAAGCAAGGATAATTGTGTGTTATTGGTGAGTAAATAACAGTGTGTTATTTTGAAAAGAATAACAAATTAGAAGGAAACATATTTAAAAATACAGATTTCAGTATCCTGAGGCTCTGAGCCCCGTTTATTTTCCTCACAGCAACAAAAGTCCGAAATTATACGATTTAAAATAAAAGCAATAACTGTGGCTTGATATTGAGTAAGAACATGTTTTTATGAACCACACAGCTTCCGGTCTTCCACGACCCGACCGGAGAAAAAGACGTGCTGCAGCCTGCAGGCACGAAACACGTTACCAGTAGAAATACATTGCTTTGAAAATCGTGCTGTGCAACACGAAAAAAAGGGGCAAATCGTGATGGTGAACACGAATCAATAGATTAAAAATCGTGTTGGTGAACACGAAATGCCGTGAGACTGGGTTGCTCCTTCAGTCATCTAGCTAACAGTGGAACGTACTAAGTGTTTCCTCTCTCCTTCAGTCATCTAGCTAACAGTGGAACGTACTAAGTGTTTCCTCTCTCCTTCAGTCATCTAGCTAACAGTGGAACGTACTAAGTGTTTCCTCTCTCCTTCAGTCATCTAGCTAACAGTGGAACGTACTAAGTGTTTCCTCTCTCCTTCAGTCATCGAGCTAACAGTGGAAAATACTAAGTGTTTCCTCTCTCCTTCAGTCATCTAGCTAACAGTGGAACGTACTAAGTGGTTCCTCTCTCCTTCAGTCATCTAGCTAACAGTGGAACGTACTAAGTGTTTCCTCTCTCTTTCAGTCATCTAGCTAACAGTGGAACGTACTCAGTGTTTCCTCTCTCCTTCAGTCATCTAGCTAACAGTGGAACGTACTAAGTGTTTCCTCTCTCCTTCAGTCATCTAGCTAACAGTGGAACGTACTCAGTGTTTCCTCTCTCCTTCAGTCATCTAGCTAACAGTGGAACGTACTAAGTGTTTCTTCTCTCCTTCAGTCATCTAGCTAACAGTGGAACGTACTAAGTGTTTCCTCTCTCCTTCAGTCATCTAGCTAACAGTGGAACGTACTAAGTGTTTCCTCTCTCCTTCAGTCATCTAGCTAACAGTGGAACGTACTAAGTGTTTCCTCTCTCCTTCAGTCATCTAGCTAACAGTGGAACGTACTAAGTGTTTCCTCTCTCCTTCAGTCATCTAGCTAACAGTGGAACGTACTAAGTGTTTCCTCTCTCCTTCAGTCATCTAGCTAACAGTGGAACGTACTAAGTGTTTCCTCTCTCCTTCAGTCATCTAGCTAACAGTGGAACGTACTAAGTGTTTCCTCTCTCCTTCAGTCATCTAGCTAACAGTGGAAAATACTAAGTGTTTCCTCTCTCCTTCAGTCATCTAGCTAACAGTGGAACGTACTAAGTGGTTCCTCTCTCCTTCAGTCATCTAGCTAACAGTGGAACGTACTAAGTGTTTCCTCTCTCTTTCAGTCATCTAGCTAACAGTGGAACGTACTCAGTGTTTCCTCTCTCCTTCAGTCATCTAGCTAACAGTGGAACGTACTAAGTGTTTCCTCTCTCCTTCAGTCATCTAGCTAACAGTGGAACGTACTCAGTGTTTCCTCTCTCCTTCAGTCATCTAGCTAACAGTGGAACGTACTAAGTGTTTCCTCTCTCCTTCAGTCATCTAGCTAACAGTGGAACGTACTAAGTGTTTCCTCTCTCCTTCAGTCATCTAGCTAACAGTGGAACGTACTAAGTGTTTCCTCTCTCCTTCAGTCATCTAGCTAACAGTGGAACGTACTAAGTGTTTCCTCTCTCCTTCAGTCATCTAGCTAACAGTGGAACGTACTAAGTGTTTCCTCTCTCCTTCAGTCATCTAGCTAACAGTGGGACGTACTAAGTGTTTCCTCTCTCCTTCAGTCATCTAGCTAACAGTGGAACGTACTAAGTGTTTCCTCTCTCCTTCAGTCATCTAGCTAACAGTGGAAAATACTAAGTGTTTCCTCTCTCCTTCAGTCATCTTGCTAACAGTGGAACGTACTAAGTGGTTCCTCTCTCCTTCAGTCATCTAGCTAACAGTGGAACGTACTAAGTGTTTCCTCTCTCTTTCAGTCATCTAGCTAACAGTGGAACGTACTCAGTGTTTCCTCTCTCCTTCAGTCATCTAGCTAACAGTGGAACGTACTAAGTGTTTCCTCTCTCCTTCAGTCATCTAGCTAACAGTGGAACGTACTCAGTGTTTCCTCTCTCCTTCAGTCATCTAGCTAACAGTGGAACGTACTAAGTGTTTCTTCTCTCCTTCAGTCATCTAGCTAGCAGTGGAACGTACTAAGTGTTTCCTCTCTCCTTCAGTCATCTAGCTAACAGTGGAACGTACTAAGTGTTTCCTCTCTCCTTCAGTCATCTAGCTAACAGTGGAACGTACTAAGTGTTTCCTCTCTCCTTCAGTCATCTAGCTAACAGTGGAACGTACTAAGTGTTTCCTCTCTCCTTCAGTCATCTAGCTAACAGTGGGACGTACTAAGTGTTTCCTCTCTCCTTCAGTCATCTAGCTAACAGTGGAACGTACTAAGTGTTTCCTCTCTCCTTCAGTCATCTAGCTAACAGTGGAACGTACTAAGTGTTTCCTCTCTCCTTCAGTCATCTAGCTAACAGTGGAACGTACTAAGTGTTTCCTCTCTCCTTCAGTCATCTAGCTAACAGTGGAACGTACTAAGTGTTTCCTCTCTCCTTCAGTCATCTAGCTAACAGTGGAACGTACTAAGTGTTTCCTCTCTCCTTCAGTCATCTAGCTAACAGTGGAACGTACTAAGTGTTTCCTCTCTCCTTCAGTCATCTAGCTAACAGTGGAACGTACTAAGTGTTTCCTCTCTCCTTCAGTCATCTAGCTAACAGTGGGACGTACTAAGTGTTTCCTCTCTCCTTCAGTCATCTAGCTAACAGTGGAACGTACTAAGTGTTTCCTCTCTCCTTCAGTCATCTAGCTAACAGTGGAACGTACTAAGTGTTTCCTCTCTCCTTCAGTCATCTAGCTAACAGTGGAACGTACTAAGTGTTTCCTCTCTCCTTCAGTCATCTAGCTAACAGTGGAACGTACTAAGTGTTTCCTCTCTCCTTCAGTCATCTAGCTAACAGTGGAACATACTAAGTGTTTCCTCTCTCCTTCAGTCATCTTGCTAACAGTGGAACGTACTAAGTGTTTCCTCTCTCCTTCAGTCATCTAGCTAACAGTGGAACGTACTAAGTGTTTCCTCTCTCCTTGCTCTTCTGAATGTAAATCAGCATTTCATTTCTTACAGAGCTTTTAACACATAACAAAACACGAGTTGTTCAGATGTACTCCCCGACACACTTTACACTTATTGCGAATGGACAAAAAGGAAAAACAGGAGTAGGAAAACAAAAGGAGGTGAGAGAGGAGTTTGAGTTGACTGTGGAGGAGGAGAAATATAAAAAGGAACTGACGGTGGTGGTGGCGGTGGAGGGTGGGAAAGCAGTGGTAACTGTGATGGATCTGCTAAAAGGAGTTAAGAAAGAATGTGGGGTTGTGATGGGATGTCGGGTTAAAGGAGATGGGCTATACGAAGTGACAATGGCTGAAGAAAAAGGAAAAAATAAACTGTTGGATGGAATAAGAATCAATGGGGCTATGGTGCGGGGCAGAGACTGCATGGCAAAATAACTCACGGTCTCATTCCTAAATATACCGTCATATATATTGGACACCACAATTAAAGGCAGATTGGCAATGTGGGGGGTTCTACCGGTCTCGGCAATTAAGAGAAGAATGCGGTCTGGCACTGATGTGGTTGATGGGACGAGGTTTCTGAGAGTGGAATTTAATAAGGAAGTGCAGTCACTTCCGTACTCCACACGGTTCGAGACTCTAGAGGGGCCGGAATACTTCAGGGTAATCCACGACAAGCAGGTGCCGGTCTGCAGGATGTGCATAAGGCCAGGGCATTTATACAGAGAATGCCCTGAGTTTAGATGCCATAAATGTGCAAAGCAGGGACACTATGCTCGGGACTGTGTAACGCGAGAGGAGGGGGCGAGCGGAGCCAGGGGGAGAGAAAGTGCCAAGGCGGAAAACACAGCGGAGAATGGAACGGAGGAAGAGGAAGGTGGAAGGTGGAAGGTGGAAGTCAGGAAGAGAGTGAAGAAGAGGATATAAGTGATAAGGCAGGGAGCAGGATCAACGAGGAAGCTGTGGCTGCTGTCGCGGCGGTGTTTGTGGCGGCTGCTGCAAAGAGAGCAGCTGACGCGGCGGCCATGGATGGTGGAGGAGACGAAAGGAGGAAGAAGGGGAAAGCAGAAGAAGGGAATATGTGTAGTAGCAAAGCCAATACTGCTGCTGTTCCGGCTGCTGCGGCTGATGGACAGACTGCGAGGAGTGGTGAAGGTTTGGCTGAGACTGAAGCAGAGGCTGTGGTGGATGTTATTCTGGGGGCAGAAACTGATACCGAGGCTGAAGCGGACGGTGAAGGTGAACCTGATCCTGAGGCTGGAGGAGGAGCTGTCGGTGGGAGAGAGGAGAGAAGGAGAAGGAGGACAGACGGCTGAGGGAATGGAGGTCAGCTCGGTTGTGTCGGACATGGAGGAGGGAGGAGATGACGATGAGAAGGCGTCTGAGGAAGAGGAGGGGAAGATGATAGGACCCATAGAGGAGAAGATCTGTGGTGAGGTGAAAGCTGGGGTAAAGAGAAGAGGGATGAGGAGAGAATCCAGCAGGCTGAATGCAAAGAGGAAAGCTGATAAGGAGAAAGCGGTGGAGAAAAGACGGGTGAAAGTGACAGGAGAAGGTGCAAAGTGTTCGGACAAAAAATAAATAGAATGAAAACAATAATAACTTTAATAACACTTGTAATGGTGACAATTTCCTCTTTCAATGGAAATGGGCTGAGGTCCAAGGACAGGAGAGAGCAGGCCTGAATGACATGTGACTCAGACATCATCTGCTTGCAAGAGACACATTGGGATGAAAGGTGTGTGGAGGAGGTAATGTAAGGTAAGATGTACATAATGGGAGTGTGGGTGCTAGAGGGGTGGCAATATTAATTAAAACAGGGGTGGTAACGAATATAAGGAAATGTGAGGATGATGGTGTTGGGAGAATGGTTGGGATAATGTTTGAATGTATGGGGAAACATTTCATCTAGTAAACGTTTATGCACCGAATGAGACAAGGAGGAGGAGGGAGTTCTTTGAAGGCTTGAAGGATACATGTGGGGGAAATGTATGATTGTTGGTGATTTCAATGTGTGGTGTTGGAAGCTGGATGTGTCTGTGAATATGGGTTTTAATAGTGATTCATCACGTGGTGCTCTCAAAACAATAATGGGGACAAATGGGCTGTTGGATGTGTGGAGGGAAAGGAACAGTAGGGAGCGGGTGTGTTCTAGGAATCAAGTGGTGGGAGGGATATTGAAACAGAGTAGAATAGATTTAGTGTGGAGTAATTTAGGGGAGAACATTGGCGGAATTGAATATAGGGATACTGCCATGAGTGATCATAACATATTGAGTTTCTGCATTGGAACAGTGAGAAAAGGAAGGGGGGGGGGAGTGTGGTGCTTACATGCCTGTCTGCTGAAGGATGATGGGTATCAGGGTAAAGTGAGAGAATGTGTGGTGAAAAGGGGAGGTTTGAATGGTGAGGATGTGGGAGTGTGTTGGGAGGGGTTTAAAAATGAAATAAAAGGGATAAGGATAGGTTGTTGTAAAAATAGGAATAAAATAGAAAGAGAGAAAGAGAACAGGGTTAGGGAAGAGTTACAGGTGGAAGCTAAAAAGGTAGATATAGAAATAGGGAGAGATCTAGATGAGTATAGTCGGTTGAAGGATGAGTTGGGGGAGATAGAGAAGAGAAAGTGTCGAGGTGCTATCATAAGAAGTAGGGCTAGGTATGCAGGTAAAGGTGGGATAGTAGTTAGTTTAGATTTAAATAAAGCTTTTGATAGGGTTAGTCATGGGTTCTTGTATAGGGTGTTAGAGAGGACAGGGTTTGGGAAAAGATTAGTAGTGTGGGTAAGGAGGATTTATAGTAGTGCAGTCAGTTGTGTTAAGATGAATGGGGTGGTAACCAATGTGTTTAAGCTAGGGAGGTCTGTCCGGCAAGGATGCCCTCTCTCAGCAATGCTATATGCGCTGTCAGCCGAGCCCCTCGCGACGCTGCTGAGGCAAAACAGGTTTATAAAAGGAGTGGAGGTGCTAGGAGGGGGGTTAGTTTAGTTTATCAGTATACAGACGACACCACCATTACCGTTAACGATAGTGAAAGTGTTAGGGAAGTGTTGAAGACAGATAGTTTGAATGGTAGGGCATCAGGAGCTAAGGGTGAATATAGAAAAGTCAGAGATGATGTATATAGGACAGGTGAGGGATAGGAGTTGTGATATAGGGTTGAAAGAAAATAAGGATTATTTTAGGGTGTTGGGGATCAATTTGGGAATGAAAGATGTGGAGGGTAGGGACAGACAGTATGTAGAGTTAGTGAATGGTTTAGTGAAGACGTTGAGGTTTTGGAAGATGAGGGGGCTTAAGTTGAGGGGGAAGATAGTAGTAGTGAATGAGTTAATTATGAGTAGGGCACTTTATATAATGACAGTTTTAGATGTGCCGGATAGTGTAGTGAATGAAATAGATAAGATAGTTAGTGAGTTCATATGGGGTGGGAGGGGGGTAAAGATAGCTAGAGAAGTGCTAGAAAATGAGTGTAGGGATGGAGGGTTAAAGCTGATACATTTAAGAAGGAAAATAAAAGTAATTAGAATTAAAATGATGGTTCGCTACATTGGAAATAAGGAGGACCAGATATGGAAAATGTTCTTAAAAGAACAAATAAATAAATGTGGAGGATGTGGTGATAGTGCTATGTTTATGGTGCTGAAAAAGGGGATGTTGAATGGTATGAGTGCTTATCAAAGGGAGGTAATGAGTGCATGGGGCGAGTTGTTGAAGTATGTCAGGTATGAGTGTGTGAAGGTGCAGCAGGTGTGTGAAGGTGCAGCAGGTGTGTGAAGGTGCAGCAGGTGTGTGAAGGTGCAGCAAGTGTGTGAAGGTGCAGCAGGTGTGTGAATGTGCAGCAAGTGTGTGAAGGTGCAGCAAGTGTGTGAAGGTGCAGCAGATGTGTGAATGTGCAGCAAGTGTGTGAAGGTGCAGCAAGTGTGTGAAGGTGCAGCAGGTGTGTGAAGGTGCAGCAGGTGTGTGAATGTGCAGCAGGTGTGTGAAGGTGCAGCAGGTGTGTGAAGGTGCAGCAGGTGTGTGAAGGTGCAGCAGGTGTGTGAAGGTGCAGCAGGTGTGTGAAGGTGCAGCAGGTGTGTGAATGTGCAGCAGGTGTGTGAATGTGCAGCAGGTGTGTGAAGGTGCAGCAGGTGTGTGAAGGTGCAGCAGGTGTGTGAATGTGCAGCAGGTGTGTGAAGGTGCAGCAGGTGTGTGAAGGTGCAGCAGGTGTGTGAAGGTGCAGCAGGTGTGTGAATGTGTGTGAAGGTGCAGCAGGTGTGTGAATGTGCAGCAGGTGTGTGAAGGTGCAGCAGGTGTGTGAAGGTGCAGCAGGTGTGTGAATGTGCAGCAGGTGTGTGAAGGTGCAGCAGGTGTGTGAAGGTGCAGCAGGTGTGTGAAGGTGCAGCTGGTGTGTGAAGGTGCAGCAGGTGTGTGAAGGTGCAGCAGGTGTGTGAGGGTGCAGCAGGTGTGTGAAGGTGCAGCAGGTGTGTGAGGGTGCAGCAGGTGTGTGAAGGTGCAGCAGGTGTGTGAATGTGCAGCAGGTGTGTGAAGGTGCAGCAGGTGTGTGAAGGTGCAGCAGGTGTGTGAAGGTGCAGCAGGTGTGTGAAGGTGCAGCAGGTGTGTGAAGGTGCAGCAGGTGTGTGAAGGTGCAGCAGGTGTGTGAAGGTGCAGCAGGTGTGGGAGCAGCCGATCTTCCTAAACCCTAGGATCACTCATGAGCAGTGTTCCTTGTTCAATCTGCCAATGTGGAGAGCAGGGATTAGGAGGGTCAAGGATGTAGTTTTAGAGTATGTACCAGGATTGATGAGAGCACAGGTGATAGTGGAGGAGGTTAGGGAAATAGATGGAGTGATGTATTTAGGGACAGTTGAACGAATGATGGGAGAAATCAAAGAAGGAATGCCGAGTGAAAGGTTAACAATGATTGAGAATGAGAGTGTTAAAGGACAGGAGAGTGTGGGGAAAAGAGGATGTCAATGGAAAAATAGAAAATGTGAAAACAAAAAATATGTATAAATGGTTAAAAGGGGAGGTGATTAGAAGACCTGCATCAGGAAAGGTGTGGACGAGTGTTGTGAACGGTGTGACTGGCAGGAGAATGTGGGAGAATGTGAACATTAAGTGGAACAGTATTGAATGTGATTGTCATTGTGTTGAGGCGTAATAGGGTGTTTAACAACCTGATCATTAGTCATGTTGATGCAACTGTTGGGAGAGAGTGTGATGTGTGTAAGGATCAGGTTGAAACGTGTTTGCATGAGTTTGTTGAATGTAAAGAGCTTGGTGTTTTTTTTGGAAGGATGAAAGAGTTAATTGGGAGATGTTGGAATGAATGGTATGTGAGAGAAATGGAATGGAAGGAGCTGTGGCTGTTTGGTGTGATAGAGAAGAAGGAAGAATGCAATGTGAATCTCTTAAATGATGTTCTGAGCCATGCAAGGCGTGCGGGCCAAATAAGGAGGAACATTGCCCATTTTGAGGGTAAAATGTCAGATGTGTGGCAGATAATGAAGAGGACAGTACAAAGGGACATTAACCTTGTGCTTAATGCCCTTCAATGTGGAGAAGGACACATGTTGCGAGGATTTTGTGGATGGTAGCAGGCTAGTTGGATGGAGGAGCAGGGAGCTTTGTGCTTCAACTTTGAGCGGAAAAGTTAAGGCACACTACCCTTAAGATAGTGCTATGAAATATTGAACGTGTGTATTATGAGCAATGCTTTATGTAGTTGTGATGAGATGTTAAATGTGTATTTTTGATAATAAAAGATAAAAAAAAAGTAGGGGCTTGGACTGTGAGCCGTAGGGTCGCCGGTTCAAGTCCCCGACCAGACTGAAAAATGGAGTGTGGACTGCTACTTGGAGAGGTCCCAGTTCCCCTCCTGGCCCCTGCCATGGTGCCCTTGAGCAAGGCACCGGACACCCCCCCCACTCCCATTGCTCCCCGGGCGCTGTGCACTAGCTGCCCACTGCTCCTGGTGCTAGCATGAGTTAAAAGCAGAGAACACATGTCACTGTGTGCTGTGGGCTCTGCACGTGTGACCATTACAGAGGGGTTCATCCCTCCCATTCTCTTCTACATGTACATGCTATCATGCTTTACAGGATACCAGAATGACATTAATACATTATATTAAATAATACACCAGTTGTATTTCTCTATGAGATGGTTAGTAAGTGTTGCAGCCACAGATTAGGCGCTCACCAGTTGTCTTTCTCCCCTCGTCACAACGTGTTTGTTCTACGAGTAAAACGTTGAACATGCACGTATTCTCTTGCCAACACTGCTCTGCTGCAGGTACACTTAATTCAACTTACTAGCCTAACTCCGTACTTATTTACAACCACAGAAGAAGAATTATTCTTCTTATGCTTCTTCTTCTCTCTTGACGCAACCTTATGGCGAAGGCTAACAACAGCATTTTCAAATAACATACTGCTTAGCAAGAACACAATATCATAACATGTACATGTGTGACGTTAGAAACAATAAAGAACAACATTAGATTCAAATAACAAATGCATTGTGTGGTTGCTTCTTACATGTTGTACACAGTGGAAATACACATTCTGGTCAACTTAACATCAGGGATCTTCTTACTTAACATATATCTGAATTAAGCTGTCACATAAACACAAGATAATTGAAAATACATCGTTAAAGATTGGTTGAAATAATCGTCTGTTCTTATTTATTCTAGGACCCATGTGCTACTGTCTGTAAAAAGAGAGAGGTGACCTTGAGATGCCTCATTGCACGTGGAGAGGAGCTAGTCTCTGAGCATGAGGCGAGGTTAAAAACAGGGAGTTTGACATGTTATGAACTACATCAATATCATGACTGGTACATTCTTGCAAAACAGTCTTTTCTGTAATCTCTTAAACCGCTTGTAATGCACGTGAATTGCACCTCTGTTACCAGCTAATGTGAACTGGTTGTACTCGTTGTAACTTCAAGATGGATGTTGTTGTTGTTGAGGAAAACACATGGTGTTTCCTGATGTGTACTCAGTGTCGTGTTTCGTTTGTATATACAGGGAGAGGCAGAGGTTGAAGTGCAACGGAGGCTCGTGATGCACAGCATGCAACGATACGTTGCCCATGAGCCAGATGCCGTTGGGATCATCACAGAGAGCATGCCAGTGTTGCCTGCTGGCTCCTTCTTGGACTGACCTCTGCTCTAAATCTGCAATATCCTGCACAACTTGCCAACACCTTTGAAGTCTTTCAGAGACTCTTCATGGGACTGGACACCCTTCAGCCGAAGCCATCTTCAAGGCACATCAGCCTAAACAACAAAGTGGCTCAGCTGATGGCTCAGCTGATGGCTGGCCTAAGCTGTTGGTCCTTTGGGATCCACACTGTATTCACAATGTCTGAGCTGTGCAATCTTGTAAATGCATGTGTGGTTCTATGGACTGATTAAGAGCCATCCTGCCTTCTGTAGTTACTTTTAGAAAGGCACCCCTACTTCTCTTCAGTCTGACATCAGATTCTTGGCATGCTCAAACATGTTATCAAAGTAACAGTTTTTAGAGTATGCACTTTTACATGTTCCAACATCAACCAGAGAGGAAAGACTTCAGGAGTGCAGCTAAGACATGCACATTTTTTTTTAAACCAGGATGTTATTAATCGTGTCCTTTTTTTCACGAGTCTTTTTAAAAATAGAAAACTGTTTAAAAGCTCAGATAATACTTTTACAACTTGTAAGCAGCACTTTAAAATAAAGTCACCTTACACAGGTTATCCATCACCTTATGTTTGCCTAAGTGTGAATAGAAATAAAAATGTTCTTAGGATTACCTTTGTCATGTTGTGTTTTTATTGAAGGAATCAGAAAAATTACAAATGCCTTTGTTCTGTTTTAAATCCAAAATTGGTTAGGGAAAAAAACATGAGTTAAGACAAACATTGTTCTTAAAGCCAGGATTTTGTCAACTGTGTCTGTTTTTATAGGAGCCTTAACAAACAGAAAATACTGTTTAAGTATAAGTTCTAACTTTTTGTAGGTCATTAGCAGCACTTCCCTTAAGAGTAACTTTAAGTTGTTAAGACTTTCTCCTGTGTCAGTGTTAATGTATGTTAATGTTATGTGTTGTGCTTTTAAACATGTTACTGTTTTATGAAAACCGTTTGAAATCACTTTCTGCTGCTTATGTTAATAAAATGTATTAACATTTCTATAACAGTCTCTTTTTTAAATATATTTGTTTAATCTGCAATGTTTCAATGCTATCAAATATTCAAAGGGTTGGATTGAAATCAGGAAGAGTTTGTCATAAGTTACGGTAACTCAATTGTGTTTTATAATTTACTTTACTTATTCTTGTCTTATGTGGTTCTTAGCAGATTGTTATTTGCATTGGTTTATGTTGGCTTTTAATTGTAGGCTCATCTCATCTTTTCACCTGCAGACAAAATCGCATTAGTGAGTTTACCCAACTCCCATAAGTGCTTGGAACCACTTGACATATATTATTTAAGTGTCACCAAAGTAACACATTATTGACTAGAGGAAAACTTAAAAAAGTACATCTCACCAACTCAAAAAATGCAAAAGTTGACTAAACTCTTAAAATTGCTTGGAATCGCTTGACATATTATTTAAGTTTTACCAAAGCAACAGTTTTGACAGTGCAGGCGCTGCTTCAAACACTTCTCTGAGCAGGCTTTCCTACACGGTCTGGCGGAGGTTGAATGGCACTTCATAGCGTTAATTCCATCTGTCGATGTTGCCGTTCAATTTTGTATTGATCACTTTTTATCGATTATTAATAGATATGCCCCCCTTAGAAAATTCAGAGTTAAGAATAGGAACACTCCACGGTTTACTAGAGAACCATCGGATCTCATTCATGATCGAAATAAGCAATGGTCCTTAGCTAGAAAGTCACTAGTGATGACTGGCTTCTTTTTCGTGTCCTCAGAAATAAATGTTCAGCCATTATTCAAAAAGCCAAAGCTGATTACGATCTGAGCTTAACCACTGATTGTTTCAATGGCCATTCTGAGTTCTGGAAAACAATTAAATCACTTCAGAACAAGAAGGTTTCTAGTTTCCCACAAAAACTGAAGGTCAGTGATTCTTTTATTTCAGACTCAGATGCTATGTCTAATACTTTCAATGCTCACTTCAAAAAAGGCTGGTCACATGTTTGATTAGTGACTCTCTAAATCAGTGGTTCTCAAAGTGGGGGGCTCGCCACCCCTGGGGGGCGCAGAGGCATGCCTTGGGGGGCGCAAGAGACCAGGAGGAAAAATGGTTATACTAATAGATACAAAAAAAAATCATAATTTCACTAATTATTGATTTGAAAATAATATGATGCAGTACAGTACTATTACGTCTGGGTCTCTGTGTTTCATTAAAGCTCGACTGTGTGTGTGTGTGTGTGTGTGTGTGGAACGAGCCATTTTGTGTGCGTGAACGAGAGAGAGAGAGCGCACCGGTACCGGAGATCATTGTTGTTAGCTTCTGGTGCTAGCGAGCTACGCTAACGGATATAAGGAGTTTTTTCCACAACAAAGTGGAGGAGAGTCCTCTCCGCTCAGACTGAGAGGCTCAGTGAGCTAAAGGACTGTCAGTGTTATCTCAGTGGGTCTCAAACGTTTTGGTCACCATTAATGTAAACAATTATTTCCGAGGCACACATTTATATGATCATTATAGTTATAAAAAAATAAGAGAACAAATGAAAAACGGGTATGAAATACTATATGAGAGTAAAACAAGAATAAAGTTTAAAAGTGTGATTTGTAAAATATCCATAAAGAAAAAGTCAATCTGCTTACAGTTCTGTTTCATCTGGGTGTTGAGAGATGTATCCATAGATCTCTAATGTTGCTCTCAAAGTGCACCAGATTGATGCTTTAACTTCAATATTTAAAAGTCTTCCCGGGGGAGCATGCCCCCGGATCCCCCTATGTGAGGTCCACACACCACCTGTAAAAATAGCACTTTACCCCTGCTTACACCTATATGCAGTGAGCTGATTATCGAGCCTTCATTGTAACTGTCACACTGTGTATTTGCGTGGGGAGTGTTGCAGTAGAACATTCCTCTGTAGCGCCCGGTGCATTAATGGGAAACCCTAAATGTTTGAGCACCCTCTATGAAACGTCAAGCTACCCCACAGCACCCCCAAAATAAATCTCTGGCGCTGCCACTGAGCCTGACTATTTGTGTTGGGGGTAGGGTTGCCAACTTCCAGAAATGGATAAACGGGACACATACATGTGTCCCCCGCACGCATGAAGATTTTCGCGTTTCTGACGGATTTAGTTCCTTTTTTTTGTTAACTTTATTTCGGTTTTAGGGTTAGGGTTATGTTATTCAATTATTTTGGGGGAGCCAGCCCCCTAGGGTTCGAGGGGTCAAACCCCCCAAAACGCTCAAAATGCATAGAAAATTATGCATACCTATAACACAATACAAACACAATGATCTTACACCTGCATTAGGCTACTACATCACATTGTACATCAGCATGTTCAAATCGGATAGGTGGGCACTAGGGACATCTGGGCACCTCGATGTACAATTGGCTATTTTGTCCAAAATGTTAAAAAATAAATATTTGAAAAATGGTATTGAGTAATGCAAAGTATACATGATGTGAACATGCACGGTACATCATTATTAGACTTAATGTTATCCTTCAACCAACCATTTCCCCAGCATTTTCCCATCAATCAGCTGACACACACACACACACACACACACACACACACACACACACACACACACACACACACACACGACCCAAGACAGATCTCCACTCACAGGCTTTACCCTACTGTGTATTTCTTCCACTGTTTGTTGTAAGACACAAGTCTTTTCTTTTTAGAAGGGTCAGGGCCCAGAACCACATCTTCTCTCTCTTCTCCTCTTTCATTATCACCTCCTCCACCGGCAGCGCTCATTTCCCCACACGACTGAACAGGCTGACATGCCACACAAACAATGATGCCGCGCCCATCTGAGAAAATCTCACACATACACACACACACGTGCGAGCATTGTGCCTGCCCTGTCAACTGAGCGGTCCTAGCGCCCTTCCCATACAGCACACAAACACACAGGGCAGCCAGACACACTGCATTGCGTGCAAACAGAACAATATTTTTTATTTCTCCCTTTACACAGGAGTCCGGGACAAACAAAGTCCCGTACGGGACACGCCCCTTTTGGCTCAAATACAGGATGTCCCGGCTAATACGGGACAGTTGGCAACCCTAGTTGGGGGGGCCCCGACTTTTTTTTTCTCCAAAGGGGGGGCCTGACAGAAAATGTTTGAGAACCACTGCACTAAATGGTTGTATTCACAGCCCTAGTCAAGAGATGAACTACGCTGTTTTTGATTTTGCTTATTTCTCGGTCTCTGATGTCTAACAGGGTTTGTACTCAATTGATCCTAAAAAGTCTGCCGGGCCTGATGGCCTCGACCCATTCATTTTAAAAATTGCAGCTCAGATTATAGCACAACCAGTAACTGATATTTGTAATCTCTCCCTGTCCACTCACACACTGCCAGCTGTGTGGAAGCAAGCTCTGGTATCGCCCCTCTTGAAAGCTGGAGATCCCACAGAGTTCTACTCAGCTAAAACTTTTTTTAAATTCACACAACATTCTTAACCCTATGCAATCTGCATTCAGATCAAAGCACAGTACTGTGACTGCCAGTCTGAAAGTCTTAGACGATATTAGGCTGCTTTGGATAACACAAATTGTTGTGTTGCATTGTTTATTGACCTAGCCAAAGCATTTGCCACTGTAGATCACCACATTCTGTCTAATGTTATGTTGGTGTCTCGTTTAGGTCATAATGCCATTTGCTGGTTTCAGAGTTATCTAACCGACCGTACGCAATGCGTCAGGTTGGGTAGTACTGTCTCTGACCCTGTCACCTGGGAGAAGGGAGTTCCACAGGGCTCTATTTTGGGGCCCTTGCTCTTTTTATTATATGTAAACAATATTTGTAATCAGAAGCAATTTTCTACCTATCATATGTATGCTGATGACACTATTGTATACTCATGTGCTCCTTCTCTGGATATGGCCATTTACAATTTAAAATCTGATTTTATCACGCTGCAGCATGCACTTCTTGATTCCAAATTGCTTTGGAAAAAGCTTGCCGGCGGGCGTGTCAAGGGACATCTGTCCCTAGTGCCCACCTATCCGATTTTTGAATTCAATTGAATTGTCTGAAGCTCGACCAACAACCAATCACATGAATCTCCCGCCCCTGACACAAGCAGCGGTTTGATTGGCTAGAGCTTGTACTGGCATATGATTTGATTGGCTGACGCTTCTACCGAAAGCTTCAGAAGCTTCAAAAGTTGAATATTGCTCAACTTTTGCAGCCTGAAACGCCAGGAAAGCTCCGCTCTGCTTCCCACAATGCAGTTCGGCGAAAAGTGACGTCACCCCATTCAAAGTGAATGGGCAGAAGCTTCCAACGCCGCTGTGTGGACGGGCTGTAAGAAAACCAAAGCAATGCTTTTAGCTCCCAAGTCAGTCTCCTCTTGCCTCTCCATTGACACCCTTGATGGCGTCTCTGTTGAGTTTGTCGATACCTACACATATCTGGGCTTTTGGTTGGACAGTAATCTGAACTTTAAACATCACATTGAAGTTCTAACAAATAAATTGAAATTCACCCTTGGCTTCCTTTACAGACTTAAATGTTGTTTAAATGTCAATTTTATCCCGTAAGAGGTTGGTCTCTGGCGTATTCCTGTCCCAGCTGGACTACGGTGATACCATTTATAGATTTGCCTGTCCCACTCTTTTGGCCAAACTTGACCCACTATACCATGCTGCCCTGCGTTATATATCAAATGCACCCTATAGGACTCATCATTGCAAACTGTATAGCCTAACTGGATGGTCCTCACTTACGATAAAGCATTGGTTTTTATTAATGTATAAAGCCATTTTAGGAAAGCTTCCACTCTACATCTGTGCCAGATTTGCCCCAGTTTGTGACTCTTACAACCTCAGATTCAGTGCCTGGATACTGTTCCAGGTACCTGCTGTGCGGACTGAGGCTGGGAAAAGGAGTCTTTTTATTATGGTCCTTGGTCTTGGAATGACCTTCAATCAAGCCTAAAACTGAGGGCACTTGTCTCAATAGCCTGTTTTAAATTGAAGTTGTCTGAAGTCCTTATGCCAGAAATAAGTAGTGCACCTTTCTTACTGTCTAAGGCTGCGGCCACACGAGGACGAAAACGGCTAAACGCATAGGATTAACGCAAAGGCAATCGCAAACAAGCTTCCGTCCACACGCAATAGTTATCCGGATAGTGTCTGCCCACACGAGACCGCTCCGTTTAGCTCCAACAGCTGGAGAAGCTGCAGTACATATGCCGAGCCTGTACGTGGCGCTGTAACTTCCTCCACAAAAGCAGCGAAGAAGCATGGTTGTCATGGTTGCCCTTCTGTTTATTCTCCAAGGTGGGGGCCGAGGGAACCGGGCAGAGTTTTTCGCCAGTCAACGTGTATTAAAGTTTAAATCTTCCGACTAAATGATAAAGTGCCGCTCAAAGGTCTTCTTTGTTATTTATTGAGCTTTCAAACAAATGAATAACGACTCTATATATTATAATAATAAAATACACGGAGCCTCTCTTTTTCCTCCCTCTCTTCGGACAGCGTCAGTGTCTGTCTCATGCAGCAGCTGATCCAGTAATGAGTGACCCGGCTGACAGTAAAAATAAACATATTTATAACTAGTTTAGGGAGTTTGAGAGGTAATTAAAATAGCCAAGGGCGATGATCTGACTTGAAGTGTGTGTGTTGCTGCAGCGGGAGGAGCTGCAGGTGAGCAGAGCTGCGTGTCTCCGTCCTGTCAGATTAGACTTCACTCGCGAGAGAAAGATAAATAATCTGAATTCAGGGTGCAGTTTACTTTGACGCGGGGGTGAGCAGCAGAGGTGGGGAGAGGCGGGGCTATTGCCTCATCATTATTGCTGTAGATGTTGCACAAACAACTGTAGCATGGTGAATAGCGTCCGGAGCACGATAGCAACTCTGCGATCCGCCATTGTTGTTGTTGTTGTTGGTGGCGAAACACTTCAGCAATGGCGCGGGGTAAGCGGAGGTGAGCAGAAGAGGTGGGGAGAGGCGGGGCTATTGCGCAATCACTATCAGTGATCTGGAAATGTTCGGATAGGGCGCACACACGGAGCCGTTTGACCCCCCAGAGAGTTGCGTATAATAATAATAATAATACATTTATCACCTTACAGGGTTACAGATTTACAATTTATATTTACAATTATACTTTACAAATTAAAACAGTGGATTTAGTGAAGTATCAGCCGGGGTAAGACAAGACAAACAACAGGAAATTGACTACAAAAGGACACAGGGTACAGATTATAGAGAAAATGCCCGTTTGAACAGGTGGGTTTTGAGTTGGGTTTTGAATGTTGTTATGGAATCAGACTGTCAGATGTGTCGTGGCAGGGTGTTCCAGAGTCTGGGAGCCGAGCAGCTGAAAGCTCAAGCACCCATGGTTTTGAGGCGATAGCTTGGGACGGTGAGAAGTCCTACGGACGAAGAGCGGAGGGTGCGGGAGGGGGTGTACTCCTGAAGGAGGTCAGAGATGTAGATGGGGGCAAGGTTATGGACAGCTTTGTATATGAGTAGAATGTTTTTGTAGTCAATACGGTAGCGTACAGGAAGCCAGTGTAGCTGAGTGAGAATGGGGGTGATGTGGTCGGATGAGTTGGTGCGGGTGATGATCCGGGCAGCAGAGTTCTGGATTATTTGCAGTCTATTGAGGAGCTTGATGGGAAGGCCAGTCAGAAGTGCATTGCAGTAATCAATCCGGGATGTGACAAATGAGTGGACCAGGATTTCAGTGCTGGGTTGGGACAGAGATGAGCGGAGTCTGGAGATGTTCCGAAGATGAAAGAAAGCGGTGCGGGTGATGTTTTTTATGTGTGGTGCGAATGAGAGGGAGCCGTCCAGAATGACACCGAGGCTTTTCCCTTGGGCAGAGAATGGTATGAGGAAGCCGTCGATGATGATGTTTGATGCTGGGGTGATATGTGAATTGGTGAGGGTGGATTTGGAGCCGATGAGCAGGGCCTCAGTTTTGCTACCGTTGAGCTTCAGGAGGTTCCTGTTCATCCAGCTCCTGATGTCCTCAAGGCATGTGGTTAGGGAGGTTGTGGGGAGGGCAGTGGTGGATTTGGAGGAAATGTAGACCTGTGTGTCATCGGCGTAGCAGTGAAATTAACCTCATGGTGATGGAGGATTTTGCCCAGGGGGAGGGGATATATGATGAATAGGAGTGGACCCAGTACTGACCCCTGGGGGACACCCAGTGAAATAGCACTTTCTTGTGACTTATGATTACCGAGTTGTACAAACTGTTGTCTGTCAGTGAGGTATGATGAGAACCAGGATAGTGCAACACCAGTGATCCCAATGCCAGCCAGGCGGTCCAGGAGATATGCCGTTCTATCCACCTTGGGACCCGTTATCGTTTCCTCAGTCGTTTAGTGCCGTATTCGGTCGTCCTCGTGTGGCCGAATGGTCTATATGACACTAAACAGTAAAGCAAACGAACGTTTTTGTCCTCGTGTGGTTGCAGCCTAAATGTGCACAATGTAGTGACTGCTTTTTCGTCTTTTGTTTTCTTAGTTATGTTCTCTCTGTATTTTATATGTTTGTGTTATGTGTAACGTTGCTGCCTTCTTGGCCAAGTCAGCATTGACAATGAGATTTTATCTCAATGCTTTTATCTGGTTAAATAAAGGTTAAATAAAATAAAATAAAAATAAACTAAAAATCAACTAATAAACTCATGTGGATTAAACCACATTAAATAGAAAGGAAATATGTTTTTGTTTTTTTTAAATGATTAAATGTACCTTATTCAATGCAGAATATGATTATATCCGTGACAGTGGGAATACAAAATATGCTACAGTATAGTAATAAAATATAAAATATATAAAATATAAATCCCACTTGTTGTACCTGGCAGAGCAAGAAACACTCCAGCCTTTTATTTAAACTTGTTTAAAACATTTCTAAATAAATATGTGTGTCCTGGGCCATACATGTAATTATGCTGTCAGTTTTCAGATAATGCCACGGCGTCACAATTCTTCTGTATTCTACAATATAGTTATTTTCACCTCCCGTATTGCTTTCAACCCACCAGCTTTTATGGAGAAAATAAGTTATATAATTATTAATCAGAGACATGTTTCTCACTATTTTATGCATAGAAACAACAGGCTACTGTGTGTGTGAGGAACCAGCTGTTTATTTCATGAGTTCCATTGTGGCAGCGTCCATCACTGCTCAACCTTTGGTCTTTTTTTAGGTCTTGGTTCACACAGTATGTGTTGACACCTCAGCTTGTCACTTAGAAGGGGGTGGGGGCTGGTGAACGGTATGGTCAATGTTTGTTTGTTGAAAAATGTTTGCAGTCGCGAAAGGTTTACGTCAATCAGACAAAAAATCTGTCTATGTGTCGAGGGGGAACTATTCACCCCTCTTCCTTTACAGCCATTGTCTGGTCTGACAGCGATCAGCTGTCTGCAGTAGAGAGGAAGAGACAGATCACTGAACAAATATGCAAACCCGAAACTACAGTTAAACTTTACTGCTGGAGAAGAGAGATCACAGGGGGGTGGGAGATCACAGGGGGAGCTGTGGCTGATGGGCCATTAGGTGTGTAAATAAAGAGAGTCACACACAGCTGATCACCTGATCACCTGAGAGGTGCCATTTCATTCAGACTATTTAAAATGTGTGGTTGTTATAGCAGTAATATTAAACAGTAATAATACAGTAAACTATTACCACTGTACATATTCTTGTTTGCCCGTGGGGAGATGATGAGACTACGTTACAAATAAACCTCTTTTTAGTGAATTACTGAGTTTAGGCACGTTAATAAAGTTTTAATGTAGTTGACTACAGCAAATTCATATTTGTTAGTTCTTTCATGTCAATTCCACTAACATAAGATACATTCAATGATCGTGAGGATGATGATTAAAAATCGTTTGTTTGAGCCGGGCTGCATTTCCTGATGAAAATCTGAGAGGAGAGGACCCTCCTCCAGCTTGTTGTGGAACAAACGGCTCCTTATGTCCGTTAGTGCATATATTCAGAATTCTTATCAGAATTCTCTGAGTTTTTATCAACTTTGGTTCTTAAAACAGACAAAGTAATTATCGTAGGTGACTTTAATATTCATGTTGACGATGATAAAAATAGCCTTACTGTTGCATTTAACTCGATATTAGATGCTGTTGGTTTCTGTCAGAGTGTAAATAAACCAACCCACTGCTATAATCACACTCTCGACCTTGTTCTGACTTATGGTATTGAAATTGAGCAACTATTAGTCGAACCGCATAATCCTGCATTATCCGACCATTTCTTAGTAACTTTTGAAGTACTGTTATGAGACTACAAAGCATTAGTCAAAAGCTCTTGCAGCGGAAACCTATCCGTTAGTGCTATAGCCACATTTAAGGAAGAGATTCCACCAATACTTAACTTGATAGCATGTCTGCATGTAGGGGAGGAAACTTATACAAAATGTACACCACCCCAAATTGATCATGTTGTTGATAGTGCTATAGATGCGCTGCGAATAAAATTAGACTCTGTTGCTCCTTTGAAAAAGAAGAAAATAAAACAACATAGATTAGCTCCATGGCATAATGCCGAAACCCGCAAAATAAAGCAAAAGTCTAGACAACTTGAAAGGATATGGCGTTCCACTAAACTTGAAGAATCTCGTTTAATTTGGCATATTACTCTCAATGAATGAATGAAAGCACTGCGTAAAGCGAGAGCAGCCTACTACTCTTCATTAATAGATGAGAATAAGAATAATGCAAGATTTCTTTTCAGCACTGTAGCCAGGCTGACAGAGAGCCACAGCTCCATTGAGCCTTCTATTCCCATAGCACTCAGTAGTAATGATTTTATGTGCTTTTTTAACGATAAAATTGTTACTCTTAGAAACAAAATTAATGACCTCTTGCCTTTGACCAGTATAGTGTTATCAACAGCTCCCGGAATCGTAAGTTCTAATATTACACTAGATAGTAAACTAGAATGCTTTTCAGCCATTAACCTTGAACAATTACATTCAATGATTCTCTCTTCTAAACCATCAACGTGCATGTTAGACAATTCCAACTAAACTGTTGAAGGAAGTTTTTCCATTAATTAGCACTTCTTTATTAAATATTATGAATATGTCTTTATTATCAGGCTATGTTCCACAATCATTCAAAGTAGCAGTGATAAAACCGCTTCTTAAAAAGCACAACCTCGATCCAGAGGTTTTAGCCAACTATAGACCTATTTCTAATCTTCCGTTCCTCTCAAAAATTCTTGAGAAAGCGGTCGCAAAACAGTTGTGTGATTACTTAAAAAACAATGATTTATTTGAAGATTTTCAGTCTGGCTTTAGAACACATCATAGCACAGAGACAGCTCTGGTTAAAGTCACAAATGATATTCTAATAGCCTCAGACAAGGGACTTGTCTCTATTCTTGTTTTGCTCGATCTCAGTGCTGCATTTGATACTATCGACCATGATATCCTATTGCAAAGACTAGAGCACTTGGTTGGCATAGAGGGAACTGCTTTAGGCTGGTTTAGGTCCTATCTATCTGAACGCTCTCAGTTTGTACGTGTTAACGATGAATCTTCCACGCAAACCAAAGTTAGCCATGGAGTGCCACAGGGCTCAGTGCTCGGACCTATTTTGTTCACATTATATATGCTTCCGTTAGGCAATATTATAAGGAATCATTCTGTAAACTTTCATTGTTATGCGGATGATACTCAACTATATTTATCAATCAAGCCTGATGAAATTAATCATCTAAATACAATTCAAGACTGCCTTAAGGACTTAAAAACGTGGATGACCTTAAACTTTTTGATGTTAAACACGACCAAAACTGAAGTTATTGTACTTGGCCCGAAGAATCTACGAAACAAATTATCTAAAGATATACTAACTATGGATGGCATTAATTTGGCCTCCAGTGAGACTATAAGGAATCTTGGTGTTATATTTGATCAGGATTTATCCTTTAACGCCCACATAAAATCAATTTCAAGGACCGCCTACTTCCATCTACGTAACATTGCAAAAATCAGGCATATCTTGCCTCAAAACGATGCAGAGAAACTAGTCCATGCATTTGTTACTTCTAGGCTGGATTATTGTAACTCTTTATTATCAGGGAGTACCAAGAAGTCAATCAAGTCGCTTCAGCTGATTCAAAATGCTGCGGCTCGTGTACTAACCAGAGTTAGGAAAAGGGACCACGTTACTCCTGTTCTGGCTGCCTTACACTGGCTCCCTATAGAACACAGGATATCATTTAAAATTCTTCTTCTCGCCTACAAAGCCCTTAATGGGCAGGCGCCATCTTACCTTAAAGAACTCATTATACCCTACTGTCCTACTAGGGCATTGCGTTCCAAGAATGCAGGGTTGTCGGTTGTTCCTAGAGTCTCTAAAAGTACAATGGGAGCCAGAGCCTTTTCTTATCAAGCTCCACATTTGTGGAATCAGCTTCCAGTTTGTGTTCGGGCGGCAGACACCCTATCCGTTTTTAAGAGTGCGCTTAAGACCTTCCTTTTTGATAAAGCTTATAGTTAGGGCTGATTAGATTCAGCCCCTAGTTTAGCTGATATAGGCTTAGTTTGTCGGGGGACATCTTACTTCTTCCTTCTCTCTGTCTATACCCGTGTCCTCTCATGTTCCCATTAACCCAGCTTCCCCAAATGTCTTTCTTTTTGGTGTCTATATACGCTGGGATCCGGAGTCATGGATGATCCTGCGTCCTGTGTCCTGGATCTTGAGTCGTGGCTGTGGTCCTGGATCATCGGTCCTGGATGGATATCCACGTGGATTCATCTTCCTATTATACACACATGCATTTCCAAACATTTGGACTACCTATGTTGCAAATGTATTATCTTTTCAATTTACACATGGCATCTATTGCACGTCTGTCCGTCCTGGGAGAGGGATCCTCCTCTGTTGCTCTCCCTGAGGTTTCTCCCATGTTCCCTTTAAACTGGGTTTTCTTTTCTTTGGAAGTTTTTCCTTGTACGATGTGAGGGTCTAAGGACAGAGGGTGTCGTATTGTCATACTGATATTCTGTACACACTGTGAAGACCACTGAGACAAATGTAACATTTGTGATATTGGGCTATATAAATAAACATTGATTGATTGATTGCAGCTAGCTAACCAGATGCTAACAACACGGTCCCTGCTGGCATCTCTCTCTCTCTCTCTCTCTCTGTCTCTGTCCCTCTCTCGGTCTCTCTCGGTCTCTCTCTCTCACACTAAATGCGCTATTGCCACACACACACACCCACACACCCACACACACACACACACACACACACACACACACACACACACACACAGCCGAGCCGAGCTTCAATGACACAAGCACAAGTTTATTTCCATGCAACTCTCTGGTTGGTCTGGTGTCTTGCCTCTGTTACATTCACTGAACACGGGAAATTACATTCCTGTGGTCGTCTATTGTGTCATGATGAGGTTCACGTAAAGCATGGTTACTGTATTATATTATTGAGGGAGAATTGTCTCGGGGCTAAAGCCCCGAAGGACAGGGCCAGGCGACGCCACTGGTGCTTACAAGACGGCACACTCCATTCACACTCAAAGTAGAAACTTAATTTACCATGCCATAGACCAGGAGTTCCCAAAGTGGGGGTCACGAGATGATAACAAAAAATTAAAAAAATTATCAATTTTTGTAATACATTTTTTGAAAAATGATTGTTAATAATTACGTGTGCATAGACATTTTTCAGGGGCGGACTTGCCATCTGTATAATTTCCCCGCAGCAAGGCTCCCCCCGTTGATAATCCACTAGCGCAGTGTTTCTCAAACCTTTTCCAAGGACCACTTAACCAATACAAAAACACTCACGGACCACCTAACTCCACAAATATCCAAAAACAATTGGCCTGCTTACCACTCCAACAATACATAACAGCCTAATAATGACAGCTTAAAGAGCCTGTGACACACGTTTCACCCATCATCCAAACCCATCAATTTTAGTAAATATTGTCCCCTTGAAACCGTTACTGGACTGATTTGCGATATTTGTACTTTGATAACCATTAATCTGCCCTTCAATGTTGACCATATTCTGGATCTTCTTAGGGATTCTTTAAATCCCGCCAAATTATGTGTGACACAATTGCGGGCCAAGAGCTCCAGCTGCACCGTTCCGGATACCAGCATCTGCATGCAAACGCACGATGGCGCACACAGCAGCAAGCGATGACAGCGATGACAGTTTAATTTTGAACGTGTCTGAGAGCTCATATGTGGCTGAAGGATCGGTTTATGTTGTATCTGTTAGAAGTTTAGGAATTAGGTGCGTCAATATGGGCGATCATCACTCTCGACCGGCCCACTTCGGTACCGCTAGTAAGTTGTCAACGGGGGGAGTGGGGGATGTGCTAGTGACTTATCCGACCGGCCCACTTCGGTACCGGCCCATCGGGATTGGTCCCGATGGCCAGTCCTCCACTGCACCCAGCCCAGCCCACGTAAACTGTCAACGGGGGGAGCCTCGCTGCGGGGAAACGGTGGACCTCGTGTCCCGATCGGAGTGGGAATAATAATAATCATAATCCGTGCATTTTAACCATTAATTTCCCCAACATTGTGGTAAAAAAAACACACGTTTAATCCATGTTGGTGTACTACAACTACAAAAAGCATCGGTTTGTTTTCTCATCAGGAAATGCAGACCGGCTCAAACAAACGATTTTTAATCATCATCCTCACGATCATTTCATGTATCATATGTTCGCCGAATTGACATGAAAGCACTAATAAATGTAGTTTCATCCACTTGAGTTTACAACCACACAAATAATCGATTTGTTTTTATATCACATCCCACAGGAGGAAATTCAGCAGCTCTCACTCCCGATTTTAATCCTAATGTAATCATCATCTTCACCATGATCATTTATGTTTATGTTCGCCGAATTGACATGAAATCACTGACAAATGTGAATATACTGTAGTCAACTTCATTAAAACGTTATTAACGTGCCTAATCTCAGTAATTCACCATTTCTACGCATGACAACACACTTTGTCCGTGTTTGGCTCTCGAAGCGTTCCCGCATTGACGTCACTTCCGGCTTCCCCCAAAACTTCAAAATGAGTCGAAGGAATTTCCCCGCGATGTTCGAAATGATTGATATTTATCGGAACGGTATCACACCTTCTTTTTTAAGGTGACGATTCGAGATTACTAGTAGCCCAATATTTAATTGCACAACAGTTGTTGGGAGGCTGTCACAGGCTCTTTAAACTTCTCTGTATCGCCTCGTTCACACAATAAATCAACAATACAAATACAGATTATATAAGCATTTAGTTCAAATGCGATTTAAAATGCTCACTCTTATGTCTGAGCCAACAGACTCACAGATCGTTGGCTACTGAGAAATGCAAAATACACCGCATATTACGACACAAACCTCCCCTGTGGATTTTCAAAACAAAATACAGTAAAACTATGGTCGCATGCCCAAGTTTAACTCTCTGAGGTCTAAGCAATTTTTTCACATGTTAAGCCCGTCTGGGCTGTTTTTTTTGTAAAAATGCTATTAAAACATGAACCTTGGTGTCTATTGGGCTGGCCTGCATGGTCTGCCTAAAAAACTAAAATAACAAAACATTTATGCAGCCCCAACAACAGCCTCTGATCATCAATAGACTTTATACAATACTTCATTGGATGCATATATCAGATAATAATCTCTATCTCACTCCTAAAAACATCTAAATCTACTTTCAGCATGGATAAATGTTCATAAAATACATCCATTGTTTGTTGTATATGCTTCTTGAAATCCTAAAAAACACATCGTTTTTATAGAACAGATTACAAATTGCCGGAAAATGGTACAAACAAGTGGCAACATGTGTGATGAAGGTGTTGCGCTGGGCTATATCATGCAATCGAAAATGAAATGTAAGCTCGCTCCATTGCGGAGAGAGTGCGGAAAGTCTGATTTAAGGGTTGTTTATATTTCACATTAATCAGAATCTGCAAAGTAACTCAAATAAGTGTAGTGGAGTAAAAATACCAGGTTAACCTCTGAATTGTAGTGGAGTAGAATTACAAAGTAGCAATGAGCTGTCATGTGGGTATATATTAATGCTGCGCATTATGGACACAAGTGATTTTCACCCATTTATTAATTATATGTTTTACATTTGATAACACCAATGTGTTTAATACTGGAAACTTCTAATTGTGGGAAAAACGAAAACGTTCAGTAGAGACGTCCCATAGAACATTTTGCGAAACACAATAGCCAGCATGTGTAGTTCTGGGGGGGGCGTTCGATTCCAGTTTCGGATAGTCAGGCGTGGTTTCGTTCCATTTCAAACAGCTGTTTGACGCTCGGTCGTAACCTTGGCGCACTGCCACTCCAACATCCAATCCCAGACCTTGAAGATTAATCACAGGGACAATAGCTAAACGATGAGCACACAATAATTCTGAGTGACCGGAAACTCTGGCGGTCATCCGGGATTCACAGAACCATAGTTACAGCCGTAACTATTGTTCTATTTTGTCCCTACTGACCACCAGAGGTGGTGCTTTTAGCACTGGATGACTATACCAACCATGTCATGAAGAATCCGAACACTTGCTTACCTAGCTGGAAGCAGCGGAGCTCGGCAACAGGATCACGCCCAAAGGATGGGGAGTGGCGACATTGACCCGGTAGAATATGGAGAATGTGCCAGACGATGCCCATGACGCCGCAGCGCAGATGGTCTCCAGGGACACCCCTCTCAGGGCAGCAGAAGACGTTGAGATGCTCCTTGTAGAGTGACATCTCACCCCTGATGACGGAGGCGGCCACTGGTCCCATAGGCATGTGAGATTGTATCCACAACCCAGTGGGACAGCCGCTGCTTGGAGAGAGCACAGCCCCTTCTCGTGCCGCCATGGCAAATGAAGAGCTGCTCTGACTGTCGTATATGGGCCGTAGCACCAATATACGCCTCTAGGGCACGCACAGGGCACAGCAACTCAGGCGTGCCGTTCTCCTGTGGGACGTTAAAGTGCACCAGCTGGATAGGCCGATTGGAGTGGGCTAGTGGAAGCACCTTGGGCAGGAATGCCACGTTTGGCCAGAGGGCAACACCTGAGTCATCGGAGTTCCACCTCAGGCATGTATCGCTCACGGAGAAGTCATGTAGCTCTCCAACTCGTTTCCCTGAGGTCATGGAAAGCAGAAATGCTGCCTTTAAGGACAGCCTCTTAAGCTCCACCTTGGCAAGGGGCTCGAAGGGAGGAGATGATAGGGCATCCGGCAGCAGGGGCAGGTCTCAAGCTGTAGCCCTCGGGGTGCTAGGGGGATGCTGCCTAAAGCCCCTCTCAGGAAGAGGGACACCGACCTGTGGCACCCCGCCGTGGCACCGTCGACCCGAATATGTCGGGCAGAAATTGCAGCCACATAAATTCAGAGTGGAGTGAGAACGGCCACTGTCTAGAAGGGACTGCTATCTGGGCAACAGCGTACATGCTGCCCCAAGGAACACGCACATTCTTGCCCCCCAGTAGCTGCACAGCCCATAGCTCTAGCACGTTAGCATGGCGTGCACCCTTCTGGGCAGACCACTGACCCTGAACGGTCCTGCCCTGCCGTACTGCACCGTCACCCACTATGGTGACGGTCTCCTGGCGGGATGGGATGGTGCCCATGGGCACGCCCATCAGGAGATAGGCTCTGCCCCTCCAGCGTGACCGAGAGTGGAGGCAACGCTGCGTCTGACTTCCCTGCGCCTGTGCCACTTGGCATCCAAGTGAAGGCTGTTCAGCCACATCTGCATGGGGCGCAACACCAGCGGGCCCAAAGGCCGAGGCAGCCTGCCCAAGGGCCGAAGGAACTGAATATAAGGCACCATGTTGCCCGGCCCACGTGGAAGTAGGCATCCCTCAAGTCCACGGCTGTGCATGTGCTGTGGTCAGCATATAGAGTGGCAGCACCTTCAGGAATCTGTTGATTCCTCTGAGGTCCAAGATCAGGTGAAATCCGCCGACTTTCTTGCTCACGAGAAAGTACGCAGAGTAGAACCCCCTGGGCTAAGCAGAGGGTCTACTGGCTCGATTGCGTCCTTGGACAGAAGGACGGACAACTCTTGGGCCAGAAGCTAGGGCCTCTGCCGGATCGCTGACGACTGTCATTTTGGCCCGGCCGAAGGCTAGGGGCCGGAACTGCGGTTCGTATCCCTGGGTTAAGGTGAAAACCACCCAAGGGTCAGAAATACAGACAGTCTAGTAACTGAGCTGCTGCTGGGAAAGCAGCCGATGACCGTCCTCGAGAGTCTCAGGGCCTAACCCCCTAGCCTCCGGAGTCCCCTGGGGGGCGCCGTTAAGGCTCTGAGGCATGAGGCCACCTAGAAGGCCGGCAGTACGAAAGCCCCTGGGAGGTGGATGAGTGGGGCGCTGGGACCTGCGCAGACCACCACTGTAAGCTGGTGGCTGAGAGCGGCTGCTAGAGGGGCCCCTGGGCCTGCTGGGAGCGGGCCCAGGCCTATAAAGACCCGAGAGCTGCTGCCTGGTCTGCCTAGCTTAGGCAGCACGCTCCAGTGCCTACAGGGCAGCTGCCCCAAACAGCTCCCCTGGCTCGACTGGCTCACTACGGAGGACATGTCTCAGACAGTGGTGACTGAGTAGGCCAAACCTGGCGACGAGTCTGCACCAATAAGGACATAACTCGTCCCCATTCCCTAGACATTAGGGCAAAGGCTTACAGTGATGCATCACTGAGGCCCAGCAAAGAAGGCTCAGCCGGAGCCTGGTGCAGAGAGGTAGAGAAAGCTGGTATCAGATGGGAGAGGGAGTTCCCGTGCCGCTGTGTCATAGGCCCTACAGAGCGGCTTGTTTGTGACCCTGCACTGAGGCCGAGGGCACCTGGCATCAGGAGCCCGAATCGGGGAGGCGATGGCAGGCTCAATGGATGGCAAGCGACCCAGCCCCACCCTCGACGGATCCTGCCTGGCAGCAGAGTGGGAGAGGGCCCTGGTGTCTCTCCAGCCTGCATGGAGCTCCCTCAGGTACTCCTCTGAAGGAGGAACAGTGGGAGTGAAAAAGGGCAGGGTTATACCTGAAAAAGGCGCTAGCCGGCCAAGCGGAACCTGAAGCTGCAAGCGTACCAGGGTCGCACGAATAATGGCCGCCATGAAGGCGTTCTCCGTGCCCTGCAGAAAGCTCTGTGCAGAGGAGTGAGAAGCCTCCTCGGGGGTGAGCGGGGCCCCGTCCCCCCCTTCATAGAAGAGGTTTGTCCTGTGCCGCTAGCGACATGGCATCCTCAAGTAGAGGTGTGGCAACCAAAAGAGGGCCAGGCGGCAAGCTAGTAGCCCCCGCACCGGCCCCTGGCTGAAGGGCCAAGAGGAGCGACTTCGTCTGCTCCATGACGGCAGCTAACCGACCCACCTTAGAGGACAGCCTGTTTCTAGTCCTCTACCTGGGGGGTGAACCCATAGCCATCTCTCCATCAAGTCGCCGGGAACGGTGAGACTGAGCTGGAGGAAGTTGTGACGAGGAGAGGTGCCACCTCTGCAACTCTAGCCACTCTGAGTGCCCAAGGCATGAATCTACAGCTCATGCAGGCGCTTTGCGTGAGATCCTCCCTCAAATGCTCGAGGCCAAGGCAAAGGGGGGCAGCGGTCATGGCCATCCTCGGGCTCAAGAGAAGCCATACAGGCGCTACATGAATGAGCCAGTCTGTAGGTAGCCAGATGCAGCGTAGCCGGGAGTGGGCGCAAGAACACAACCTTCACCAGCTACCTGCTGAACGGAAAGAGTAGAGCAATGCTCCTACTCCCCGAAAACAAAGAGGGATGTAACCACACCCACGTTACCGGCAGAGGGAGCGGGAGCGAGAGCACTGCCTTCACCTAGCTGGATTAAATAAAGATGTTTAACAGGACAGCTTAGCTGGGCTGCTGCTGCTAGAATCAAGCAACACGTCTACCAGGAGCGGGGGCGAAAAACACTGCCTTCACTGGGTGAGTTAAACAACGAAGCTCAACAGAACACGCCAGATGTTAGCCAAGCGGTCGCTGCTAACAATCAGAGCAATACGTTACAGGGAGCGGGAGCGAGAGCACTGCCTTCACCAGCTGAGTTTAAATAAAGAAGCTTTGATAAAACATGCAAGATGTTAGCCAAGCGGCTGTTGCTAACAATAAAAACCGTAGTTACAGTAGTAACTATGGCCAGTATTTACACGGCTTAGACCCGTAGGTACAGTAGTACCTATGGCCAGCACTTACACGGCTTAGAACCGTAGTTACAGTAGTAACTATGGCCAGTGCTTAGATGGCCTAGGACCGTAGTTACAGTAGTACTTACCTTACTCTCTGCATCTAAACAAAAAATGGGCAAAATATGGCACACTGGGTTTCCATACTAAATTAAATGAGGGACGCAGCTAAAGCTGGGACTCAAATGCTAATTATAGCTCGGGCACAACGCCACAAGCAGAACTTTCAAAAGAGCATAATAAGAGCAACCTTATGGGAGAGGAAGCAGGAACACTGTCGTCACCAGAAAGTCTAAGCCAAACAATAAATGAGACAACAATCAGGACAACTTGGCTGGGAGAGGGTGCGGGGACATAGCCATCACCAGCAACAAGCTGACACAAACCTGTCCGTCGAGGCTCTGCACAGCACACAGCCGGCCACAGCTCCTGGAGGACGCGTTAACGACCCGTAGCTCCGACTGTCAGTCGCGAAGCTGCACGCGGCCAAGTGTTTGCAGAGAAATCCATCAGATCAAACGTTCAAACCTGAACGCTGTAGGATACAAGAATGTAGCCGCGGTACTCTCGCGAAACGAGAAGATGAAAAGGAACCGATCCACTAGTGACGCCGGCCTATGTAGCCGTAGTCACGTGGGTCATAGGTGACTTTATTGTTATTAGGTACTCGAACTGCGCATGCGTGCGATAGACATATCCAGTGCTAAAAGCACAGGATATCAGTAGGGACAAAATAGAACTAAACTTACATGAAACTTCCGTTGGGTTGCTTTAAAGTCAAGCTTCAGCTTAAGATTCACCCTGTAATAGATGTAAAACATGTGATGGAGCATTACTAGCCTGACTCAGATGCTTTGTTTCACCAAACCATCTAAAGCTCCATTGGAAGCCATTTGGAAAGGGCAGGCACTTTCAAAAGCACTTAGACAGATTGATCCAATCACCTGCCATCACCTTCTATCATGGGCCACTTCTGATTGATTCACAATGGCTGGTACATGTGGAGCACAGGCTTTGCGATTGCATAATCGCATCATTTCAAATCGCGGTTTCGATTTAAAATCGATTAATCGTTCAGCCCTACCATGTACTACTGGGCAACTGTTATAGTATAGAAATGAACAATATGATGTGTACATGTCTCTTTATGCATTTAAGACAACAACACATAAATGAGCCACATTGTTTCGTGACAATTCCAATTATGCATTATTGTCACTAAAAAGTCACCCAGATGATCCTTATGTTTAAGTAATAGTTGCTTAAATGTACAATGACCAGCCATTTCAGGAAATCACAGAGCCTTTTTATTATGAAACTCAATAGTTGTGATATATTCAAGAGGATACGGTGGCACCATGTAAGGTTGGTGGATGGAATGTTGTTTATTTTTCCGGTATTTCAAATCAAAGTATTGGTCATATGTTGGGACTTCAAACAGGCCTGGTGCTCAGTCTGTTAACTGACCCTAGCATAGCATAGCATGTGCCTATAGCCAGAGCACATGACTTTAAAAACTGTTAAACTTCCACTCTTGTCAGCCTGTAGCCTAGTGATTTAATGTAATCGTACTGATTGCTTTATGACTGTATGTATTACTGTATGTTAATAGTCAGGGTACTCAATGGGCACATTGTTAAGTTGATGTTAGCAATGTTTGCACAGACACAAGGGCTTGCATGTAAAACTAACCCCCTCGTATCTAACATAAGATGGAATTCTGATTTAATGGAGACTGATTCTGAAATGTTTTAAGTTAGGTCTCAATATGATTTGTTAGTCACACATTCAGAATCAAATTTGAAATGGAGCCTAAGCTAAGGTGACCAGATTTTCAAAATTAAAACCGGGGACATTTTGAGTTTTGCGGTCAAAATCTCAATTAACATATCCAATTTTCTTCACTGTTAAAGAAAAAAGGGAGACAATTCTGGTTCAATGTAATTCGAACATTTTAACTGGTGGATACAAACAGAAGTTGTTGTTGCGAATTTGGTCAGAGTCAACTGGAGCTGATCTAATTATTGTTTCTGAGACTTGGCTTTCAAAGAAAATATTGGATAAAGATGTCGGAATCGACGGCTTCAATATTTATCGTTCGGACCGCCCCAGGAAAGGTGAAGGCGTGGCGATTTACATAAAACATAATCTTGCTGCACAGGTCATCTTCTTCAAATCTGCTGTTAAGCAGTTTTAAATCTTAGCACTAAAGATTGATTTATCGGATGGTCAGTTTTTAACTGTTGTTGGTCGCTATAGGCCCCCCTACTGGTACAAACGACACATTATCCTCGCTAATGCAGCTTTTATCTCAAATACAGTTTAAGGAAATCATCCTGGTAGGGGATTTTAACTGGGACTAGCTTTCACCAGTGACTGATGATTTTAAAGCTCATTCTATGTCTCTAAATTGTACACAATTCATTGAAAGTCCTACTCGTCTTAACACCAGGTGTCTAAATAAATCATCTATTATCGATCTTTTAATTACTAATCAACCCCATAAATATACTGCAACCGGGGTCTTTGCTAATGACCTACGTGATCATTGTCTAGTTGGTGCTATTAGGGATACCAAAATCCCCCGTACCAAACCCTGTGTTGTTCTGAAAAGAAATGTTAAGCACTTCATAGAGCAAGCCTTTCTTCATGTCTTAGTTCATTTTAAACGGGATCGTATTTTAATTATTGGTGATGTTGACCATGCTTGGAAGTATTTTTATGACAGTTTTAGTTATTTTTTAGATAAACATGCTCCGTTTCGCCGGTTCAGGGTGAAGGGCCGTGATAACCCCTGGTTCACTTCTGATCTGGCTGCCCTCTTACGCAATAGGAATCTCCTTTGGGTAGAATACAGGTTCTGAGGCTGACTGGCTTCTTTTTCGTCAACTGCGTAATCGCTGTACTGCTTCCATTAAAAAAGCCAAAAGCGATTTTTACTTATCCCCAGTGGCGACTGGTCATTGGGTGGGGCACAGCTCCACCTAGTGTCAGCAGAAAGTATTACAAATAATGATTACAAAAAAATGCAAAAAATAAATTAAAAAATATATTAAATATATTTTAAGATCTTGTTTGATCATCTGATTCGTCTGTACATTGCTGTTTTAGGATGTGTTCTTCTAATTAGTGTCTACAGTGTGCCTATTGATCCATGTGGGACAAAACCCGATCCTGCCCCTCCCTCTTACTGTATAAGTCAATGGTGACTGTAAAAACTACACTGCTCAGACTATTTTCATATTTAATGTGTGTGACAAAAAAATAATGACCATAGGGGCAAAGTGCTGCCATCCCCACCATACGTCATCTCACATCATTCAGAGCTGATTGTATGTGTGCCGCGAAAAGTGTGGTGTGTGAAGAGGAGACGAGAGAGCTGCAGTGAGGCGTCCTAAAATTATTCGAATCATAAATCTATTGATTAGATTAGATTTATGATAGACTTTTGAAACTACAAGAAGATAAGGAGGACTTTTACAAAAAAGTAATAGAGATTTTTGTCCAGAAGGATAGGCAAATGGACTTCATCTTCATGTCAAGGTAAGACCGCAATGTTATTGAAAATGGGATCTTACTAAGAGAGAACAATTCAATATTTAAATGCTAAAATTACATTTGTTGGGTATCCTTCTGTTGTACTGTCTGTTTAAAATTAATTGAAGCATCAGACAAAAAAGCTTTTGAAAATAATATTATATTTTGATTTAGGTCAAAATATAATATTTGTAAACCTGAAGAGTCAGTGCCAGTGCCTCACCAGCCATGCACCTCACTGCAGAACCTTATAGACATTAAGTGTTTTGTGCCCCACCACTTTTGTACATATAGAACCGCCACTGCTTATCCCAGACCACAGACAGTTTAAACGATCATAGGAGATTTTGGCATACCATAAAATCCCTCTCTGCCAGCTCTCGCTCCTTAGAGCTGCCTCCTAACATTGTTGTTGACTCCACCCCTGTGTCAAATAAGACAGAGATGCATAATTGTTTTAATAAACATTTTATTGCCTCCAGTTCCTTGTTTGACACATTATCTTTTGGTAAATCTTCTCCCTCCATCACCACCAGTCATGCCTCCAGTAGCCACACGTTCTCCTTCAACCCCTTCAATGTTGGGGAGGTTTGTAAGGCTCTAAAGGGCCTAGACCCAACAAATCAGCAGGCCCGGACGATCTCCCCCCTTATTTCCTACGGCTAGCTGCAGATATTATAGCCAAACCACTGTGTCATGTTTTTAATCTTTCTATAACAAGCAATGTCATTCCAGATGTTTGGAAAACTGCAAATGTTCTCCCCTTATTGAAAGGTGGTGATCCCATGGTGATGAATAATTACAGACCAATTTCCAAGCTCTCTATTTTAGCTAAAGTACTTGAAAGGCTGGTGAATGATCAAATCAAAGAATATTTCAGCTTGAACAACATTCTATCTCCTCACCAGTCAGGCTTTAGGAAGCAGCACAGCACAGTAACGGCAGCTTTGAAAGTAGTGAATGACATTGTTGAAGGCTTGGACGCAAAGAGCTACTGTGCCGCCCTTTTCATAGACTTAACCAAGGCATTTGATACGTGGACCACGGCATTCTATGCCAGAAGTTATCTCATATAGGCCTGTCTGACCGAGCTGTTGGTTGGTTTGCAAACTATCTTTCAAATCGCAAGCAATGTGTACAATTCAGCGGTCTCTCCTCAAGCTTTCTTAATGTGCCCAGAGGCGTTCCTCAAGGGTCGGTCTTGGGACCGACCCTTTTTACTATTTATATAAATTATGTGGGTCAAAGTATTGATGCCTCTGTACATCTATATGCAGATGATACTGTTGTGTACTGTTGTGCTAGCACTGTTGCCCTTGCATTTGAACGTCTGCAGTCTGCTTTTGACACTTTCAGTCACATCTGTTCCACCTTAGGTTGGTGTTAAATTCAGATGAGACAAAAGTCATGTTGTTTTCCAGTAAGAAAAAGTTACCAACTGTTCTTCCCTGCATCATGTCTGCACAGCATAACCCCATTGAAGCTGTTAACACCTACAGATACTTAGGCCTCACTATAGATGAAAATCTCTGCTTCAAACCACATATTGACAATCTCTTAAGGAAATTGAAATTAAAACTGGGATTCTTTTTTAGAAATAAGGCCTGCTTCTCCACAAGTGCGAGGAAACGGCTTGTAGCTGCTACATTTTTGCCGCTTTTGGACTACGGGGACAGTGGCGGCTGGTGGAAAATATATTTGGTGGGGCTGCTGATATAGTGAGTAAAACATTTTTTTTGGGAGAAATGACCCCTTAAATTATGACTTCTGGTGATGTAATGGCGCGTTTCCAGTGCAGCGCGGAGCTCGCTTTAATGCTGCGTTCAGACCGGACGCGATGCGAATATTCGCTTTGCTCTAAATGCTCCTATCTAGTCTAGATGTTTTGCCCTGCATGGCCTCAGATCTACTTCATATAGTAAACACATCTCTTCACTCAGGTGTTTTTCCACGGGCCCTGAAAACTGCAGTCATTAAACCGCTCTTAAAAAAGAATAATCTAGATGCTTCAGTAATGAACAATTACAGGCCCATATCAAACCTGCCATTTCTAGGTAAGATCATTGAAAAAGTTGTTTTTCAACAGTTGAGTAATTTCTTGCATTTAAATGGTTGTTTCGATGTGTTCCAGTCAGGCTTTCGTCCACACCACAGCACTGAGACTGCTCTTGTAAAGGTCTTTAACGACATCCACTTAAACATAGACAGTGGCAGAACTTCAGTGTTAGTATTATTAGATCTCAGTGCTGCGTTTGACACTGCACATAACATAACAACATATTACTCGACCGACTGGAAAACTGGGTGGGACTTTTGAAAACAGTTCTAAATTGGTTTGAATCCTACTTAAAGGACAGAAACAACTTTGTTTCTATAGGTAAATACACATCTGAGTTGACAAATATGACATGTGGGGTACCTCAAGGCTCCATCTTGGGGCCTCTTCTCTTTAACATCTACATGCTACCACTGGCTCAGATAATAAATAACAACAAAATAAGTTACCATCGCGATGCAGATGACACACACATTTACGTAACAATTTCACCAGGAGACTATGCTCCAATTCAAACACTGAGTAAGTGCACTTGTCGAGAAGCGCTATATAAATTAAATATATCATTGAACAAATCAATGACTGGATGTGTCAGAACTTTCTCCAATTAAACAAAGATAAAACAGAGGTAATGGTTTTTGGAGCCAAGGCAGAACGTATAAAAGCTAGCGCTGAGCTTCAGTCTGCAATGTTCAAACCAACAGATAAAGCCAGAAATCTAGGTGTAGTCATGGACTCTGACCTGAGTTTCAACAGTCACATTCAAACAGTTACTAAATCAGCCTACTATCACCTAAAGAACATATCTAGGATTAAAAGACTAATGTCACAGCAGGATTTGGAAAAACTTGTCCGTGCTTTTATCTTCAGTAGACTGGACTACTGCAATGGTGTCTTCACAGGTCTCACTAAAACATCTGTTAGGAAGCGGCAGCTGATTCAGAACGCCGCTGCTCGAGTCCTCACTAACACTAAGAAAATGGATCACATCACTCCTGTTCTGAAGTCTTTACACTGGCTTCCTGTGTGTCAAAGAATAGATTTCAAAATACTGCTGCTGGTTTATAAAGCACTGAATGGTTTAGGCCCAAAATACATTTCTGACCTTCTGCTAAATTACGAACCATCCAGATCTCTCAGGTCTTCAGGGACTGGTCAGCTTCCTGTCCCCAGAGTCAGAACTAAACATGGAGAAGCAGCGTTCAGTTATTATGCTCCAAACATCTGGAACAAACTCCCAGAAACCTGCAGGTCCGCTGCAACTCTGACTACTTTTAAATCCAGACTGAAGACTTTTCTTTTTGTCGCTGCTTTTAATTGAACTATTCATATCTTAGACTGCACTGTAACTTTTATCCATGTACTTTTTCTTTTAATGTTTATTTTATTATCTTTTCTTTTTAATGACTGGTTTTTAAATGCCATTTTCTTAATGTCTTTCGTTTTTTGCAAAACACTTTGAATTGCCTTGTGTTGAAAGGTGCTATATAAATAAACTTGCCTTACAATCTCAACATGACATCACTCTGTCCGTCCCCTCAGTACGCACGGTGCTTGGGAAAAAAGCCATATCATACTCTGCCCCTCGACCTGGAACACACTTCAGCAGGAACTTAAGCTGACCACTTTGATGCCCATCACAGATTTTAAACTCATTTTAAAAAAGCTGGAGAAATCTACTACTACTTTTTTTTTACAATGTCGTATTTTAGTGTTGCCTCTGTGTTTAGTGTCCTGTCTGTCTGTAACTTTGTGTGGTAGTGTTACCACTGACAGGTCTCTCTTGAAAATGAGACCTTGTGTCTCAATGAGATCTACACCTGAATAAATAAAGGCTAAAAAAAAATAGAAGGACGACAGCTCATATATGAGACTACAAAGTTCTTTTATTTTCAAACTCTACATCAGATTGTCCAGATTCTCTCTGAGTGATGAGATGGGGTTTCCTGCTATCACCCTGAAGTGAAATAAGTATTTGATACTGGATAGTTTTTGTTTTATTCTTATCTAAAAATAGAGGGATGATATAGCTCATATGAGATTTCAAAGGTCTTTGATTTTGAAACTCTACATCAGATGGTCCTGATTCTCTCTGAGTGACTAGATGGGGTCTCCTGCTATCACCCTGAAGTGAAATAAGTATTTGATTGACTTCGAATGACTCTTTGATTATGGACGGTTTCTATTAAATAATAATCTAAATATAGATAGACAATAGATCTAATTTGAGATTTTAAACAGCATACATTTTAAATTGTGCTTCACAAAGTAATGTTATTTTAAGAGTGTTGTGAGATGGTGTCAACATCAATTGAAATGAGACACCCAGTGGAAATGTCAGATATGTCTTCATAACTGTGTACTTAAATTTTACATTCACTCAGTTATAATGTGGTAGTTATACGTAGTTTGTTTTAAATTATTATTGATCACATTATATAGTACATATTTCTTAATTTAAGCTCCAGTATATATGAATATGTTTGTTGTGTTTTTTAGGTATATTTGTTTTTGGCCGAGTAAACGCTTTTATTTTGAAGGCAGTTTTTACAGGCCTCTACCGTAATGCATAGGATATTCGCGCACGACAATACAATGTGCGGGCTGGCTTGACTGTGTTTTCCGAAGTGGGGGCTGGCTCGACCGCAGTCTGTTTACCCAGTGTTTCCTGACAGGAAACGTTTTGTTTACCTTGCTATGAGTTTTTAACGTATATTAAAAAACCGGGACAGTTCCAGGGACAGTTTCAACCGGGGACAGGGAAATACAAACGGGGACTGTCCCCGGAAAACGGGGACGTCTGGTCACCCTAGCCTAAGCAGAAGCCTCTAGCCATTGGCAGTGCTCACAAATTGATGGTAACAGCTCTCCAAGTCATATCAGAACAAATATGCCGAACACATCAGAGCAAGGTGTTTGCAAAACACTGCATATACAATAGTAGAGACTATGTAAGCAAATATGGTCGAAAGAGCTGTTGACTTTTTATCTTTTCATGCCATTTGTTGGCAGTAAAAGAATGATTGTCCATTATGTTTCATGAATGCCTCTCCACGCGGCCACTGTGTGAAGGTGTATTGTGCTTTTACCCCAACACAAGATGTTCTCCTAAAAAGCTACCCTGTTGCCTTCTGATATAGTCAGAAAACACATCACACAGCCTTTGTCAATTCAAACATATTCTGGCCTTCAGAGGAACATAGGAACATTCTAATCTTATCCTGTTAGAAAATACACCAGCTTCCCAATCCTTAGCTTTCCCTGTTCATCTGTTGAGCTATCCAGCAGGGGGCAGCAGTGCGCAGAGCAGAGGGAGTGTGAAAATTGACATTTAATCTAAAACATGATGTTTAATTTGCATTTCTGAATGCCACAATCTGAGTCATGCTAGACTGAGAGTGAAGAGGCTTTTAGTGAGTTTTGGACCCGCAGATCAGGAACTGATGTACATAAAACCACTCACTCACACACACACACACACACACACACACACACACACACACACACACACACGCACACACACACACACACACACACACACACACACACACGCACACACACACACACACACACACACAAAGAGAAGGTCTGATCAATTAAGGCAATAAGAACAAACCCGGTTGCATTTAGCTCTTTTAGTGTGTGTGTGTGTGTGTGTGTGTGTGTGTGTGTGTGGTGCGTGCGTGCGTGCGTGTGTATCCAGAGACTGGGTGGTGGATCACTCTGTGCGAAAATGAGTAATGCCTGATTTATCTGCAAAGTAATTTCACTCAGCATGCAATCTGGAAAGGGTTTATGTTTGATGTTTCATTCACTGGCCCAGAGTGTGGTTGTGTGCACACATGCACAACAATGCAATTCAAGTAAGGATACCATCATTTTGACTTCTGAATATGGCTATCATTATTGTCCCTCTGCATGGCAAAACAAAAAACATGGTTTCAGGCACTACATGACAGATATGCTAGCAAACACACACACATGACCCAACCCAGTCTCACGGCATTTCGTGTTCACCAACACGATTTGTAATCTATTGATTCGTGTTCACCATCACGATTTGTCCCTTCTTTTCGTGTTGCACAGCACAATTTTAAAAGCAATGTATTTCTACTGGTAACGTGTTTCGTGCCTGCAGGCTGCAGCACGTCTTTTTCTCCGGAAGCTGTGTGGTTCATAAAAACATGTTCTTACTCAATATCACTATTAGTCGAACCGCATAATCCTGCTTTATCCGACCATTTCTTAGTAACTTTTGAAGTACTGTTACGAGACTACAAAGCATCAGTCAAAAGCTCCTGCAGCAGAAACCTATCTGTTAGTGCTATAGCCACATTTAAGGAAGAGATTCCACCAATACTTAACTCGATAGCATGTCTGCATGTAGGGGAGGAAACTTATACAAAATGTACACCACCCCAAATTGATCATGTTGTTGATAGTGCTATAGATACGCTGAGAATAAAATTAGACTCTGTTGCTCCTTTGAAAAAGAAGAAAATAAAACAACATAGATTAGCTCCATGGCATAATGCCGAAACCCGCAAAATAAAGCAAAAGTCTAGACAACTTGAAAGGATATGGCGTTCCACTAAACTTGAAGAATCTCGTTTAATCTGGAATATTACTCTCAATGAATATAAGAAAGCACTGTGTAAAGCGAGAGCAGCCTACTACTCTTCATTAATAGATGAGAATAAGAATAATGCAAGATGTCTTTTCAGCACTGTAGCCAGGCTGACAGAGAGCCACAGCTCCATTGAGCCTTCTATTCCCACAGCACTCAGTAGCAATGATTTTATGTGCTTTTTTAAAGATAAAATTGTTACTCTTAGAAACAAAATGAATGACCTCTTGCCTTCGACCAGTATAGTGTTATCAACAGCTCCCGGAATCGTAAGTTCTAATATTACACTAGATAGTAAACTAGAATGCTTTTCAACCATAAACCTTGAACAATTACATTCAATGATTCTCTCTTCTAAACCATCAACGTGCATGTTAGACCCAATTCCAAATAAGCTGTTGAAGGAAGTTTTTCCATTAATTAGCACTTCTTTATTAAATATTATGAATATGTCTTTATTATCAGGCTATGTTCCACAAGCATTCAAAGTAGCAGTGATAAAACCGCTTCTTAAAAAGCACAACCTCGATCCAGAGGTTTTAGCCAACTATAGACCTATTTCTAATCTTCCGTTCCTCTCAAAGATTCTTGAGAAAGCGGTCGCAAAACGGCTGTGTGATTACTTAAAAAACAATGATTTATTTGAAGATGTTCAGTCTGGCTTTAGAACACATCATAGCACAGAGACAGCTCTGGTTAAAGTCACAAATGATATTCTAATAGCCTCAGACAAGGGACTTGTCTCTATTCTTGTTTTGCTCGATCTCAGTGCTGCATTTGATACTATCGACCATGATATCCTATTGCAAAGACTAGAGCACTTGGTTGGCATACAGGGAACTGCTTTAGGCTGGTTTAGGTCCTATCTATCTGAACGCTCTCAGTTTGTACGTGTTAACGATGAATCTTCCACCAAACCAAAGTTAGCCATGGAGTGCCACAGGGCTCAGTGCTCGGAACTATTTTGTTCACATTATATATGCTTCAGTTAGGCAATATTATAAGGAATCATTCTGTAAACTTTCATTGTTATGCGGATAATACTCAACTATATTTATCAATCAAGCCTGATGAAATTCATCATCTAAATAAAATTCAAGACTGCCTTAAGGTCTTAAAAACGTGGATGACCTTAAACTTTTTGATGTTAAACACGATCAAAACTGAATTTATTGTACTTGGCCCGAAGAATCCACGAAACAAATTATCTAAAGATATACTAACTATGGATGGCATTAATTTGGCCTCCAGTGCGACTGTAAGGAATCTTGGTGTTATATTTGATCAGGATTTATCCTTTAACGCCCACATAAAATCAATTTCAAGGACCGCCTACTTCCATCTACGTAACATTGCAAAAATCAGACATATCTTGCCTCAAAACGATGCAGAGAAACTAGTCCATGCATTTGTTACTTCAAGGCTGGATTATTGTAACTCTTTATTATCAGGGAGTACCAAGAAGTCAGTCAAGTCGCTTCAGCTGATTCAAAATGCTGCGGCTCGTGTACTAACCAGAGTTAGGAAAAGGGACCACATTACTCCTGTTCTGGCTGCCTTACACTGGCTCCCTATAGAACACAGGATAGCATTTAAAATTATTCTTCACACACACATGCATTTCCAAACATTTGGACTACCTATGTTGCAAATGTATTATCTTCTCAATTTACACACGGCATCTATTGCACGTCTGTCCATCCTGGGAGAGGGATCCCTCCTCTGTTGCTCTCCCTGAGGTTTCTCCCATTTTTCCCTTTAAACTGGGTTTTCTTTGGAAGTTTTTCCTTGTACGATGTGAGGGTCTAAGGACAGAGGATGTCATATTGTCATACTGATATTATGTACACACTGTGAAGACCACTGAGACAAATGTAACATTTGTGATATTGGGCTATATAAATAAACATTGATTGATTGATTGATTGATTCTTCTCGCCTACAAAGCCCTTAATGGGCAGGCGCCATCTTACCTTAAAGAACTCATTATACTGTACTGGCCTACTAGGGCATTGCGTTCCAAGAATGCAGGGTTGTTGGTTGTTCCTAGAATCTCTAAAAGTACAATTGGAGCCAGAGCCTTTTCTTATCAAGCTCCACATTTGTGGAATCAGCTTCCAGTTTGTGTTCGGGCGGCAGACACCCTATCCGTTTTTAAGAGTGCACTTAAGACCTTCCTTTTTGATAAAGCTTATAGTTAGGGCTGATTAGATTCAGCCCCTAGTTTTGCTGATATAGGCTTAGTTTGTCGGGGGACATCTTACTTCTTCCTTCTCTCTGTCTATACCTGTGTCCTCTCATGTTCCCATTAACCCAGCTTCCCCACATGTCTTTCTTGTTGGTGTCTATATATGCTGGGACCCGGAGTCATGGATGATCCTGCGAGCGCTGGATCTTGAGTCGTGGCTGTGGTCCTGGATCATCGGTCCTGATGGATATCCTCGTGGATTAATCTTCCTATTATACACACAGGCATTTCCAAACATTTGGACTACCTATGTTGCAAATGTATTATCTTTTCAATTTACACACGGCATCTATTGCACGTTTGTCCGTCCCGGGAGAGGGATCCCTCCTCTGCTGCTCTCCCTGAGGTTTCTCCCATGCTCCCTTTAAACTGGGTTTTCTTTGGAAGTTTTTCCTTGTACGATGTGAGGGTGTAAGGACAGAGGGTGTCGTATTGTCATACTGATATTCTGTACACACTGTGAAGACCACTGAGACAAATGTAACATTTGTGATATTGGGCTATATAAATAAACATTGATTGATTGATTGATTGATCAAGCCACAGTTATTGCTTTTATTTTAAATCGTATAATTTCGGACTTTTGTTGTCGTCTGTGAGGAAAATAAATGGGGCTCAGAGCCTCAGGATACTGAAATCTGTATTTTTAAATATTTCTTTCCTTTTAATTTATTATTCTTTTCAAAATAACACACTGTTATTTACTCACCAATAACACACAATTATCCTTGCTTTTATTTATTGGTTTAATTCCATAATCTCGGGCTTTTTTGGTGTCCGTCAGGAACTAAATTTCAAAATAAATATAACAGGAAACAGACGTAGGCCTATAAGGGACATTTCGAGCATCATTGCGATTGTCAACATTTCTGAGTTTAGGATGGCCGAAGACACTACACTACCCATAATCCCCGGCTATCGTTTAGGACTACAGTTCCCGTAAGGTTGCAGAGCGTCAAACAGCTGTGTGAAATGGAACGAAACCACGCCAGATTATCCAAAACTGGAATCCAACACCCCTCCAGAACTACACATGCTGGCTATTGTGTTTCGCAAAATGTTCTATGGGACGTCTCGACTGAACGTTTTCAGTTTTCCCACAATTAGAAGTTGACATTATTAAACATATTGGTGTTATCAAATGTAAAACATATAATTAATAAATGGGTGAAAATCGCTTGTGTCCATAATGCGCAGCATTAATATATACCCACATGACAGCTCATTGCTACTTTGTAATTCTACTCCACTACAATTCAGAGGTTAACCTGGTATGTTTACTCCACTGCATTTATTTGAGTTACTTTGCAGATTCTGATTAATGATGTGAAATATAAACAACCCTTAAATCAGACTTTAGTTACACATGAGTAAAATTCAGGTAAGGTGATTGTCAAGTGCCAACAATCAGGAGAGATATTTGATAGTTGGTGCTTGAGAAGACTAAACATGTATCTGCAATTGACATGAATGGAAACAAGTAATAAAGTATATTCATTACTCGTTATTCTCTACTAATAGTTCATTAAAGACTGTATATTATGGCTATTTTGCACATCCCTCTCAAGATGTTCACAGGTTTATTGACATATCATACACAACTACGGTGTAGTTATGCAATGAAGGAAAAACTTGGGTCACAGGTTCCTCAACAGTGCATTACAAGACATCTATCAATATGTGTGTACCTCCACCATATTCTGCACATTTCATATTCTATCTACATAAGAGTATAATTAATGTGTATAATATCAGTTAAAATAAGTGTTTCAACATAGTTAACATTGCAGGAAAGCAATATATTAGACGTTAAGTACTTTGTCAGGCTTAATATTTAATGTTTAATGTTTAAATAAAGGTTTTTCTGTTTTGCACCTCCTCCTATTAATATCTTTGTACATCCTGCACTAAACTGTTTTATTGTAGAGATCACTTATAGTAGCTTCTTGATTTTGTATATTCTATATTTCTATATTTATACTTTCCACCTATGAAAGTATGTACTCTTAATATTTTTGTAATCAAATATTCACATAAAAACAATAATTCAATAACGTGCTTTAACCACTAGGAGGTGCACACAAGGTACACACAGCCATAATAACTTTGTATTATTAGTGTGTATGTACAACATCTGAAGATGTATAGTTTTATGCATGCTTTCACATCATTTTACAGCATATTGCTATACTATTTCAGACTCAGTATTTACATTCTTATATTCAAAGAAAATCAGTAATATCTTTGAAAACTACAGTCCTTTTCTATCAGCTGTGCACCGTTATGGTGTAAATATAACCTATCTATGAATTAGATCAAAGTTAAAAGTCAGCCGAATTAGTGTTGATACTGCAAGGAGACGTATTGTGTGAAGAGAAATTGAAGATGTTGTTTAATTATTGATATATTTATGATCCACGTCAAGTATTCAGTTTCGGCGGCATTTCTTCCAGTTTTTCCAAAGGTCTTCTCATCAGGGCGCTATAAATAAATAACTACGGCAGATCTGTAATATGTAATGCAGCCGAACCGTGTATTACAATGCCGTTATGTGATGACTTCCAAAGAGAAAAGCAAGAGCACTCGGAATTAAGTATTATTTTATACTTTTAAAATGTTTTCCGGATAACGGCTAACACATCCAATCAGCGAGCTTAAAACCATAGCTGAGGATCTTGGGTAATCGCTCGAAATGCCTACGTCTGTTTACTGTTATATTTATTTTGAAATTCAGTTCCTGACGAACGCCAAAAAAGCCTGAGATTATGGAATTAAACCAATAAATAAAAGCAAGGATAATTGTGTGTTATTGGTGAGAAAATAACAGTGTGTTATTTTGAAAAGAATAACAAATTAGAAGGAAAAAAAGATTTAAAAATACAGATTTCAGTATCCTGAGGCTCTGAGCCCCGTTTATTTTCCTCACAGACGGCAACAAAAGTCCGAAATTATACGATTTAAAATAAAAGCAATAACTGTGGCTTGATATTGAGTAAGAACATGTTTTTATGAACCACACAGCTTCCGGTCTTCCACGACCCGACCGGAGAAAAAGACGTGCTGCAGCCTGCAGGCACGAAACACGTTACCAGTAGAAATACATTGCTTTTAAAATCGTGCTGTGCAACACGAAAAAAAGGGGCAAATCGTGTTGGTGAACACGAATCAATAGATTAAAAATCGTGTTGGTGAACACGAAATGCCGTGAGACTGGGTTGCATGACCCTGAGGTGCATGCTGGGTCTTGCTAACATGCCAAATGTTTAAATGGTGGATCCCTAGACAGTTCACTTTCAGGGTGATGTGTAAACTTCCAATCTTGGCAGCCTGGTTACCTAACATAACAGCTAATTGTCTGTTAGCAACAGTTAGCGGTAGCCTTACTTTAGCAACAAGTAGCCTAACAAAGCTTCCTGTCCAAATCACAGAGCGTTGATGCAGAGAAGCCGAGGACATCAGAGAGACAACTCAAATGCATACAATCCATTCATTGTGATCCACTTTCACCAAAGCCAACATCTCTAAAGCCTTACGCACGTTTCCCTGGAGAGTGTAAGACTCGCTCACCGAAGTTCAGTGGGACTGACGGAGTCACCATTCTCACTGTTACAAGTCACGGTGGCATCAATTATTTTGAAGATGTTATTTTAAGGTGAAATAGAAAAAAGTAGCTTTTAAGTGCTTTTGAAAACAGCGTGTCCCCAAATAACAATAGCCATTTGTTCCACTTGTTATCTCCAGTCCTGTTCTTGAGACCACAGGACCCCAAACTTCCCTAAAAGAAATGGTTGTTCTGTGGTATTGTCTTCACAGTATGACACTTTACCATAGTTGAATGTAAGTAGCCACATTTCACAGTTTTCCTCTTGAAAGATAGAGGAGTGAAAACGGCTTTGTTCAATAGATTGTTAGTTCTGTTTATCTGCGGCTCCCTCGCGTATCCTACATGCTGCCACTGCGCTTTCTCTTGCGGCTGTGAAGCCATTAGTCATGCATTACATGCTGCCACAGGCATCCTTTGTTTTCTCTTCCAACAGTGTGACATATGGCCAACATCAGCAGATATCAAAAAGCAATTTACCTCATTCCCAGTGTCCAGTGTTTGATTCACTCTGCTCTGCGGAGGCCTGCACAGCTCGGAGACACCACCAACAAATCATGCAACATGTCCAACTAATCTGTCTTTGGACATTCTTCAATAACAACCACCGCTGAAGGTCCCACTGCTCAGGAGCACACGACACAAGATGAGAGTACTAGACCTGAGTGCATGCAGGTAAAGATCCCTCTGATATAGACACATGGCTGTGATTGGTCTGTAACCAGCATTCCCAGGATGTGTAAATGCATGCTGGCATAACAAGTTCAAACTTTCAATCTTTGTTTGGTTTTTCGGAATGGAACAGTCATTCAAGGTCATTTTCAATGACCCCCTAACTTCTCCTGCAGCGCCACCAGCAGGTGAACATCTGTACTCATCCTGGTAAATATCTCAATATATTTTGGATGGATTGCTGCACAGCTTCGTGCCTTGTGGTTTGTTATGTTTACGTGTTGTAATGTTTATCATGTTTGTAAACACAAGTTGAATGCATTGCTCAATTTAGCACTCAGTCAGCACTTTACAGAGCAATCAACAATGTCTCAGCTTAAGATGGAAGACACAGACTTTAGGTTGCACTGACACACCTACAACAGAATGAAATGTCAGCTGTCACATGATCATAAAGATAGCGATGTAAATTGATTAATATAAAAGTGTATCTGTTGCAGATGTGTGTCAGAAGCATTCATTACTGTACATTGTGTTGCACATGTAATTACTGTAGTTTCCTTGGGTTTGTAAACTCATTATAATTACAACTGGCTAGAATAGTTACATTAATAACGTGTTTTTGTAGACTGTTCATAAAACACGTTTTGTTGAGCATGAAGCTGCTGTTCCCATGACACATACTGTGGAGGAGGGGTGGGCACACCTTTCTGCTCGGGGCCACTATGAGTTTAACATTTGACAGACGGCCGGGCCAGCAGCAGATGGGTGAAAACATATGTAGCTGTCCACTCCTCATGATACACTCGGCACTCATTGTTTTCTCTGGTCCACTCATTGTCACAGAAGCAGGTTCAAAGGGGAATTATTGCATCATTGCGTCATCAATTGCGTCATGATGTAACCGTTACGTGCCTTCTTATGACCCACACAGCGTTTTACGTCGCTGATTTTCTCCGCAACACCGCTCACAACAACATCAATAGAGGACTGCGTCGGGTAGTTTTTAATTACCCGAAGCCAGATTAAATTAAAGAACTACTTCTCCAACCTTGTACCTTTCTCCAGAGTGCCGTGGTGCATTGTTTATTAATGTGGTTCAGCTGCATTACCGCCTGCTGCAGTTTTATCACAAAACATATACATCTCTTCATCTTGTGTTAAAGGTGGGGTAGGTAATTCACTTCAGAAATACTTTTTGTTATATTCCATGGAATGTTCTTAACATCCCGATAGCAATGAATACATAAACAAATGTCACCTGTGGAAGCCGTGGCGCTGTAAAAAGCACGACCAATCATCTGAGCCGGCCCGGCTAAAGTAACTGGACGGCCTGCCTGCCAGCCTTCCATCTGGGTACACACTGATCTCGTGCCCTCATTGGTCATGTGTGCGTTCCTCTGTGTTGTGGGAGGGGGTCTGTGAGGAAGTCTGAAGGAAGGGGCAGATTTTTTCCAGCTACGTAGTTTCAAATTCTAGCGCACTCGAGCTGGGTTCTACCTTTGATCACAGATAGTACCTTACAAAACGTACCAATAAAACAATACAACATATATTGACTTCCAAACTCATTTATGGGTCTTAGAACTCATGCCTGCACCACTCTGTTCAAACGTGCAGTTGGCACACTCCAGGCTCCATAGTGACGAACCAGAACTAGCTATATTGTCAGCAGTTAGTCCATTTCCATGTCCAAGTAAGTAAGTAAGTAAGTAAGTAAGTAAGTAAGTAAGTAAGTAAGTACATGAACTCACTTCTAGGGTTGTGTTAGTTCCAGAGAGCTGAGCTGCTGTCAGTCCTCAGTCTCTGTATCTCTTCTCTACTGTGGACAACCAGCTGAGTCTATCTTGGGAAGCAGGGCACCAGCGGCTGAATTCATTATTGTTATTATTACTATTAAACGTAATTTAGCTGACAGTTTTATCCAAAGCGACTCACATACACCCAGACCCGGCGTCATGGGCGGGTCGCATGGGGCCGGGCCCGCCCATCCAGGATTTGGGCCCGCCCATCCAGGATTTGGGCCCGATCATCCAGGATTTGGGCCCGCTGTTTTAATCAGGGCTGAATACAACATTTTAATTGTTTTATTATTATGTTCAGTGGCGGCGCCAGGGTATACTTGGGTAGGCTACAGCCACACCAATAAATGGCTTAGCCCCACCATAAAAAATGATGTTAAAGTAAGCAAAATAAAATCCGCCACCTCGCGCGGAGTAAATTGCACAGACAGCAGTTAGTAAGATTGATTTCAGCAGCCACTTGTCTGGAAATACCGAAGACTAGAAACGGTTTGAAAACTTTTGTCACGTAGTGATCATCTTCTCAATAGAACATCTTTGATGATGTCTTCTGGCCAATCAGAATCAAGATAACGACGTGGTGTTGTTGCAGGAAGTCCCGACGGAGAATATTTTTGCTGTAGTTACAGTACATCTCTATATACATCGATACAACATTACGTGTTGATAGAAATCAACACGTAATGAAATAAGACCCCACGGTGTGATGATAGCTGTGTGGGCTGTCTTTCATGTCGACACACAGAACAATGGGGGCAATCCACCCTTATCCACAATGTAAAGTAACTCACAGCCTCGTCTCTCTTCTCTCTGTGAGGAGCAGCAGGTTCAGCTTTCAGAACAAAGTAACAAAAAACTAAAATGGCATTCATTTTTTTAAATATGTCGTGTAGTAATAGATTTATTTAGTTTTCTTCTCAATAGAGAACCAGAATGTGTATTTTATGTTAGTATTTCAAAAAATCTCCTGGGAGAGAATCTCCCCAGACCCCCCTGCAGGCGTTGGGTTCTCAGCATGTCAGCTCTTTCACAATTCAGTTTTCCCGGGAAATGTAAGTTTCGGGGTGGGCCCGCCCTGGTACATCAAATGCCCGCCCAGAGACGTATGTCTTCCGCCGGGTCTGCATACACCTCAAGCCTGTAGGTTGCCATTCCCATTGCTTTTTACCAACTGACACTGTGCCCCCCCTCACCTTCACCACCGGCCAGTAGTGCGGCTGCCCCAGCAGCTTCCCGACCGCTGGGATGCCGTAGTGCAGCCGCACAGCATTCTGGGCCAGCTCTGCGTCCTGGTGGCGGGAGGTGAGGTGGCGCAGGGCACAGACGGCCGGCTCAGCAACATCCTCCTTCTCCCCGGCACGCAGCACGGCGTGGATCAACGCCTCCACACCGCCAAACTGAGTCACCAGGGTCTGTAGAGGGGAAACAAGAGAACTCCATGGTCAGTGTATGTTTTGGTCGTTGGATTTTCTTTTCACAAATGGATATTCAAAAACAAAAAACGACTGGATATTTAATTTCCGTTTTAAAATTGAAAAACCAAAATTGAAATACAAGGTGTTTTTCTTTATCATGGTCAAAAAGGGATTTACTAAACTTAAAAAACGGGATGATTTTCATTTTCTACTTCTCAAAACAAAAAATAAAATCACTAGAAAACAGAAACAAAAAAACTACCGTTTTTTCATATTCTGCTACCGGAAGTTACCTTACAAAATAAGAGCGCAGATGAGGTCAGAATCCGTGTATCTACGGTCCATTTGTTTTTCTTTATTAAACAACTAAACGGAAGAGCGTCTGAGAGGCCCTGAGAGGGGCGGGGCGAAACTCACGGAAGTGTTTTCAAAACAAAAGCACTCATTTGCTTGGAACGGTGATAATATTATAAACAAGGGGAATTTAGCGATCACAACGAAAACGGCCAAGACACATATTGAGCACAGAAAATGGATGTTATTAAGGGCTGTAAATATAATAAGCCTATGTCTAAAATGGACAACATTGTTAGGAGATGTAAACTATACAGCGATTTGTTGTGTCTCGTCAGATCTGTTAGTATTATTTCTCTGTGAGTCTATATTGTCAAGTCCGTGTCTGCCATTTCCTGTTTCACTTTGTCATGTCCCTTCTCATTTCAGGTAGCTCGACTCCTACCTTGCCTGTTTGTCCACGGACCTGATTACCTGCCCCGCCCTTATTGTTTGCACCTGTGGAGTCCCTTGCTTTTGTATATATTCTGTGTGTTCCCTGTGCCAGATCGTTTTGAACCTCGTGAATGGATTACCTTGTTTTATCACCACAGTAAAACCTTTTTTTTTAAATCATCTTGTGTCTGGAGTCGTGCATTTGGGTCCTCTCAGTTTTTGTGTGCTCCAGTCATAACATTACGATCTGGCCAACAAATGGACTCAGCCGACTCTCAAACCCTGAGGGCAGCGCTCTGCTCTCAGGCTCAACGTCTGCAGCAGCAGGAGGAAGAAATGAAGGACATAAACCAGGGAGTGATGACCCTGACTCGCAACCAGAGTGAGTTTCGTGGCGCAGTTACAACACAAATTAATCACCTGGCTGAACAGCTCCATAATGTACTCACACGGTTGGATAGTGTGCCTGCCGCTCCTTCCAACGTGGCTGCCCCAGCCCCAGAGCCTACAGCTGATGTTTCCATGCCAGCTTCCATGATTCGTCTTGCTCCTCCTGCCAAGTTTTCGGGCGAGTCTGGTAACTGCAGTCCATTCCTAACGCAGTGTGACCTACATGTTACATTTCCCCAGTGATCTAGCCAAGGTGGCGTTCAGTGTGTCCCACCTCACGGGAAGAGCGGAAGCCTGGGCTACGGCGGAGTGGGCACGGAAGTCTCCGGTGTGTAATTATCTCCACCTGTTCACTGAGACTATAAAAAAGATCTTTGACCGAACCACACCGGGGAGAGAAGCTGCCAGAGCCCTGACACAGATCTCCCAGCAGAATCAGAGTGTGTCTGACTACGCCATTGATTTTCGCACTTTGGCCACGGACAGTGGTTGGAATGAAGACGCACTATATGATGAGTTTTTCAGCGGACTCAGTGACTGTGTGTGGGATCTTCTTGTTCCTCTTGATCTTCCGCAGGATTTGGACAGTATGATCGCCTTGGCTATACGCACAGACACGACGGAGGGAGAAAGCCAGGAAAGCGTCACCTACGCTAACTAAACGAGGAAGCTCACCTCCTGCACGATCTCCACTACGACCCGGATTTCGGAACTATAATCCCTCTTCTACCGTGAAACCTGCTTCGGGGAACACAGGGAAAACCATGCCTCTTAAAATAACCATTGATCATGAACACACGGAGCACATGACTTTTCATCTGTTTGATTCTGGACAACATGCAGTCATTCTGGGCTATCCCTGGATGTGTAACCATAACCCTCACATTGATTGGCGAACTGGTAAGGTTTTGGGGTGGGGAAGCGAATGCTCTCATTCGTGTTTCAGGGGCAAGACTGCTGAGATTGTCAGAGAGCCCATTATAGACAATGATAGGGAACATGAAGATAATCAAGACTCAGACTTCCCTGACCTTTCGAACGTACCCAGCTGCTACCGAGATCTCAAGGAGGTGTTCAATAAATCTAAAGCGACATCCCCTCCTCCTCATCGCGCCTATGACTGCGCCATCGATCTCCTGCCTGGGTCCCCCTTGCCCAAGGGAAGACTGTACTCTCTCTCAGCTCCAGAGAGAGAGTCTATGAGGGAGTACATAGACGGCTCTCTCAAAACGGGCCTCATCCGTCCCTCGTCATCTCCCGCCGGAGCTGGTTTTTTCTTCGTCGAGAAGAAGGATGGATCCCTGAGACCCTGCATCGACTACAGCCCCCTAAACGACATGACCATCAAGAACAGGTACCCCCTCCCGTTCATGACCTCAGCGTTTGAACTGTTGAAAGGAGCTAGAGTTTTTTCAAAACTTGACCTGCGTAACGCTTACCACTTGGTGAGGATACGGGAGGGGGACGAGTGGAAGACTGGTTTCAACACTCCAAGCAGACATTATGAGTATCTGGTAATGCCTTTTGGTCTAACAAATGCACCTGCCGTTTTACAGGCTCTCATAAATGATGTGTTGAGGGAATTTTTGAATCATTTTGTTTTTGTCTATCTTGATGATATCCTGATTTTTTTTTCTTCCCGTGATGAAGGTTCACACGTTTCGCATGTTCGTCAGGTATTAAGAAAGTTGTTGGACAATCAACTTTATGTAAAGGCTGAAAAATGTGAGTTCCACGTCAGTTCCACTTCATTTCTGGGTTTCATCCTGGGTCCTGACCAGATAATGATGGATCCTGCTAAAGTGAGCCCTCTGGCTGATTGGCCCACACCCTCTTCCAGGAAAAAAGTCCAACAATTCCTTGGATTTGCAAACTTCTACAGAAAATGTGTTAGGAATTTTAGCTCTATTGCTGTGTTCACAACAGTGTTCACAACAGCTCCAATACTTACCATCCCGGATCACCACAGTAAAACCTTTTTTTTGTAATCATATTTTGTCTAGAGTCGTGCATTTGGGTCCTATCAGTGTTTGTGTGCTCCAGTCGTAACACGGTTCTGTACTGCGGTCACTCCGCCTCCTCTCCAGTTTGTTTTTTCAAATCAGCTGCTCTTCATTTTTCCTGCTATATTTGACGAGTGATACAAATATTTTTCATCTCAAGTTCTTAATAAAACTGACACTGTTGGACTCGGTACTTGTTTGCCTTCCACCAGAAATAAAATGAAGTACTTTACTGTGTACTTTGTGAGTAACCCTCTGTCAGAGTCCCCTCCATAGTAGCTCCACAATGCAGAAATAAAATGAAGTACTTACTGTGTACTTATCCAATAATCCTCTGTTTGTCCCCTCCTGAGAACAAGAATGCATGTTTCTGTGCTATTTTGAATCAGCGTTAAAACCTTTCTTCCTGAGACAGACATTGTGAAATGTCCTTCAGCAAAGTAGCACTCTGTCGCTCTGGTTGCCCTCTCCTGAAGCTGCTGTCTTTTAATATATCATTATTTCTAAGCCGCTAGTTCGTACCTCGCAGATTCTTCTGTCTCATCAGCCTCCTCCTTCCATCAGTCAAGCCTTCCAGTGTCTGACTCCATTATAACAGTTTTATTTCCTTTGTTCACTTCTCTTAACTGAATAGTCCTGTCTTTAAGTATAACCCAATGCAAAGTCCTTTTCCTGCACCGTTTGAAGGCTTCAAAACAGGCATTGTTACTGTATGAGTTCGGAGAAATGACACAATCAATGGCCCAGAATTGTACATTTATAAACTATGAATCTTGTGGTGCTTGAGGAAATACAGACTGGCTAAGCCGGCCAGGTTATATATATATATATATATATATATGGCTTTTTTGGAGCCCTTTTTTGCAATATTTATTAAAATGTCACTAGTTATTTAAACAAACCAGTATCTGAGGATAGTACAAGCCACCATAAAACGCCCTTTATCTAGAGAGCCATTGAAGCCCATGAAGACACATCTTTTCATCTGCTGTATTAATGAAGTTGCCACATGTTTTCAAATTCAAGTTAAGGCACTATCTGTGCAGAACATTACAACTATTCTTCATTTGCAGTATTTTATTTTAAAAGTGTTCAGAAAGACTGTATCAATGATATGCTATATATCTATACATCTATATAATATCAATATTGATATTAACTTCAACCAAAGTCAATTTAAATAGCAGGCAAAAATGGGTTAATATGGATGTGGTGTTTGATATAGTTTACGTTCAATTCCAACTATTGTAGGCAGAAAAACGTATATTGACTACAACTTTTTAAATAGTTTACTATAATTTAGAAAGGTTTTTGTGAGGAATTATTTCAAAAGTAAACTTTTTTTCATTTTATATTTAAATTTGAAATGTTTGCACACAACATTATTAATTTATACATTTTTATCAATTGTTTCTATTATGAATCCATTTATTTTTATCGTATTTCCTTGAGGCTGGGGAAGATATCTAGCATGTGGTTCAACATGCAAATGTTGTAATACAAGTATAAGTATAACATGAAAAAGGAAATAAAATACGTTTAGTAGGAGGATGTGGATTTATTTTCTCTCACCTTGTAATTACACAATCAAACAATCTATAATTTAGCTCTGACCTTCACTAAAAAAAAACGTTTTTCGAAGCTCTATTGACTGAATGCAATGACTGGGACTGATGGGAGAATCTGCAGGGATTGAGCAGAGAAATAATCCTATTTAAAAGACAGCAGCTTCATCCAACAATATCAGTCTCATGAAGAAAGGTGTTTTAACGCTGATTCAAAATAGAGAGAAACATGCATTGTTGTTCTCAGGAGGGGACATTGACAGAGGATTACTCAAAAAGTACACAGTAAGTACTTCATGGTACTTATGGGAGTAGTTTCACTATTAGTTTACTGAGTCCAACAGGATCGATCTCACGAAGAACTAATGGCAGAACAAATAATAACGAACTGGAGAGAGGGGTGAGTGACCGAGTGCAGAATCGCTGTATAATCTCCTAACAAAGTTGTCCGTTTTAGACACAGGCCTATTATATTTACAGCCCTTAATAACGTTCATTTTCTGGGCTCAATGTGCGTATTGGCCGTTTGCGTTGTGAAAACAAATGGACCGTAGATACACGGATTGACCGTCCTCATCTGCGCTCTTATTTTTGAAAGATAATATGAAATATAAAATATGAAAAAACGGTAGTTTTTTTGTTTCTGTTTTCTAGTGAATTTATTTTTTGTGTTGAGAAGTAGAAAATGAAAATCATCTCGTTTTTTAAGTTTAGTAAATCCATTTTTGACCATGATAAAGAAAAACGCCTTGTATTTCAATTTTGGTTTTTCAATTTGAAAACGAAAATCAAATATCCAGTCGTGTTTTGTTTTTGAATTCCCATTTGTGAAAAGAAAATCCAACGACCAAAACATACGCTGACCCAGTGACCCTCCATGTGTGGTTCCAAAGGCATTCATTTCCACCGTGACAGCACAAGACAGGGATTATTTTTTAATCAGATACATTGCTATTGTAAGTGTTGCATAAACACTTACTGAACATATACATTTCCCCTTTGTTTACTTTTGAGTTCCCACAAGAATGATCAAGATACCAGAAGACGTCATATCGTGCTGCACACTTCTCATAACCTCCAACCCTTCAGGAGTTCCTGTCACTATATTAGTATGGAGTGTCTCTCCTGGGACACGCCTCCATGCTCTAATGCTCAAGAGGCCAGTCTGCTCTGATTGCTTAACTTGCCGGCTCTGTTGTGATTAGCCAACCATTCTACGAAATGTTACGGACCTTAGCCAATCACATACAATGTTTTGGAGCGCTAGCCAATAGAAGTGCGAGTGTTACATAGTGATGTCACTATGTTCCGGAAGTAAACAAAGGAGTTTTATGTAGGCTTTTCAGGCGGGGGGATGTTAGCCTCTGCAGCCCATACACATGCACTAACCCTATAGAACACCCCACAGAAGGGCCTCTGTCTGTTCCTGTACACACAGGCGTGTGTTTCACATGTAACACATAGTGAGTGGATTCAGTCCACGGGAGCTGAGATGAACCGAGGGAGGTTTCTTGGCTCGTCTAAACGCTGTTGAAATTTGGATCAATGTGATCACAATCTTCAACTGAGCGTATGGACTAAAACAAAAACAAAGTGACCAATTCATCTTTCTTACAAGATAGGATTTTATAGACAATAAATGATTTCATGAATGATATAACAGTACCATAATCATGTCGTACACAATAATATGTTCGCATAGTATCTTATATTGATGATTCAAAGTCATCAGAATGATGACACGTTGAGACTAAACGTATTGCATTCTCAGCCTTCCCGTGTTAACCCCTCACGTGACGGAGTGTAAGGGATACCTTGTTGCGTGAGTTATTACAGGTCAGGTTGGACAGGATGCCAGTTGCACACGTCAACATGTTGACGTCGTCGGAGCCCAGCTGGGTGACCAGAATCTGCAGCAGACCGTCTAACCCTTCCTTCACAGAGAACAACAAACAAAGCACAACACAGATTACAGCTGAGCCACTGATCATAAACAGACACCGTGAGATCCGTCTCACTTGCCAGAGGAGGTTACGTGTTAGCTCAGGTTTGTCTCTCTGTCAGCAGCATTACAGAAACATTACTGTCCCCATTTTACAAAACACAAATAATTGTTCTCTTTTGTTAACATTCAAGACAGGGCGTCACATCCCGTTGTGTCCACAGGACAAAGCATAGGATGATATATCCGCAGGCAGACACATCACAGGTACAGCCTGCAGTAATACGCATGTCTACGTGTCTGATGCTACTGTTACAGTATGCAGACACATCACAGCCCCTGCGAAATGAACCATTGTAGACCACGGTAGAACATGGTTCATTTAACCATGGTATAACCATGCTTGACCATGGTTGGGATATGGCTCCACAGTCAACCATGGTAGAGCACTGATATAAACCATGGTCTACCATGGACATAAACCATGGTCCACCAGTACCATGGACATAAACCATGGTCCACCAGTACCATGGACATAAACCATAGTCAACCAGTACCATGGACATAAACCATGGTCCACCAGACTGGAAATAATATAAATGAATACAAGCTTTTCAATAGTTTCAAGCATTTAATTTTAAAATATTTGTATAGCTCATGTTAATTGCACTTAATTTCATCTACAGTACACTGTCACTCTATAGTTGCACACACACTCATTAAATGCTCATTAAACAGTTGGTGAAAATGTAAAGACTATTTTATATACATTCATCAGGTGACGGTGCCTGCATGAGCCTCATTAGAATGATTGTCGACCATGGTTTCTGTAGACCATGGTTTCTTGAGACCATGGTTCAAATATTCAAATGGCTGACCATGGTTTCTTCCCCATGGTACTGTGACCATGGCAGGCTGACCATGGTTGACCATGGTTTCCGGAGATGACATTGTGACCATGGTACGCTGACCATGGTTGACCATGGTTTCCGGAGTTGACATTGTGACCATGGTAGGCTGACCATGGTTGACCATGGTTTCTTCCCCATGGTACTGTGACCATCATGGTATGTTGTGGTCAACCATGGCATTACCATGGTTGGCAATGGAATACCATGGTGACCATGGTCAACCTGGTCAACCATGGTTACGTTTCGCAGGGGAGGTACAGCCTGCAGTAATACGCATGTCTACATGTCTGATGCTATTGTTAAAGTATGGAGATATTTAAACATTTAAAAATGTAGAATTATTAGGCTATTATTCAGGTCAACAAACCCACAATAAGCCCAATGACAGCTTCAACGAGCTTATACACAATTGTAACACAACCTGTGACCCTTTAGATCATTTCACTGCTGTTAATAAATACAATATTTAATCTGATGAAACGAACACTTCCATGCTTTCCTACATGCGTATTAGCGGTCAGCAAACAACAGAGAACTCATCAGGCTTTGGGCTACATTTAGTCTGTGTGGCCAATAGGAAGCCTCGATGCCGATTTCCCCCCTCCCCTTAGTTAGTTGGAGCCATTTAGGATGTAAATAATTAGGAATATTGTGGATCAGTCTCTAGTTAACTTTCAGTGTCGCTAGTTAAGCTGACCAGTTTGGTGCTACAAGTGCATTGTCTAGCATCTCAAGTAGAAACAAAGCGCCTCTCTACTGTCGGCCACAGCAAGGCTTATGTTGGAACTTGTCAGACCAAAGTCCTACTAGTTGCATAAAAGAGTAACTAGTACAAGCTTTTGTCCAACAAGTAAGAAGAAACTATTGTGACCAAATGTCCAACTAGTTGAGAAAACTGCTATCTGATATCAAGGATATGGAATAAATACTAAAACAGCTAGTAGTAGTAGTATTTATCGGTTGAAGTACTTGTAGTTGAACCATTTTGTCTATTGCAGCATTCTACTGCAATATGTTCTTTTATGTCGTGCAACAGTTTCAACTTAGGTACAATACTGTCACAATTCACATGTTATGTCACGTTTGTAGTTTTGTCTGTGTTGGTGTTTTTCTTGTCTTTGGGTTTCCTGTCTTATTGTGTAAAGTGTTCACCCCCGTTTCCTGCCTGTCTGCTTTCTGTCTGTTTCCCTCCCTGATTACCCGATTGTGTTCACCTGTTGTCCTTGTGTTTCTCCTCCCCTGCCCGGCTGTTTCTCGTTGTCATGATTACCCCTTCTTGTATTTAGTCTTGTCTCTTTCGGTGTTCAGTGTTGGGTCATTGTTTGTTGGTGACGGAGTTCACCGGAGAGTGTTCTGTTCTGTACTTGTCATTTATCCTTGAAATAAAGGGTTTCTCAAGAGTTATCTGCATTTGGGTCCTGCTTCCTTCACTCGTCCGTGACAAATACATTTAATTAAAATCAACGTTTCAGTTTTTTTCAGTGTTAGAGGAGCTAAAGATTTTCATTGCAAAAACTACGCTGTAGATATTGTGCATATGACAAATAAAGCCTTCAAATCCTTTGATTTCCAGTGGCAGTAGCAGTAGTAGTATTGTAGAGGATGAATGAGTACCTGCTTGGTGGCAGCGTCAGACAGATTGCGGAGCGTCCACAGACAGTTCTGGATCAGACGCTGACTGGAGCCCGTGAGATGCCGGCCCAAAGCCTGCATCCCTCCTGGACACAGATGAAAGCTAATTACAACAGATGTCTACAGACATACACTGAGGCTTTAACATCATGTTTACTATGTATACAGACCAGCCTCCACGATCGCTGGTTTGTTGCTGGGACAGACGGACAGCACTTTGAGGACACGGCTGGTGGTCCACAGCAGCTTCTCATAGTTGTAGTTCCTCGTGATGTACACCAGACCCTCTGGGCCCCCATTGGCTAGGATGATCAGCTGACGAAAAACAGGAAGATGGAGGTGTATTTTTGTAATAATGGCCAAATTCAAAACCTCCCCCTACACCCTACCCACTCCGTGTGCGGAGAGTCTACCACATGTGTAGCATCTCTTTTTTTGTCCAAGAGATGCTAATTTAAAACTGTTCTTATGAAAGTTAAGACACTTCCTGTTTCTGCCGGAGAGAGGGGAGTTTGTCCCAGAACTTGCCGATGTATTTACAACCCCCACCTGAAAGAAGGACCCTCATTCAGCTGTGAGTGTGACTAGAGACGGAGTTCACTCTGTACGGAGTGGGAGTGGTTGTCTGGAATTGAGCCACTGTGTGGACATTACAAAGATCCCCTCCCCAAAGCCCAGCTCCTGGACCCACCTTGCTCTCCTGGTTGCCGTAAGACAAGAGCTGCAGACAGTCGGTGGTGATGGCCAGGAATTTGGGGTTACTCTTCTTCAGTAATGGAACCATCCTCTGTAGGCCATCAGCGAGACGCACCGCCATCTTGGCCCCCTCCTGGTGCAGCAGCAGGTTGTGGAGGGTCGTGATGGCATAGAACAAGACTGACTCCACCGGGGAGCTGCGTGATGTCACAGATTGAAAAGAGAGAAAATAAGATCGAGATCATAAAGTGAACTAATTTCAAGAAGCATTAAGCAATCTGTGACCTTTACTGAACTCTATCATCCACCAGTTTAGAAAATATTCCAAATAAAATTCCAGGCTCAAAACCGTTTGAACCCTTGGCTTTTGTGCTGCATGTCTATCCCCTTTATTATGCATATACTGTATATGGTCGGTCGGCCACACTGTGTCCAGACTCTGTTCATGGACTGCCCTGACATGTGGTTCAGATGTTCAAATTCCCCTCAGGTTAACTTGTAATATATATATTTAATGATCCCCTAAACCAGGGCTTCTCAAACTATATAACATATATTGTAGGGCCATACCTTTACAAAACATGTCTGTGAAGTGTTTTGCTCAAAATACCAACCAGATCACCCGTTGTAGCCTCAAACTGCTCAAACCCCTCTTTTGCAGCCCTGTTAGAGAAATGCGGATTGTGGGTCCTTAGCTTGAAAAAAAAATAAAATAAGAGGAGGCGGAGCTAATGCCTGATCAGAATTCTACCAGAGATAAAGTTACATTCTGCTGTGATAAAACGCCATCCTGTTCTAAACCACATCAAGGATTATTTCTGAAACAGTATGGAGCTCAAAAGCTTTTTCTCTTGAGGGTTTATCACAAGGTGAGTTCCTTTTTAATTTCCTGCTTTTTAAACACATGTGCTCTCCAGTACAGGTTAGCTCTGAGTGTTAGCGAGGCTTGCTAATGTAAACAAAGACGAGATTACGTCCAAAACACGTCAGGCATTGTTTCTGATAGCAACTTTCTGTGGGTCCGCCGCCGATTTGACGTCAGATCGGAAAATCTGTATCCGCTCGTTGTACCCCGTTTTTAAAAGATTTGGGTACGGAGGAAAAGAGACAGGGTTTTATTTTCTGACACGCATTGCAGACCGCAAGTTAACCGTAAATTTACCTTGACTTTCTCATGCTTCTAATGCCATTTCTCCCACTAGCTCAAGCCATCATGCTGTATGTATGTATTGAATGTGTGTGTGTGTGTGTGTGTGTGTGTGTGTGTGTGTGTGTGTGTGTGTGTGTGTGTGTGTGTGTGTGTGTGTGTGTGTGTGTGTGTGTGTGTGTGTGTGTGGCATGTAGAGGGGCGCTGTTTACCGACAGGCAAGTGCTTGGACCAGAAGGGGGCCCCCAAATAAAGTAGATTAATCTAATTCAATCCAATCCAACTTTATTTATATAGCACTTTAAAACCTTCAGACCAAAGTGCTGTACAGAGAGATACTCAAAATATAAAATCACACAGCTCAGCTCACAAAACATAAAGTAAGTAAATTAATTTAAAATAAAAGATACAAACACAAAACAAACCAGACTGAACGTAACAATTTCAAAATATATATTTTTTTTTAAAAGATGAAGAAGGTCCACAGCAACATGACACACCCTTTAATTTACTGCAACGACATGTTGGGAAACCCCCTCAAGGGGGCCCCATGCATAGCACGCCAAAACTGCTTCTTCAGTTTCATTGCTCCGCTCCGGGGACTTTACTGGCAATGATTGACCTTTATACAATTCACAAGTGGACCTTTTACAAAAAGGTTTGAGTACCCCTGCCCTACATTTCCATCTACAGATGTAGCACGCGAGGGCCATGGCCGGCACGGGGTCTGCCCTCGCTTAAAAGAAAACCTCCAGCGTGACTTGAGACCGCCCCCTTGATAAATGTATTTATAATGAAGCCAGCTGCAATGGATCATTGATCCACCAGGGGGTACAGTGGGGTTCCACACTGGAGCTCATGTGAAATAAACTCTGATACAGCACGGTAGATTTATGTCTGGTACTACTGTATAGCGGACCTTTGTTAAGATCCATATGTCACGGATAGGATCATACTCTGTGCTAAATAAGAGACATGTAATCATTTACAAAACATCCCCATGTTTTTAATTAACAAAATAATGTTGTTTAGTCCACAACTACTGTACAAAAAGCATCAGGAGGCCGCCGTCTCCAAAAATGAACGGGAGGAAATGCAGCCCGGCTCTCGATGTATAACATCTTATCTTATCTTAATAATATCTTCATAATAATAATAATAATAAATCACACAGTATGTGTCCGAAAGGGAGCAGGAGGAAGCAAACACCAACAAAACATTACTACAAATATACTGCATATTAAAGCAAACTAGTGTAAAGGTAAAAGTATGAGCATAACACATAAAGAAGTGTAAACATTTACATTATTATGATTATTTAATATATAAAGACTATATATTATGAATTACAAGATTAGATAAACTTTATTTGATCTACAATATTGATGTGTTTTCGTTATAATGTAGTAGCCTGTGAAAACCATAACAAATATGTGTTCAAATGCTCTTCACCAAAACACAACTGAAGTACTGAAAGTCCAAGAAACTTGTCTTTCTGTATTTGTGAATGAAGCGCCATCTAATGGTTAAATCCTGAAATAGAAAATATGGCAACGCCCTCTTGGAAAATAGTGGGAGGGCTTAACATTGCCAGCCGCTGGGATCCCTTGGGTCTTTGGCAGGAAGCTGTTGGCTGGAGTCCTTTCTAGAGTGCTCCATCTGTAGTGTCATAAGGTCCACCTTCCAAAGCGTTATGACGAGGGAGCTGCAAAACTTATCACAGTCCTATATCAGAATCAGAATTCCTTTATTCGTCCCACACAGGGGACATTTACGTTGTTACAGAAAAGTATAGATAGAGACGAAGGAAATATAACTCTCAAGGTCTCAGAGGTCTCTTTGATGGCTGGCACCTTATGCACGCATACAACCGCCTGCTATTATATGCAGGTTCACGCATGGATCATTGGAACACAACTGAATCAACACATTGTGTCCCTGATCATAATGTAGATGTCAACAACAATTAATAAATGTGCGCCTTTCTTGTCTTGTGAATGCTAAAAAAATAGGGGTGGGCATCACCAAGCTCCCCACGATACGATACTGTCGCGATACTTAAGCCATGATAAGATAGTATTGCGATGCTACGATATGCTAAATATTGCAATACGGTATATTGCGATTTTGCAAATCACATGTCCGTCTTCCCTTCATGGTTAAAAAATGTATTTGCAATATGAATAGTTTATGTAAATAACCCAATTTATGTTCTTCGAACCTGAAAAGGAGATGGCATTGTTTTTGTTACTTTCATTGTAATAAATGATATACATGTCTTAACGTAACTTCCTGTTTCATCTAGACATGAACAATGTGGGTATGCTAGCCACCCACGAGGCTACGCTGGACATGATGCAACTCAAGCTAGCGGACATGGAGGACCGGAGCAGAAGATGCAACGTCCGTATAACTGGGCTAGCAGAAGGACTTGAAGGGTCTAACGCCATACCATTTCTGACACACTCGCTTCTAAAGTGGTTCCCCTCCTAAAGTAATCTGGAGGGCGAGTTAATGCGAGTTCATCGTATCTACAGCGACGACAGGAAGAAGCAGGTGGGCGCTACCCGCACTTTGATTTTCAACTGTCTCCGCTATACCACCCGCCAAGACATACTCCGTGCCGCAAAGAAAGCCCCGCTCACGATTGATGGACAGAGGATTGGCTTCTCCCCTGACTCCAGCAGCTACACTCTTAAACGTCGTCAGGCTTTCTCCCGGGCAATGGATACCGCCCGTGCCAAAGGGGTGGCATTTTTCCTCCTTTACCCCGCTACACTGAAAGTCAAGGGAGCTGGTCAAGTTAAGACATTTAATTCCCCGGGACATGCCGAAGACTTCATTGTCTCCCTACCAGGAGTGCGGGGACGGGGAACCGGGGACGGGGAACCGGGACCTGGGCGCTCGTCTGACGGCGAATAGCGGTCTTTTGGAACCTGCTGGACTATATAGCGTAGCTGTTTTGGACTAAATGCACACTGCTTTGCGTGGACTGGGATCTCTTACAGAGTTTTGGATTATTTCTGCAGGCTTCTTTTTATTTGTTTCTGTCTGACGCTGGACTCATCTGGGGACGGATAGTTGTTTATCATTGTTTGGCTGATCAGACTAACTTGCAAGCCTACTGCTTGATTTTTGGATCCCACACCACGTAACAGAGTCTGGACTTTAATACAAACACAGCCGGCTTCTTTGCTTTTTGTTTTGATCTATATCACGGCGGATCCGCTGTGCATGCCGGATGTGAATGGACATCGGAACAGTGTATGCTATGATGTTACCTATTTATGTTTTTTGCTCTCATTTCTTCGAATACCTAAGCTCATTGTTGCCTTAGGTTATTTCATTTAGTCTGTTAACAACGGTTTAATAAGCTTTAAGTACTGGGTTGAAGGGTAGGTATAATCCTTTTGCAGCCCCATATCCAATCAGGTCACGGATCAATTTAGGAATATCCGTTTAATGTACTGTTTAATTATTTTAAGTATCGTCTTTAATATTTCTTTTTCTTTTTCATCTTATTTTTGTTACCGGGGAAATGTATGGGGGATTGTCTTGTTTTTGTCTTTGTCCAGTTATGGGAAACGCTTACATGTTCTCGGAGGGGCTCCATTTTATTTTGGTCTTGTTTACAGGTTTAGTAAATATGGTTGTTTATCATCTGACGTTTGTTGGGAGATTTAGTGGAGAACTTGTCCGCTTTTCCAAATCTCCGCGCGTCCCTAAACAAGCTGATATCTTACAGGAAGGAGTCCAGAGCATACAAGTAACCGTTTAACAATAATCTACTTTAATGGTAATATACAATGCAATACAATCAATACATTACCATACAAAACCATATGATATCATATGCATAATGTCAGGAGTAGGCCCACTCCTGGCTCCTGCCCACAAGCCGCCAGAACCTTCCAGTCCGAGCGACGCGAGAAGAGAGAGAGAGCAAAAGGCTGGATAGCATTTAGTACCAACAGGGGTGGAGTTTCATTTGGGAGATACTAACATGCTGTCTCACAGGGAATTAGCGCGGGCAGCTTTGAAAGCCACAGGTGTTGGGAAGGCCTACAGGATGCACCTCATTAAAATATCCCTCCCCCTTTAACCCTACCGATGGTTTAACCCAGAAAAACATTCTCAGGGATCTGAGTTAACTGTATGTAAACTCATCACCTTCCCCCCTCTTCCTTTGTCCTCAAAAAGCACATGTTAGGAGGCCCAAAAACCAGCTCACAGTTTTCATGAATACATACAAATATTTCCTTACACGTTCCACTCAGCTTATTGTTGACATCTTCCAGAGCATTGCAGCCCAATGGGTGACTTATCTATTCTTGTGTGGAACTGTGATGGGTTGAATGCACCTCACAAGTGAGCTAGTGTTTTGACAATGTTACATCGCCTTCAAATTAATCTGGCTTTCCTACAAGAGACGCTGAGTAAAGATTCCGGCCGTATCACTAATACATTCTCTCACACTATTGCATCCTCTTCAGCGAACTCCAAAACCAAAGGAGTAGCCTTTGTATCTAGATGTCATTTGAACGTTAAGGTGCTGGACATGTGAACAGACACGGCAGGGAGGATAACTATTGCCAGACTGGAAGTTTATGGGAGAAAGGTGGCTCTTATCTCTGCCTATGCCCCACACACATTTGATAAGGATTTTTATGATACCGTAACTCAAAAAATGCTAGAATTAACCGAGTATGCTATCATGGTGGGAGCGGACATGAACGCAGTATGGAACGGTCAATTTGAACAGCCTCTAGAGATCAGGGTCGGCAGGGTCGACCCCGAGGTACATGTGGCGAGCTTTTAACCCACAGGTTAAAAGATTAATCATTTTTCTCAGACACAATTGGAATAATTTCTTGACTTAAATATAGGTTCAGTTGAGGACTCAAGAATATTATGGGATGCAGTCAAAGGCTTTATAAGAAGCAACACCATATTATTCTCTTCAAATGTATGTAAGGAAAGATCCGCCAGATCACAGGCTTTGGAAGCAGAATTTGCTAGTCTTGACTCCATTTTGCAGAACAATTACTCTAAACAAACGGCATCTAAACGTAAACTTGTCAAAAAGGAAATACATGATATCTTGAAACAACGATCATAATTTCTAATACATAGGGTTAGGCAGCGCTATTACTCCCACGGGTCTCGGCCCAGTCACCTCTTGGCTTCAAATATCAGGTCTAGTGAGCACTTTGCAGATATTCCCTCCATTCAATCTTTGAATGGTAATGTCACAACTGAGCCAAAGCAAATACATGAGACTTTTCAAACCTTTTATTCCAATTTATATAAGTCAGAGGTTCAGTTGGACAAGAATAGATGTGACGCCTTTCTCGGTCAGCTAGACTTACCACAGCTTGCAGTCACTGATTCCAGCCATCTTGATGATCCCATTTCCTTAGAGGAATTAAAAGATGCAGTACGCAACATGCAACGAAACAAATCACCAGGTTTAGATGGGATACCTCCCGAATGTTATGTAACATTTTGGGATAAACTGGGTCCACTACTTTTGGATATGATAATGTATTCGATAGATAAGGCAGTTTTTCGAGGGACGTGAACATAGCCTTGATTTCCTTGCTCTTAAAGAAGGATAAGGACCCGACAGATTGTGCTAGTTACAGGCCACTCAGTTTATTAAATTCAGATCTAAAGATATTTGCAAAAGTGCTTGCCAGGCGCATTCAGGACTATATGCCAACCTTAATTAACTGTGATCAGACAGGGTTTATAAGGTCAAGGCTAGCTGCTGATAATGTTAGACGTCTTCTCCATATAGATGCTTCAGTAGACAAAAAAGACCCGGCAGCGGTGCTGTCTCTTGATGCAATGAAAGCCTTTGACAGACTAGAGTGGTCCTTCCTGTGGTCTGTGCTGGAGAAAATGGGTTTTGGTAATGGCTTATACATATGGTTAAGGTGCTGTACTCTAATCCTCAGCTCTGGTGCTCACTGGGCAATTATCCTCCGCCTGATTCCCTGTTTCTAGATCTTCCCGTCAGGGATGTCCACTGAGCCCAGCACTCTTTGCACTCTCCCTTGAACCTCTAGCCCAAATGATACGCCAATCCCCTAGTATACATGCGATTTCTGTTTGTGACACTCACCATCAGGTGGCTGTTGTTATCTGTTTGTGAGGAGTTTGGTTGTCTCTCTGGCTTTAAGATTACTGGTCTAAATCTGCCCTCTTACCCCTTAATGAGCCAGCTAAAATGCTTCAATGTCCACCCGATGTCCCAGTTGTCCCGCACTTTAAATATCTTGGGATAGAAATGATCCCATCTTTAAATCGTATTGTAACATATAATTACTCAGAGGCATGGAACAGGATTAAGGTGGATTTGGAAAGATGGACTAGCCTTCCGAACTCTCTTCGGGCCGAATATCTATAAACAAAATGAACATTTTACCCAGGATTAATGTTGTCATCTCAATGATCCCCCTCTCACCCCCGGTTGACTATTGGAAACAAATCCATTCTTTTATTTTGCGCTTTATCTGGAATTCAAAGCGTCTGCGACTGAATGAATCCACTGTACAGAGGTGGTGGTCTGGCAGTGCCTAATTTTAAATTGTATTTTTGGTCATTGGTGCGTCGTCCGTTACTGGTGTGGCTTAACCCTAATGCTTCCGTTTCCTGGCGTAATATAGAGGAACATATCGTACAACCTTGGAACCTGCAGGATATCCTTTTTGCCAATGTAACAAATAGGCAATGTCAACTACGCGTTGGCCCTGTAGTTTCACATCTCATCAAGATATGGCGCACAGCTGAATCACAGTGTAAGATTCCCTCAAGTGGCACACACTTCCTCCTATATTTAATAATAAAGGTCTGCTAATTGGTGGGAGACCTGTCTCATCCTCTCATTGGAGCAACAGCAGTATTCACCACTTGAGTGACATTTATGATAACAGGGGCTTGTGCTCCTTTCAAGAAATTAAGAGTGCATTCAATCTGCCAGGTAGCTAATGTTTCTTCTATTTGCAGCTCAGATCTGCTCTCAAGGCACATGGTGTCCCATGGCAACAACCTATACCCGTTCATCCTCTTTATAAGTTGTTTACTGTACAGGGGGAAAACAGGGGTATGGTGTCTACACTGTATCATTTCTTTCTGGAGGCTTCCTACGATAACCTACAGCTGGACAAAGTATGGAGATGTGACTGCCCAGTGTTAGACCCTGATTTCAGTTGGGAGGGTGTTTGGTCAAGCATAAAAGAAGCTTCTCGGAATCCCGATCACCAACAGATCCACTTTAACTATGTCCACAGAACATATCTTACCCCGCGTAAACTTCCCTGTATGAAAATGATAGACGATCCCTCATGTAGTTTATGCACTATGAAGGCCCCTGGCATGTTTATGCACATGATGTGGGACTGTCCCCCAGTCGCACTATTCTGGACTTTGCGTTTCCCTGTGTGTGTGTGTGTGTGTGTGTGTGTATATGTGTATGTGTGTATGTGTATGTGTGTGTGTATGTGTATGTGAGTGTGTGTGTATACTACACTGTATACACTATATACTCTGGTGTATACGTTAGCACGTTTGTATCTGGTTCCCTAATTTTATTAGTGTTAATGACTTGTTTTCGTAAACGTTTTGCTAATAGTTTAGTGGCTCTGGGTCCAGTTTCATAATAGTTTTGTTTCACAAACTTGTTCCTCTTTTCAATTTCATCAAGTAGTACATCATTTATCTTTGTTCTCAAATGTTTCATTTCTTGGTCTGTTTCTGATTCTTTTGTATTCTGAAATTCCCTTTCCAATGTTATTAATCTTTTTGAATATTGCCTCTAATTTAATATATTTTGCATTTGCAGTTTCAGCTATCTGATGGCCGCTTTCAGTGTTATTGGTTCATTTTCTAATCTTCCTTTAACTATGATATACCTTCCTTCTTTGTCTTTGATTTCTTTATCATATTCAAGTTGGGTTTGATTGGATATTAATATTGCAACTCCTCTTCTCCTCCCCTCCTTATATGAACTATAGTATACATTTCTGAAACTGTACCTTCTCAGTTTTTCATGTTCTAAATTGGATAAAATGATTTGTACATTTTCCTTTTTCAATTTTCTTATAAGCCTCTCTCTTTTCTTTGGTGTCCTTAGACCATTTACATTCAGCTACACTATATTGGTACTGTTAGATGTCCTTATGTTTTATTGCTTCCTCAATATGTGCTCCCGAAACCACTCTGCACTATGTAAACATATACATTATGAACAAGGTTGGGTTGTAACGGAATACATGTAACGGCGTTACGTAATCAGAATACAAAAATCAAGTAACTGTATTCAGCTCGCGTTACATTTGAAAAACGAGTAATCTGATTACAGTTACTTTCGTAAACCTGCAGTGAATACATTTTGGATTACCTATTGGAATTATTGGTGGAAAGATTTCCTCTCAACATGTAATATTCATTAGTAGTAGGTACAGCCGATTCGAATCATCAGAGCCGCCGCAGATGGACCAAAAAAGCGTTTAAAAAAAAATCGCGGGTCCGCTCGCTCAGTGAAACAATAACAACGAAACATGGAGGAACAAAAGTCTGCGTTTAAATCGCGTGTGTGTAGGTGTGTGTGGTTAAAACACATCAGCCTGCGGTCGCTCTTTAGCCTTACTAATGATTATTTCTGAAGGTACACACAGTGAAGGCGGTGCGTGAAAGGCGGTGCGTGAAAGGCACTGCGCGGCGCACTCGTCTTCTCAGAGGCTGAGTTAACCCTCCCGCTGCCTGCTGGCGCTGCAGAGAGGTCATGAAGTGAAGGAGGTGTTCTTTCTATAAAACAGCTGTGGGCAGCAGATACTGCGAGTGTCCCAGACATGACTTCATAGATCAAGGCAGACTGGTGCACACACTCTCCTGTTTTGCCGATCCGGTGCTTAAAAAAATATAGCTCTACACCCCTGGCCGAAATGTCCTTAAAATGAAGTCCGAGTTCGACATTTTAATTCATATCCTGCCAACACTGGCAGGACAGAAGGCGACACACCCGTTCTAAGCCGTGTCCTTCACTCCTCACATCCCAAGCTGCATCCCCAAAAAGTGTATTATGTTGTTACATCGTTTCAGATGTTATGTTAAAGTTGTGCTCTTGATAAGCCATTAAAACAGTAAAAACACGTTCAGTTTCCTTTTGCTTTTTGTGTCTCCTGTTCACCAAAACATACCCATCTGTGATGGAAAAAGAAAGTAATCCAAAAGTAATCTGATTACGTTTTTAAGACACGTAACTGTAACTGTATTCGGATTACGTTCAGAGCCATGTAATCAGTAATCAGTAACTGATTACATTTATAAAGTAACCCTCCCAACCCTGATTATGAACAAAACACAAACCAGAAATAAAAAGGGCTTCCAAATATGTGGGAATCTTCCATCACAATGTGTGGGGAAAGTCCTCCTCTTCAATGAGGGCCCCTCCTTGGACCTCAAACTAGACCCAAAAAAGGGGGTTCCATAAAGTCCAATTATGTCCAACATACACTGAACAAAAATATAATATATCCGACGCACAATAAGGGGCACACCCTGGACTTAATTGTATCAAAGGGTCTGAACATCTCTAAGCTTGTGGTGACTGATGTAGCACTCTCCGATCATTCCTGTGTTTTCTTTGAGAGCTCTATTACCGTCCATACAACTGTGAAGAAAGAGGTGACCACTAGAGTAGACGTCACTTAACTGAAAATGCAGAGGACATGTTTGCTAACTTCTCAGTAAATGAGCTACACTGAACAAAAATATAAATGCAACACTTTTGTTTTGCTCCAATTTTTCATGAGATGAACTCAAAGATCTAAAACATTTTCTACATACACAAAATAACCATTTCTCTCAAATATTGTTCACAAATCTGAAACAATGTGTGATAGTGAGCACTTCTCCTTTGCCGAGATAATCCATCCCACCTCACAGGTGTGGCATATCAAGATGCTGATTAGACGGCATGATTATTGCACAGGTGTGCCTTAGGCTGGTCACAATAAAAGGCCACTCTAAAATGTTCAGTTTTATCACACAGCACAATGCCACAGATGTCGCAAGTTTTGAGGGAGCGTGTAATTGGCATGCTGACATCAGGAATGTCCACCAGAGCTGTTGCCCGTGAATTGAATGTTCATTTCTCTACCATAAGCCGTCTCCAAAGGCGTTTCACAGAATTTGGCAGTACATCCAACCGGCCTCACGACCGCAGACCACGTGTAGCCACACCAGCCCAGGACCTCCACATCCAGCAGGTTCACCTCCAAGGTCGTCTGAGAGCAGCCACTCGGACAGCTGCTGCAACAATCGCTTTGCATAACCAAAGACTTTCTGCACAAACTGTCAGAAACCGTCTCATGGAAGCTCATCTGCATGCTCGTCGTCTTCATCGGGGTCTCGACCTGACTCCAGTTTGTCGTCGTAACCGACTTGAGTGGGCAAATGCTCACATTCGATGGCGTCTGGCACGTTGGAGAGGTGTTCTCTTCACGGATGAATCCCGGTTTTCACTGTTCAGGGCCGATGGCAGACAGCGTGTGTGGCATCGCGTGGGTGAGCGGTTTTCTGATGTCAATGTTGTGAATCGAGTGGCCCATGGTGGTGGTGGGGTTATGGTATGGGCAGGCGTATGTTATGGACGACATACACAGGTGCACTTTATTGATGGCTTTGTGAATGCACAGAGATACCGTGACGAGATCCTGAGGCCCATTGTTGTGCCATTCATCCACGACCATCACCTCATGTTGCAGCATGATAATGCACGGCCCCATGTTGCGAGGATCTGTACACAATTCCTGGAGGCTGAAAACATCCCAGTTCTTGCATAGCCAGCATACTCACCGGACATGTCACCCATTGAGCATGTTTGGGATGCTCTGGATCGGCGTATACGACAGCATGTTCCAGTTCCTGCCAATATCCAGCAGCTTGGCACAGCCATTGAAGAGGAGCGGACCAACATTCCACAGGCCACAATCACCAACCTGATCAACTCTATGCCAAGGAGATGTGTTGCACTGCGTGAGGCAAATGGTGGTCACACCAGATACGGACTGGTTTTCGGCACACCTGTGCAATAATCATGCTGTCTAATCAGCGGTGGTGGCGAAGTCGATAGGGACTTGGCTTGGCTTCTGGAAGGTCACTAGTTCAAGTCCCGGCAAGACCAAGTGCTACCGAGGTGTCCCTGAGCAAGGCACCGTTCCCCACACTGCTCCCCGGGCGCCGTTCAAAATGGCATCACACTGACCCATCCTAACACTAGGATGCGTCAAATGCAGAGAAACAATTTCCCCACGAGGGATTAATAAAAGTCCATTTTATCTTATCTTGATATGCCACACCTGTGAGGTGGGATGGATTATCTCGGCAAAGCAGAAGTGCTCACTATCACAGAGAGAAATGGTTATTTTGTGTATATTGAAAATGTTTTAGATCTTTGAGTTCATCTCATGAAAAATGGGAGCAAAAACAAAAGTGTTGCATTTATATTTTTGTTCAGTGTAGCTCATTTACTGAGAAGTTAGCAAACATGTCCTCTGCATTTTCAGTTAAGTGACGTCTACTCTAGTGGTCACCTCTTTCTTCACAGTTGTATGGACGGTAATAGAGCTCTCAAAGAAAACACAGGAATGATCGGAGAGTGCTACATCAGTCACCACAAGCTTAGAGATGTTCAGACCCTTTGATACAATTAAGTCCAGGGTGTGCCCCTTATTGTGCGTCGGACCCTTGACATGCTGAGACAGTCCAAAATTGTCGATAACACAAAACAGTTCTTTTGCCCCTCTGTCCTGGGGGATGGAGCAACATGGATGTTAAAATCACCAACAATGACTAGATAGTCAAAGTCAATACACACTATAGACAACAACTCGGTAAAGTCATCAAAAAAGCTTGCACAGTATTTGGGTGGTCTGTAGATGTTTAGGAACAGAGCTCGAGAGGAGCATTTCAGCTGAAGGGCCACATATTCAAAAGAAGCAAAGTTCCCATACATAGTCTGCTTGCATTAAAATAAGTCATTAAACAAAATAGCTACTCCACCCCTTTCTTATGCATTCTTTCCTGACTCATAGAACTACAGTTGGGAGGAGTTGATTCTATAAGAACAGCTGCACTGTTGTTTTGGTCTAACCAAGTTTCAGTTAAAAACATAAAATCCAGATTATGCTGAGTGATAAAATCATTGATTAAAAAGGATTTACCTGCTAAAGACCTGACATTTAATATATTAGCCAGTTTAAATGTGTTTGATATACTATCACTCTGACCGCCCGTGATAGACCGTGGAGTACGCGGAACTTCTGTTAAATTCGACAAACTCAAACAGATCCTTTTGGACTTTCTTTTTCCAACCTCACCAAAAGTCACCAACCTTCTGTGTATGTTGGTTAAAACAGAAATGGGTCGCTGCACTGGCATAGAAGCCTCTGGTCGTTGGGTGGCGCCAGAGAGAGAGAGATGGCAGGCGTTAGCGGCATCGACGAAGAAGAAACGTTTCTAGCAGTGGAAACGGTGGCCTGAGATGACACCGCTGGAAAGGGGGGCGTGTGGAAATGGAGTGGAAATAGTCAGGGAGACGTCTGAACAGCGTGCTGGGAGTCACAGCAGCTTCTACTGAAGCCTTCAGAGTAAATCGCCAGAACGCCGACACCTCCTCATCTCCACCGCTCCCATGTTTTCTTTTGTTTTGCCATAAGTTAGTCTCTCTGCGTTTCTGCGCTGGGCTAATGCTAATGCTAATAATGCTAATGCGAGGATAATAAAATGGCGGCTTCACAAAACCTTTTGAGAGTTTTACGGGGCGTGGTTTGCAATCCGCCCAGCCAATCAGAAATAGGACCCTTTTTCTCCCACGAAAGCCCCTGCTCTCTAGCAGGGACGGAAAAGGGGGCGAAATGGTTCTCATGAACTAATGTTAGTCCCGGCTCTTTTTGGTGTGAACGCAACATTTCGGAACTATATCTGAACTAAAGTGGGAAAAGTACTGCGGTGTGAACGCGCCTATTTACTGCAGTTTAGTTCCTTGTTTTACCCAAATTAAATCAGCATGGCATTTATTTTATACTTACAGCGTCATTGGTAAAAATGACTATAATCAATCATTTCGATTATAAAAATGTATGTTTTGTATAAAAATGTGAAAACACTGACAATATGGAAGTGGTTTCTCATAGTGATTCAACAGTACAACTACCCCCTGAATCTGCATCTCCCTTCAGATATACAAAGCATTTTGTGATTGAGAGTATTTTTCTTTTAACTGCTCAGCTGTCCATCTCACAACTGCTTTGATTGAGCACAATTGTGGGGGTCTGTTTAGAAGAAAAGGGCTCTAAAGCTGTACACTACCTGCGCCAAACAGCAGACTGGCAGAGTTTACACTTAGCTGATGGAACATTTAGCAGCTGAAATGTCATATATTTCTTTTAGGACTTGGTAGTGACAAAAAAGAAAAAAAAGATTCAGAAAATGTAAGATTGTATTTATCATAAGATGGCAAAACATGTCTTCAATCAAAGACACTGTTGCCTGTTGTCGATGGTGTGATGGCAAAGTGTCAAAGTGCCCTAAAAGATGATGATGGTAAATGGAAATGTGTTCCTGCTCAATGTGTTCTAACCGATTAAAAGGACCTGTCTCACTGGGTTCCACTCATTCTGTGCATGAACACCACTGGAAACAGATGTGCAGATTGGTATGTCATCTTGGATACACCTGTATCTTTGGATACAGGTGTCAGCTAAATGCAGCCGTGGATAGTCACACTTAGGTACTGTACTCAAGTGTAATTTGGAAATACTACATTTTGGAAGCTGTTATTGTACGTCTTTAATCCCTTATTTTGTAACAGGTTTTAGTAACACATTTTTTGTTAAAAAACATAGAAAATATAAATAAATTATTTAAAAACATTGATATTTATTCATAGGTTAAGATATCCAACAGCAGTATGTAAAGTAATTTAAGTTAGCTCTACATGTACCAGCTGTGATAAACACACTCACACATCATAATCCAATCATACGATTCTGAAATGGGCACAGTACTTTTGCTCCTGGTACTTTAAGTATAGTTGAATGCCGAAACTGTTTTACTTTTACCTAAGTATTATTGAAGAAGATTAAAGAAGATTGAATTTATTGTCATTACGTAGTACAGGTACTATGTAACGAAACGGTTTCCCTGCATTTGACCTATCCTGGTGTTAGGAGCAGTGGGCTGCCATTATGAACGGCGCCCGGGGAGCAGTGTGGGGAACGGAGCCTTGCGTTCTGCAGTCAGGAGGGCGTTTCACCGACGACAGGTTTTCTTACTTTTATGTAGCTGAAGGAGAATTGTTACTTTACACGACACTGTTCAACACTTAATTCTGCTTCACTCTTTCGCTAAATATTTTGAAGATATCCGCGTTCTTGTGACACGTAAATACTAGCTTCCTATGTTTTGGTGTGGACTGCGTTCACACCAGAGATTAACCGCTCCAGAGTTCACTAGCAAGCGCTCCGAGACCACCTATTTTAGCGGGCCAGAGTCCGGTTGTTTAGTTCACTTCAGAGGTCTCGGACTGCATTCACACCGACCCAAACAAACCGCACCAAGCGGCTAAACGCACCAGGGTTAGATTCAACCGGACTATACAAGGCTGGTGTGAATGCGCCCTAATATAACTCTTTGTAGGCACTATTTTCAGTGTTTCTACCTCAGCATGCGGACCAGTGCCGGGATCCCTCCAGACTTGAATATGGCCAGCAGCCCCTCCCTCTGGTGGGACAGGCTGTGCAGCACGCTGGCCGCACAACGGGCCGTCTCCACGTCAGCTGCTGTTGTCATGGCACGCACCACGGCGCCTACAATGGTGTGAGACTGCACCAGCACCCGGCGACTGGCCTCCTTACGAGTCAGCTGGTTGACTATCATGGCTGCTTTGTTCACCACAACCTGGGGAGGAAATAAAGTAACAGTGTCAAATATAATGCCTAAAGAAGGGGTCCAAACCTTTTTCACTGAGGGCCACATACAGAAAAAGGTGAGGTTTATTGCCTCATAAGTTCAGTTAAGTTAAGGTAGCAAAATCAATCAAATGTAGGTAAATTATGCTTGATACTTGAATATGCTTTAAGAAAACAAACAGCCTCCTTCAAAGCTCACCAGAGGGTTTACTTTATTTTGTTACAAACAGTGTTGCAGCTCATCCCTTAAAAAAGAAGCCTCAGAATGCTTATACTAAAGGGGAAAATGAAGGGTATATTTCAAGCTGGTTATGGAAATAATTAATATATTTGTACATATATATTTAAGAAGTACAATATAGGAAAAGCAAAAGTTTCAGGTGTGGGCCATGTTACATTATACTTTTAGAATTTGCTGAGGGCCAATTGAAAATGGACTGAGGGCAGCACTTGGCCCCCGGACACCCCTAGTCTGACAGCTTAGTTCAAGGGTGTCAAACTCAAGACCCGTGCGCCAAAGGCGGCCCATGACTTCATTTGATGTGGCCCGCAAGAGCTTGCAAAGAATATCATTTTTTTTACGGTTACATGCCGCTTTACAGAAGCACGTTTCCATAAACTACATGTCCCACAATGCATCACATTTTGTGACATGCCCACTGAAGAGACTTGCAATTATTGGCAATTATGTAATTTAATACATTATTTTATATATAATATGTATTTATATATCTATATTTATAAAGTCTTAAAGTTACAACTGGCCCTTTGAGTGCAACCGTAATACTGATGTGGCCCGTGATGAAATTGAGTTTGACACCCCTGGCTTAGTTGTGTGTGCGTACCGGGTCGTCGTCGGCCAGCAGCTTGGTGAGCTCCGGTACGGCCCGGGTGGCCAGCTCTGCGTCGTCCTGGTAGTTTATCAGGTGGACTATAGCATTCTTCAGCAGGTGAGAGGGCTCAGCAAGACGCTGCACATTGCTCTGTTGTGAATGATCTGATTGGACGGGCATGGCTGCCTCCCCCTCAACCAGGGTCTCTGGAAACATGGCCGCCCTGACCCGCTGAGCCCGGGTTAAAGAGAACTGAGAATCTAAATCTGTCATGGGAGAAAAAGAAAGACAGTCAGTGTGTGTGAGAACAGATACCTAACTGTGGTTCTGCAGCCAATGTATGTGTTTGTCTGAAGTGAAAACAATGCTCAGCAATTACAATCAAGCAGCACTGTAAACCCCAACAGTACTACTAACTCATAAGTATTATCGGTACTGCAATCAAAGCCACATATAAAGTCAACCGAACAATACACGTATACGTTCTTTTAACGAAAAGTGCTGCAAAGTGCAGAATACCGTTTTGATAAGGGATACATGTGTGTAGTCTTTAATATTAAACATGATCGCTGGATGATAGCCACAGAACAGAAGTCGTCTCACAATTTAACTCAGCTCCACAGCTGAAGACCTCTCCACGCTGCTTTCAAACTGTGAGTAAAGTACATGTGCTTCACTGGGAGGCTGTCTGAAGGTGCACACAGGTCTCAGGTGGACTTGGTATCACATTAAGAACGATACTCAGTAATAAGTCTGGCAACAATAGCTGGTTTAAGTGATGTATTCAAGCGTGCAATGTTTTGAACAGACATCCCCAGTCACCTCATTGTCATTTTGTAGTCCTCGCTGTACGCATCCGGATATCGGCATCACTAGCACAACCTCAAAGACTGGAGACCTATCATGCTATATTTAAATGATATAGTGTTTGACCATACCTATATAAGGTATATTTATACATTTTATTTTTCAAAATACCAAACAGATCATTTTTTAGACATGCCTCGTTTCGCTCATTTTCGCTCTATTCCAAGCCCGTCTTTGAAAATTCTGAGCAGCAGCTGACCACGCCCCCCTGCAGCTGACCACGCCCCCTGCAGCTGACCACGCCCCCCTGCAGAAGAGCAGGCATGAGCCGGCGAGAGTCACGTTACCATGCTTGCTGTGATTACGAGTGTGGAATAAACATGTCATCTCAGAGCAATGCATGTGTTCAAGCATACTATCAATTTGATCCAGAGACTGACCCTGAAGCAGCGGAGGTTTTGGTGGAGGTGCAAACATCTCGGTTGCAGCAGGACGTTTCTGAATGGTTAGCTGCCAAGCTGTTGTCCCTATTTATTTTACTCTGTTACGATGCTTGCTCCTTATTCCGTTCATATTTTGGCTAATTAGCAAGAATGCAATGTGTACAGTTTGTAACGCAAAAACAGCGATATATATATATATATATATTTATAAAGGGAGACATTCATATTTTCAGCATATATACAATGGCCTCATTGCGTTTATTAATAGTTTACAGTCCTTTTCTTCCAACATCGTGCAACAACCGTTGGAAAGTTGAATAACTGAGGATGATAAAAGTATAACTCCAACAACACCTCAGTTGTCAGCAATGTGTGTAGTTTCATGTGTTTTTAAAAGCTCAGTTATTGACTTCTTTGTGCAAATTGTGCCACGATGCCTTCTGAACGGAGAATGTGTGCTGCATGGTAACATTTTTCACATGTCATTCAATATACGTTTATCACAATGTGTCAAGACGGATGCAGGAACCTGTATGGTGGACCATCCTGGATTGGAGCCTGTGTGCCTGAATGTGTTCTCCCTGCAGAATGCGTTGAATATTTACAGAGCTGAACATGGTGGACTACAGTTGAGGCAAATAGAGCAGTGAGTGGTTTGTTTGTTTTGACTGAAATTGTAAAACGAATGCTAATATTGTTCATGGAAATAAATACTGGTGTATATGGCTTTATGCAATCTTTCATTCTGTCATTGTACATGTACTATTATATTATATACTACACAGCCATGGCATAACACACCCATGTGTACGACAAAAAGGTCCACACACACACACCTTATGCTTTTGAAATCAGAATATTCTTTACCCATCCAAACATGAATAATCACGACACATTTTGATATCAACTTGGAACTTTATTGTCAAAATCAACGGTTAAAAAAACCCATAAAAAAAAACTGAATGTAGCCTACTTGTATTTTGTATAAATGACACTAAATATTTGTACAGAAGCTTTGTGAGCTGGTGCTGGGGCTTCCTTGGACGCAGGATCAGAGTGGTGATTCCGGCCTGCGTTGTCCTCAGGATACGCAGGGAGTTTCCTGATCCGTGAAATGTCGATGTTGGGTTCAGACAGCAGCCAAATTGAACCGTGTAGCATACCAGGCGATGACCTCCTCCCTGTCAGGTCGCTCATAATGGTGCAGGGTCCGCAAAGACTTGGTCGAAGATGAGGTCCATCAAGTTGGCCACGTAGGGCTGTGCAATGGTAAAAAAAAGCACAACAAAAAATGTGGTTTAGATTAGTATATGCATGTAAAAAACTGAAACTTCTTAGCAAAGCTCTCTATTTAGCAAAGCTCTCTATTTAGCAAAGCTCTCTATTTAGCAAAGCTCTATTTAGCAAAGCTCTTTGCTTAGCCTTTTCCAATCTGAGTTAGTTTTGAACCGTAACGTGCATGCTGTGTTTCTGACTCACTACAGGTGATGTGTTGGAGAGGGGCTGAGCTCAGTAGACTGACTGTAATGAGTGCTAGCCACTAATTAGCCTGTTGCTAGAGGTAAGGCCTTGTCAACAACAACAGACCAACGGGGCTTTAGCTCAGTTTTACTCGTGGTGTGTGTCCTCCCTCGCATACACACACAGTGTTGTATCCTAACACACCCCCATTTATATTCATGTGCGCAAACAAGTAAACACACAAACGCTTTTACATATAACGCTGCAGAACACGGCATGTCTCATTAGCGTAGCGTAGCTTACAGATCGATGATATCTGATCGTTCTTACAGACTACAATCACAAAAGCGTTTACATATAACTCTGGAAAAAACGGCACTTGCCTACAGAAGATTACGTTTGTTATTATAACTTACTCAATAGGATTGTAGAGGATACAAAATACTAATAAATAGGAGAATAAATACTTGTGTTATCGCCTAGGGCGTGGCTTTACAGCCTTCACACAGATCGCCCTTACGGCAGTATGTCTGAACATGTTAGCAAATGCCTGATAATTCAAATGACAAAGCAAAGACTGCGGAGCGTACAAAATAAAATGCTACAAAAATATATAAACACCTAACCGATTACTATTTGGGTTTGAGGCGACATTGATACGGCGAAGCTACATGCTACATGCTACAAGCTAGAGATAGCTTTATCAGGAAAAACACCGCTAAATAAAAACTTACAGCTTCAAAATTGGATGTGTCCTCACTGGCCTGGTCCCGGATGGTTGGTATTGATCCCGGGTTTAGCATTAGTTTGGAGGCATATCCGTGTTGGACTTGAGAGAAGTTAATAAACATGTCCATGGTAAAATGTTTGGAACACACAAACAGAAATCTTCCGTGGTCTTCTGGCACATGTCCCTTGTAAATGAAGTCTAGCCACAGATTCATTTCTTTTTCCACTGATGGCATTGCATGCAGTCCCCTGTCCCGAGTCTTGCAGCCAACAACAGCACAACGTTTAACTGGCTTAGACATCCTGGCCAGAGCAGGCAAAACACAGATGTGGGTTGATTTAGCCTGCCGATAGCCTATATGCGAATGAGAGGTTTGGCAATGCACGTGGCCGTGGCTCATTCCCCTGATAGGTGGAGAGTTGACCAATAAGCCGAGGACTTCTCTGTGATGTAGAAAAGTATTGAAATCTGGATCCGTTTTTTTCAGATCCGTTGCAGCCCCTTTTTTTTAGAGATTTGGCGAAGGAGGAAAAGAGAGAGGGTTGTGTTTTCTGACACTTGGTGAGTTCCCTGGAACACCGGGGACACATATTCATGTATAAAAGACGTACAAAGGTGCATTTTGCATGATAGGTCCCCTTTAAGTGATGTATTCAAGCGTGCAATGTTTTGAACAGACATCCCCAGTCACCTCATTGTCATTTTGTAGTCCTCGCTGTACGCATCCGGATATCGGCATCACTAGCACAACCTCACAGACTGGTACTGAATGTGCATCAAAGTGTTCCTATCCAGCCAAATATACCAAATGATGAATGTAAACGACAGAAGAAGCGATCGAAATGTGTATTTCCTGGTTATTCGACAATGGCTAGTTCCTTAATAGGATGCTGTGCATTTAACTCATCATCTCATTCATTCTTCATTACTTTAGACTTTTCCCTGGACACTTCGGAAGAGGTGGACCAAGACCAAAAAGAGGCCAAAAAAGATTTGCACATCCTCCAAAACCCAGGATGGTAAAAAGTGTGAAACTCAGTGTTGTCGCTCTGGCCATCAATTAAAACTCCAAATGCAAGCACCGAGTTGAAAATGGCCTTGGCAACAGATGTGCGCTAATCCCAGAAGATGCTGACCATAGTGAGGTAAAACCAAGTTTTAATTATTTGTTATATAAATTGGAATGCATTTAATCCATAAATGCTCTAAACTATTTGCATTCTTACATTCAGATCCGTGCTATCTTTGAAATGGAGTTTCCCAAGCTGGAGTCCCTCAACGGAGATTGGCTGTTACAGGTAGAGGTGTTATATTAATATCGGGATCACATCATTATTTTGTACTACATTTAAACAATGTTAACCAATGTATTCACACATTTTATTTTATTGAAGGTGGCAGTGGCCAAAGAAATCTTACGGTAATTACTCCAGAACTTGAAGGGTATACTGGAACTCAACTGAAGAATGTCTCCAGCGCAGGAAAAATGACCCTCTACATTGTCCCTCAGCAAGCACATCTGGATGATTCTCCACTGCCTTTCAATGCTACATAATTTTCCAAGATGCCAAAGTCAACGTGTCGCAAATGGACGGAGCATGCCACTCCAACTCCTCGGCATACATTTGGAGGAGTGCAGAGACTATGTGAGTTGATAAGCCTACATTTACTTGAATAAGCCAAAACCTTTTTTTTGCATGTATGGCATATTAAGCTGTCTAACAGAAGTTACATTAATTTCTCCCTTGTTCTGACAATGTACCCAATAAAAAGAGTTGTTAAATAATAGTGAAGTCACGTTGTAATAACAATAACTCATCTCTCTCGAGTTTTCCTTTTGAAATTTGCCAAAAGCCACTGTGTCAATGTTGTCCTTCTTGGGTTCCCGTCCGGAGTTGTCCAATATGGCGGACCATCTCGCACATGCGCACTGCAGATTGGGCAGAGTTGCAGATCGGGTAGTGACAATGGGTCTTGCTCGTTCTTTCGCTTCCCGTCTGATGAAAGGACCAGGAGTGGCTGGATCAAGTTAGCTACCTAGCTAGTAGCTAGCACGTTAGTTAGCATTACAGCCTTGTCATTTTTATTAGCCTTAATATGAAGTAACATTAAGTAACCCAACATGTTAAACAGTAAGAGTAGTAGTCATATTTCGTGAACCCTTTGAAGAGTACTGTCACCGGTGTGATCATTCTATAATACACAATTTAAGCCCAGGGGAGAAATGCTAATGCTACATCGGCGATCGCCGATCTTTTCTACTTCATGCTATCTGCACAAATGGTTGACATTAAACATTAAAAAGACCAGGCAGTTCAGACAGAATCAAAGGAAGGCAGGCAGCTTTGCATGACATTCTTCTGGACGTGTTTCATTGTGGTGATAGTGAGGGTAGTCAATCCTTTTGTTGACAAGACAGTGGTGACGGCCATCTTAGTGACGTGTGTTGTTCTGCGAGAGCAGAGATGTAGTTCATTGAGCGTTTCACACAAACAAATGTGTTACTTCACAGTTTTACGACCCATTTTTTTTTACTTGCAAAATTATCTTTTCAATTGACAAACATCTACATGTATGTGTAATTCGTGGCACAATTCAAACGGATCGAAAGATAATCTTTCTCTCTCCATTGACTTCAATTCATCATTTTCGAAATAAGGTCCCATGGAGGTCCACTGGAAGGGGAGGGACTTCGCCACTCTATTATAAAATATCTATATGTTGTCCATCCGTTCTTGAGGTATACAAAGAAAAGAACATGCTTTGGTGTGCCTATTTCCCAAGACAGACTGAACCTCTCAACCAAAATCTGTGATAAATGGATACATTGTTGATGAGATATGAGCATTTCTGTCTAAGCCACACCTTTTTGCTAATGTTGGAAATGTTGAACCCATTGACTCCAGAATGTAAAATGTTTTCACCAGTCCTGGCAGCTGTGTAAAATGTCGCTACATGAATGGCGTTGTAAAGCCCTGGAAAACAGGTTGAATGCGCAGACCAAGAATTATAAGAATAATAGTTCTGCGAAGAACAATAGGTCTTCGCACAGGCAATTTATCATGGGCATACATGCTAATGTACTGTACTTAAGGGGAGACTGACACTAAAGGTGAATACAGGAACATGTGTATCTAATAACGTCATCACAATCGCAAAACATTGATATGCAAATTAGGCGTTAACAAGGCCTAATTAAAATGCAGACATTTGCATGCAGTTACCAAGGCATTGCAGGTGAAAAGGATAAAACAAAAAACATATCACCTCACTGTGAGGTGATATGTTTTTCCCCAGATAGTTACTTACGTCAAGTCAGTATTTCCCCCTGAAATGTTTAAATATGCAGATTATCTTTAAATCTATAGATTAATTCAGACATGCAGTAAAACACCATTTATATGTGTTTTTTGGAAGTTTTTTTTCCCATTAGAGTGAAAGAAAACATGGAAGCAAAATAACCCAATTTACAAGTACATGAAAAAATGATATTTTTGCCTGAAATGTCCTTAAACAGTAACTTCATCATTTAGATTTTTGGCTGCTCATTTAATAACTATTAATTGTACTATTTTGTTGTCTGCTCTTGTGCTTAGTGAATACTAAAGAAAACCATTGTCTCTGTGTTAGCTGATCATTTTGTAGAATTCTGTTGAGTATTAAAGAACCCATGTCATGCTTTTCCGGTTAGTACCCGTCCCCTTGTGTGTTATGAAGGTTTTCATGAATGTAAACGGTCTGCAGAGTCAAAACCCTCAAAGTACACCCTGTAGCGAGTAAAACTCTAACACAGAAAATACCTCCCCAAAACGCCTCGTTGGAGTTACGTCATTGTCCATTTGATTCTTCCGGGTACGCATGATGTCAACCGTAACCGGAACGAAATGGACCAATCCGTGGAGCCGTTACGTTGCGTCCGCGGAGCCTTTACGTTAAGCCCCCCGCTGATTGGTCCAATTTGACCAATCCACGGACTTCCTCACACACTCGGTGCAGGCAGCTCTGCTGGTCTCTCCTCCCTGGCTGCAGGCTGAGAACAGACAGTTGGGATCGCGGCGAAATTCTCTCTGCAGACCCATTCTCACAGCGTCTATCAACCTGTTTCTTACTCAATATCAAGCCACACTTATTGTTTTACTTCGGCTGCGACTTTGTGTGTGCTCAGGGTGAGTTTGGCTGTGTTTGGCTGTGTATCGATAAACAAGGAAACAACACCTCCACGGAGCTCAGCGCGATTCACAACGTCCCGACCAATCAGAGCACACTGTGCTCACAGGGAGGGGGGGGCTGGAGCTACTGGAGCTACAACGAGCCGTTAAAGGCAGAGAGTGAAATTCAGTGAATACACGTAGTTTACAGAGATGCTGTTTGAGAAACCAATGTGAGTTTGGAACATTGCACAATATAAATCTATTCTAGTCGACCTCAACAATGGAATTATGATCAGTGGAAATGGCCATGACATGGGACCTTTAAACAATTGCGTGAGTGTAAGGGTATTCAAATAAATTGGTCAGTAAGTGAGAGATGTGCAACTATATTTAACTTTTTGTTTTAAAATTTTTTTTTATAAATTATTATGGGATGTGCCCTTTTTCTCACTTGAGCTCCCGCCCCCCAAAATGTCTGTGCATGTCCCTGGAACCGGATGACTTCGGGCCCCGCATGTTGCCCCTTTCACACCAACGTGGTTCCAGGGCCGGTTCGGAGCTTGAGCCTCATAAGCACAGTGTTTTCCTGTTCACGCCGCAGCGGAGCCGGCTCTTTTCCCCGAAATCCGTTTCTTACCAAGCTCCAAGAAATTGTCGGCCTGGCGGCAAAAACCACATGCTTCACGCTTACGTCGGAGGGGGCGAGATTAACCTGAGCTAACAGTTTATGGAGAGTACGGCAAATAAAAGTTGAAACAAGCAGTAGCGCTGAGCAAAGTGACTAGAACGCAACCACACACTTTAAAAAAATCACACTTCATAAAGTCAGGCAACACTAACCAGGCTTCGTGTGATTCTGTGTATGCGTACCTTACCATCCGTTTGCTTTTGTGTCGCTGTGATGCCAAACAGCGTCAATTCATACTGACACACATTCACTTGGAATTGTGGATATTTATCAGCTGCTTGTGTGACAGTCAGACAGTGAATACTTTACAGCGGCCGCTGCTGTGAGTTAACGGGAGAATAAACTCCAGTGGACGAGCAGCACTGCAGCGGTCGGTAAATGCAGCTGAAACACATTAATAAACAATGAAAAGTATAAGGTTGGAGAAGTAGTTATTTAATTTAATCTGGCTTCGTATGATTAAAAGTAACATGATCATCGACCATTGTTGTTGTTGTGAGCGAAGCACGGAGCTAGAACGGGAGCTGCGTTGGTGTGAAAGGGGCAACAGTCACAGACTATGGCTGTGACTTGTGTGTGACTGACCCGAGCTTGCGCCTCGTCGTTCCGATAGCTCCGCCCCTTCGCTCCAAACCCCCCCCCCACATCCACAGGTGAAAATTACTTTAGCGACACATTCATTGTAAGAAGTGTAGCAAAAGTCAAGGCAGCAGATTCGTCGATTTATACTGCCACAGAGCCGATTCGTCAAGTTGTAGTGACTGATTTGAGAGGTTGTAATAACCAAGTTGCAGCTGTAATGGAAAATATATTTTAAAAATATATTTTTTTCTGCAAGTGAACATTTCATGACGAACTTCATTTTTTTTGTACAAGCTACAAAACTTTTTTTTTCAAGTGTAAATGTATGCACACAAGCTCAGATTTTTTTTCTGCCTGTGCTCACATCAGGTTTTACAACCTCTCGCATTTTGCACCATGTCTACCTTCATACGTAGCCCCCGCCGGCCGGGATCATGAGGCTTAACAGGTCAAAAGTGTACATGAACATAGTCATTGAGTAGATGTACCTGATTACATTGTACCCCTGGTAAAGAGGACACTGACAGTACTAGGGATTGACAGTACATCATGAGATGTAAGAATTATAGCCCATAACAAGGTTGTATAGCTTACACATTCCTCTCTACATTAAGTTGAATGTTTTCTACTTCTGTTTGTAATGAGAATTCTCAACATGTATTTGCTTTGAAAGTACAAGCATCCCTGTTCTTGAAAGGGCCAGCTGTCTAACCTAATCGCACAGATGGGACCGCAAGGTTTGCAAGGCAACATGTTTGGAGGGATTACTTTGTGGAGGAAAGTTGTTTTAGCTGAGTGATTGGTGAGAAGCAGAGTGTAACAGATGATAAGAGGATAACCCAGAAGACCGATGACTGGCAGAACACAGGTTTCTTCTGAAGGGAAACAACATCACCTTCCCTGCATTTACTCACAGTAAACGTAAAGCCCTCTCTACTTGTATTTTCAGCACATCATAAATTAAGACTAGATCAAGCGACTCTTCATAATAATAATAATAATATATTGGATTTATATAGCGCTTTTATAGTACCCAAAGACGCCTCTTCAGTGCCAAATCCATCAGTGATGTCTGGGATAATCATGCGTGTTGGACAGAATGGTTAGCAAACAATAAATCCGCAAATTCTAAACCTGCCGATGAATGTCCTGGCCAATGGACAAACGGACTATCAAATATCACACAGTATAACATACTTTGCTCGAGCATAAACAAGAACCATGAACACAGAAGAACAAAAGCAACAAGACTACACATCTAGTGATGATGACAAGAGAAGAAAGAAGCGATGAAAGCCAGTGTTAGTAAAAGGAATGATAGAAATACATGGAAACACCCCGAATACTAAAGCCAAATGATTTTGGACCCCTGATGAATAACATTCTCACCAGTAGGGCTTTCTAGTCCCCCAGCTGCAGTGTCTCCTCCTCGCCCGGGAGGGGCAGTAGCAGTTGTAGTACCGTTTGCAGTACCAGTGTACTTCTTCCGACCACTGTACTCAGTGCTGCTCTCGTCGTCCAGGACTGTGGTGGCTCCTGACTGGATTCCTGAGTCTGAAGCGTAGTAGGTCTGCTGCCATTCTGCCACCTTCACCACACTGTCCGTCTCCGTCACTGCAGGGAACAACACGTGACTCTCATCAGTACTAATACAACCACTACTCTATTGCTACTTATACTACTGCTACTACTGCTGCTATAGCTAACCTACTAATGGGACGGAATAGCTAAATCTGTAGGGACTTGGCTCTGGAACCAAAGGGTCGGCAAACGACCAAAATATAGAGTGTGGAGCTGAAGAGGTGCCAGTCCTTGCCGAGGTGTCCTTAAGCAAGGCAGCAAACCCTCACCGCTGTATGACGCCAACCATTGGCAGCCTCTCCACTCTGACACCTCTCCACTCATGCATGAAGTAAAGGTCCTGTTTGTTCATGTGTAGTGTATGTGTTATGTAATGAAAATAAAACCAGACAGAAAAATGTAATTTTGTTGAGAGGATTAATACAATTACATTTAACCTTAATATTCAACCCAGTCTCACGGCATTTCGTGTTCACCAAAACGATTTTTAATCTATTGATTCGTGCTCACCATCACGATGTCCCCCTTTTTTTCGTGTTGCACAGCACGATTTTAAAAGCAATGTATTTCTACTGCCTGCAGCACGTCTTTTTCTCCGGTCGGGTCGTGGAAGACCGGAAGCTGTGTGGTTCATAAAAACATGTTCTTACTCAATATCAAGCCACAGTTATTGCTTTTATTTTAAATCGTATATTTTTGGACTTTTGTTGTCGTCTGTGAGGAAAATAAATGGGGCTCAGAGCCTCAGGATACTGAAATCTGTATTTTTAAATATTTTTTTCCTTCTAATTTGTTATTCTTTTCAAAATAACACACTGTTATTTACTCACCAATAACACACAATTATCCTTGCTTTTATTTATTGGTTTAATTCCATAATCTCGGGCTTTTTTGGTGTCCGTCAGGAACTGACTTTGAAAATAAAAATAACCGGAAACAGACGTAGGCCTGTAAGGGACATTTCGAGCATCATTGCGATTGTCAACATTTCGGAGTTTAGGATGGCCGAAGACACTACACTACCCATAATCCCCAGCTATCGTTTAGGACTACAGTTCCCGTAAGATTACGCAGAGCGTCAAACAGCTGTGTGAAATGGAACGAAACCACGCCAGACTATCCAAAACTGGAATCGAACGCCCCTCCAGAACTACACATGCTGGCTATTGTGTTTCGCAAAATGTTCTATGGGACGTCTCGACTGAACGTTTTCGTTTTTCCCACAATTAGAAGTTGCCATTATTAAACACATTGGTGTTATCAAATGTAAAACATATAATTAATAAATGGGTGAAAATCACTTGTGTCCATAATACACAGCATTAATATATACCCACATGACAGCTCATTGCTACTTTGTAATTCTACTCCACTACAATTCAGAGGTTAACCTAGTATTTTTACTCCACTGCATTTATTTGAGTTACTTTGCAGATTCTGATTAATGATGTGAAATATAAACAACCCTTAAATCAGACTTTAGTTACACCTGAGTAAAATTCAGGTAAGGTGATTGTCAAGTGCCAACAATCAGGAGAGATATTTGATAGTTGGTGCTTGAGAAGACTAAACATGTATCTGCAATTGACATGAATGGAAACGAGTAATAAAGTATATTCATTACTCGTTATTCTCTACTAATAGTTCATTAAAGACTGTATATTATGGCTATTTTGCACATCCCTCTCAAGATTTTCAAAGGTTTATTGACATATCATACACAACTACGGTGTAGTTATGCAATGAATGAAACACTTGGGTCACAGGTTCCTCAACAGTGCATTACAAGACATCTATCAATATGTGTGTACCTCCACCATTAAACTGTCATATTCTGCACATTTCTTATTCTATCTACATACATAAGAGTATAATTAATGTGTATAATATCAGTTAAAATAAGTGCTTCAACATCGTTAACATTGCAGGAAAGCAATATATTAGACGTTAAGTACTTTGTCAGGCTTAATATTTATCTGTAGATAGTTACCCCCAAAGTTTTGTAATTATTTAAATGAAGACCTTAACCTAAAGTATTATTTAATGTTTAAATAAAGGTTAATTCGTTTTTCTGTTTTGCACATCCTCCTATTAATATCATTGTACATCCTGCGGTCGTGGCGAAGTCTATAGGGACTTGGATTGGCAACTGGAAGGTCACCAGTTCAAGTCTGAGGTGTCCCTGAGCAAGGCATCGCTCCACTGCTCCCCGGGTGCTGTTCAAAATGGCAGCACACTGCTCCTAATGGGTCAAATGCAGAGACACAATTTCCCCACAAGGGATTAATAAAAGTCCATCTTATCTTAAACTGTTTTATTGTAGAAAAAAAAGGTCTTCTCATCAGGGCTCTCTAAATAAAGAACTACGGCAGATCTGTAATATGTAATGAAGCCGAACCGTGTATTACAATGCCGTTATGTGATGACTTTCAAAGAGAAAAGCAAGCACACTCGGAATTAAGTATTATTTTATTCTCTTAAAATGTTTTCCGGATTTCATATCATATAAACACCAAATCCCAGCATGCATTGCGGCTAAAACATCCAATAAACGAGCTTAAAACCATAGCTGAGGATCTCGGGTAATCGCTCGAAATGCCTACGTCTGTTTCCGGTTATATTTATTTTGAAATTCAGTTCCTGACGGACACCAAAAAAGCCCGAGATTATGGAATCAAACCAATAAATAAAAACAAGGATAATTGTGTGTTATTGCTGAATAAATAACAGTGTGTTATTTTGAAAAGAAAAACAAATATTTAAAAAAAGATTTAAAAAATACAGATTTCAGTATCCTGAGGCTCTGAGCCCCGTTTATTTTCCTCACAGACGACAACAAAAGTCCGAAATTATACGATTTCTAATAAAAGCAATAATCGTGGCTTGATATTGAGTAAGAACATGTTTTTATGAACCACACAGCTTCCGGTCTTCCACGACCCGACCGGAGAAAAAGACGTGCTGCAGGCAGTAGAAATACATTGCTTTTAAACTTGTGCTGTGCAACACGAAAAAAAGGGGCAAATCGTGATGGTGAACACGAATCAATAGATTAAAAATCGTGTTGGTGAACACGAATCAATAGATTAAAAATCGTGTTGGTGAACACGAAATGCCGTGAGACTGGGTTGTAATATTACCGCTACTGCTTCAGCTGCCATACTACTTCTATTACTTTGAGTGGTACTAAAGTGACAGCTACTGCTACAGCCTTGCTACTACTACTACTACTACTACTACTACTACTACTACTACTACTACTACTACTACTACTACTACTACTACTACTACTAGCTAAAGCAACTACTGCAAGCTCATGCAGGTGTGTGTTGTTAATCTAATTACCACAGTAAACTGTGTGTAAAGCTGTTTTCAATGCATTTAATGTCTCCTGGGTTAAAAACCCATTGTAGCCAACGACAATGGGTTGGTTAATAAGTATAACACTACCAATTACTCTGCATTATGGCCGGTTGATTAGGATTTGTGGTCGGCATTGAATCATAGTAATGTGCACAATAGAGATATGAAGTGTGAATAAAATATGAACTGTTCTTAAAGTCTTGGTCCTGTTATCATCTGAGAGTAATCAAACAGATTAATATTGAAGAGTCAGAAGCAATCTGTTTTTGCTTTTGATAGGAAATATTATTATATTATTATTCTGGTTAAACTTTTAAAAATAATGGAAATATCTGGCTGCAGTGGTGACACTTACTTTGCATGGACATCATCTCCACCCGATGGTACCTTCACTGACCTCTGACCTGCAGAGAAAGAGAGGAAATATTATGTCTGCAAACAGGATCGCCCGCAGACTCAAACTAATCCTTCTCTGGAGGATTAAGGCTTTACTCAGAATATTATGCAAATCATGTTAAAGAATTAGTTATTCTCCCATTCCTCCAAGAATTACAACTAAATACTTTGCAGTGCATCATGGGGGTAATCGTGCTTTTGCACAGATGAGCTTCCACTCACATGTGCACCATTTCACTTATCATTTCATTTACTTCAAAGTGTACACTTTTGTCTTTAAATACATGTTTTGCACACAAACTTAAGACAGCTTTTATATACTAAACGTTACTCTGTATGTATATACCCTCTCTGTATCTACTCCTGTTGTGATAAGACAATATGTATTGCATTCCGCCAAACACTGCCTGATGAGCTGCTGCAAGTTACACAGATGTCAATGTTGTGAGTCATATCAAAACATTGAGAGCTGCTTTATCCAACTCCCAGGAGCCAGGGCTGGTGAAAGGTCATAGCATCTCATCATCCCTGCCAAGAGCACTTCACAGACCCCAGAGCAACATGGGAATTCACCCTAACTCTCAGAGAAACATGAAGTGTGTGTGTTGTCACAGTACACACAACATTTTGCTTCACTCAAGTGCCGCAGATCCATCCGTGAGATGGATGTAAGGAGAGATCAAGATTGGTTTGCAGGAGTAAGTCTCCTAAAACTTCTGAAATAAAAGCTGACAAGACCATGTTTCACAAACAATCTTTGCCGTGCTAAAGCTACACATGATGCTCAATGCTTCCAGCACAGATTTTTCACATTAAAAGCCTAAACGTTTCAGAAATATGTTTGCACAGTCAAGGGTCTATGCAGTTTATATAGATATTTAACCATTATATAGTGATAAAGGAGCCAGCTTGCCTGTTGTTGAGATTAGGCTGTGGTGATGGAATTCTTGCTCTGTACATTTTATTTGATAAGGCTGACGATGATAAGCCTTGATTCATGTTGCGTTCTGGGAACACGGTTTAACTAAAGCTCATATTAACGTTATTGTTTAACCCTCCTGTCGAGTTGGGGTAAAAGCTGACCAACTAACAACTTTCATCAATCATAAATGTTGTGTTTTTGAAGAATTGTCGACTTTTTAGAGACATCAAGCAGTTTAAATAATTTAAAAATACTTGTTCTGATATAAGGCATTCTCAAAACTATCCGTCTGTCAAACATTTAAAAATGTAACATTCTCTGACTGAACATCGTGTCCTAATGTAATGTTATCGTTCATCAGATGTAATTGTAGTGTTACAATACACTATTACTGGTGGAGCTTGTGGAGTGCCTTACAACACACAGTTCAATAGGTTGGTCTGGCTACAGCTAATTCAAGTCTTTCAATCTAAATTAACTTTAAACATTTTCAAGTGTTGTATTTTTGTAATATCCAAAATTATAATAATTTCAGGTCAAAAGAGGTGGAAGAGCAAGGTTTAAATCACCGATAACACAAATATAGTCTTACTTAGAACAGGAGATAGTGGTGCACTTTGGCCAAAATAAGTTTTACAAAAAGTCCCTCAGGGCTTCCATAAGAAGGTGTGTACACGTGGAAGTCATTTTCAGCACTCCCCAATGTGGATGAAAAAGCTCCGTGTGTGTGTGTGTGTGTTTAGTGCCTATGTTTAAATGAACAGTGAACAGTAGAAATACGGCAGATACAGATGTTTCTCTGTGTGCATCCTTGCTGATTACATTACTCAATGGTTCGTTTTGTTGAGAATCTTGACACTGAACTGAGCGAGAGTACCGGCCTGAACAACCTGCGTATCGCGCGAGCACATAGAGGTCTCGGTCCCAACCCTGCTGAGACTGCCACCCCCAGATCCACAGTTGTGAGGTTTCTGAAATATACCAGTAAAGAGGAGATTATCCGTGTGGCGTGGAGAAATAGCATCACCGTAGACGCCTTGAGCCTGTTTTGTAGGTCTCAGGCTCGAAAATGACATTCCCAGAACAAATTACTATAACTTCACTTCTAAAAGGGGTGCCGTGCATATGTCCTCCACACTCACGCCGTTGAACAAGACTGTTGTTACAGCCATGCCACATGTAGAGTGTGCACGGACCCCAGTGGGGAAGGCTCCCCCGTTTTCGCCGAACTGCATTGTGGGAAGCAAAGTGGAGATTTCCAGGCATCTCAGGATTCAAAAGTTGAGCAATGTTCAACTTTTGAATCTTCTGGAGCTTTCGGTGGAAGCGTCAGCCAATCAAATCATATGCCAGTACAAGCTCTAGCCAATCAAACCGCTGCTTGTGTGTCAGGGGCGGGAGATTCATGTGATTGGTTGTTGGCCGAGCTTCAGACACGCCCACAAGCTTTTTCCAAAGCCGCTGTGTGGACGTACCGTTGGTGTCGCCCCACTACGGTCACCCCGAATCAAAAGGCAACTCGGGCACACTTGCACACTCTCTTGGCCGAAGTGAGCCTGTTAAGCCCTGAGCCTGTTTTTCAGGTCTCAGGCTCGAAAATGACATTCCCAGAACAAATGACCATATCTTCTAAGGGTTAAATTAATAATCTTTGTTCTCAAAGTAATGATAAACCTGTGAGTTGGATATAGAAAAGTCAGAATCAATATAGATGTTTTTTATTTTCAAGAAAATTCAGATTGAACATAGTAACGGTAAATTATAGTGTCCGTCCAACAATTATTTTTTACTTATAGTGAAAACTACCCTTGGATGATGGTAAGGTAGACTAAAAGCTTTAGAAATCCAAAGTACAACATGTAATAAGTACCCTGTATCAAGATTGATGCAAAACAAGTGACCTTTTTAGAGAGGTTTAGCAAAAAAAATCCACCTCTGAGGTGATTTGGGTGGAAATAGGCATTTTTACCGTTTGAGCCAATAGAATTGAAGGGGAGTTTTCACATAGACACCAACGTTAATACAAAAAGGTGGGGGCTTTGCGCATATAGTGTTGCATGAGAGTGAAGCTATCTCTTGCTCTGATATCTGGAAACGGAAAAGCAGGGTTTATTGCTTATGGATTATCAGAAATCATTTCAAAGGGACACAGACCATAGACTGTATATAAAAATGGACGTAGGGTCAGTGACGTCACCCATAGGATTCTGCAGACTTGCCGACAAGCCCTTAGTAGGCGGAGTCGGCCACTAACAAATATTAATGTTTGCATGACATTAGTTATTTATATTTTGATATCACTTAATTATACGTTTAATGCATTTAAGTCAAGCTAAGGTACATGTGATGGTAGCTAGTTAGTGCTCTTACCTGTGAGGCCTCCTCCAAACAGCATAATAACCAGACTGTATCATTAAAACTAAGTACCAGTTCTAGATCCTTGACTTTAGACAAACAATTCAAAAGACAACATGTATTTAAAGACCAATCTTTATTTGAAGGTGCCTCTTAACCTGAGATATTAGTTATACAGCAATAGTATTGACAATCTAAAAAAACTGAGCAACTCAACAGTCAACTTTATGTTTCTTATTGTCTAAACAATTTATTATTTTCATTTCCCCCCTCTCATATTCAGTGTGGACGGATTGAGACAGCGTGGTGTCCAGAGAGCTGCAGAGACTTCAGGGAGAAACCTCCGTGTGATGGACGTCCTGTCTGTTGGTTTGGAGAGGACTGAGGGTCTTTCCTCTGTGAGGAGGACCAGGCCTGATGGAGGAGCCCATGCTGGGCAAAGCTGATACCAACTGCACAGGCCTAGTCTGTCACTTTATTTGACTACATGTGTTCACTTATACATTTAATAGGTGTACACCTTCTGTCCATATGTGCTTTTTATTTAAAACATTTGATTAACTTTTGGTTCACATTTCAATAAATTGTATTTGTATTTGCATTCCTTTTGTCCATTATTCTTACTGAAAATGTTATATTACACATTCACATCTGACTGAAGATTGGCCCCATTTATCTGTGATGTTGCAAACTCTGCGGCACAAGGCACAGGTGATGTGAAGCTCATAAAGTGAGGCAAATAGAAATAATCAGCTGATGGAGTGTAGATGTGGAAATAGCTGCATTCGATCAGCTGACTGTGTTTACAATAAAACTAGTTTCTTAGTAAATGTCCTGTACTGGTCTTAAAATCTCATAACATCAGCTTTTAATGTTCCTCTTGGATGTTCTTCTTGACCCTCAGAGAAGGAGAACATGTCGTGTCTTTCAGGCATGTCCTTTCCTAACAAAAATGACAGGAAACATAAAACTTATTATTGCAGAACAAGTGTGTTATTTATGAAAGCGGTGTAAATGTGTGTTTAGGGGCTGTTGATATCATTATTTTGTAATTGTAATTTTTTGTTTTTTTTTCAACAGTGAGCTACAAAGACAATCAGATTATGAATGAACAGTATGAAGTTCATCGACATTGAAATATATGTTATCAAAATAATATTGAACTGTTATCAAAGCGTAGTGCATTTGTAGAAGCTTGCTCTGTTGTCTCACTGAAAGAATAACTTTTACCACGTTTTTTACAGACAATATTGAGAGATAAATAGTGGCAGTTCTCACTATGTGTTAAATATCTTTGCCTTCAATACATTAAATTAGAGAGCTGACAGTCATATTGCTTGTTAACGTCTAAATGTAACTTTTGGCATGGAAAAACCTTAACTGATGTGTAGGTGATCTAGTATTTAGTATTGTTTAATGGAATGTATATCAGTGTATTCAAGTCAATACTTCATTAATTTAAACCAATATCTTTCTTGATTCTTTGTACAGTAAGAAAAGAGTCTTTGTACCTGTGCTGAAGTTCACTGCTGTGAGGAGTCCAGCTCTGTCTCTCTCACTCTCTGGTCCAGCCTGTCTGCATCACCTGGACACTTTAAACAAACAGATGTATATGTAAAGTACCATGTGTACAAACAATATAACTGATTCTCTTCTGTTGAACATGTTGCATTGTGTATCGTCCGAGTCAGGGTCCTTTTTATTTTACTGTAACTTTGGAAGTTGTGTTACCAATGCTTACTGCTTATTTGATACCCATTTGGTAATGCAATTAATAAAAACAACAAGGTTTGGGTTCGTTCTTCAGATGACTGTGACGTTAACGTGTAAGCTCGATAATGAACTCCAGCTCAACCAACCATATTGTAATATCTAAGTAATCATCTTGAAATATGACATTAATAATTGTAATATACACACATCTTATTGTGAGGTTGATTTCACATACACTACTTCGACATGAGCTTGTCTACATACTTGAGCATAGCCAATTTAATTAACCTTAGCGATGCATACAGTTCCTCCTACCTACATAATAAAATATCTCTCTAAGTTACAAGGATGACCTTTTTTTATCAACCTCAAACAGAAGTGCAACAGTATTATCCCACTTAACGCTTAACACTTGTCTATTCTTTTTTAACCTTTATATATACAGTCTATGATTTTAACTTGGATGCTACGATTAGCATCGTTAGCACCGATGTAGCTACCACTAGCTTACACGCTAACCCAAGCCTTAACATTCATTAAAGGTGGAGTAGGTAAGTTTGAGAAACCGGCTCGAGTGTGCTAGAATTTGAAAATACATAACCGGAGAAAATCTGCCACTTCCTTACAGAGCCCCTCCTCCAACACACACGAACGCACACATGACCAATGAGGGCACGAGATAAGTTTGTGCCCCGATGGAAGGCTGACAGGGAGGTAGGTACAGCCAATCCGTTTAGCCGTGCCGGCTAAATGAATTGGTTGTACTTTTTACAGTATTACGGCTTCCACAGATGACATTTTTTTATGGAGTTTTTGTCAAAGCACTTCAGATATTCATTGCTATCGGGATGTTTAGAGCATTCCATGAGCCGGTTTCTGAAACTTACCTACCCCACCTTTAAGTAGCTGATTAAAATAATCAACACATAAATAAGTACTCGATTTTCACTTACCGCAAAACCGCATTCATGCACCGTCTGTTTTAACCACAGAGTGAGTCACAATAGTCCGAGATATAAGCATGAAGAACAAACAGCCACGCCGGCTTCAAGTTGTGTTTCCTGGATGAGCTGAGCAGGCAGAGTCCCTGTAGCTAGCTTCACGGAGCAGCTAGCGGAGAGACAAGAAGCTAGCAGAGAGAGAGCAAGAAGGTAGCAGCGAGACAAGAAGCTAGCAGAGAGACAAGAAGCTAGCAGAGAGACAAGAAGCTAGCAGAGAGACAAGAAGCTAACAGCGAGACGAGAAGCTAGCAGAGAGACAAGAAGCTAGCAGAGAGACAAGAAACTAGCAGAGAGACAAGAAGCTAGCAGAGAGACAAGAAGCTAACAGCAGCAGGCACTTGACAGAGCCGTCACTCAATGTGACCACGCCCTAATTTATGCAAACACTTTAAGACCTAATATAAATAAAAGGGTCGTGTTAGAAAACAATTCACTCACAGATCCATAATCATGAAGGTGGAATCTAACTATATCCATAATAATATGTCTGGAGCCAGGGGTAGAAACATGTTTTTTTCTGCTGTAAAGGTGGGCATTTTAACATGGGGGTCTATGGAAATTGCTCCTTTCTGCAGTCAGTCCCTATCGGCCAATATATGAACTGCAGTGTATTGGCTTCCCGGCTCTTCCCCAGAGTTTGCCGCTTGACACAGACACATTGGATTAACCTATGGATTAACTTCAGCTGCGTTTGTTATCGTTTTAATGCCATTGAAGACCACTTTTGACCAGAGAACGACCAAGGTAGGCCATGTTGCCGGTTTTAGCTACCTTGCGCCACATGTTTAGATGTCTGTTCTTGTTATTACCTTCGCAAGTTCTTATCATAGAGTGATAATGTATGTACCAAACGATTCTGTGTCATCTCACGAGGCGAATCGATTGGTTGGATGTGCAGAAAAGATAAATAATAAGGGTTTTATGAGTGAGTCTCTGTGCAGTAAAGGCTCAGCGTTAGCATTGTGTAAATTAAAATGATCAGTTAGATGACTTTCTTCCCGTTACATGGATATAAAACATTCATAGTTTATTAAATATTAAGATGCCCTCAGACACTGTTTCCTCAGGTGACTCGTTTGTCACCCCCGGTATTGGGGGGAAGGTGCTTAACAGGTCAGGGCAAGCAGCAGAGCTGTTTTCAATGATAGCGCCTTCAGGGAGGAGAGCTCCAGAGGCTCAAATGGTTCTGTGACCAAAGCCTCGAGAACCAACGGCAGATCCCATTGCGGGGTGGAGACATGCACCACTGGGCGCTGTCTCCTGACCCCCTGCAAAAAACGTGCCATAAGTGGTTGACTAAAGGCTGACTTGCTGCCAAATCCCTCATGGCAGGACGAAATGGCTGCTGCATACACCTTAACTGTGGAATGAGCCAGCCCTCTGTCCACCAGTATCTGTAAGTAGGTAAGAATAGAGCCCAGCGTGCATGACAGAGGCTCTAGACTCCTTTCTTCACACCACCGCTGGAATCCCGCCCACTTTGGCCTGTAACAAGCTGTGGTGGATCCTGCTCTTGCTGCCTGGATAGTCTGAATAACGTTGTCAGACAGCCCCACCTGTCTCAGCCTGTCCCTCTCAGGAACCAAGCCTGGAGAGGTTGGCCCAGAGTGGGTAACGCCCCTATTGCCCCTGCTTCCTGAGACAGCGCCCCCCAGACCTGAGGAATAGCCCAGGGCTGGCCCACCATCATCCGTGTCACCTCCTGATACTGCGGCGCAGAGCGGCTACCAGGATGTTCTCGTCTCACCCTCTCCAGGAGGGGGTAGAATGAGACGCAGTGGTGGAAAGGCGTAGAGCAGCTTTCTTTTTATTTTTTTGTTTAACAGTTTTTATTGAGATTTCAAAATCAGAAAACATATACATTCAATAGCATCACACCCCATCCCACCCCATCCCACCCCATCACACCCCATCCCACCCCATCACACCCCATCCCACCCCATCCCACCCCATCACACCCCATCCCACCCCATCACACCCCATCCCACCCCATCCCACCCCATCACACCCCATCACACCCCATCACACCCCATCCCACCCCATCCCACCCCATCACACCCCATCCCACCCCATCACACCCCATCCCACCCCATCACACCCCATCCCACCCCATCCCACCCCATCACACCCCATCCCACCCCATCACACCCCATCCCACCCCATCACACCCCATCCCACCCCATCCCACCCCATCACACCCCATCCCACCCCATCACACCCCATCCCACCCCATCACACCCCATCCCACCCCATCCCACCCCATCACACCCCATCCCACCCCATCACACCCCATCCCACCCCATCACACCCCATCCCACCCCATCACACCCCATCCCACCCCATCCCACCCCATCCCACCCCATCACACCCCATCCCACCCCATCCCACCCCATCACACCCCATCCCACCCCATCACACCCCATTCCACCCCATCACACCCCATCACACCCCATCACACCCCATCACACCCCATCCCACCCCATCACACCCCATCACACCCCATCCCACCCCACCCCATCCCACCCCATCCCACCCCATCCCATCCCACCCCATCCCACCCCATCCCACCCCATCCCATCCCGCCCCATAATCCCCTCCTCCTCCTCCTCCTCCTCCTGCTGCTGCTGCTCTTCCTCCTCCTCCTCCTCCTCCTCCTCTCCTCCTCCTCCTCCTCCTCCTCCTCCTCCTCCTCCTCCTCCTCCTCCTCCTCCTCCTCCTCCTCCTGCTGCTGCTGCTGCTGCTCTGCTCCTCCTCCTCCTCCTCCTCCTCCTCCTCCTCCTCCTCCTCCTCCTCCTCCTCCTCCTCCTCCTGCTGCTGCTGCTGCTGCTGCTGCTGCTCTTCCTCTTCCTCCTCCTCCTCCTCCTCCTCCTCCTCCTCCTCCTCCTCCTCCTCCTCCTCCTCCTGCTGCTGCTGCTGCTCCTCCTCCTCCTCCTCCTCCTCCTCCTGCTGCTGCTGCTGCTGCTGCTGCTGCTGCTCTTCCTCCTCCTCCTCCTCCTCCTCCTCCTCCTCCTCCTCCTCCTCCTCCTCCTCCTCCTCCTGCTGCTGCTGCTGCTCTTCCTCCTCCTCCTCCTCCTCCTCCTCCTCCTCCTCCTCCTGCTGCTCTGCTGCTGCTGCTGCTGCTGCTGCTGCTCTTCCTCCTCCTCCTCCTCCTCCTCCTCCTCCTGCTGCTGCTGCTGCTGCTGCTGCTCTTCCTCCTCCTCCTCCTCCTGCTGCTCTGCTGCTGCTGCTGCTGCTGCTCTTCCTCCTCCTGCTCCTCCTCCTCCTCCTCCTCCTCCTCCTCCTCCTCCTCCTCCTCCTCCTCCTCCTCCTCCTCCTCCTCCTGCTGCTCTGCTGCTGCTGCTGCTGCTCTTCCTCCTCCTGCTGCTGCTCTGCTGCTGCTGCTGCTCCTCCTCCTCCTCCTCCTCCTCCTCCTCCTCCTCCTCCTCCTCCTCCTCCTCCTCCTCCTCCTCCTCCTCCTGCTGCTGCTGCTGCTGCTGCTGCTGCTGCTGCTGCCACAAACTATTGCTCTAGTCATCTTGGTTTAAGGGGATCTGTAAACTATCGTAATAATTTAGGAAGGGGGTCCACATTCTTGTAAACTTCTGCACAGAGCCTTTTAGAGTGTACTGGATTGTTTCAAGTTTAAGGAAGTGCATAGTGTCTCTTATCCATCTAGTAACATTGGGAGGTGCTTGATCCTTCCAGGACAGGAGAATTAGGCGCCTGTCAATCAAGGAGGTAAATGCTATGACTGCCTGAGTTTTACCTTTCAGGTTGCCGGTTTCAGGGGTGAGGCCGAATAAAGCACGTACAGGATTGGGTGTGATGTCTTTTTGAAAGATCTTAGAGTATGCAATGAATATGTTGCCCCAGAATGAGCTGAGGTTGGGACCGGACCAGAACATGTGAATGTGATCTGCTGATTGACTGTTACAGCGAGGGCATGAAGGGTAGCTTCGCCAGCCTTGCTTTGGTAAAGTGAAATCCAAGAACAATGTTGAGTTGTATCAATCTGTGCCTAGCACATGGAGAAGAGGTCAAGAAGTCAAACACTTTCTGCCATTGATCGTCTGCCATTTCCTCACCAATGTCATTCTCCCAACGACTCCTGACATGTTGCAGAGATAAAGCGACGATATTGTTTATACTATTATAGAGAAGAGAGACCAGCCCTTTGCTACCCGGCAATAGTGAGAGAATATGATCAATTGCGTTGTTCATTGGGATGTCAGGGAAAGAAGATATGTTCGATGATCTATCCAATGCAGTGTTAAGCACGCAGTCCTCCTATTATCAGATTGTAGGTGTTATTACTGGGTAAGGTGGAGAATAGTTTGTTAAAGAAATGATGATCATCACTGTTTGGAGCATAAACATTGACCATAATAAAATGATAAACCTCCCACTTGTGTCAGCGATCACCTCCTTAGCTTGGAATGGAATGTCCTTATGTATGAGGATCGCTGTCCCCCTGGTGGAAAACCTGGCCAACCCATCCCCTCTTGAGAAACATAACGTGGTTGTTTTTCAGGTGAGTTTCCTCTAGAAAGGCTATGTCTGAGTGCAGCCGTTGCAGATAAGAGTCTATTTCTGTCTTTTCACCCAGCTGTTCATAACTTTAGTGTTTAAGGATACAAAGTGGATGGGCCGAGCTTGATTGCAGTTGGATGTAGTTGTCATATTCTAAGAGATTAGCGGGACAAAGAGTAAGAACAGAAGTGGAGCAGGGTAGGGCCGTGTGTGGGGTGTGGAGAGGGGGAAAGGAGAATGATGGGACAAGAGAGATAAAAAAGGAAAAAGAAGAAAAAGGGAAAACTAAACTGGTGGCATAAAATCCTCTAACATTGTGAAAAACAGCATCCCAGAGGGGACGTGGGGCTTGAACTGTGCACTTAATTGCCAGCTCAAAAAACACCTAACTTACACTAAGACTGTGTTGTCAATAGTAACAAAAACAGTATACAACATGTAACATTACATTGTGCAGAAGCCATGAAAGGCCGGTAATAACGATTGGAGCAATTAAAGAGTGTTGCCATATACAGGTGGGTATCATTCATAACAATAGTGGTAGGAAAACAGTATATAGGGAACAGAACATGCATATATTCACTGCTGTATAGACATGTATGAGTTTACCCCTATCAGTATGCACACGTGAGTATTTGCACGTCTCCGTGCTCCAGTGTCATAGCGGCCTAAGCAGGTATACTAAAGGAGCAGCTGTCCACTGTGTGGACCAACAGTGACATTTCAGCAGAAGTCAACGACTGTCCCGAGTTTAATTCCACACATAAAACGCTTGGCAAACATTGTTATAAGGTACCGACCATAATAATAATAAAGACAATATATCCAACCAAGAAAGACGAAAAGCATCTATAATATCAACCCAGTGATTTAACAGTTATTAGACACGTTTATGTGACAGGCTGTGAGGAGGACGCACCTGAACGGCCGCTGTGAAGAAAAGAGGAAACTTCTCCAGGCGAGTAGTTTCTGTCCGTTCTTGTCAGTGACCTGTAGTTTGGCAGGAAAACACATCCTGTATCCGAGCCCCGCATTTCTCATCTCCGATTTGACTGTGGCGTATGTGGCTCTTTTCTTTGATACCTCCACGCTGTAGTCCGGGAAAATGTGTATGTTGCATCCGCGGAATGAGAGCGGACCGGCCTCCCTCGCCAGCTTCAGGATGCGCTCTTTGGTCTGGAAGTTGTGGATCCGAGCGATGAACGGGCACGGTGTGTCGCTCTGCGTCTTGCGGGCAGTAGCTACTCTGTGCGCCCGGTCGACCGCAGGGGGGGAAGGCCACACGTTTCTGCCAGGAACAACTCTATAAAGGCGGTCGGCTGTGGGCCCTCAACTTTTTCAGGTACGCCAGTTATGCGGATATTATTGCGTCTCGATCTGTTTTCCAGGTCGTGCACCTTAAACTTGAGGCTCTCATTTTCCCTGGATAGGGCTGTGCAGGTGGATTCGACAGTTTGCAGTCTGGTCTCCATGTCGTTGAGTGCCACTTCCATGCCTTGGATTGTCTGTTCGTGCCGGTCAATGGTGGCACGGTCAGCCGAGAGTTGGACGGACAGTTTGAAATAATGCGCTCCTCCATTGAGAGGAAAAGTTTCTCCATGTCAGCTAGCGTTAGCGGAGCATGGTTAGCTGCATGTTCCTCATTTTGGCTAGCTCCCATGCGGTCCCCTGTGTCACTCTCATAAGATGCGTTGTCTGTAGGCTGACTGCTTCTTAGAAGGTTTCCCCATGTTCGTTTGTCTTTTAAACACGTTTGCACACGTTAGTTGTCATGATTAAGTGAGTATACTGTAATATTAGACAGGATTTCAACAGAGCTCTCCCGGGGTGCGACCTACTCCTCCATTAGTCAAACCGGAAACCCGAGCAGCTTTCTTGGCCATGGCTCGTGTGCAAACGCGTCCATCCCCAAAGGTGGATTGTCCTGCCAAGCCAGGAAAAACCATAGGGTACAGTGGCTGTTGCGCCGGTTGGCGAACAGATCCACCTCCGCTTTCCCGAACAGGGCCCAGATCTGGTTCACCACCTCCGGGTCAAGCATCCATTCGTCTGGCAGGGGCCCGTCTCTCGACATGCGGTCGGCCCCCCTGCTCTCCCCCCCCCGGGATGTGGAGAGCCTTCAGAGACAACATTCTCTGAGGCCCACAACCACAAGTTCTCTACTGTGCTCAACAAGGCGGCGGCGCCTATTAAGAGGAGTACAATGATATCAAAGGCAAAAAAGGAAAAGGCCCATATTATATTCTGCCAAGAAACTCCCTTAACGGATCAAGAACATGAAAAAAAATAAATAAATGGGTTGTAGGCATGCTTATTATTCATCCTTTAAAACAGGATGAGGGGAGTGGCTATGTTGATGCCAAATTCGGTTCACTTTGAACTTCTGTCAGAGACAAAAGACAAGGAGGGGAGGTTCATTATGGTTAACCTGTGAAGCCCGAGAGACCCCGTTACCGGGGCACTGCCGCAACATCTTGCAGGGAACAGTGTCTGAGGGCATGTTCATTTAATAAACTATGAATGTAACGCGAAGACACTCATCTAACTGATCATTATTTTTTTATTTTCAAAATAAAACCCACAATGCTAACTCTGAGCCTCTGAATTAGCAACGAGCGAAAAATGCTAACAGATTACTGCACCGAAATTCACTCACAAAACCTTATTATTTATCTTTTCTGCACATCCATGATATCGTTTCACATCGTGAGGTGACACAGAATCGAAGGGTACCCTCATCATCACTCAATTATACTAACTCGCGGAGATAATAACAAGAACAGACAATCATCAGAGAAGTTCTATGTTATGATATAAACTTCACCTGTCTTTCCTTTTACTTGGGGAATATGGACTCTGAACTACCAAAAATGGACCAATATCTTTTACAAATCTTTATGGCAGCAAGTAAAAATTAGGTTACAAAAACAAAATGGTCTTCATTAGACATACTGCCATCATATTTTCTGATACAGACTGCTTTTCGTTAATTACCACACTCAATTAACCATTCCAGAAGATACTGATCCTTTATTTATTGTTAAGTCTTGATTGGGTAGTTTGAATATCTACGTCAGAGTACAACATACCAAATCGAAATGTTAGTCTTTAACGTTGTTATTCTTATCTATAGTGGATCTGCATAAAATAAACCATTACAAATGATTAGAAAATAAATTATTGTACTTTTGTTTGAAGATGTTCTTCCTTCTAGTCATTGATACACAGCAAACACACTTTTTTAATCAATAAAGTGATGTTAGCAATATGTTGTGTAAAATGATTGACTTACGTGTACCGTGTAATTAACGGGATACCATGCAGTGAGCAGGTCATTATAAAGAACTTGTAAGCTCTGTTCTTCAGCCAATCAGGCATTTGCTGCCCAAAAGCTAGCATTAGCTCTCTCCCTGCAGATTTAAACAAGGATCTGTTGTTCACAATGTATCATTAAAATATATTTTTTAAGTGAGATTACTTAAAGTAAAATAGTCACTATTGTTTTAATCTTATCATCAGCAGATACATTGAGGCATCCCTGTGGATAATTTGCAATGCTTGACAAATCACTAACACAAAAAATATATTTCTAATCACATGGCAGTCATTTGGCTCCATCTGAAACACTGGCTAAATATTTATTTCAACCTGTCATTTAAGTTAAAACATATTTGATTTTTGAGACTTAAACACTTGAGGAGTAACTGTTCATCCCCCTCTGCTCTCTGCCTGGTCAGATTTCCATCACATCGGTTCCTGTATCGGCACCTCTTGGCTGGCCACCACTTCTGTCTGTGTGCTGCAGCCGTCAGCTGACATGGTGCTGTCAAAGAGGTGCTAAACTGATGTTTGACTGCCAGCCATTGTAAAGTGAAGCGCAGAGAAGAAGTCGAGGAAGAAAAAGTGGCAAAGAAAGAGAAGCATGACTCAGCTAAACACAAGCACAGGAAATCCTCATCCGGTTGAGATATTGGTATTAACATAAACCTGCCTGTCCTATTTTGAACCCGGAATATTGAGTTCACTGAACTTTTATGTTATACATGTATAGTAAGGATCCCCAGCACATAGACACTGCTGGATGCTAACTTGCATATGTTGGGTAATTTGCACAATTAGCATAAGCTGCGCTGATTAGCATTATTTACCATTATAGCCAATGTGGACGATTTTCATCTTGTGCTCTCTATATCCAAGGGTCGCAACACTACTCATGGTAGTCTAAATCAGCCAACCGAGAGTAAAACAAATGCCATCTTCTGGTTAGAACTGCCATTTCATATCCTGAAAATGTCAGAAATGGATTCAGCTCAATAACCCCCAAAACCACTCCAAAGTTTTTCAAACTGGCCAAGTCGTTGGCCATATAGGCTATAATGGTATTTTATTAATTAACACAACCTATGATAATTGTGCTCATTGCTAATCATATGCAAGTTAGCAACCAGCAGTTCTGGGCAGCCGTACTATACTATACATTTCTAACATAACACTTTGTGGTTATCAACATTTCCGTGTTCCCACTGCTAGACTATTTCACTATCTCCACAATAAAATTGAGATAATAACAAAAGGATGTCCCCTCCTTTCAGTCACAACACATTTGTTCCACAGTATGTACCTCCTAAGACCTTCCTCTTTGTGTTCAACAGCCAGCCCTTTACAGAAGAGTACTGCAGGAGCGTCAGGGTGGGAAATCGCTCTGTGCCACCATCATGTGTGTACGAGTCCCTGCCTAATTAAAACTGAGCAGACTCTGTAGGATACATGTGGAGTTAAAATGTCATGGAAAGTTTTGTCGCTGGATGTTGGAGTGTTCCCCCATTGGTGCTTAAGCTCTGCAAAGAAAAGTAGAGTGGGACGAGGGGGAGCATTACTATGTATGCAAATAGAGAAAGAGATGACGGAAAATAAATGGTAAACAGACTGTATTTATATCTGCGACCCCTCAAACACTTTTTCATATACCAGTCAGCATTCAGCCATTCACACAAACTCACACATCTTTGGCAAACCGGAGCAACTTGGGGTCAAATATCCTGCCCAAAGACACATCAGCAGGTCGACTGCGGGAGCTTGGGGTCGAACATCTGCATTTCTGATTGGAGGACGACCATCTACCTCAACTGCCCCAGCAGATTCATTCTTCACAATGTGCCCTCTGCACCCTGCTGTGTGTGTGTGTGCATGTGTGTGTGCGTGTGTGTGTGTGTGTGTGTGTGTGTGTGTGTGTGTGTGTTGGTCAATGTGGTATACCATATAATTGTACCACTGTCATTACGCAAACCTTGGTGGTATACGTGGACAGAGTTGGGTGTAATAATATTACTTTTGTCGGTAGGAGTAGTGTAACGCGCTACTTTTATAATTCAGTAATCACACTACAGTTACTAACTTTGCCCCAACACGCGTTACTTCGTTACTTTCTAAAATCAGTCATAATCAAACCTCAACAAGCACCTGCAAAGAACACATGATAAGGTGAAGCTAACGTGAAGCTATTTGTTGTCTGTTCTTCTTCTCTGTTTTCCGGTTGTTGCCTGTTTTGAATGACGAATACACACTACCGCCGCCTGCTGGTAAGGAGAGTTATTGCCACTCACGCATGCGCAGTTCGTACGTGCTCGGCTGAAGTCTGGTTCCAGTGCAACACATGGTCAACACGCAGGAGAACACGCCGACGCAACAGCGTGAGCAGAGATAGACTGCGCAAAATATACAGATAGCAGGAGACAGAGGACAGCCACGGTCAGATAGCAGGAGACGGAGGACAGCCACGGTCAGATAGCAGGAGACGGAGGACAGCCACGGTCAGATAGCAGGAGACAGAGGACAGCCACGGTCAGAGAGCAGGAGACAGAGGACAGCCACGGTCAGATAGCAGGAGACAGAGGACAGCCACGGTCAGATAGCAGGAGACAGAGGACAGCCACGGTCAGATAGCAGGAGACAGAGGACAGCCAAGGTCAGATAGCAGGAGACAGAGGACAGCCACGGTCAGATAGCAGGAGACAGAGGACAGCCACGGTCAGATAGCAGGAGACAGAGGACAGCCACGGTCAGATAGCAGGAGACAGAGGACAGCCACGGTCAAATAGCAGGAGACAGAGGACAGCCACGGTCAGATAGCAGGAGACAGAGGACAGCCACGGTCAGATAGCAGGAGACAGAGGACAGCCACGGTCAGATAGCAGGAGACAGAGGACAGCCACGGTCAGATAGCAGGAGACAGAGGACAGCCACGGTCAGATAGCAGGAGACAGAGGACAGCCACGGTCAGATAGCAGGAGACAGAGGACAGCCACGGTCAGATAGCAGGAGACAGAGGACAGCCACGGTCAAATAGCAGGAGACAGAGGACAGCCACGGTCAGATAGCAGGAGACAGAGGACAGCCACGGTCAGATAGCAGGAGACAGAGGACAGCCACGGTCAGATAGCAGGAGACAGAGGACAGCCACGGTCAGATAGCAGGAGACAGAGGACAGCCACGGTCAGATAGGAAAACATTCAGGATCTGGATCAGTCTTATGCGACAAGGGAAACTGAACGAAAGAGAACATTTGAAACTTTAGCAGTCTGCGTGATCTGCCTGCAGGGAGGGGCGGGCCCTGTGAGTAAAGTAACGAGTAAAGTGACGAGTTACTTTATGTAGAGAGTAACGAAGTAGTGTAATATATTACTTTTTTTTAAAGTAATATGTAATATATTACTTTTTTTTAGTAACGACTCCATCTCTGTACGTGGACTATGCCGAAGTCCGCTTAAAACAAAGAGTGTATCCATGTGTGTTAGTGTGTAAGTACATGAATCCTCATTTTCTGACAAAGTCCTTTTGTACCACGAAACGTGTTTTTGAGTGTATCCCAGTGTATAGAACAGCACACCACATTGGTGGTCGGTAGGTTTGCCATTCCATACACATGTTTGCAGTTCTATACACATTTTCTATACAAACGGTCCAATTTGGTGGGCTGCCCTGTGATTGGCTGGTTTTCCCGGGTGGGCGGTATCAAAGAAGTCACGTCCAAGACGCATGCTTGCAGCTGTGCAGTGCGTTCACTCTCTTCGCTTTAAATGACTTATGGAAAGACAGACGGACTATGGAGCTACAATAGCCTACTTAATTAAACACAAAAAGGTAAGCTTGCATCCTTGTAGATATTGCTTCTATTTCGTATGAGGCTTCGCCCTCTAAGGCTATCGCTATTGGGTAATCCCACTGCACGTGTGCTGCACTGACAGACTTAATCCACGCCCACCTATGACGTGGGCCCCACCTCCGGCCTCACTTCCGTATAAATAGGAAGTAGGCCCGTCCAACTGGTCCCACTTTTCTTCAGCACTCCGTTGCAGAAGCACTGTACAGGCACAAGCTCTTTTCAGAGCTGTTTACTAGAAAGAAAACATTTCCCCCTGGCCCTATCCTCCCTCTCCTCCGGACGGAGAAGACAGGGCGGGGCTCGGGGTTAGCCGACATATGAATTACGACCGGCTGTGGCTGGCTCGCTCCAGGGAGGAAGCGGCTTTATACAGACGATACAGGTGCAGGTGTATTTACGCTCAGATTTATTCTCTTCGTTTGGTTACCCCGAACTCCATTAAATCTCTTTGGGAAACAGATCTTGGGGAGGAGATTTCAGAAGAACTTTGGGAAAAAGCCCTCGCTAATGTACACAACTCTTCTATTTGTGCTAGAAATGGACTGATTCAGTGCAAAGTAGTACATCACACACACTTCACTAAGCTCAGGCTCTCTAAAAATATAAAGCCATGGTTCCAGAGCCAGCTCTTGCCCCAGCTGCCATAGTCCCATCTCTTGTCCCTTCTCTAGTCTCTTCTCGAGTTCCCCCTCTAGTCCCTTCTCTAGTCCCTTCTCCAGTCACACCTATAGTCACTTCTCTAGTCACTTCTCAGGTACCAACTCCAGTTTCCTCAAGTCCCCTCTCCAGTCCTCTCTCAAGCCCCCTCTCGATCAATCAATCAATCAATGTTTATTTATATAGCCCAATATCACAAATGTTACATTTGTCTCAGTGGTCTTCACAGTGTGTACAGAATATCAGTATGACAATACGACACCCTCTGTCCTTAGACCCTCACATCGTACAAGGAAAAACTTCCAAAGAAAACCCAGTTTAAAGGGAAAACATGGGAGAAACCTCAGGGAGAGCAACAGAGGAGGGATCCCTCTCCCAGGACGGACAGACGTGCAATAGATGCCGTGTGTAAATTGAAAAGATAATACATTTGCAACATAGGTAGTCCAGATGTTTGGAAATTTGGCCTCGGCAGGATCCCCCACGGAAGAGGACCAGGAGTTGGCAGGACCCCTGCAGGAGGGCAGTCGGCGGGACGAGTCCCCTCTCCAGTCCCAACTCAAGTTCCTACTCAAGTCCCAATTCAAGTTCCTACTGAAGTGCCGTTGGAGGTTCCGCTGGGGGTCCTGCCAACTCCATTTCATGTCCCGTTGGGGGTCCCGCCGACTACTCGCCTGCCGGGGGTCCTGCCAACCCTATGTCCCGTCCCGTTGGGGGTCCCGCCGACTGCGCTTCTGCCGGGGGTCCTGCCAACCCTGGGTCCTGTCCTGTTGGAGGTCCCGCCGACTGCTCTCCTGCCGGGGGTCCTGCCAATCCGGTGTCCTGTCACGTCGGGGGTCCCGCCGACTGCCCTCCTGCCGGGGTCCTGCCAACTCCTGGTCCTCTTCCGTGGGGGATCCTGCCGAGGCCTGTCCCGCCGGTTCCAGTCCGGCCGACAACGTGTTCTGCCTGGCTTCCGGTGTTGTCCTGTCGGCGCCTTCCTGCCCGGCCCCCGGAGGGCCACGGCCTTCGCTCTCGAGCCCGGCCCCCTGACTTTCCCGGCCGCGGCACTCGCCCTCATGCTTGGCCCCCTGACTTTTCCGGCCATGGTCCTCGCCCTCATGCTCGGCCCCCTGAGTTCGCCCGCGGTGGTCTTCGCCCCTCCATAACCCCCACCTTGGACTCGGTCTTGCCCCCGGCCCGTCCGCCCGAGTCCCCCTTCTCGGCTTCTGCCTTGCCCCCGGGCCATCCGCCCGAGATCCCTTCCGGGTCCTCCACGGTGCTCCTGGGTTGTCAGCCCAAACTCGTCCTCCTGACCTGCTCCACCCACCCTGGTGGCCCTAGTTTTGTGTCCCTCCTCCGGTCCCCCTCCACCCACCCTGCTGGACATTGTTTTTTTTGGACGTTTATAGGACTGTTTTGGTGTTTTAGGGATGTCTGGAATCCGTCCCTTGAGGGGGGGTTCTGTTACGATTATTGTGTTATGTCACGTTTTGTATGTCTTGTTTTGGGTGTTTTGCTGTTCTCCCTGTCATGTTTTCCTCTTGGTAAATTGTCTGGTCCTTTTCCCTGTGTTTTTCCATCCTGTCGTTAGTTTCCCTGGTGTGTCTATTTATCTGATTGTGTGCCCCTGTGTTTTCTCCTCCCTCCTCACCTGTCTCTTGTTTGATTGATTAGTCCTGGGTGTATTTAGGTTCTGTGTTTTCTGTTAGTCTTTGTGAGTTCCTTGTCGTATTTGGACGTTGTTCACGGGGTGAGAGTACTGTTTTGTCGAAGTTTGTTCCAGTAGCCTTGAAATAAAGGTATTTTTTCTATTCATCTGCATTTTGGTCCTGCTTGCCTCACTCAACCCTGACAATTCTCCATAGGACACAGCAGTTGTGAGGCCAAGCTTTGCCACTTTACTATGAAAGCTGTTCTCAGAGAAGTCATACCTTTCACTCACGTATTTCTTGGCTCTTTCATAGAAAACAAGAAAATCAGCCTCAAATTTCTTTGCCAGATCAGGGGTTAGCTGCTTGAGTTTGTTGTTCACAGCAAAGCCAAAAGATGTGTCTCAAGTTTCCCTTTCAGTTCAGTCATTACCTTAAACACAGAGGTTATGCTGAATGATTTGGCCTCAAGTCCTTCAATACAGTCTGAAAACACTTTCAGAATGTGACTGAGGAAGAGTAAATACATCTCAGATACTTCGTTACCATCCTCTCCAAAGCATTTCCACAAAATCCTCCTCACCTAGACTCTGAAAGTAGCTGGTCAGGGGTCTCCAACACTTCAGGATGCTGTCAATAGATGGGAGCAGAGACAACCATCTCGTGACAACGTGCCGCAGCAGATTGCATTCTTCCACTTCCACAAACTCACAGAATTCCTTCAACTCCGCCGTTCTGCTAGCTGACATGCTAAAATGGCTATACACCTTAAGCCAGGGGCGTCGCCTGGACCTGAAAACATTCGGCCGCTGCGCTACACACTCCCCACACGCACACACACAGTACACCCGCGACTGTTACAATGAAGGCTCAATAATCAGCTCACGGCATATAGGCAGGGGGAAAGTGTTATTTTTTTTATGAGGGGGGCGGACCTCACCTCCTCTAGGGGGGTCTGGGGGCATGCTCCCCCGGGAAGATTTGTTTTAAATATTGAAGTTAAAAGCATCAATCTGGTGCACTTTAAGAGCAACATTAGGAGATCTATGGATACAGATCTCAACACCCGGATGAAACAGAACTGTAAGCAGATCCCCTTTTTGGATATTTAACAAATCACTCCCCTTTTAAACTCTATTCTTGTTATTTTTAACAACTTTTTTGTTACTGTCATATAGTATTTTATACCCGTTTTTCATATAGTCTCATTAATAACTATAATGATTATATCAAGGTGTGCCTTAACCTCACTGAGCTGAGGTTATTTGAGCCTCTCAGGAGAGAGCTCTCTTCCACCTGGTTGTAGAAAAGCGCTTTAAATTCGTTAGCATAGCTAGCTAACCAGATGCTAATAACAGATCGCCACTGTGCTTACAACTAAAGACACAGCCACGCAAACACTGCGGTGTGTGTACGGCTCCTTATGGGTACTGCAATATTTTAAGAGCTGGAGAGGCGTTACGGTGCTCTCTGTCAGCACTCCTTTCAGACAAGACATATACCACGTGAAGACACGTTACGCTCGTGTTGTGTTCAAGGAACCTGGAAAAAAGCCAGGAAAAACAGGTACTCGCTTGTTTAATTATTATGCGGTCTAAATTTATTCTTCTTTTTTTAAGTGAGAAGTTGTCCGTCAGTCGGACAGACGGACCCCCACCCCTAAAACGAAAACTCTTCAGTTCTCCACGAATTACACAAGTCACTCAAATCAGCGTTAAAAAAGCGGGAGGCGCCGAAAAGCGACTAATTTGCATCACTGCATATAGCAAACACGAGTCATCTGGTATTCTAAATACTCTGGGTAGGATATTTAGCTGATTGGAGTTGCAGTTTTTTTACTTAGAAGCAATAATGCAGCACAATAGAGTGGTAACACTCTAACGAGTCCTAACACCCGAAAGTGAGTTAGCATTTTACCACTACGGGTTCCCTCCTCCCAGAGTTAGTGGGATTTCTCCATAGGATTTTGGAAAATAGCTCGAAATAAGGTCTGTCTTTGAAACAAATTTAAGAGACAGATCACGTTTTGTTCAACGACGTGTCTGAAAAACGATTGTTGTTAACAAGGGGATGAATAGGACTACAGAAGTTGTCAAGGACGTTGTACGTCATTACGTCGAACAGTAAACACTCCTGCTAAGTTTGTTCTGCTTGAAAGCAATTACCTGCGCTCTTGCAAACTGTTAAAACAAAAGCTTCAACTTGTACAGTTTTGAATCTGTATTTTTGAATATCGATCTTAAGTCGGCGTGACGTTGAATTTGTGCGACTCTGCTGTAGTTCGTTTATAGTATAACGTTAGCATTTTGCTTCTGGCGATTAGATTTATGATTAGAAAACTATAAAAGTAGGGTAGACATGTGGATATGATCCGACTGCATTTATCAAACAGGTTTGTTTTCCACAGACCTTATTTCAAGCTATTTTCCAAAATCCTATGGAGAAATCCCATTGCTTTTTTGTCGAGGGAAACCATGCGCAGCTTATATCCGGGTAAATAAGTCATCCCTACACCACTCTATATTGTCAATACATTCTCTGGGTTAGGGTTAGGGTTAGGCTTTGATCTTTGAACACACCTGTGGGTTGTTAACTAAATCTAAAGATGTTCAGAAACGATGCAGGAATGTGGTACAATAATCCAAAAAAATGTAATAGATAAACAGTTGAAATAGTCAGCTAAAAGTGAGCTAAAATGTATGGATATTCTTTGTTGTACCTTAACAATACAACTAATTATATTAATACTTACTCAGCGGGGGTAATGTTAGCATCGGGAAGCGCACCCAACTTTCAGTCACAGAAAAAATTCTCTGAATTTTCGAGTTTACGAATAATATTTGCATATATCTGTAAAGGATATTTGTTTATGTACTTGGTTTACTGTAATTATGTTAACTGCATCACTGCAATTATATATGTTATTGTTTTCCTGGTGGAGTATGCATTTGTGTATGTCTTTGGTTGTTAAAAACAAAATGCCAATATACATATTAGTCAAAGAACTACTTAAAGTGTAACATGTTGATTTATCAATCCTCCTAAAAGTAGTAATTTTTAATCTAATACAATATGTCATCAATGAAGCATTGCATATTCATGCATTGCTGGAAACTGGTGATGATTTCTGTATCACTGACTGAAGAGCTCACAGGAATCAAACCTGTGACAGTTCCAGGTCAGGGAGCATCTCTCAGCACGCCGATTACTTTTCCATCACGAGAGAAAATATTCAGGCTGAGAGATTTCCAACATTTCACTGACAGATGAAAAACAATGATTTATCTGAAGATTTTCAGTCTGGCTTTAGAACACATCATAGCACAGAGACAGCTCTGGTTAAAGTCACAAATGACATTCTAATAGCCTCAGACAAGGGACTTGTCTCTATTCTTGTTTTGCTCGATCTCAGTGCTGCATTTGATACTATCGACCATGATATCCTATTGCAAAGACGAGCACTTGGTTGGCATACAGGGAACTGCTTTAGGCTGGTTTAGGTCCTATCTATCTGAACGCTCTCAGTTTGTGTGTGTGCAGACCAAAGTTAGCCATGGAGTGCCACAGGGCTCAGTACTTGGACCTATTGTCAGGGTTGGGGGGAAAATAGGACCCAAGTGCAGTTAAAAATACAAAAAGGTTTGGAACAAAAAGTGACTTTTGTTAAAAAGCTGAAAACAAGAAAAATAAGAAACTACTTAACATAAACAAAACCGGGGAGCACGACAAGATCAAACCTACAAGCAGGACTTCAAAAACGGCAGGTAACATGGACAAGCAAAGATGATCAGGAGACGAACAGGTATCATGGATGAGAAACGACGACGAACAGACATGGAGCACAGGGGAAGACCATCAATCAATCAATCAATCAATCAAGATGACAAGACTAAATACATAGAAAGGTAATCACAGGACAAGACACAGCTGGGCAGGGGAGCCATACACACAAGACTAAATACATAGAAAGGTAATCACAGGACAAGACACAGCTGGGCAGGGGAGGCATACACACAAGGGAAACAGGTGAACACAATCAGACACACCAGGGAAACTAAAGACAGGAAGGCAAACACAGGAAGTAGGATCAGACAAGACACAAGGAGGAAAACATTTCAAAAATAAAAGGTGGACAATGAAAACATAAATCCAAAACACCTATTTTGTTCACATTATATATACTTCCTTTAAGCAATATTATAAGGAATCACTCATTATCACTCACTTAAAAATGTGGATGACATTGCATTTATTTTATGTTAAACACGACTAAAACTGAAGTTATTGTACTTGGCCCAAATAATCTATGAAACAAATTATCTAAAGATATACTAACTATGGATGGCATTAATTTGGCCTCCAGTGAGACTGTAAGGAATCTTGGTGTTATATTTGATCAGGATTTATCCTTTAACGCCCACATAAAATCAATCTCAAGGACCGCCTACTTCCATCTACGTAACATTGCAAAAATCAGGCATATCTTGCCTCAAAGCGATGCAGAGAAACTAGTCCATGCATTTGTTACTTCTAGGCTGGATTATTGTAACTCTTTATTATCAGGGAGTACCAAGAAGTCAGTCAAGTCGCTTCAGCTGATTCAAAATGCTGCAGCTCGTGTACTAACCAGAGTTAGGAAAAGGGACCACATTACTCCTGTTCTGGCTACTGGCCCCTATAGAACACAGGATAGAATTTAAAATTCTTCTTCTCGCCTACAAAGCCCTTAATGGGCAGGCGCCATCTTACCTTAAAGAACTCATTATACCCTGCTGGCCTACTAGGGCATTGCGTTCCAAGAATACAGGGTTGTTGGTTGTTCCTAGAGTCTCTAAAAGTACAATGGGAGCCAGAGCCTTTTCTTATCAAGCTCCACATTTGTGGAATCAGCTTCCAGTTTGTGTTCGGGCGGCGGACACCCTATCCGTTTTTAAGAGTGCGCTTAAGACCTTCCTTTTTGATAAAGCTTATAGTTAGGGCTGATTAGATTCAGCCCCTAGTTTTGCTGATATAGGCTTAGTCTGTCGGGGGACATCTTCCTTCTTCCTTCTTTCCGTCTGTACCTGTGTACTCTCATGTTCCCATTAACCCAGCTTCCCCACATATCTTTTTGGTGTCTATCTACGTCAGGATCTTGAGTCATGGCTGATTCTGTTGCTGTGGTCCTGGATCCTGTATCCTGAGTCCTGGACTTCGAGTCGTGGCTGAACCTGTCTCTGCGGTCCTGCCTGACTTTCATCATACTACTTCCCTGATGGCTTCCACAGGATTGTTGACATCCTCATGGATTCATCTTCCTATTATACACACATGCATTTCCAAACATTTGGACTACCTATGTTGCAAATGTATTATCTTTTCAATTTACACACGGCATCTATTGCACGTATGTCCGTCCTGGGAGAGGGATCCCTCCTCTGCTGCTCTCCCTGAGGTTTCTCCCATGCTCCCTTTAAACTGGGTTTTCTTTGGAAGTTTTTCCTTGTACGAGGTGACGGTCTAAGGACAGAGGGTCTGAGGACAGAGGGTCTAAGGACAGAAGGTCTAAGGACAGAGGGTCTGAGGCCAGAGGGTCTGAGGACAGAGGGTCTAAGGACAGAGGGTCTGAGGACAGAGGGTCTGAGGCCAGAGGGTCTGAGGACAGAGGGTCTAAGGACAGAGGGTGTGGTATTGTCATACTGATATTCTGTACACACTGTGAAGTCCACTGAGACAAATGTAACATTTGTGATATTGGGCTATAAATAAACATTGATTTAATGATGATAGTGAGACGGAGAGGCATTCATCTAACAGAGACACATGTATGAAAGAAAACTGGAAGGAGAGAGACAGATAAAGAGTTAGAATAAAGAAAACACTCAGAGCAACAAAGAAGGCAGAGGAAAGGACAGAAATCATGGACAAAAAAGACATTTAAAGAATGATGGAAGGATAGAAGGATACTGTACAGTAATCGCAACGTGCTTTGGATAAACCAAAATAATGTCTTGATAATGTAGAGGTGATGATTTTAAGGATACTTATCAAACCTACACTGAAAAATCTGAAATGTTAACTTTAATTAAATGTATTATGTCAACATATCTCACATATTAGGCTAGTTCAGGGGTCTGCAACCTTTTTGACCAAAAGAGCAACATTTATTTTGTCTAGAGCCGCAAAACATATTTGATAGCTTATAAAGTTGTATATATTGTTTAGTGCTGTCAAAATTATCGCGTTAACGGCGGAAATGAATTGTTTGAATTAATTGCATTAAAATATTTAACGCATTTAACGCATGTGCAGAATAGGGTGACCAGATCCCAACAAACCAAATGTGGAACAAGGAGTATGGTTGTGTGGGACAATGTGGGACACCCTCTCAACAGCACCCCCCAACCCCCGGAAAAAAAACCCGTAACAAATATATAACAACAGAGCAGAAAGTGAAGTCAAAATGCAGTTTTTTAATAAAGAAAAGTAAACTAAGGCAGCAGGCATTATTCACGTCAAGTGTTTAGAAAAGCATCTTCTTAATTCAACTAATGTATTACCTGTACAAGTAGGCACAACATAAATTCATAGATAAAATAAAACCAACACTGGCCAGGAGGGAACAGAAACATAATAATACATCAAATAAAATAGCTTTCAGTTTTGTCCATCACAGCAACAGAAGGTGGGCCCCCACACTATCTATGTTATAATAAACATAGATATTGTATGTTACATGGATCTATCCGCCTTCTTTCATTTATCTTTCCATTCCCAACAATATACATAAATAGATGGCATATTTTGGACATAGTTCGAATGGTCATTAATCATGATTAATACATTTTTAAGCTGTGATTCATCTGATTAAAAATGTTAATCGTTTGACAGGCCTAGTATTGTTATATCATAGACAAAAACTACAGTTGTTTTGCATTTATTATGTAATACATTATAGAAAACAGTTTACCTCAATTTACGTTGTGTCCTTGAAGACACTTCACCTGAACTTGCTCCTGTGGGTATTGTCCACAGTGACCATTGCATGTATACAAAATATGTGTGATGTGTATCTGTGAAGCGCTTTGAGCTCTGGAAAAGCGTTATAATAAATGCAAGGAATTATTATTATTATTACCTTAATAATAAACAAATAACTCTTATAAGGAGAATACAAAAACTACACAGGCCTACTTTAAAATAAATCAACACAGCACTTGGGAGTCTTCTGCACATTTGAAGAAAAGGAATATAATTAATAGTTAACTTATCGAATGATGACTGAAGATCGTCAGCTGGCTTCCTCTCCGTGTTGTTCCTCGATACGTAAAGGCTGCAGCACCTTTGACCACTTCTCTCCACATATCAAGCACACCGGTTTGCTGTGAAAACACATAACTCTTCCTACTCCTAAGTGTCAAAGAATAATTCTGCCTTACTCCTAAGATATTTAACCTGTTGACGTTAATAACAAATCCTGTCCGTGACGCCAGCTCTAAGGAATGTGCTCCAGCACTTAGTGTCAAGTGTTCTGGCCTGATAGGGAGTAGTGTTGTCACGATACCAAGACTTTGGTTTCGATACCGATACCAAGTCAAGAATTGCGATTCCGATTCTTTTTCGATACTTTTCTTAAAAAAAGGGAAACAGTCTTAAATATAATCAGGGATGCAAACTCATCAGGTCTGGAAAAGGTGACAAGGATCCGAGCCCCGGACCCCACGGAATATGGGCTTTAAAATGAGGAATAACAGGATGTTAGCCGTCAGAACAACTAAAGCAGCAGTGTTAATAATAACAGAAACGCCAAAGAGCCACATCTAATAGAAATATAGAAAAGCATTTATTTTAATTGTGTAGCAGTGAGTTTAACATTCTGGCAGCACTGTTGAGCATTTTGAAAATCTATTTTCATGCCTCTGTGCAAGGCTGAGTCTTTCTATCTTTATAGCCACTGGTGTAAAGTAACTAAGTTCATAAACTCAAGTACTATACTTGGGTACAATTTTGAGATACTTGTACTTTATTTAAGTATTTCAATGTTTTGCTACTTTGTTCTTCTTCTCCTCTACAGTTCAGAGGTACATGGTGTACTTTTACTCCACTACATGTATTTAATACCTTTAATTACTTCACAGATCTGGATGGATGATGTGAAATCTAACCAAGTGTTGAATCAGACTTTAGTTCCACCTGGAGTAAATCCACCAGCTACCCTGCAGTCTACAAAGTACTTCAGACTAGCTGCACCTCCACCAGCTACCCTGCAGTCTACAAAGTACTTCAGACTAGCTGCACCTCCACCAGCTACCCTGCAGTCTACAAAGTACTTCAGACTTGCTGCACCTCCACCAGCTACCCTGCAGTCTACAAAGTACTTCAGACTAGCTGCTCCTCCACCAGCTACCCTGCAGTCTACAAAGTACTTCAGACTAGCTGCACCTCCACCAGCTACCCTGCAGTCTACAAAGTACTTCAGACTAGCTGCACCCCCACCAGCTACCCAGCAGTCTACAAAGTACTTCAGACTAGCTGCTCCTTCACCAGCTACCCTGCAGTCTACAAAGTACTTCAGACTAGCTGCGCCTCCACCAGCTACCCTGCAGTCTACAAAGTACTTCAGACCAGCTGCACCTTCACCAGCTACCCTGCAGTCTACAAAGTACTTCAGACTAGCTGCACCTCCACCAGCTACTCTGCAGTCTACAAAGTACTTCAGACTAGCTGCACCTTCACCAGCTACCCTGCAGTCTACAAAGTACTTCAGACTAGCTGCACCTTCACCAGCTACCCTGCAGTCTACAAAGTACTTCAGACTAGCTGCACCTCCACCAGCTACCCTGCAGTCTACAAAGTCATTCAGACTAGCTGCACCTTCACCAGCTACCCTGCAGTCTACAAAGTACTTCAGACTAGCTGCTCCTCCACCAGCTACCCTGCAGTCTACAAAGTACTTCAGACTAGCTGCACCTCCACCAGCTACCCTGCAGTCTACAAAGTACTTCAGACTAGCTGCACCTCCACCAGCTACCCTGCAGTCTACAAAGTACTTCAGACTAGCTGCACCTTCACCAGCTACCCTGCAGTCTACAAAGTACTTCAGACTAGCTGCACCTCCACCAGCTCTGAGAACACTTTCATGATCAATCATTATAAAACATATCAGATATATTATTCTGAAATGGACCAATCTGCACAACGACTACGTTACTGTCGCTTATTTAATACTTTTACTTGAGGAACATTTTGAATGCAGTACTTTTACTGTAACAGAGTATTCCTACACTCTGGTGCTTCTAATACAAGACCTGAGTACTTCTACTTTTACTGTCGCTACTTTAACTATATTTTGATGATAATACTTTTGTACTTTTATTTGAGGAACATTTTGATTGCAGGATTGTTCCTACATTCTGGTACTTCTACTTTAACTCAAGTACAAGACCTGGGTACTTCTACTTGTACTCAAGTACAAGATATATACTTATACCACCTCCGTTTATTGCCTATGAAAAAAACGAATAGAAAACGAAGGCTAAAGCTAACGTTAGCCGTTAGTGATGCTAGTTTGCTAGCTAAGTTTGCTCAACGGTAATATTGACCCTTTTCAGTGTTCTCAGTGTAAAAGATGGGAAAAGGGAAATAAAGTGAAGATGGATTTGATGGAAGGCCAGACTGACACACACACTTACATACACAGTTACACACATACTGACGGATTGACACACACACTGACTGACACACGCAGCTCATCCTGTCCGTCCTCCATCGTCAGCCTTTTTTCTCTTTGTAGCCCTTTCTCCCATATCCTCTCGCTCCCCTCCCCAGACAGAAGGAGACATGAATGTGTGCAGCAGCGCTCTTTCACCACACCACCACGTTAAGCACAGACATGTTCACGTTGTTTCCCAGGAGCATGACACAGGAGCTGCAGGGCACACAGGGACCCTTCATTGCACTTCTGTTCACGACATAATGTTCAAAACAGGTTTTTTTAGGACTAAGGGGAAATATCATGATATCTGCAGAAGTCCCTTTTTCTTCAGCAGTTTGAGCACACTCCCTACAGAATGAGGGAAGGAAAGACAACCACATGTAAAAATACACACACACAAAACGTAGGCTAGTGTTCAATACGCTAACAACAGTCCTTCAGTGAATCAAACGTTTAACTCTCTTTATTTAACAGTCCCTCAATCTCACTGCCATTTTGGGAAAGAGCAGAAAAGATGTTTAAGAATATTTAATGAATATGAAATGCTCTTATTTTTTCTCTATACAGAAAATTGCTAGAAAATACAGAAGTGCAAATTCCTACTAGATTATTTTATATTTTCACAATGGTGATCAACAATAAACGATTGTCCGCATTATAACTTGAATTAGTTCAATGTTCCCTCTCATATGAACAGCAGTGGTATGGTATATCATCAGCCTTCAACCCAACGTCCTCCTCTCATCAGTACCTTCAGTAAAGCAGAAGCCCAGGTCATTTGTGACACGACAAAGATATTTTCATTATATCCATAACCAAGAATAAACTACAGAAACATGACACGAGGATGTGAAGGGACTCCTTAATCACGAGAGAGCGATGAAGAAGAGAGGCAGGTGAAACATGAAGCGCTACAAGATGAATTCAATTCAAATAAGAGCGCTGACAGTTTGTTAAGCTGATTCATGCAGGGGAGTAGCGCGAGGACAGAGGGAGGCACCAATGGGATGATGTCATGGTGAGGAAGTGACATGACGTGCTGAAGGACAAAGCAAAGGAGAACAAGCGTTATGGAGGAGCATCTGACAGAACGATGTGAAGGCCGTAAACTGATGGTGGAGCAGGAGGTGAGCGGGTGGCAGGAAATAAAGAAAGGTGGAGTTAGGTAAGAGACATAAAGATAGACAACTGGGACCGCAGAAGAAGACTGGAAACCATTGAATCAGGAATATGAGGGAAGGAAAGACGACCAAATATAAAAATACACACACGAAACAGGAGGCTAGGGTTCATACGCTGACTCTCCATACACGCTGAACGCCCACGCTCTGACAGACGGCTACATCCAATGTACCGTTGGGTGCATCCTGTTTAGTGTGTGTGTGTGTGTGCGTGCGTGTGCGTGTGTGCGTGTGTGTGTGTGTGTGTGGGTGCGTGTGTGCATGTGTGCGTGTGTGTGTGTGTGTGTGCGTGTGTGTGCGTGTGTGTGGTGTGTGCGTGTGCGTGTGTGTGTGTGCGTGCGTGTGTGTGCGCTGTGTGCGTGTGTGTGTGTGTGCGTGTGTGTGTGCGTGTGCATGTGTGCGTGCGTGTGTGTGTGCGTGTGTGTGTGCGTGTGCGTGCATGTGCGTGTGTGTGCGTGTGTGTGTGTGCGTGTGTGTGTGCGTGTGTGTGTGCGTGCGTGTGTGTTTCTTATAGATAAGTGTGTCTGAAGATGCCAGCTGGTTTCCATAGTAACAATATGTTCTTGTGTGTGTGTCTGTGCAGATGATTGACAGCCCGTCTCCCTGCAGACTTCAGAGGCTCCGCAGGAGGAACTATCATCGCTCCCATCAATAGGGATGCCAACATCAAACACTCCTCCTGCAGATGAAACCTCAGGGCAACTGTCTCACCACTGAGCACACCACTTGGCTCACTTCGGGGCGAACAGCATCTGAGCCCAAAGCAGACGGATCAGGGTTAGACTCCACTCCTTAGCATGCTCAGGAAGGAGACAGATCAGGGTTAGACTCCACTCCTTAGCATGCTCAGGAAGGAGACAGATCAGGGTTAGACTCCACTCCTTAGCATGCTCAGGAAGGAGACAGATCTGTGACTGCGATCCCTCAAGGCTTGTGGATATGTTACCTTAGCGTGGTTCTCAAAGTCAAACTTTCACTAGTAACTTGAATCCTACGTATCCGCTGAGGATCTGCTCTGCTCCGGCGATCACTGGACGCAAGGCCGTCTGACCCGGAAACAACACACACAAAGCGACGCAGGTATCAACAGCAGAGACAAGCTGGTACACAACAAGCTAAACCAACGGATCAGGCAAAGGAAAGACACAGCTGGAGAGGGCAGGCAAAAACACAAGGAGGATATACACTGGTGGATAGAATCAGGGCGGGGCAAACAATCTCCAAAGGCAGGAGAAGATCAAGACAGGAAGTGAAACATGACAGGACACAAAGCCCCAGGAAGTGTTCTGGGTGTGGAAGCACTTTTTTGTAGCGGCCACACGATGGTACAACAACTCAAGTGTCAGTCACGCCAATGGGCCCAACTGAACTTTCCCCCATTGACTTCCATTGGAGCCGCGACGGGCCCCGAAGTCTCAGGGAAATGCGGGTATTTCAGTTTTTGTGAGTGAGGCCCTTTTGGATGTATGCGATACTGAGGAACTTGCATAGGAAAGAACAGGACCCTGATGTATGCAGTGCTCTTTCTACATCCATGACATCATCAGGGCGCGGCAAACAATCACAAATGCAGTAAAACAAAGACAGAAACTGAAATAAGACCACACACAAAGAGAGACTATTTCTAAAAACAAAACAGGAAACATCAACACCAGGATCATGACACTGACAACCTTTAAATTACAGGAGTAATGAAATATGTCAGTTATGATGTGTCCTTCTGTCAGAACCTCTTGGTGAGAGTTTGATGTTGTGGTGTCAATGGAATAAAACAATGATCAGGTTAATCACAATAATGATCTGTGATTAATCGTGTTTAATGATTACATGTAGCCTACTAGTTATGGATTCCAAATATGTACATGTTGTCGGCAAACTCTGTACAGCATCCACACATTATCAGTTTACCAGCTGCTTCCTGTGACTTGCTCGAAGCTCCATGGTTGAAGATTCGGGAATTTATGAATATGATACTAAGTGAGATTGAAATGAGATTTTTCGTCAGCTTAAAACATATCATTTCTGACATGTTGACATGAACTGATAGGTTTCTAATGTATTACTAAACGGAACACCAAGTTTGAGACTTTATAAAAGTGAGATCTCTGTGTTCTCATTCTATGAAGTCTGTCCTAAATAACGTTCCTGCCTGAGCTCTATGCTGTTATGAGGATAACGTTCCTGCCTGAGCTCTATGCTGTTATGAGGATAACGTTCCTGCCTGAGCTCTATGCTGTTATGAGGATAACGTCCTGAGCTCTATGCTGTTATGAGGATAACGTTCCTGAGCTCTATGCTGTTATGAGGATAACGTTCCTGCCTGAGCTCTATGCTGTTATGAGGATAACGTTCCTGAGCTCTATGCTGTTATGAGGATAACGTTCCTGCCTGAGCTCTATGCTGTTATGAGGATAACGTTCCTGAGCTCTATGCTGTTATGAGGATAACGTTCCTGCCTGAGCTCTATGCTGTTATGAGGATAACGTTCCTGAGCTCTATGCTGTTATGAGGATAACGTTCCTGAGCTCTATGCTGTTATGAGGATAACGTTCCTGCCTGAGCTCTATGCTGTTATGAGGATAACGTTCCTGCCTGAGCTCTATGCTGTTATGAGGATAACGTTCCTGAGCTCTATGCTGTTATGAGGATAACGTTCCTGCCTGAGCTCTATGCTGTTATGAGGATAACGTTCCTGAGCTCTATGCTGTTATGAGGATAACGTTCCTGAGCTCTATGCTGTTATGAGGATAACGTTCCTGAGCTCTATGCTGTTATGAGGATAACGTTCCTGAGCTCTATGCTGTTATGAGGATAACGTTCCTGCCTGAGCTCTATGCTGTTATGAGGATAACGTTCCTGAGCTCTATGCTGTTATGAGGATAACGTTCCTGAGCTCTATGCTGTTATGAGGATAACGTTCCTGAGCTCTATGCTGTTATGAGGATAACGTTCCTGAGCTCTATGCTGTTATGAGGATAACGTTCCTGCCTGAGCTCTATGCTGTTATGAGGATAACGTTCCTGAGCTCTATGCTGTTATGAGGATAACGTTCCTGAGCTCTATGCTGTTATGAGGATAACGTTCCTGAGCTCTATGCTGTTATGAGGATAACGTTCCTGAGCTCTATGCTGTTATGAGGATAACGTTCCTGCCTGAGCTCTATGCTGTTATGAGGATAACGTTCCTGAGCTCTATGCTGTTATGAGGATAACGTTCCTGAGCTCTATGCTGTTATGAGGATAACGTTCCTGAGCTCTATGCTGTTATGAGGATAACGTTCCTGAGCTCTATGCTGTTATGAGGATAACGTTCCTGCCTGAGCTCTATGCTGTTATGAGGATAACGTTCCTGAGCTCTATGCTGTTATGAGGATAACGTTCCTGAGCTCTATGCTGTTATGAGGATAACGTTCCTGCCTGAGCTCTATGCTGTTATGAGGATAACGTTCCTGAGCTCTATGCTGTTATGAGGATAACGTTCCTGCCTGAGCTCTATGCTGTTATGAGGAACACATGGACCAGCTTTCACAGCAGACTCTCTGGAGCAGGAATTGTAATCTTCAGCTTTGGAAATAAGGCAGGAGAGCGGATATTAGTGGACTCCTCTGGTAAGCAATCTTTATCACCCATGGCTTCAAATCTGCTGGCACCAGATGTGAAGCGAGGAATAGTAGAAGAAGAGTAATATTGCTTTGTCACCTAATCACTCAAATATAAATGAGTGTTGACACTAAGCATATGTTCGCTGAGCCATCATTGACTAATTGATCAATAGAGGCAGCCGGGGAGGGGAACGCATCATAAGTAATGATAATGTTTGAAAAAGCTCTTATGATAATTAATGAGGTATCTCAAATTGTCCTCCATATTCAAGACTATTGCACTAAAATAACTGTTTATCTCGTTATTCTGCCTAGTATTTTGTTATTTGTTTTTTTGGTATTATCATATATTAAGGCTTAATTAATTGGAATTGGAACCATTGGAACTGGTTGTATAGCAAACAAACATTGGTCTTGGTTTTACAAGTCAGATGTTTTTGTCCCAGCCTACTTCTCTGTGTAGACTTTATTGTTAACATCACCTTCACTCCAGACATAATAACTACAGCTCTAAATGTACATGTGCTTTGGGTAAAGCATGTTACCAGCATAGTGAACCTGGAAAGGTTGAGAACCCCAAAGTTTAATGTTATGAAAAACTAGTACTGGTCTCAAGCACATAGAAACTGCCGGATGCTTTTGCACATGTGCATTAATTAACATGAATTACCTCCGTGAAGCTACGGGTTGTGATGTCTGTGTTTTCTTCCCTTGTCGCGAGTTCTGATCGCTCAGTGATGATACTTATATGTCTGGAATCCGTGGAATCTCAGCTTGCTAATCGTCACTAATCGATAAAATATGCTGAAGACCGGCAAATCTAAATCTCTCCGGTCAAAATCATTTCCGCTTAGCGCAATACCGCATCAGTTGCGCAACTTGCGCCACTTATGTGACAGACAAAAGAGTGTGTGACAGACACAAATAGTCAATTATAATGTCTAACACTTAATGTGGAGAAAGAGATGTCCTGTATGGGTTGATTGTGCGTTGATCTGTTGGTAATGCCTCAGGGTTCCGGTGGGCATGTAAACAAATGCATAATGCTGCGCTCTACTGTGTGGCCTCATCCAGTTGCATAGCGACACTTATTGTGTAGTTGTCTTTTAATAAGCAGGTAGTCCTATCATTAGCTAGAACTAGCTGGATCTGATCGATATGGACATAAACGCGAGTGAAGTCTGATCTGACGGGAGAGAGAGATTAGCTGCTGAGTCAACACGCAGCTCTGCATAACCACATGCAGCGGTGAGCGGAACAAAACACACACTTCAGGTTAGAATATCACACGTAGCTATTTTAATTACCTCTCAAACTACCTAAACTAGTTATAGATATGTTTAGTTTTACTGTGGGTCACTCATTACTGGATCCGCGAGCTGCATGATACTGACGGGCTGTCAGGAGAGGGAGAGCACTCCGTTTATTATTCCGGTGTTATTGTAAATTACTGAACACTTTTGAATAGTTAATCTACTATAATTAGTTTGTTTAATATCGAATCATTTCAATTTGTTTTAAAGCTCGATAGATAACAAAGAAGACCTTTGACGGGCACTTTTCAAATTTTGTCCGGAAGATTTAAACTTTAACGGACATGTTGATCACCGAAATAATATTCTAACTAATGTATAATGTCCTTTCTATAATGTATAATGTCCTTTATTGTTTTATGTTTCATGTGGAACCTATATGCTGCAGGTCTCCCTTGAAAAAGAGATCTATGATCTCAATGGGACCAATATGGTTAAATAAAGGTTTGAAATGAAATGAAATGAACGGGAACTCTGACCCGTACTATACATTTCTAAAACAAAACTTTGGGGTGCTCAACATTTCACTATGCTGGCAACTAGACTATAATCACTGGAGCTGAGAAAACACTAATTAACACAGCAGGAATTATACAAAAGTCTCGAGCAATTTTGAAATGAGAGCCATTAGTGTTGACTTTCATTGGAAATAACCTTTTAATTAAAAGCTAATGGTCGTTCAGGTTAATCAATGGATGCTGCCAGAGGAGAGGAAGTGAGCTAATTGTTAGCTGATGATGAGAAACTGGCTAGAGACTGATGAATGATGAAGCTGTTAGGATAACGAACAGGAAGGGAGGGCAGGCGCTATCATTGAACAACTGAGGAAGAAACAGAATGTGCTTCTTTCTGTTAAGAGAGATTAACTCCTAATGTGAATCTTTGTTTGGGAGCTACACTATGATATCACAACTATCCATTGAAACGTACAGACTTCCACTAGAAATGATAAATACAGTACAGCCAACAGAAATGATCTGCCACAGCATTTAACAACTTTAATCACAGAGTGAAACCTTAATAGCTAAATGTATGTGTATTGTTCAACCATCTCTTTTAAATATTGTAATGCTCGATATTTTGACAAAGTCACAGTGACTCAGTAGTAGTGATCTATGTTTTTCGCATCACCTGATGATGTTTACTGATCTAATTTCGACACTTTTTATGACAGATAGAAGCTTTAGACATTCACCAGTGGGGTATTTACTGATTATTATTTACTCTCTGTTAAACATGTAATGGTGTCCCCCAAGGCTTGGTGCTCGGTCCCCTTCTCTTTACAATATGCATACTTCTGATTGGTGAAATCCTCCATCGCCATGGTCTCAAGTTCCACTCATACGCCGATGACACCCAACTCTAGATCAGCACAAACCTTTTTCCCACCTCCCCCCTCAATCACTAGTCAACTGCCTCCTTGTGAAAAAAAAACCTGGATGACGGCAAATCTACTCAAACTCAACAGCAATACAACTGAGCTCATGGTTGTGGCCCCCAAGGCACTAGTGATGTGTCGGTCGCGAACGAGCCTATTCTTTTGAACGGCTCTTTGGCACGAACGAGGGGAACCGAGTCATACTTGGTGAGAGCCGTTCTTGTTATCGTTCAATCGTTGGTCCGCACTCACTGCCTGCCAAAATCCACTCGCCTTTTAAAAATCTTGATTTTGTTCCCCAAACGTATTCTGTGAAGACCTGCCCCTACTCTGATTGGTAGGTTTCAGCACGAGGAGTGAGATGGGGTGGGTCTTAACGGAATATGCGTGAGAGAGAAGTCATAACAAGTGGTACAGGACAGGTAGATGATGTCTTTTCGAATGGAAAATGAGCCAAACGCGAAAACGCAGCAACATTTGGATGCACTTCAACCAAAACCCAGGCAGCGATAAAGCGCAGCATTTGTAAAGGCAACATATCCTTTAAAGCAGGGTCAACAAATAATCTCCATCGCCACTTAAAAACACAGTAGGCCTATCTAATATTAAGAGTTGCGTGAATTTCGTTCAAGGCAAGGCAACTTTAAAGAGGGTAAATTCAAAGTAGTACATTTACTGACATGAAGGACATGGATATGGCGCCACCTTGTGTCACGTTTATAATGCAGATTATAGGTCTGGCAATACAGTCAATCATTATCCTGGTGATTATTTCGCAGATAAACCTAGTAACCCCGCCCCCTTTAAAAAAACCAGCTCTTTTGAACGGCTCTTTGAAAGGAACGGAGCCATAATTCCCATCACTACAAGGCACTGCTTGGGAAGGTTGGTGATCTCCTCCTCACTCTTGACAGCTCCCCCATCTCACCATCCTCTGAGGTCCACAACCTGGGCATGATCTTAGACTCCACCCTTTCATTCCAGAACCATGTCAAATAAGTTACAAAATCAGCCTTGTTTCACCTCAAAAACATCTCCCGACTCCGGGGGTGTTTCTCAATGTCGAGGACGCTTCCTTGGTAGGATATGTCTTCCGAGTCAGATCCTTCAGAGGCTAGGCAAGAATCCTTCCTAGCATTTGGAGAACAAAGAATGGAACAGGCTAGCAAGTGTGCAGGTGTGTGTCATATGCAGAGGTTGCGCTAGACTTTTTTGTCGGACAGGATCGTAACATTTCCGTCAAAATCTATTATTACCCGTCGGTCTGTACACAACTGACGGGGGGGGGGCGGAAGAGCACGTTCGTTAACTGTCAACGATTAGAGCCAGTGTTATGCCATGTTGTGCATGCCCACTGCACCTTGCGGGAGCGCCACAGCGTAAAGCATAAACTCCCAGACATTTCAATGATTTGTACGGCATAGTTTGGTCTGGAAACGAGTTTTGTATCATAAAGATAAAGCAAAACTAAGAGTTTAAAAGAAAAAAAACTGAGTCAAGCAAAATAAATTGTATTTCAAAAATAAAACTATAAGTTGCAAACAAATCATTTCTGTAATCATGTATACTATAAGTATTTTTTCTTTGTTTTTGTTTTTGTTTGATGTTCTCTTTGCTTCTTTCTCAATGATCAGACTTTTGCTCTCCCTGCAGGCCTCTCGTTTGCGCTCTCTCTTTTTGTTTTCGATTCTGACACAAACCTCCCAGACACCGAGACACCGAGGCTGAAGTCGAATAGTCCATTTAGCTTAGGAACCTTCCTAAAGGAGTGAAATGACCCGGAAGTCCCTCAGTGGCAGCCATGATAAGTGCTGTTCGAATTCTCTGGAATGATGAGAATGATAGTGTTAGGATTTGTCTGTGTTTGTATTTTTCTTGTCCTTTTCTATCTTTGGGTTTCCTATTTTATTTTGTAAAGTGTTCACCCCCGTTTCCTGCCTGTTTGCTTTCTGTCGGTTTCCCTCTCTGATTACCCAATTGTGTTCACCTGGTCCCTATGTGTTTTCTCCTCCCTCCTCACCTGTCTCGTGTGTATGTGATTAGTCCTGGGTGTATTTAAGTTCTGGGTTTTCTGTCTCTCTTTGTCGGGTTGTCTTGTGTATTGGCTTGTCCTCGGTGAGTGTTCTGTCCTGTATTTGTCAGCATAGCCTTGAAATAAAGGAATTATTTGTACGTTAATCTGCATTTGGGTCATACCTGCTTCACACACCGTAACAGATAGGGAAGGAGGTTTCAAACTTCCTTTATAACCTCCTTTAGCTTAGGAACCACTGGACCTCCCTAACCGACAGGAGAAGCGAAAATGCTGCCCCACAATGCCTTGCAGCCGCAGCATTTGCCGTCACTCAACAGTCGGCCGTTCACGGAAAAAAAACGATTATGACGGAGAAATGATATCATGAAAGTTACGGTGCTTATTAAGCATTTTAAAACATAGGTGGTAAGTTGCCAAAGTGCTTTGTTCTGAACGTTCATCAGTATTATAATAAAGAGAGAAATATGAACGTTAGTTTTCACTGAAATGATCAAATAAAGTCAACATCTCATTTCATACTGAGCTGTGTGGGGTTTGTTCAACTTCTAAAAGATGTTTGAATGGTGATATACACAGTGATAGATGTTAAGGACTAACGTTTATAATAAATACATCTGTATTGATTTTAAGATCTTTAGTTCATACAATCATACGTGTTGGGATCATTGGTATTAATGTGGACCGGAGGGAGAGGGGGACGAGCATAAGTTTCACTTTCCTTTTTTATTTCAATTCCAACTTTGGTCCTGAAGAATATGTTTCTCTGTTGTCCACGTTCATAAAGCAGAGCAGCAGCATCAGAGCACGGAGCAGAGTCTCAGATGAGTTTACAGCAGTCCCTCGTTCTTATTGAACATCCATGTTGTAGTCCGCTGTATAGAAAACTGTGGTTTCCATGGTTTCCCCACAGCAGCAGACACACAATCATGACGTCCGCTGGCGCATCATAAACACGTCGGATAGTGAAAGTGCAGTGGATTCTCTAAAGTACCGCAGTCTCTTCTCCTAAGTCCTTTTGAATTCTCCTATCCACTATCCCTTAACCCGTGACCTTTCACTCAGAGGTCAAGGAATAGACGATAGGGTTAGAACTTAGGAGCTGATTTTTAAACTATCCGACTGCAGCCCGACACTAACGTGGCCGAGTGGACTCCGGAGTTTGCTGCATGAGTTGAGTATGATCTGTGGTGTAGTGGGCTGTCACTCAATAACTGAGTAGCCAATGGGGACGTACCCCTGAAAGTCCCGCCCACCTGGGACGTTTGTGTCAGAAACGAAAAGAAAAAATGAGAAAAAGAAAAAGAGCAAAGGAGAAGAGCTGCAGCGAGAGCAAAAGTCTGATCATTGAGAAAGAAGAAACAAGAACTGCAAACAAAAATCTATGTTAAAACAAAGAAAAAATACTTATAGTGTACATGATTACACAAATGATTTGTTTGCAATGTATAGTTTCATTTTTGAAATTAAACTTATTTTCCTTCAGTTTTTTTTTCTCTTAAACTTTTACGGTACGTCCACACAGCAGCTTTTCAAAAATCTTGACAATCTTGGAGCTGGGCGTGTCTGACAGCTTGGGAATTTTATGCGAGCAATATATATATATATCAACTCCCCAAACAGGCGAAAACCTACCAGTTTCACCCACTGTCTCTGCCACCTCCCTCCATGCCTGGTTCCTCCGGTGTGTATCCCGGTAATAGTTCTGGTCGTAAAGAACCGGGTGATTTGCTACCGTAATTTCTCGTTTGGAATATGAGGAAATGAACTGCGGTATGGTTCTGCCTGCTTACATGCGGTTTGATTGGCTAGCGCTTCTACTGTCAGATTTGCATAAACGAGTTTGATTGGCTGACGCTTCCAGCTCAGCTTCAAATGTTGAACATAGAGAACCGCAGTGACGCGTCCTAAAACCAATGCAATTTCTCCATAGGATTTTGGAAAATAGCTCGAAATAAGGTCTGTGGTTGACACACATTTAAGAGAGGGATCACGTTTTGTTCAGCCGGATAATCGCCACACTAATTAACGCCACATCCTACTTTTATAATTTTTGAATCATAAATCTAGTCGCCAAAAGCGAAATGCTAATGTTATGCTATAAACTAACTACAAGCTACAGCAGCAGGGTCGCACGACTTCAACGTCACGCCAACTTAAGATCGTTTCAACTGACTTGCACTGAAACTGCACTTTGAACACTTTAAATATATTAACATTTTAAACTGTATACCCCGTTTATCTAGGCCCTTTTTGTTTTATGTATAGGCTACATGTCACACTGTGGGAAACGATATTTCGATATTTCTGGATGTATAACACATGTAGAATTTGTTTACAATAAAGCTGACTTTGACTTCCGCGTACTTGCGCATTTTAACAAAGCTTTTCATTTGAGCCACACTGAATTGAACTAGAAGTCATGGCTGTGTCAATTACCAGTCTGATATCGTTTTACAAAGATGACAAGAAGAGTGTAGATAGAGGAGAGAACCACTACAAGTCAGCACACGTAAAAGCAGTGCAGACTAGATGAAGGTGTGCTTACCGGTGTTGTCAGGGCTAGCATGAGGGACAAGGTTTATAGTGTCGGTGAGTAGTGATAGCAAGAGTACCGTTAACCTAGAGTTAATTTATTCACATTAATTCCCATCAACAAATCCATTTTATGTGTCACATGAAATCTTTATTAGGCAAGGAAAGTTTATTTATAGAGCACTTTTCAACACAAGGCAATTCAAAGTGCTTTACAAAGAATGAAAGACATTAAGAAATGGCATTTAAAACCAGTCATTAAAAAGAAAAGCTAATCAAATAAACATTAAAAGATAAAAGTCACAGTGCAGTCTAAGATATGAATAGTTCAATTAGAAGCAGCGACAAAAAGAAAAGTCTTCTTGCTGGATCTGAAAGTAGTCAGAGTCGCAGCGGACCTGCAGGTTTCTGGGAGTTTGTTCCAGATGTTTGGAGCATGATAACTGAACGCTGCTTCTCCATGTTTAGTTCTGACTCTGGGGACAGGAAGCTGACCAGTCCCTGAAGACCTGAGAGATCTGTCTCTGGGGACAGGAAGCTGACCAGTCCCTGAAGACCTGAGAGATCTGTCTCTGGGGACAGGAAGCTGACCAGTCCCTGAAGACCTGAGAGATCTGTCTCTGGGGACAGGAAGCTGACCAGTCCCTGAAGACCTGAGAGGTCTGACTCTGGGGACAGGAAGCTGACCAGTCCCTGAAGACCTGAGAGATCTGTCTCTGGGGACAGGAAGCTGACCAGTCCCTGAAGACATGAGAGATCTGACTCTGGGGACAGGAAGCTGACCAGTCCCTGAAGACCTGAGAGATCTGTCTCTGGGGACAGGAAGCTGACCAGTCCCTGAAGACCTGAGAGATCTGTCTCTGGGGACAGGAAGCTGACCAGTCCCTGAAGACATGAGAGATCTGACTCTGGGGACAGGAAGCTGACCAGTCCCTGAAGACCTGAGAGGTCTGACTCTGGGGACAGGAAGCTGACCAGTCCCTGAAGACCTGAGAGATCTGTCTCTGGGGACAGGAAGCTGACCAGTCCCTGAAGACCTGAGAGATCTGTCTCTGGGGACAGGAAGCTGACCAGTCCCTGAAGACCTGAGAGGTCTGACTCTGGGGACAGGAAGCTGACCAGTCCCTGAAGACCTGAGAGATCTGTCTCTGGGGACAGGAAGCTGACCAGTCCCTGAAGACCTGAGAGATCTGACTCTGGGGACAGGAAGCTGACCGGTCCCTGAAGACCTGAGAGATCTGTCTCTGGGGACAGGAAGCTGACCGGTCCCTGAAGACCTGAGCGATCTGACTCTGGGGACAGGAAGCTGACCGGTCCCTGAAGACCTGAGAGATCTGTCTCTGGGGACAGGAAGCTGACCAGTCCCTGAAGACCTGAGAGATCTGACTCTGGGGACAGGAAGCTGACCAGTCCCTGAAGACCTGAGAGATCTGACTCTGGGGACAGGAAGCTGACCAGTCCCTGAAGACCTGAGAGATCTGACTCTGGGGACAGGAAGCTGACCAGTCCCTGAAGACCTGAGAGATCTGGCTCTGGGGACAGGAAGCTGACCAGTCCCTGAAGACCTGAGAGATCTGGCTCTGGGGACAGGAAGCTGACCAGTCCCTGAAGACCTGAGAGATCTGTCTCTGGGGACAGGAAGCTGACCCGTCCCTGAAGACCTGAGAGATCTGTCTCTGGGGACAGGAAGCTGACCAGTCCCTGAAGACCTGAGAGATCTGTCTCTGGGGACAGGAAGCTGACCAGTCCCTGAAGACCTGAGAGATCTGTCTCTGGGGACAGGAAGCTGACCAGTCCCTGAAGACCTGAGAGGTCTGACTCTGGGGACAGGAAGCTGACCAGTCCCTGAAGACCTGAGAGGTCTGTCTCTGGGGACAGGAAGCTGACCAGTCCCTGAAGACCTGAGAGATCTGACTCTGGGGACAGGAAGCTGACCAGTCCCTGAAGACATGAGAGATCTGTCTCTGGGGACAGGAAGCTGACCGGTCCCTGAAGACCTGAGCGATCTGACTCTGGGGACAGGAAGCTGACCGGTCCCTGAAGACCTGAGAGATCTGTCTCTGGGGACAGGAAGCTGACCAGTCCCTGAAGACCTGAGAGATCTGACTCTGGGGACAGGAAGCTGACCAGTCCCTGAAGACCTGAGAGATCTGACTCTGGGGACAGGAAGCTGACCAGTCCCTGAAGACCTGAGAGATCTGTCTCTGGGGACAGGAAGCTGACCAGTCCCTGAAGACCTGAGAGATCTGTCTCTGGGGACAGGAAGCTGACCAGTCCCTGAAGACCTGAGAGATCTGTCTCTGGGGACAGGAAGCTGACCAGTCCCTGAAGACCTGAGAGATCTGGATGGTTCATAGTTTAGCACGAGGTCAGAAATGTATTTTGGGCCTAAACCATTCAGTGCTTTATAAACCAGCAGCAGTATTTAGAAATCTATTCTTTGACACACAGGAAGCCAGAGTGAAGACTTCAGAGCAGGACTGATGTGATCCACTTTCTTAGTGTCAGTGAGGAACCAGAGTGAAGACTTCAGAGCAGGAGTGATGTGATCCACTTTCTTAGTGTCAGTGAGGAACCAGAGTGAAGACTTCAGAGCAGGACTGATGTGATCCACTTTCTTAGTGTCAGTGAGGAACCAGAGTGAAGACTTCAGAGCAGGACTGATGTGATCCACTCTCTTAGTGTCAGTGAGGAACCAGTGTAAAGACTTCAGAGCAGGACTGATGTGATCCACTCTCTTAGTGTCAGTGAGGAACCAGTGTGAAGACTTCAGAGCAGGACTGATGTGATCCACTTCCTTAGTGTCAGTGAGGAACCAGAGTGAAGACTTCAGAGCAGGACTGATGTGATCCACTTTCTTAGTGTCAGTGAGGAACCAGTGTGAAGACTTCAGAGCAGGACTGATGTGATCCACTTCTTAGTGTCAGTGAGGAACCAGTGTAAAGACTTCAGAGCAGGAGTGATGTGATCCACTTTCTTAGTGTCAGTGAGGAACCAGTGTGAAGACTTCAGAACAGGAGTGATGTGATCCACTTCCTTAGTGTCAGTGAGGAAGCCAGAGTGAAGACTTCAGAACAGGACTGATGTGATCCACTTTCTTAGTGTCAGTGAGGAACCAGTGTAAAGACTTCAGAACAGGACTGATGTGATCCACTTTCTTAGTGTCAGTGAGGAACCAGTGTAAAGACTTCAGAGCAGGAGTGATGTGATCCACTTCTTAGTGTCAGTGAGGAACCAGAGTGAAGACTTCAGAACAGGACTGATGTGATCCACTTTCTTAGTGTCAGTGAGGAACCAGTGTAAAGACTTCAGAACAGGACTGATGTGATCCACTTTCTTAGTGTCAGTGAGGAACCAGTGTAAAGACTTCAGAGCAGGAGTGATGTGATCCACTCTCTTAGTGTCAGTGAGGACTCGAGCAGCGGCGTTCTGAATCAGCTGCAGCTTCCTAATAGATGTTTTAGTGAGACCTGTGAAGACACCTTTGCAGTAGTCCAGTCTACTGAAGATAAAAGCGTGGACACGTGTCTCCAGATCCTGCTGTGACATGAGTCTTTTAATCCTAGATATGTTCTCTAGGTGATAGAAGGCTGATTTAGTAACTGTTTTAATGTGACTGTTGAAACAGTCAGAGTCCATGACTACACCTAGATTTCTGGCTTTATCTGTTGGTTTGAACATTGCAGACTGAAGCTCAGCGCTAACTTTTAAACGTTCTGCCTTGGCTCCAAATCTTTGTTTAATTGGAGAACGTTCTGACACATCCAGTCGTTGATTTGTTCAATGCACTTACTCAGTGTTTGAATTGGAGCATAGTCTCCTGGTGAAATGGTTACGTAAATGTGTGTGTCATCTGCATCGCTATGGTAACTTATTTTGTTGTTCTTCATTATCTGAGCCAGTGGTAGCATGCAGATGTTAAAGAGAAGAGGCCCCAAGATTACAAATATTACACTCCAGAAAACACAGAAATATCCATGAAATAAACATACAGTAGGCTATAAACAATTAAAGGGATAATTGGGAAGGCATTACAAATGTAAATATATTTTAAATACTAAAACAATCCCACCACCACAGGTATCTACAGGAGAAGAGGGAGTTCTCTCCACAGAATGTGAATGCCCACGTGGAGAATGGAAATGCAGTCATGCGGCTGCATTAGCCATCTTTGCCATCCACAGTTTCAGCTGCACTGACACCCCGTGTCAGTGGAAGAACCTCCGAAGATCGTGACTGGCTGAGGGGCAGACTCGGGGGCAGGTTCTCAGGAATGTCTTGGCTTCTCTCCCCGAGCCAGAAGAGGAACACTACAGCTTGGAAACACTTACTGTTCCTGAAATGATCAAATCTGTTGGGCATCAGGGACCTGAGGCAACTGTGGCAAGCATGGCATAGTCTGAGGAGCAACAGAGGGCAATTCAGGTGGCTACACTGGTCAGCGAACCAACCCAAACTGGCCTTGGTTCAGGAAAGGAAGGTTGACTGGCAGCAACGTTGGAGCTGTCCTGAGGTCAAAGCGTGTGACTGCTGCCCTTAGTGCCAGGGTGCTAGGGCAACAACAGGCCCTTGATGGTGTTTTGTCTGTACAGTGGGGGACTATGAATGAATGTGAGGGCGTCAGGGCATTCACCACTGCAACCCAGATGCAGGTCCATGAGTCAGGTTTGTGGCTCTCCCAATCAGGAGTGTTGGGGGCATCTCCAGACGGTCTGGAAGGGTCTTCCGCTGTGCTGGAGGTAAAGTGTCCCTACAGAGCCAGGGACATGACAATAGTGAAGCATTGCAAATCAAGGGCTTCTGTGTCAGTAAGGAAGGAGTAACCAGGAGTAACTGATTTCCCTGACTACAATCTTTAGTTACATGGTGAAACGTTATGCTGCTTGTACTAATTAGACTTATATAAGCCACACAGGTTTTAATAGGATGTATTCATTATCTTTACTTGTGTTGCGGTCTTTTCAGCAGTGCCATCTCTAAAACAGCGATACACTACCCATCATTTACATTTCACCGTGACATGGACACAAATGCAACGTCAGCTTACCTCGTGGCACGAATCCAGACTCTCCTTTGGAAAACATTGGCCGGGAAACGATAGAATGAGCACGTTTGATGCAAAGTCCTGTGGCTGCAACCCGGAGCAAAGCAACAAACCATTGCGTAGCTAACTAGTAGCGCTAGCTTTAGCTAACGTTAGCCAACGAAACAAACTGCCGAGTAAAATTGGAAAACACTGGTAATTAATTGTTCTATAATTTATAAAATTACGGTGTTAAAAATGACCATTTCAAAAATAGAGATTCTAATGGTAAGATATAGATATACAGATACTAAAGATACTACAGATAGGCCACTAAAGATAGGCAGGTACTTGCTTTCAAGCAGAACACAGGGGAAAACAAACTTAGCGGGAGTGTTTACGTGTGTAGGCGTAATGACGTACAACGGCCTCGACAATTTCTGTAATCCTATTCAGCCACTCGGTAACAACCATCGTTTTTCAGACACGTAAACTCTTCAGAAATCACCAGTGGGGTCACTGCTGATGTATCTACTGTCGTAGAACAAAACGTGATTTATCTCTTAAATGTGTGTCCACCACATAACTTATTTCCAGCTATTTTCCAAAACCCTATGGAGAAAATACATTGCTTTTTGACGAAGGAACCGGAAGTGCTAAAAATGCTAACTTACTTCCGGGTTTTAGGACGCGTCACTGCGGTTCTCTATTGCTCAACTTTTGAATCCTGGAAATCCGGGAAATCTCGGAAGAAGTAGTCAGATGTTTTACTTAAGTAAAAGTAGCAATACTAAATTGTAAAAATACTCTGTTCTTATCTTATTTTAATAAAAGTGCAAAGGTATTGGCATCAAAATATACTCAAGTACCAGAAGTAAAAGTACTAGTTGTGCATTATAGCCCATTTCGTGTTTAATAACTGGTTTATGATTATTAATGTTTTGAGTGTTTTCCCACAGCTGGTAAATATATATACTGCTGCTGGATATTTTACCTTAGTTTACACAATAATTGATTTTGTATTAGCCAATCATCTAAATCTAAAAAGTATCTGGTAACTATAGCTGCGAAAATAATTTTGTGAAAAGTAAAACATACAATGTCGGCTTCCAAAATGTAGTGGAGCAAAGAGTAGCATAAACTGAACATACTCAGGTAAAGTACAAGTACACTTGTGTGCACTCTTAGGTACATAACTTAAGTAAATGTACTTTGTTACTACACACCACTGCATGTCACTGACCGACTGCCCGAGGTCTATCCCCCTCCTCATCAGCATGTCCACACCTCAGAGACCTCGGTGAAGGTGAGAACAGGACATGTGTCATGTATTAGTGTCTTTGCATGGAACGGATGCGTGTATGTTTTATTCTGTGAGGCTGCTCACTGAGGGGAATGAGGAATGCTATTAACATCTTTCTGTAGAATAATGCTTGGCAGGTCAAGCACAGCTTCAGCCTAAATCTAAATATAGACAGAGGCTCCAGTGAGGGGGATAATAGAGAGAGGTAGAGGTGGAGGTAGCGATGGAAAGGGAAATTGACAGGAGAGAGACAGAGGTGAGGACAGTGGGACAGAGTGAGAAACTGAGAGATAAGAGACAGGCAGATAATCCAACGCTGAAGAAAGTGTGTCCAGTGCCCTCCCACACACACACATGCACAATGACAATCACAGTGATCCACTGTGTGAGATTGCGTGAGTAGTTCAATGCAATGGATTCACACAGTAGTAGGGATGTAACGATACCAAAAACTCACGGTACGATAATATCGCGATAACAAGTCCACGGTACGGTATTTATTGCGATATTGAATAATAAAGAAAAAATAAATTCATTTTTTTTTCAATACAAATTTGTTTTACTCGGAAAATGTTTCTTTATTACATAATACATCTGATGTGTACAGCATTTTAGTAGGATAGCAGTATTTTAAAGTGTCAAAACAAAGTGACAGTAGACTGGAACAAGAAAACCAGTGTTTTTGTACCTATAGTACTACCAAACAAAGTAGGCATTTTCTTTGTGCCACTGCATCTCACAAATAAACATTTAATAATCAGACTCTGCAATAAAAGAAATCAAGTTTCACTTTAGTTTTTCAAGTAACTCAACTCAAACTCACTAGTCACTCACTCAGCATCATCAGACAGGTTTTTAGGAATATGAGAACATTTCCAGGTATTTATAAACTGGGATGTTTGGGCGTTTACAATATCCCCTGCTCTGGAAAAAACTCTCTCGCTTGGTACTGATGTTGCTGGGACAGCAGTGGTCGCGTTAACCGAATATTTTATTTATCAATGACGGAAAAATCTGAAAGCAGTCTGTCATTTTGACAGATTAGAATAAACTCGGAACAGCGCCAACGTTTCCCCGCAGCGAGGCTCTGTTGACAGTTCACGAGCGTGCTCTCTCTCTCTGTTCAGACCCGACGGGTAATAAGGGATTATGACGGACATTTTACTATCCTGTCTGTCAAAATGACGGACAGTGAGAAAGTCTTAACACCACCTCAGTGGGACGGAGAGATATGCTTTGGCCATGGGTGACAGCAGTCGGTCAAACTGTGCATTGTCTCTCCACCACTTCAAAAACAATACAGTTTTTGCCAAGAAGGTTAGGCTTATTGACAGGGTGAGATATAAATATACAGTTGGTACTTGTCAATGTCTCTAGGTATGTACATGTAGCCCTGTAAATACGATTTCCTTTTGTGTTCTGTTGTTTCATGTTCATGTTGTAACCTACTTGCTGCCATGTTGGACAGGTATTCTCTTGAAAAAGAGGTCGATGATGTCAATGGGACCACCTGGTTAAATAAAGGTTTAAAAGAAAGAAAAGTGTTTTACAAAAAAAAGGAAGGAAAAAAAAAGTATTTAAAAAATAAAATCGCGGTAGATTTTGTCAGTCTCACGACGGTATTGGGACGTTTATTTACTGCGATACCCCGATATTCGGTATATCGTTACATCCCTACACAGTAGTGTTAATTTCGTCAGATATTTTTTTATTTAGTTTTGGTCTTAGTCCTGTGTTACATTTTATTTTTTAGTCATATTTAGTCACCTTCATCCTGTTTTTATTTAGTCAAGTTTTAGTCGACTAAAAGTCTGAGCACTTTAGTCTTATTTTAGTCGACTAAAACAGTAAACATTTTCATCAAGATTTAGTCGACTAAAAGTCTGAGCATTTTAGTCTTATGTTAGTCTACTTTTTGTCAATGAAAACTGTTGAGTCTTTTTTAGTCTTCAGATTATATAGAACATTTCAGTCAAACTAGTCTAGCCAAAACCAATAATTTGTCATTTTAGTCAAACGTATTTCACAATAAGATTATATCTTGTCCTTATTTTATGAAAAACACCGGTTGAATGATTAAGCAGCTTTGCAGAGAGTATCTGCTCAGGTTTGTGGTGTTTTTACCGGCTGTGTTTTGTCCACATTGCTTCCCTTCTGATAAAACAATGCATTCGCTTTTTTTCTCCGCCTCATTGTAGCGAAAAAGGGCCCACATATTATGTTGTTTCTTTCTCCCAAGCAGTGGTGGCTTTAGACTTTTTCGTTGTCAGTCATTTTGACGGACAGGATCGTAACATTTCCGTCATAATCCATTATTACCCGTCGAGTGCACAATTTATCAATCACTCGCGCTGACGGGGGGTATTCGGTTAACGCGAGTGCGACCACTGCTCCAAGCCCTGTTGTTGCCATTTTATTTTCTGTTAAATAAGGTTAGTTAGACCATGAGTTGGACCAGAGTCTTCCTGACAGTTCATATTGTGCCGCTGCCCGGTGTAATTCAAATGTACCGCCGCGCGCAGCACAGACACAGCTGCTGCCCAGCCGCAGCACCGGAAGTGGAACTGCTGGGAGAAAAACTAACGATCAGAAATGTAACGTTATCTCTGATAATATTTCGTCTCCTCATTTTTAGTCAACGAAAGTAAAGAGAGTAGTATAGCATAGTTTTTATTTAGTAAACTACATTTTCGTCTCGTCACTTTTCGTCAACGATATTGCATGATGATTTCGATACAGTTACTGTTTACTGCCGTCGGTGCCGTCTCGTCATCGTCTCGTTTTCGTCATGGAAAAAAAGGTCGTTGACGAACATATTTCATCATAGTTTTAGTCAGCAAAATTAACACTACTACACAGTTGTGCATGTATGAGTCCCAAACCACTTCCAGTTCCCTCGTCTCAAAGTACAGATTTAGTTTGAAACGGTTTGTGGTTAGATTCCTAAAAATAAATTCTGCTTTACGTGTCTCAAAAACAGCAGTTCATAACAAGTGTCTCTAAATGCGACTAAACGTCATTGAGCCAACATTAGCCGCCTTTAGCTTGGCGGTGGTGACGCGCAGCAATGCGACGTCTAATAGTTGGTTAAAAACATTACGCACGCTCCATGGGGCAAATGTATTAAAGCTTTGACTCTTATAAAATTGGTGTTAATATATGGAGATTACGCTGCTGACTAAAACCTGTCTTTGCCACAGGGACCATATTGTGCTATATTCCAACATCCACACAAAACAATCAGGTTGGCTCTAGCTGAGGGAGCGCCTGGTTTGCTAACTTCCAGGTCATCCTACAAAAAGATGTTCTTACTGCAACACTCCATTGGCATGACATTAAAACACAGTATTGCCAAAGCACACCGATAAGGTGGAAGTACGGTAATTAAACGGCAAACAATAACACATAAATCAACCATGTAAACACTATTTTAAAATCATGAAAAGAGGACCACAGATGGAAATTAGCTATTAGCTATAATCTGGCATATTGCATCTCTTCTCTTTGCTGAGATTAATGTTTTTGTATGCATGGTCCTTCTATAAATAAATAAATAAAAAAAATGTAAAAAAAAATATATATATATCAGCAACAATATAACAATCTTACGGTACGTCCACACAGCAGCTTCAGAAGAAACTTCCACCTCTTCCAACGCTTCTCTGCCCATTGACTTTGAATGGGGATGACGTCACTTTGCCTCGCTTTTCGCCGAACTGCATTGTGGGGGAGCGAAGCGGAGATTTCCAGGATGTCCAGGATTCAAAAGTTGAGCAATGTTCAACTTTTGAAGCTGAGCTGGAAGCGCCAGCCAATCAAACTCGTTTATGCAAATCTGACAGTAGAAGCGCTAGCCAATCAAACCGCGTGTAAGCAGGGAGAACCAGACCGCAGTTCATTTCCTCATATTCCAAACGAGAAATTACGGTAGCAAATCACCCGGTTCTTTACGACCAGAACTATTACCGGGATACAAACCGGAGGAACCAGGCATGGAGGGAGGTGGCAGAGACAGTGGGTGAAACTGGTAGGTTTTCGCCTGTTTGGGGAGTTTATATATATATATTAGGGCTGTCAAACGATTCCAATTTTTAATCAGATTAATCACAGCTTAAAAATTAATTAATCATGATTAATCACCATTCGAACTATGTCCAAAATATGCCATTTATTTATGTATATTGTTGTGGGAATGGAAAGATACATGAAAGAAGGCGGATATATCCATTTGACACAGTATCTATGTTTATTATAACATTTTTCTGCATGTCAAAATGAAAGACCACACACCTATCAGTCATCAAACCGTGGGGTCTTAATTCATTACGTGTTGATTTCTATCAACGGGGGAGTACTTCAGGAAAGTCGACGCGGGGCGGCGGCTAGTGGAGTACTTCGTGACCACAGAGTGTGAATGTTGTGATCAGCTGTTTCAGCGCAGTTCTCCAGTGAAGGGGGGAGTCTCCCTCCGCAGCCGGTTGGCGTAGTTTTGGCACAGTTCCGTTGTTCAGACCGACGTTAACAGCAGCCTGTCTGTGCACACGGAGACCGACTCTGTCGTCCGGGGATAGAACCGCCTTCTGGAAAAGCTTCACAAGTACGTCGGTACGCAAATGCACTTTGTGACACAAGTGACGCATTTCAGATTACGCCTAACCTGCGTACCAGTTATGTGCACCCCTGTACCAGAGCCATATTATTACTATTATATGGCTCTGCCCTGTACTACAGCAAAAGTATTCTGCGTCGGGACTTCCTGCAACAACACCACGCCGTTATCAAAGATGTTCTATTGAGAAGACGATCACTACGTGACACAAGTTTTCAAAACCGTGGCTACTGAAATCAATCTTACTCACTGCTGTCTGTGCAATTTACTCCGCGAGTTGGCAGACTTTATTTTGCTTACTTTAACATCATTTTTCATGGTGGGGCTAAGCCATTTCTTGGTGTGGGTGTAGCCTACCCCAGCCATACCCTGGCGCTGCCACTGGTGGCACGTATGGGGCGGGCCATTCTGCACATGCGTTAAATGCGTTAAATATTTTAACGCAATTAATTCAAAAAATTAATTACCGCCGTTAACACGATCATTTTGACAGCACTAATATATATATATATTGCTCGCATAAAATCCCCGATGTTTTTTGCTTTGTATGTCGGGGGCGGGAGATTCATGTGATTGGTTGTTGGTCGCGTTGCTCGCAAAAAATCCCCAAGCTGTCAGACACGCCCAGCTCCAAGATTTTCAAGATTTTTGAAAAGCTGCTGTGTGTACGAACAGTTAAACATTTGATTTAAATAACAGTATTTGTATATGATGTCTCTGTCTCTGTGTTCCTCACACAACTGGCCTTCATCGCTCCTCTTCAGGGAGCCTCTTTGTTCTCTCGGCTGTCTCCAGGTTCAGGCTGCTCTCACTGAGTCTCTGCTGTGTCCTAGTTCTGCGTCAGTGACTGTGCTCAGGTCATCTGTCCCATCAGGGCCACAGTGGACACTATTTAAGCACACAATGAACAATGATTAAAAGTGCTTTTCCATCATAAGTCTCTTAAAATACCTGATGTAAAAAATATCTGATGACTGTCTACCATAAGGATTTATAAGGCGCACTGCCACAGACATTTTTACTTTGAATCATGGGCCTCACTTTGTTAGAAAAAGTGTCGGGGACATTTTTGGACTGATGAAGTGAAATGTAAGCATGAACAAAGCAGACAGACTTCCATGGAGCCGCAACAATGGACACACCCTGCAGAACAAAGCCTGCCTCCAGCCGTCAGACTGCACAATGTAGAAGAGAATGGAACCAAAGACGGATGATGAGACCCTGGGCTTTGTTTCTGTTTTCTCTCTTTTTCCCCCCTTGTTTTAATGAATTCATGATTGTACGTAAGTGTAAGTATATATTTTATAATATACAATCATGTATAGTTTTATTTATTGATGTAAACTCTGCTTCTATTCAGTTTTTGACAGTGAGCATGTGTCTGCTGTCCAAACCTGATGGTGGACGCGTGTCATTTTGACATATTAACAGACTTTTGAAAGTTTGAAGGCTTTGTAAAATAGAGAGTAGGGTCAGACAGGAAGACACAGAGAGAGAAATACAGAAACAGCGTGATAGTGACAGGAGAGAGACATGAGAGAGAAACAGGAAGAGGAAGAGAGATACAGTACACAGCAAGAGAGAGAGAGAAAGGGAGAGCAGATAATTACTCACTTTGTCTGCCTGCTATACACACACACACACACACACACACACACACACACACACACACACACACACTCACACACACACACTCACACACACACACACACACACACACACACACACACACACACACACACACACACACACACACACATACGCTCAGAGGGAAATTAAAGCCTTTTCATCTCCACTATGGATAATCCTGCACTATTAGCACTGCAGGGAAAGATCGAGAAAATAGAGGGGGTGAGGGATGACTGATCCAATAGAGAAACCCGGTGTTCATCAAACTTCTCCAATGTCAGGTTGTTTTCACTGAACTGTCGAAAGGTGTTATCGTACTGTACAGCAGCTGTGCACTGGAACACGTCGGACTGCAACCACACTGTTGTCTTTGTGACAAGTAAAGAAATCAAATGAGTGACACATGTATTCTTCCTAAATAGTATATATATTATAGTGTAGTCAGTGGTGGATAGTAACTAAGTACATTTACTCAAGTACTGTACTTAAGTACAATTTTAAGGCACCTGTATATTACTTAAGGCGAGACATCGTTTGTCATGCACTGGTCAATTTTGAGATTGTGTGCTATTTTGATTCTATAACAGGTTTTCTTTCAGGCTTTTGGAAGCAAAACGTACAAAATACACATTTAGATGTTTATTTTTACTATAGTTTGTCTATAGTTTGTCTATTTGCGTCCCGACCAGGTTAGCCGCTCAGCATCAGTTACCATGGAGATCTAGCCTGCTAAAAAGAGAACCAGCTTCGTAGGACCGGAAAGCCGGAGTTTCCCCTGAAGTTAGCCGCTAAGAGAACATCCGGCTTCGTAGTGCAGCCCCCTGGAACGCAATGTAATGTAACATCCGGGTGGATCCGCGACGTTTGCGTTGCACATCAAGGAGATGTGGCTGTAATAGCTGGAAACGTGAGTAAATATTTCGTGACGTCCTCTTCAGCTGGCTTTTTAAATATCCCTAAAGTCCCCCAAAATAAAATGGGTGAGGCTGCTTTTATCCACTACACTATCAAACTTCCAAGAAATATCAGAGGCCAACAGCTTTTATTTTTGTTGTACATATGTTTACTTTATTTTATAGGGTTTTATATTGTTGCATCAATTAACTTAGTCTTGTCTTATTATTTATTTGTATTATCATACCTTTTACCTCCTCGTGTCTCTTAACCTGTTAACATGTTATATGTTGTTGCTATGCTGCATATACCTGTAAAGGTCTTAACATCTGATCTGAGGAGAATTTCTCGTGGTTCATTTTTCTCTTGTGATGTGTGCCATTGTGTAAAGCACTTTGATACACGTGCTGTATGAAAAGGGCTTTATAAAAAAAGCTTTATTATATATTGCAATATATTTAAATTACAAAAGTTGTGAACCTATTCTTGGTTGTCAGCTTCTGTGATGTGCTACCTAGCATATGACAAGGTGGTTCTAAATAGGCAACAATCCAATAATATTTTTGTATTTTATTTTTCAGGTATTGCATTCTGAGAGTATTGGGCTGCGGCCAACATGTCCGTGGGTACTGATGAAGAAGGATGGTGCCGTCATCACAGCTAACTGCAACTGCAAGGCTGGTTTGGGATTGACATGTACCCATGTTGCATCTCTCCTGTTCTACATAGAAACATCTGTACGGATACGTGGTGCCAAGACAGTTACCCAGGAAAAGGCGTATTGGCTTCTACCTGGATCAGTGAAGGATGAAACACCTTCCCCTGTTGCTGACATTGACTTTAGTTTGGCTAAAACCCGAAGGAATCGTTTAAGCCAAGCAATTGACAGCTTTGGCGATGCAGCTAATTTAACAACAACAACAACAACAACAACAACAACAACAACAACACTTTTACGTCACTCAAGGGAGATTCCAAAAGCGACAGATGCTGAGCAACAGTCTTTCCTGGCATCACTGAAATCTACTGGAAGGAAGTGTGCAATATTGACAATCTCAGCTCCACACAATGCCGATGTTGTCCCAAAAGTGACTTTGTCAACATTTCCGAAGCCGCTCTTTAGTTTAAAAAGTGAGAACTGCCTAGACATGGACCATAACGCCCTTACAGAACATGGCCAAGGGATCAATGAAGCCATCACCAAGCTGGAGGCGGATGTCATTGAGAAGGCAACGAAAACACAGGCCAAATCCAAACTCTGGTATCGATACAGAGCTGGGCGGATTACAGCATCTCGTATGAAGGCAGCATGTTCAACAAGTGCAACTAAACCATCGCTTAGCTTGATTAGAGCTATTTGTTACTCGGAAGCCACAACATTTAAAAGTGCAGCTACTGAATGGGGATGTAATCCCGAGAAATCCGCACGCGAAGATTACATTGTAATTATGAACCGACATGACGGTTTCATTTGCCAGGACTCTGGGCTCGTGTTATCGCCAACATTCCCATATTTAGGTGCTTCTCCAGATCGTGTTGTGTCCTGCAAGTGCTGTGGTGGAGGTGTTTTGGACATGAAATGCCCCTGCTGTGTCGCTGCGCCATAATAATAATAGATTTATTTTGTTAGCGCTTTTACAGGTGCTCAAAGACGCTTTACAGATATAGTGAAAAGAAAAGAACAACACATAAATATAAATAGTTAAAGTTAAAGTCAAATAATACAAAAACAATCACACATTAAAAGCCAGATTGAAGAGGTGAGTGCTTTGAAGGAGGTGAGGTCGGTGCCGTCTCTGATGGGTTGGGAGTGAGTTCCAGAGTGAGGGGGCAGCGACGGAGAAGGCTCTGTCCCCCCAGGTCCGGTGATTGATGTGGGAGGGGATGGATAGGAGGTGGGCTTCTGATGAGCGGAGGCAGCGGGAAGGGGGGGTGGTGGTGCAGCAGGTCTGTGAGGTGGGGGGAAGGGGGGGTGGTGGTGCAGCAGGTCTGTGAGGTGGGGGGGAAGGGGGGTGGTGGTGCAGCAGGTCTGTGAGGCAGGGGGAAGGGGGGTGGTGGTGCAGCAGGTCTGTGAGGCAGGGGGAAGGGGGGTGGTGGTGCAGCAGGTCTGTGAGGCGGGGGGAAGGGGGGTGGTGGTGCAGCAGGTCTGTGAGGCAGGGGGAAGGGGTGTGGTGGTGCAGCAGGTCTGTGAGGCAGGGGGAAGGGGGGTGGTGGTGCAGCAGGTCTGTGAGGCAGGGGGAAGGGGGGGGGTGGTGCAGCAGGTCTGTGAGGCAGGGGGAAGGGGGGTGGTGGTGCAGCAGGTCTGTGAGGCAGGGGGAAGGGGGTGTGGTGGTGCAGCAGGTCTGTGAGGCAGGGGGAAGGGGGGGTGGTGGTGCAGCAGGTCTGTGAGGTAGGGGGAAGGGGGGGGGTGGTGCAGCAGGTCTGTGAGGCAGGGGGAAGGGGGGGGGTGGTGCAGCAGGTCTGTGAGGCAGGGGGAAGGGGGTGTGGTGGTGCAGCAGTCTGTGAGGAGGGGGAAGGGGGGGTGGTGGTGCAGCAGGTCTGTGAGGCAGGGGGAAGGGGGGGGTGGTGGTGCAGCAGGTCTGTGAGGTAGGGGGGAAGGGGGGGGGGTGGTGGTGCAGCAGGTCTGTGAGGCAGGGGGAAGGGGGGGGGGTGGTGCAGCAGGTCTGTGAGGTAGGGGGAAGGGGGGGGGTGGTGGTGCAGCAGGTCTGTGAGGTAGGGGGGGGTGGGTGGTGCAGCAGGTCTGTGAGGTAGGGGGGAGGGGGTGGGTGGTGGTGCAGCAGGTCTGTGAGGTAGGGGGAGGGGGGGGTGTGGTGGTGCAGCAGGTCTGTGAGGTAGGGGGAGGGGTGTGGTGGTGCAGCAGGTCTGTGAGGTAGGGGGGGGGTGTGGTGGTGCAGCAGGTCTGTGAGGTAGGGGGGGTGTGGTGGTGCAGCAGGTCTGTGAGGTAGGGGGGAGGGGTGTGGTGGTGCAGCAGGTCTGTGAGGTAGGGGGGGGGTGTGGTGGTGCAGCAGGTCTGTGAGGTAGGGGGGGGGGTGGTGGTGCAGCAGGTCTGTGAGGTAGGGGGGGGTGTGGTGGTGCAGCAGGTCTGTGAGGTAGGGGGGGAGTGTGGTGGTGCAGCAGGTCTGTGAGGTAGGGGGGGGGGTGGTGGTGCAGCAGGTCTGTGAGGTAGGGGGGGGTGGTGGTGCAGCAGGTCTGTGAGGTAGGGGGGGGGTGGTGGTGCAGCAGGTCTGTGAGGTAGGGGGGGGTGTGGTGGTGCAGCAGGTCTGTGAGGTAGGGGGTGTGGTGGTTTGAACTATTTATATCTTAGACTGCACTGTGACTTTTATCCATGTATTTTTTTTCTTAATGTTTATTTGATTAGCTTTTCTTTTTTAATGCTTAATGTCTTTCATTTTTTTTTGTAAAGCACTTTGAATTGCCTTGCGTTGAAAAGTGCTCTATAAAGAAACGTGCCTTGCCTTCTGTAGACACACACATTCATTCATTTTATTTATATAATTAAATCGATGTTTTGTTTGTTTTATCTGAGTGTTCCGGGGTATTCTCTGAATACCTTGAAGGCCCTGACGGTTCACCTCTGCTGCAAATGCTATATGATCACCGGATGTGGGTATTTGTACTGCATACATTGTCACGGTCTGTCTGTGTTGTGTTTTGTCTGTCTCTGGTTTCCTGTTTTATTTTGGAAAGTGTTCACCCCCTGTCTGTGTGTTGATTCTCGTGTCTGCGTCTGATTGGCTGATCGTGTTCACCTGTTGCCCCTGTGTTTCTGCCTCCCCTGCCCTCCTGTGTCTGATTGGCTGATCGTGTTCACCTGTTGCCCCTGTGTTTCTGCCTCCCCTGCCCTCCTGTGTCTGATTGGCTGATCGTGTTCACCTGTTGCCCCTATGTTTCTGCCTCCCCTGCCCTCCTGTGTCTGATTGGCTGATCGTGTTCACCTGTTGCCCCTGTGTTTCTGCCTCCCCTGCCCTCCTGTGTCTGATTGGCTGATCGTGTTCACCTGTTTCCCCTGTGTTTCTGCCTCCCCTGCCCTCCTGTGTCTGATTGGCTGATCGTGTTCACCTGTTGCCCCTGTGTTTCTGCCTCCCCTGCCCTCCTGTGTCTGATTGGCTGATCGTGTTCACCTGTTGCCCCTGTGTTTCTGCTTCCCCTGCCCAGCTGTGTCTTGTCCTGTGATTACCCTTCTGTGTATTTAGTCTTGTGTTCCCCTGTGCTCCAGGTCGGTTCACTGTTTGTTTATCCTGTCTTCCTCCATGTCAGTCACGATCAGTTTTCCGGGTATGTTTCTTCCTTGTGCTACCGTTGTGTCCATGTCATGTTCTTTGTTATCGGCTTTTGAATGAAGCTCGCTTTTTGTTTATAGACCTTTTTCAGCTTTTTTGTAATCTGCATTTTTCCGCGATCTGAACAGAGATCATAACATATATACCAACAGGATGTGTGTATTTGTACTCCATATACCAACAGGATGTGTGTATTAGTACTCTATATACTAACAGGATGTGTGTATTAGTACTCTATATAACAACAGGATGTGTGTATTAGTACTCTATATACTAGCTGAGGTAAACTGTTTTGCCCATGTGGGAATATAAAAGTATGTCCTCTTCCTCTAACACAGGGCTCATGGGAAAGTAAGAAAGAGACACACCATAGAGCGTTACCTTGGTAACAGGCCAACCGGCCCACAGCAGCCTGATTGCTCTGGTCACCCCGACAACCTGAGGACAGGAGGAGAGGAGAAATCAGGGGAGGAAATGTCAGGCGAGGGAATGAGAGGAGAATGAAAGATGACAGGTCGAATGAAGAAAAAGAGAGGAGACGTTAGAGGGGGGGGGGTAGCGTGAGAGAATACGCTGAAGAGAGAGGAGATAACAAGAGGGAGAGGAGTGTGTGATGGTAAAAAGAGGAGACAAGCTTTCCTGTCCTCACTCACACACACACACACACACACACACACACACACACACACACAAAAGCTTAGTATTTTCTGAGGCCCATTTAGTGTGGTCTGCTCTAACAGCACATCATGTCCTCTCTCTTCTCTCCGTCTACCATCACATGCTGGTTCGGCAACTTCACTGAGGCACAGACAAAGTCAGTCAGGAGGGCCGTAACTTTGTCCAGTAAATGTTCTAGTCTAGAAAGCTTAGACAAGATTTTTAAATTTGGCACACAATATTGTGAGTGACCTGAGGCACCCTCTTGCCTCTTGCATCCGGGCGGAGACCAGAGTCCTGCATCGGGTCGGGTACCCGGGTGAAAAAAGGGATTTGCGGGAGGTATTTTTTCAAAAGCTTTTTTCCGGGTTCGGTTCTGGGTAAAACAAAGATGATGCGGGTCGGGTCGCGGGTGTTGCATAATCAACCTGGTCTCACCAGAATGCGTGACTCCACCATGACTCCGTAACACCGCATTGCGTGGTGGAGTCACGAACTTTGCTACATTTGCGTATCGGCACCACGCAAACAACCCCAATGTAAAGTGAATGAGGCTCCTTTGTCGTGGTGCACACATGCATTTCTACAACGTCCCGCAGTGAGCTTTTATTCTATAAAACGTTTTTAAAATCTACTTTATAGTTTGTAGTAACTCACGGGAGGCTTCTTTTATTTTATTTGTATTCATAATTATTTACATTTTTCGTCAGAATGTATTATGGTGCATGAGTTACGAATTGTTGGTCTCAAAAAACAGTGCATTGTGGGTAATACAACTGTGATTTGTATTACATTAGTTTGTTTTTAAGGAAGGCCAGAGCTTCAGCTGTGTCCAATAGATTGTTCCCTTTAGTGAACGTTTTTTAAAAGAACATTATATTCCGATTTGATCATGTCCCCTTTATTGTATTACGGAGTGCAATGTGAGCGTCCATTCCCATTGGACAACGGAGGATTTTACACCCGGAAGTAAGTATTCTCCTTACTGTCGATTGATTTCACAGTGCTATCTGCACGACTCATCAACTCAAAAACACCAGATTATCCTTGTTGATTACACAACATTGATTGGTTTAAGTTGTGTACAATGCTTTTGTAATTTTCCCCTTCGAACAAATATTTGTTCAGTTTAGGATGGCCGAAGACACTACACTACCCAGAATCCTCAGCTATTGCTCCGCGTTGCCTCAGCTCTGTGATTGGTTGACTGCATTCCATATGAAGAAAAACGTTTCGTAAAAGATAAATCATACTTTATTCAGCAGTGCTTGCTTTACTCTTTGAAAGTCATCACATGAATGCATTGTAATAAATGGTCTGGCTGCATTAAATATTTCACATCTGTCGTAGTTCTGTATTTGTATTTATCTACAGAGATCTGGCGTCAGAATAGACCGGAAACTATTCTTTTACCGTTCTGTTTTAATTTCACAATAAAGTTAGTAGTAATAATTTGTTTTGACATTATTGTTTTTTATTAAGTACTCATGTTAAGACCATCTTTTCTGTCTTGCTGTGGGGTTTTTCCATCGCTTTTGTGTTACAAATATCAAAACAATAACAGAATATATCCGTCGTAAACTAAACCGGAAACAGCAGTATATTGTATTTTGTTAACACTGTAAACTTGACAGACTTTTAACCCAAACCACCTACTGGTTAAAGCACGTTATTACACGTTTAGAGTAATATTGAAATGTTGAAAAGGGATGTCCAAAATAGCAATTATATACAGTTTTTAATTAACTATTTGAAGAGAATAACGAGTAATGTATACTTTATAGGGATCTGCAGATACATATTTAGTCTTCTCAAGCACCAACAATCATTGCATTACATTACATTGCATTTAGCTGACGCTTTTATCCAAAGCGACTTACAATAAGTGCATTCAACCAGCAAAATACAAGCTTGAAGAAAACAGAATCATAAAGTACATCAGGTTTCATAGAGCCAAACATTTCAAGTGCTACTCAACTGGCTTTAGCTAAGCCAGTCCTCCAATCACATATCTCTCCTGATTGTTGGCACTTGACAATCACCTCCCCTGAATTGTACTCAGGTGTAACTAAAGTCTGCTTTAAGGGTTGTTTATATTTCACATCATTAATCAGAATTTGTAAAGTAACTAAAATAAATGTGGTGCAGTAAAAATACCAGGTTAACCTTAAAGAAAGCCCTCAGGATTATAAAAGACCCCCATCACCCCAGCCACAAACTGTTCTGTCTGCTGCCATCTGGCACAACAGCCGCATTCTAGGAGAGGATGTGGCTGTTGTGTAGACTACAGCACCTGGGAGTGCACTTATGGGCTGAACTGGAGGATCAACACTGACGCTGTGTACAAGAAGGGGATGAGCAGACTCTATTTTCTGAGGAAGCTGAGATCCTTCCATGTGTGCAGCAAGATGCTGGAGATCTTCTGGTCTGTTGTGGCCAGTGCTCTTCTTTGCTGCGGTCTGCTGGGGGGGGGGCAGCATCAGAGCCGGTGACACCAGCAGGATCAATAAACTGATCAGGAAAGCTGGGTCTGTCATCGGCATCAAGCAGGACCCCTTTGAAGCTGTGGTGGAGAGGAGGACACTGGACAGGCTGCTGTCTATGATGGATAACCCACCCATCCTCTTCACCAGCAGCTGGACAGTCAGCGGAGCTCCTTCTCCAACAGACTGCTGCAGCTCCGCTGTCACAAGGACCCATACAGGAACACATTCCTGCCCACTGCCATAACTCTGTACAATCACCTCTGGCTGGAAGAGAACTCTGCTCCATAGTTTCTCTATACAACCTCGCTGTACATTGTACACATATATAATCTGTTCAATATTTGATATTCCATATTCCATTGTCATATATTTTTGAAAATGTATATTTGAATATATAATATATACATGTATGTTTTTCTATTTCAACACGTATATTTTATATATTTTTTTTCTATTCTTGTTTATTTGTGGTTTTGTTTTATTGTAAAATGCCTTGTCTTTTATGCTGCTGCAACAAAAACAATGTCCCAAATTTGGATCAATAAAGTACCATCTTATCTTATCTTATCTTGTCTTATCTTATCTTATCTTATCTTATCTTGTCTTACATCCGGACCAAAACCACCAGACTCAGGACAGTTTCATCCCACAGGCCATAAGACTATTAAACACCTGAACTTTGAAATAACATCCATAACATTCATCTGGCTGCTGCTTAGAAATGATTTGTCTAATATATCATATTCCAATCACTTGGATAGACTCTTATTGCACTATTTCACTTTTTACTATTTTACTATTTTTCTTTGTGTATTGACTTGCACTATTGTGTTGCACTGTGCACATTTGTCACATTTACAACAGGAACCTAGCAACATTTTCCGAGGACAATGTCATTAGGTAGATATTAGCAGAGGTTGCTTAATGTTTTGCAGTACAGTTAATGGTTTAAAAATAAAATAAAATGAATAACAGTTAATGTTACTAAGTGAGTTGTTGAGCTAAACATTTTCTTATGTTCTGTTTTACAGGTTCTTGTGAAGATGCAGTGGAAGTGCAAACACTGAGTTTGTATCTGAGAGAACCCCAACCCCACAGACTACCACAAAGCAGGCTCTGTAAGTAACCTCTTACCTTCTCACAGAGTATTTCAAAGCACCATTATTTGTTAGTTCCTGTCCCTGGTAAACCCTGTGAGCGTAGTTTTATACAATTACAGATTAAGATCGTCCACTTATCACGAGTACGATTAGTTATGGCCGATAAATATTGGTGAAATTGTTACAAACAAGACAAAAAAAAAGCCACTTATATAGTCTTAAAGGTGGAGTCGGTAAGTTTGAGAAACCGGCTCGAGATTGTTAGAATTTGAAAATACACAACCGGAGAAAATCTGCCACTTCCCCCCAGAGCCCCTCCTCCAACACACACGAACGCGCACATGACCAATGAGGGCACGAGATCAGTTTGTGCCCTGATGGAAGGCTGACAGGCAGGTAGGCCATCCAATCCGTTTAGCCGACTGTACTTTTTACAGTTCTACGGCTTCTACAGATGACTTTTTTTTATGGATTTGTTGTCAAAGCACTTCAGATATTCATTGCTATCGGGATGTTAAGAGCATTCCATGGAATATAACAAAAAGTGTATCTCCAGCCGGTTTCTCAAACTTACCTACCCCACCTTTAACTGTTAGTTTGCCACTTGTTTTTAAATGTGGCAGATCTTATAAAGTGTGCTGCTGGCTGAGACAAAGCAGCCCTCCTCCAGCAGCTGTACCTGTAGTGATTCTAGAGCAGCAACAGTATAACGCTTACACCAGCATCAGTCATTATATACATTAATATCTGAATATTCCTGACAGCATTATACTGAGGCAAGTTTTGAAAGAATGAAGAACACAGACATCTGTCAGTATCATGTATTCTGTCCTCCTTACACTGCTGCTGTGGGTCACTGCCTGCAGTCGGGGGGGCTCTGCTTTTTCTCAGCAAGTGAATTCACAAGAATACGCAACGTTTTAAGATACGTGGCAAACTGAGCTAAACAGTTCATACAGACAGCTTTGGTCTTAGCTGTTAAACCACGTGTGGGTTATGTTTAATATTGGGTTTCCATACCATCCCTAAATTAAATAATTTCTTATTCATTGTTTATTGCTATTATCACGCATGTTCATATTACGATGACAACTACTGCTACTACTACATACTACTACTACTACTACTACTACTACTACTACTACTACTACTACTACTACTACTACTACTACAAATATCTATCATGTCGCTCGGTCTCTGTAAGGCAAGGCAAGGCAAGTTTATTTATAGAGCACTTTTCAACGCAAGGCAATTCAAAGTGCTTTACAAAAACAAAAACAAAAAAATGAAAGATATTAAGCATTAAAAAAGAAAAGCTAATCAAATAAACATTAAGAAAAAAATACATGGATAAAAGTTACAGTGCAGTCTAAAATATAAATAGTTCAATTAAACATTACAAGAAAAAGTACATGGATAAAAGTTACAGTGCAGTTTAAGATATGAATAGTTCAAATAGAAGCAGCGACAAAAGAGAAAAGTCTTCCTGCTGGATCTGAAAGTAGTCAGAGTCGCAGCGGACCTGCAGGTTTCTGGGAGTTTGTTCCAGATGTTTGGAGCATGATAACTGAACGCTGCTTCTCCATGTTTAGTTCTGACTCTGGGGACAGGAAGCTGACCAGTCCCTGAAGACCTGAGAGATCTGTCTCTGGGGACAGGAAGCTGACCAGTCCCTGAAGACCTGAGAGATCTGTCTCTGGGGACAGGAAGCTGACCAGTCCCTGAAGACCTGAGAGATCTGTCTCTGGGGACAGGAAGCTGACCAGTCCCTGAAGACCTGAGAGATCTGTCTCTGGGGACAGGAAGCTGACCAGTCCCTGAAGACCTGAGAGGTCTGATTCTGGGGACAGGAAGCTGACCGGTCCCTGAAGACCTGAGAGATCTGTCTCTGGGGACAGGAAGCTGACCAGTCACTGAAGACCTGAGAGATCTGTCTCTGGGGACAGGAAGCTGACCAGTCCCTGAAGACCTGAGAGGTCTGACTCTGGGGACAGGAAGCTGACCGGTCCCTGAAGACCTGAGAGATCTGACTCTGGGGACAGGAAGCTGACCAGTCCCTGAAGACCTGAGAGATCTGTCTCTGGGGACAGGAAGCTGACCAGTCCCTGAAGACCTGAGAGATCTGTCTCTGGGGACAGAAAGCTGACCAGTCCCTGAAGACCTGAGAGATCTGGATGGTTCATAGTTTAGCAGGAGGTCAGACATGTATTTTGGGCCTAAACCATTCAGTGCTTTATAAACCAGCAGCAGTATTTTGAAATCTATTCTTTGACACACAGGAAGCCAGTGTAAAGACTTCAGAACAGGACTGATGTGATCCACTTTCTTAGTGTCAGTGAGGAACCAGTGTGAAGACTTCAGAACAGGAGTGATGTGATCCACTTTCTTAGTGTCAGTGAGGACTCGAGCAGCGGCGTTCTGAATCAGCTGCAGCTTCCTCATAGATGTTTTAGTGAGACCTGTGAAGACACCATTGCAGTAGTCCAGTCTACTGAAGATAAAAGCATGGAGTGTCTCCAGATCCTGCTGTGACATTAGTCTTTTAATCCTAGATATGTTCTTTAGGTGATAGTAGGCTGATTTAGTAACTGTTTTAATGTGACTGTTGAAACTCAGGTCAGAGTCCATGACTACACCTAGATTTCTGGCTTTATCTGTTGGTTTGAACATTGCAGACTGAAGCTCAGCGCTAGCTTTTATACGTTCTGACTTGGCTCCAAAAACCATTACCTCAGTTTTATCTTTGTTTCATTGGAGAAAGTTCTGACACATCCAGTCATTGATTTGTTCAATGCACTTACTCAGTGTTTGAATTGGAGCATAGTCTCCTGGTGAAATTGTTACGTAAATGTGTGTGTCATCTGCATAGCTGTGGTAACTTATTTTGTTGTTCTTCATTATCTGAGCCAGTGGTAGCATGTAGACGTTAAAGAGAAGAGGCCCCACGATGGAGCCTTGAGGAACCCCACATGTCATATTTGTCAACTCAGATGTGTATTTACCTATAGAAACAAAGTTGTTTCTGTCCTCTAAGTAGGATTTAAACCAATTTAGAACTGTTTCCGAAAGTCCCACCCAGTTTTCTAGTCGGTCCAGTAATATGTTGTGGTCAACAGTGTCAAACGCAGCACTGAGATCTAATAATACGAACACTGAAGTTCTGCCACTGTCTGTGTTTAAGTGGATGTCGTTAAAGACCTTTACAAGAGCAGTCTCAGTGCTGTGGTTTGGACGAAAGCCTGACTGGAACACATCGAAACAACCATTTAAATGCAAGAAATGACTCAACTGTTGAAAAACAACTTTTTCAATGATCTTACCTAGAAATGGCAGGTTTGATATGGACCTGTAATTGTTCATTACTGAAGCATCAAGATTATTATTTTTTAAGAGCGGTTTAATGACTGCAGTTTTCAGGGCCTGTGGAAAAATACCTGAGTGAAGAGATTTGTTTACTATATGAAGTAGTTCTGAGGCCATGCAAGGCAAAACATCTTTGAAAATCCTGTTGGAATAATATCAAGGCAGCAGGAGGAGGACTTCAGAAGTTGAATAATGTCCTCCAGGTTTTTATCATTAATCTGATGGAATTGTGTCATGATGTCTGAATTGATATCAAGTGGACACAGAGACAACACATGTGCTGCTCCTGACGCAGAGGCACTGACGGCTTGTCTGATTTTCTGAATGTTGTCAGTGAAAAAGGCAAAATCATTGCACGCCCTGGTGGATAGACATTCAGAGGCTACTGACACTGGGGGGTTAGTTAGTCTGTCGACGGTAGCAGACAAGGCACGTGCGTTGTTTTTGTTTTTGGTAATGATGTCAGAGAAGAACGATTGTCGTGCGTTTTTCAATTCCAAATCATAAAGGCCAAGTCTCTCTTTATAAATTTCAAAGTGAACCTGGAGATTTGTTTTTCGCCACCTGCGTTCAGCTTTTCGACATTCTCTTTTTTCTGTTTTCACGGTCATGGCCTTTCTCCATGGAGATATTTTCTTTCCCAGTCACTTCCTTTACCTTAATTGGAGCAATGGCATCTATAACATTTTTAATTTTTGAATTAAAATGATCTACTAGCTCATTTACTGAGATGTTAGCAGGGGCAAGTGTGGTAGAAACATTCTGAGTAAACATTTCCCTAGTATTTTCAGTTAAACATCGCTTTGTGGTTACCTCTTTCTGAACAGAAATAGAGCTCTCAAAGAAAACACAGGAATGGTCAGACAGCGCAACATCAGTCACCACAACCTTAGAGATATTCAGACCCTTTGAGATCATTAAGTCCAGAGTGTGCCCCTTATTGTGCGTGGGCTCCGTCACATGCTGAGTCAGTCCATAGCTATCAAGAACACAAAACCGTTATTTTGCCCCTCTGTCCTGGGGGTTGTCAACATGGATGTTAAAATCACCAACAATATGATGTAAGGAACTCTCTGTAAGGAACATCTCCTCTTGAGGCTCCGTCTCTCCCGCTCTGTACCCTCGAGCCACATTGGACCACTCTGCAGAGGTGGAGAAGTACTCAGATCTTGTCAAACCTGAAATACCACAGTGTACATGTACTGCATTCAAAAGGTTCCTCAAGTACAATTATAAAAGTATTCTCATCAAAATATAGTGAAAGTAGCGACAGTAAAAGTAGTCGTTGTGCAGATTGGTCCATGTCAGAATAATATATCTGATATGTTTTATAATGATTGATCATGAAAGTGTTCTCAAAGCTGGTGAAGGTGCAGCTAGTCTGAAGTACTTTGTAGACTGCAGGGTAGCTGGTGAAGGTGCAGCTAGTCTGAAGTACTTTGTAGACTGCAGGGTAGCTGGTGGAGGTGCAGCTAGTCTGAAGTACTTTGTAGACTGCAGGGTAGCTGGTGAAGGTGCAGCTAGTCTGAAGTACTTTGTAGACTGCAGGGTAGCTGGTGGAGGTGCAGCTAGTCTGAAGTACTTTGTAGACTGCAGGGTAGCTGGAGGAGGTGCAGCTAGTCTGAAGTACTTTGTAGACTGCAGGGTAGCTGGTGGAGGTGCAGCTAGTCTGAAGTACTTTGCAGACTGCAGGGTAGCTGGTGGAGGTGCAGCTAGTCTGAAGTACTTTGTAGACTGCAGGGTAGCTGGTGGAGGTGCAGCTAGTCTGAAGTACTTTGTAGACTGCAGGGTAGCTGGTGGAGGTGCAGCTAGTCTGAAGTACTTTGTAGACTGCAGGGTAGCTGGTGGAGGTGCAGCTAGTCTGAAGTACTTTGTAGACTGCAGGGTAGCAGGTGAAGGTGCAGCTAGTCTGAAGTACTTTGTAGACTGCAGGGTAGCTGGTGGAGGTGCAGCTAGTCTGAAGTACTTTGTAGACTGCAGGGTAGCTGGTGAAGGTGCAGCTAGTCTGAAGTACTTTGTAGACTGCAGGGTAGCTGGTGGAGGTGCAGCTAGTCTGAAGTACTTTGCAGACTGCAGGGTAGCTGGTGAAGGTGCAGCTAGTCTGAAGTACTTTGTAGACTGCAGGGTAGCTGGTGAAGGTGCAGCTAGTCTGAAGTACTTTGTAGAATGCAGGGTAGCTGGTGGAGGTGCAGCTAGTCTGAAGTACTTTGTAGACTGCAGGGTAGCTGGTGAAGGAGCAGCTAGTCTGAAGTACTTTGTAGACTGCTGGGTAGCTGGTGGAGGTGCAGCTAGTCTGAAGTACTTTGTAGACTGCAGGGTAGCTGGTGGAGGTGCAGCTAGTCTGAAGTACTTTGTAGACTGCAGGGTAGCTGGTGGAGGTGCAGCTAGTCTGAAGTACTTTGTAGACTGCAGGGTAGCTGGTGGAGGAGCAGCTAGTCTGAAGTACTTTGTAGACTGCTGGGTAGCTGGTGGAGGTGCAGCTAGTCTGAAGTACTTTGTAGACTGCAGGGTAGCTGGTGGAGGTGCAGCTAGTCTGAAGTACTTTGTAGACTGCAGGGTAACTGGTGGAGGTGCAGCTAGTCTGAAGTACTTTGTAGACTGCAGGGTAGCTGGTGGAGGAGCAGCTAGTCTGAAGTACTTTGTAGACTGCAGGGTAGCTGGTGGAGGTGCAGCTAGTCTGAAGTACTTTGTAGACTGCAGGGTAGCTGGTGGAGGAGCAGCTAGTCTGAAGTACTTTGTAGACTGCAGGGTAGCTGGTGGATTTACTCCAGGTGGAACTAAAGTCTGATTCAACACTTGGTTATATTTCACATCATTCATCTGTGAAGTAACTAAAGGTATTAAATACATGTAGTGGAAGGAAAGTACACCATTTACCTCTGAATTTTAGTCGAGTAGAAATACAAAGTAACAAAAAATAGAAATACTGAGGTAAAGTACAAGTATCTCTTTTTGTACTTCATACCGTATACTACTTAGTTACTTCCCACCTCTACCACTCTGCGGTATTTGTTGCTCGGAGTGAATGAAAAGAAGGATGAGTGCAATGTGTTCTGAGTCACGATTAGGACGAATAGCGCCCATTACGAGACGCGTTTACCTGATGTTTGGAATATACTATATAAGAACTCTGGAAGAGACATTTCGCTGGTTCTCCTCCATACAGACATTGAATTGTTCAATAAGGACTTGGTGTGGGCAGTACCTTTGTCCGCAGTGGACGGAGTACCGGAATCACATTTATAAATGCAATGGACATTTTTTGGAAAAAAGGAATTTTTTTCTCTTGATTTGTTTGATTGTTGTATGTTTTTCTTGTTTTTTGGTTTAAGGATTTAGGTTTTGGTGGTGCAGTGTTTATTATGTTTATGTTTATGTCTTGTGTAAATGTACAAAATGTGTCCATAAAGGACGATTTCCATAAAATACATGTACATATTATGTAGCATTGTAAAGTGTAATAACTGCCACAATTATAATAACAGATACCAACAAAAAAGAATCAGAGTTGGACGGTTGGACGATTGGACGATTGGACGATTGGACGGCCTGTCCCTCAATCAGGAGGCGGAACCCCCTTGGTATATCCGGTATCAAAGAGTATCAGGGTGGTCTGTTGCAGCTGAATGACCGCTTCTGAAAGTAGGCGAGGTCTGAATTCATTACAGCTCTCTTTTTATTTTCACAGACCACTTTTTAAGAGTAAAAAGTATGGATTTAATTTGTAAATGTCATTTAGAAAGTCAAAACTAATGTGACTTTCTTGGTGATTCTGTACAGACAATATTAATGTAATCTGTGTCCGCCGGGGAGACAGATCTCAGTCTCTCTCCATGAGGTTTTTTTCTTTAATTCCCTGTTTTTGCAGAGTTGTTCCTGATTGGAAACAATCATGTTTCTCTGACGCTGCAACAGAGGAGGATGTCTCCGTTCTAAATCCAGCCTTTCCCACTGTGATTGGCTGGGCCAACACACTGCAGAGATCAGTGGGCAGCGCTTCAGATCCCTGGACACAAACCCAGAGGAAGCACCGCTCCTCCCAGCTCACGGTGTGTTACTCCAGGCAGCGATGGAACCTAATAATCCAGGTATTATGTTGGATTTCTTCTTTAAATGACACTCAATAAGTCGGTGAAATACAAAGAGCTGGCTCTGAACCCTGCTGAGCTGCAGCATGTCCAGGCGCTGTCAGGATGGTTCCTTTACACTTGGCTGCACACACTCACACTCCCATCACACACGCACGCACGCACACACACACACACACACACACACACACACACACACACACATCCATCCTGCCCCGCTGGCTACCTCTCTCCTCTTCTCCCTCCTTTATTTCCCTTTCCATCTTTACCCCCCCCATCACCCCTCTTCAATCTCATTCCCCTCCCTCCTCCATTTTTTTCTTGTCCTCCTCTGTCACCATGGCTGCTTTCACAGAACTTGACACACACAACCCCCCCCCCTCCATGCACACATACAAACATGCATACCGTGAGTAATGATATAAAAGAGATGGACAGTGACTGTGGGTGTGCAGAGAGGCAGCAAATGTAGAGTAGACCACACACACACACACACACACACACACTTTGCAGGGTGTATGTGTGTGTGTGTGTGTGTGTGTGTGTGTGTGTGTGTGTGTGTGTATGCCTGTCAACAGATGTTTTGCAATGCAACACTTTTGTTTTTGCTCCCATTTTTCATGAGATGAACTTAAAGATCTAAAACATTTTCTATAAACACAAAATAACCATTTCTCTCAAATACTGTTCACAAATCTGAAAAACATCTGTGATAGTGAGCACTTTTCCTTTGCCGAGATAATCCATCCCACCTCACAGGTGTGGCATATCAAGATGCTGATTAGACAGCATGATTATTGCAAAGGTGTGCCTTAGGCTAGCCACAATAAAAGGCCACTCTGAAATGTTCAGTTTTATCACACGGCACAATGCCACAGATGTCGCAAGTTTTGAGGGAGCGTGCAATTGGCATGCTGACAGCAAGAATGTCCACCAGAGCTGTTGCCCGTGAATTGAATGTTCATTTCTCTAGCATAAGCCGTCTCCAAAGGCGTTTCAGAGAATTTGGCAGTACATCCAACCGGCCTCACAACCGCAGACCACGTGTACAGATGTAGCACCCCAGATCAGACTCAAATGGGTGTGTCCCAGTCAAAAGCCCAGCGGACGCCAGTGGCTGGGGGTGTTGCCAAATTGCTGGAGGGCGTTGCCCAATTTCCCCATTTGTTCAATTACAGGATTTAACCATGAGATGGCGCTTTATTCACAAAATACACAAAGACAACTGGGCGTTGTAGAACTTAGTCTGTTTGCAATGTTTGCAGCTCTGCAGTTGTGTTTGCTGAATACTGTAGCATTTAATCACTTATTTGTTACTGTATGGTTTTCACAAGCTACTATAATGAAAAAACATCAATATTTTAGATCAAATAAAGTATATAGTTTGCTTTATGCAGTATATGTATTGTAATATTGTTGGGGTGTTTTTTCACAGTACAGTAGATTGAAGTAAATCAACTTATACATTAAGATAAGATGGACCTTTATTAATCCCGTGGGGAAATTCAGTCGTTCAAAGAGCAACAGGGTGAGAGTGAAACACAGGACAGCACAGATTCACACAGATTAATAAAATCAAAAATAAGATGAGCGATAAAAATAATAATAATGAGAAACTATGAAATAAGAAATGAATAAAACTAAAATGTAATTATCATATCATATATTATAATGTATTGTATTATTAAGTAATATCAGAGATGGGGACTCGAGTCTGCGACTCGGACTCGAGTCGCACTTAAGTCGCACACACAGAGACTTCAGACTTGACTTGGACTCGTGACCAAAAGACTTCAGACTCAACTTGGACTCGTGTGTTGGGACTCGTGAACAATTATTGTGTTTTCTATTTTTGGGGTATTAAAGGTGGGGTGGATACATTTGAGAGAAACCGGCTCGAGATCGCTAGAATTTGAAAATACACAACCGGAGACAATCTGCTAGAGGCTGCTACTTCCTTATAGAGCCCGCCTCCTCCAACACACACGGACGCGCACATGACCAATGAGGGCAGAGATAAGTTTGTGCCCAGATGGAAGGCTGACAGGCAGGTAGGCCATCCAGTTATTTTAGCCGGGCTCATTACGCAGACGTGCGCGCCTCTGTTACTACCTCGTAGTAACACAATGGCGACCGGTGTTATGCCGTAGGTTGAAGCCTTGGCGTGGATTGAAGCCCTGTTCGCGGGGACGCGCAGAGGTGACGTAATCGCCTGTATTGGGCGTTCGCCGTATTTTCACCCTTATCAAAGCTTTTTTCTCTCTTTTGAGTGATATATCAGATTAAACAGCAAACGGCTGAATAAATAATGTGCATACAATTGCGAGGAGGCTCGTTTTAAGGACACGTTTTTCAGATCTGTCACAATCTTCGTATTGGAACAAACTTCCGTTTTTGAGTGTATAGTCCCACTCTGTTATATTCCTCCTTCCTACAGAACAGACAATGACAGGATGTGATTTGTCAGTATAGTCCTATTTCTTAAAACCTTCTCTGTTGTTTAAGTGTCTGATAACCACGAATAGTAAGCAATGATATAACAGTAATGATATCACATGATCATGTCAGACACTGTGTTATTTTCAATCAAGCCTAAAAGATAATGTGTTCAAACTGGCTTCACTCACTTGAATTGCTCCTTTGAATATGATCTTTATATATCCCTACTCAACACATGTTTGTATTGTAATGCCACTCCTATTTTTTTTTAATTGTATTTTGAGGTGACATTGAATGCTTTGAAATAAAGTGTATTATTGATCTTATATCTGTGCCTCTATTACATTACATTTAATTTTCTATCACACTATTAATGTTCCTTATTTTAGACTAGGTTAATCCTGGTGTCAACAGGGAAGATCTGCACTGTTCTACATTACATGTTCAGATCAGGTGTTTCTCCTGCCGGATTTGGAACCCCCCCTTTATCTTTCTCCGGATAGTCACAGACTCACCAAAATCACACTGGTGCTGGCTGTTACCCTCTAGTTTATGCTCACAAAAGCATTTCACTCTGGGCCCAGCAGGTACAAAAATAAAGAGGGGCTTCAAAATCCGGCAGATCAGGTGTTGGTGCTGCCGAATTTGGAACCCCCCCTCTATCTTTTCTCCAGGATAGTCACAATGTCACCAAAATCACACTGGTGCTGGCTGTTCCCGTCTAGTTTATGCTCACAAAAGCATTTCACTCTGGGCCCAGCAGGACAAAAAACTAAAGAGGGGCTTCAAAATCCGGAAGTGCAGTTGCTAGAGCTGCCGGATTTTGAAGCCCCTCTTTATTTTTGTACCTGCTGGGCCCAGAGTGAAATGCTTTGGTGAGCATAAACTAGAGGGGAACAGCCAGCACCAGTGTGATTTTGGTGAGTCTGTGACTATCCGGAGAAAGATAAAGGGGGGGTTCCAAATCCGGCAGCACCAACACCTGATCTGAACATGTTATGTAGAGAGCAGTGCAGATCTTCCCGATTGACACCAGGATTAACCTAGTCTAAAATAAGGAACATTAATAGTGTGATAGATGTAATGTAATGTAATAGAGGCACAGATACAAGATCAATAATACACTTTATTTCAAAGCATTCAATGTCACCTTAAAATACAATTAAAAAAAAATAGGAGTGGCATTACAATACAAACATGTGTTGAGTAGGGATATATAAAGATCATATTCAAAGGAGCAATTCAAGTGAGTGAAGCCAGTTTGAACACATTATCTTTTAGGCTTGATTGAAAATAACACAGTGTCATGATCATGTGATATCATTACTGTTATATCATTGCTTACTATTCGTGGTTATCAGACACTTAAACAACTGAGAAGGTTTTAAGAAATAGGACTATACTGACAAATCACATATTATCCTGTCATTGTCTGTTCTATAGAAAGGAGGAATATAACAGCGTGGGACTATACACTCAAAAACGGAAGTTTATTCCAATACGAAGATTGTGACAGATCTGAAAAACGTGTCCTTAAAACGAGCCTCCTCGCAATTGTATGCACATTATTTATTCAGCCGTTTGCTGTTTAATCTGATATATCACTCAAAGGAGAGAAAAAAGCTTTGATAAGGGTGAAAATACGGCGAACGCCCAATACAGGCAATTACGTCACCTCTGTGCGTCCCCGCGAACAGGGCTCCAATCCACGGCAAGGTTTCAACCTACGGCATAACACCGGCGGCACACCTGCGGCACACCTGCGGCACACCTGCGGCTGTACCGCTTGTAATTAGGTTCAACTACAAAAACTTCGAACAAAACGCCGGCGGCACCAACAACAAAAGGAGCGCACACTGTAAAGTCTGCAATATCAAAATCAAGGATGCTGGCGCAACAACGTCGAATTTCATCAGGCACTTGAAAACTCACGCGGAGAGGTCAGTCACATTAACGCATGGACGGTTAGCAAACATGTTTAGCTCAGCATCAGCTATATAATGTTAACTTAGCTTGCTGCTAGCTTTGGAACTGAATATTTGAAAAGATTAGTGAATTGCTTGTCACACTTGTTTGCGTTGAGTGGCGTTGACATCCAACTCTTGACATGACATACAAAAGGTTGGTAACGTTAATCATATTGCATTGTAATAGCCTGTTTAAAGTGATCATATAACAAACAACTAATCAGTACTGATACTGTATGCTAATAGATATAGGAGTGATAATAACACAGTAAATGCTTTGAATTTCTTAGATATAGCTGTGCAGTATTCTGAACAGACGGGATAGCAGCAGACAATAGAAGGCTTATTACAACCAGAAGAGACATGAGGCTTTTATTTTTTAGAGACTTGAGACTTGACTTGGACTCGTGACCAAAGACTTGAGACTTGACTTGGACTCGTGGCCAAAGACTTGAGACTTGATCAAGTCTCACCCCACAAAGACTTGAGACTTGACTTGGACTCGTGACCAAAGACTTGAGACTTGACTTGGACTTGCAAAAAAAGACTTGTGAACATCTCTGAGTAATATCATACATTAACCCCATTATAGCAGTTGCCACATTGAATGGATGAACACATGTATGCATCAATAATTACAACAGAGTATTTCTAAATACAAGTTGTAGAAATACTGATATGTATTTAATATTAACCCTTTGGAGTCGACCGTCACGCTGGCGTGATCAGATCACATGACCTGTTCAAGCCGGTGCCACATAAAAACAACAGTCCGGACAACATTGCCGTGTGTTTCTGTCGAAAGTACTGGCTTTACACTATATCCCAGTCTTTGTTTCATGCAAAAAGACCCAGTAAACACGGAGATACGATGATATAAAGTTAATACAGATATATTTCAGAAGTACATATCTTCGCGGTATTTGATCATTTTACGAAACGGAAAATAATGGAAACTGTAGATTCTGCTCAACAGGATGTATTTACCAGGGAGGGAGTGAGGTTATCAGGTAAACGGAGTGATACGAAACGAGACGAAAAGAGATGAAGAGGGACGGTGGGAACCGAAGAGAGGCGGCGGGAGACGAAGAGAGGCGGGGGGAGATGAAGAGAGGCGGCGGGAGACTGCGATTGAAGTAAAGTGACAGACAAACATTGAGAATTTAGATATAGTTAGATAGATTTAGAGTTTTGAAGACTCAACTATGATGAAGAGAACTCTGAACATGAGTCAAGCTTTAAGCTTGTTTTTGACATGGAGGAGGAGGAGCCTGTGATGTTGCCCTCTGTGTCGTAGTTGACAGAAACCGCTTTGAAGCATGGCACAGATAAAGACAGAAAAAACGGATTGTTGTACATTATGTGTATATATATATATTTGTATTATATTTATAATAACACTTTTGCCTTATCAGAATGAAATCCCATGCTACCTCAATCAAACTTTCACATTATCATAGTCACATCCCATGTATATATTTCCAGCTTTTAAATGGTTTCGTTGTGTATGTTTGTGTTTTTACGTTTTTTGTTGTGATTTTGGGTCCAAAATGTTCATATCGTAGAAGATCACTGCTCTAAACAAAGTCAAAAATCCTACATCCAAACGAAATAAATATAATTAATTATGATGAATACGTTAAGTCTTGTTCATTGTTTTTCACTTTTATTAAATGTTTGATATTTCCGGTGGAAATGGTGGACTATCGGACATTCAAAATGCAGCATATTTTCACTCTTACACACATATATTCTCCTTTTACATACATACATGTTCACTCTTACACACATATATTCTCCTTTTACATACATACATGTTCACTCTCACACACGTATATATTTACGCTCACACATTCATGCATTTTGTTCTCATATTCATATAATTGAATGCTCATATTTATACATTTTGCTCTCATGCGAAATCTACTAAAACAAAGTATGTCATGGTGGTCAGCTGTTAAACACAAAAGTGTATCTTAAGGGCTGTAAATATAATAAGCCTGTTGTTAATTTTAGACACAGGCTTATTATATTTACAGCCCTTAATAACATTCATTTTCTGGACTCAATGTGTGTCTTGGCCGTTTTCTTTGTTCCGCAAACGAGTGCTTTTTGTTTTGAAATCACTTCCGCGAGTTTCGCGGCCCCCCCCCCTCCTCGCTCCACTGACCATTAGACCATTTAGTAAGTTTACTTTTTTAATAAAGAAAAACAAATGGTCCGTAGATACACGGACTCATATAGCCTATGTATGTATACTGTAAGGAGAATGTATGTGCGTGAGAGGACCAGTATGAATTACGGCATAGAAATATGCAAACACAAACCTAAAGACTGGGGGATGAGAGATCACAGGAGTGGGGGGGGGAGAGCTGTGGAATGTGACCCTTGGGAGAATTCCTCCACACATTTCGATGGCCAATTTGTTTTAAACAAAGAGTTCGCAACACAGGACAGCATAGGCAACATGGGGGGTGGGGGCTGGTGAACGGTCTGGTCAATGTTTGTAAACACAATCCCCAGGATGTGTCCTAATCAAACCAAAAGAGAAAATGCAGATATCATTCTCTCTCTCGACTCGCTGGTATCTCGAGCTGAGCGCTCATTGGTGTTCATACTGCTACAGGCTGGGCTGCTGTGTATATCTAGTGTATTCATACTGTACCCCTCCTCACTGTTTATTCATCATTCAACCATTTACACCTTCCTTTTTTAGAGGTTGAAAGAGATTGAGTCCTATGTTTCCAATTAGTTCCCAAATCTGAACATTGACCAGTGGCATAAGATCAGGAGCCGGGTAAATGAGAGACTGAGGAGCCCCCGAAAAACAGATCCCGAAATAGCTCGTCCTGGTTTCCGCAGCAGATAAGCCTACAGTATGGTGTCTGTTATGTCAATTATTTAAAATAAAACGATGAAAACTGAACTTGAAAATTGTTACCTCTTTTTATTTTATTTATCATGTTGGGACGGGGAGACGTGGAGAGGCGTGTGTGATTAAAAATTAATTTGCAGAAATGTAAAGTGATCTAACTAAGTTCTATTCATATTATTGACGGGAAGAGCCGTGTAAATGGGTGGCTATATGCATTTGAAAAGCAATATAAATCACACAGTTATTATACAATAGGCTATAAAAGCACCATCGATCACCATTACCTTTATCCAATTCAAACTTTGGACGGGAAAAAAGTAAGGTGTACATGGTTGGGCTGTACTGTAGACCTACTGTATACAAAGGCCATTCAAGCTAGAGTTCTTCTGGAAATGTTCACATCTGGCACCTTCAAGTTAAAGAATACTACAGTAAACATATGATTTTGTTTGAATGATTAAATGTAGGGTGAATTGCTCTAATGTCCAGATCTCTCAGGTCTTCAGGGACTGGTCAGCTTCCTGTCCCCAGAGACAGATCTCTCAGGTCTTCAGGGACTGGTCAGCTTCCTGTCCCCAGAGTCAGAACTAAACATGGAGAAGCAGCGTTCAGTTATTATGCTCCAAACATCTGGAACAAACTCCCAGAAACCTGCAGGTCCGCTGCAACTCTGACTACTTTCAGATCCAGAAAGAAGACTTTTCTTTTTGTCGCTGCTTTTATTTGAACTATTCATATTTTAAACTGCACTGTAACTTTTATCCATGTACTTTTTCTTGTAATGTTTAATTGAACTATTTATATTTTAGACTGCACTGTAACTTGTATCCATGTATTTTTTTCTTAATGTTTATTTGATTAGCTTTTCTTTTTTAATGCTTAATGTCTTTCATGTAAAGCACTTTGATTTGCCTTGCGTTGAAAAGTGCTATATAAATAAACTTGCCTTGCCTTGCCTTGCCTAATGTGGGACATTTTTGCATTTCAGACTTCGGGAATATATTGCGATATGAAGCCGATACAATAAATCAAAATCAAGAATTTGATTACCAAAGAATTTCTACACAAACTGTCAGAAACCGTCTCATGGAAGCTCATCTGCATGCTCGTCGTCCTCATCGGGGTCTCGACCTGACTCCGGTTCGTCGTCGTAACCGACTTGAGTGGGCAAATGCTCACATTCGATGGCGTCTGGCACGTTGGAGAGGTGTTCTCTTCACGGATGAATTCCGGTTTTCACTGTTCAGGGCAGATGGCAGACAGCGTGTGTGGGTGAGCGGTTTTCTGATGTCAATGTTGTGAATCGAGTGGCCCATGGTGGTGGTGGGGTTATGGTATGGGCAGGCGTATGTTATGGACGACGAACACAGGTGCACTTTATTGATGGCTTTGTGAATGCACAGAGATACCATGACGAGATCCTGAGGCCCATTGTTGTGCCATTCATCCACGACCATCACCTCATGCTGCAGCATGATAATGCACGGCCCCATGTTGCGAGGATCTGTACACAATTCCTGGAGGCTGAAAACATCCCAGTTCTTGCATGGCCAGCATACTCACCGGACATGTCACCCATTGAGCATGTTTGGGATGCTCTGGATCGGCGTATACGACAGCGTGTTCCAGTTCCTGCCAATATCCAGCAGCTTGGCACAGCCATTGAAGAGGAGTGGACCAACATTCCACAGGCCACAATCACCAACCTGATCAACTCTATGCCAAGGAGATGTGTTGCACTGCGTGAGGCAAATGGTGGTCACACCAGATACTGACTGGTTTTCAGACCGCCCAAGACCCCCCCAATAAAGCAAAACTGCACATTTCAGAGTAGCCTTTTATTGTGGCCAGCCTAAGGCACACCTGTGCAATAATCATGCTGTCTAATCAGCATCTTGATATGCCACACCTGTGAGGTGGATGGATTCCCTCGGCAAAGGAGAAGTGCTCACTATCACACATTGTTTCAGATTTTTGAACAATATTTGAGAAATGGTTATTTTGTGTTTATAGAAAATGTTTTAGATCTTTGAGTTCATCTCATGAAAAATGGGAGCGAAAACAAAAGTGTTGCATTTATATTTTTGTTCAGTGTATTTGCTGTGCTCCATTGTGTGTCTGTGTGTGTGTGTCTGTGTGTGTGTGTGTGTGTGTGTGTGTGTGTGTGTGTGTGTGTGTGTGTGTGTGTGTGTGTTGCTGAAAGTAAGAAAGGGCTAAGCTCCGAGACAGAAGTGATAAGAAAAGCAAAGCTGGGTGAAAAACAAGAGAGGAAGGGAAAAAATACTTGGGAGGCAGGGGGAGATGAAAAAGAAATGCACATGGAGAAGAAAATGACTGTGTGTGTGTGTGTGTGTGTGTGTGTGTGTGTGTGTGTGTGTGTGTCTAAACCCTTCTCCCTAACAGCTCATTATCATGCAGACTGTCGGATGGTGTATATCTCTGCTGCCCTCAGTGCTCCTCTCTGACACACAGAAAATTCAACATACACAAAATGGGGCATGAATGTAAAGCTTCACACACACACACACACACACACACACACACACACACACACACACACACACACACACACACACACAGCATGGTTGAAGCTAGCAGAGGGCGAGTGAGCTCAGAGAGGATTATGACTGAAAATCTGCTATTTTACCTGCTCACACACACACACACAGATGCAAACACACACAAACTCATACACACACAAACCTGGGGCTTAGACCTTCTGACGTTCACCATGGCAACAAGCAGAGGTACGGCACTCTGTTAATGTGAATCATTTTTGGAGCGTTTTCAGTGGGCCAGCAGTGAGGGGTTGCTGAAGTGCCTTTGAGCAGTAAACAGTGTCTTTAGGAGAGACAGCAGGAGGACACCATGACTATCACTGCTTGGACTCTTTTAAGAAAAACTGGATGAACGATACAACTTCAGGATGAGGATATTTTATAAACTTTAAAGGTGATGGATTTGATACAAATATTGTTATTTTTAACAATATTGATATCGTTTTTTTATCATTTATATCATTTTATTTTGGAAAATGTCACATTCAAAAGAAGAAATTGCCTGACCCTAAATCAAATGTTTACTTACAATTAAAATAATATGGCACCAATTTTTTAAATATTAAAAATAAGAATGCAATCAAAACCATAACTATTTTACTTTAAATGGTGTCCTTTTTGATTTGTCAAACATGTACTGTGTTTAATACCTGTGTCCCCTGGGCTCAATTTGTTGTGTGTGTATGTTTGATATGTATATGTTCTTGAATAAAGGAAAACAAGACCATAAAGCCGGAGGGGGGGGTGGATTAACCTTCTTGTCCTTTAGTGAAGAAGGGTTCATCTTTATAACCTTGTTTTTAAATGCTTGCCTCAGTGTAGAAGAAGGATTACAACCACGTGAACTCTTTCTACACCTTCACTTGTCTCAGTATAGAAAGGGACTTTCAACTGTTTAAACTATATTACTTACAATGCTGAATTCTATCTAGGCTATAACACTGTTTAAAATACACAGCTTTATACAACAAGGAATGATGAGATGGGTTCTGGGACTGGTGTGAAGGAGTTCTGCTTTCAGGGGGGGGGGCTCTCTTTGCTCAGACTTCCAGACTCTTGCACAGTGTCACGATCCTGGTGTTGTGTCACAGTGTTGGTTTTGTCTATCTTGTGGTGGGTTTTATTTTGCTGTTCTGTTCTCCCTGTCTCTTGTCTTCCCTCCTGTGTCTGATTGTCTGATTGTGTTCACCTGTTGCCCTTGTGTTGCCCTTACCCAGCTGTGTCTTGTCCTGTGATTACCCTTCTTTGTATTTAGTCTTTCCCTGTGTGCCTTGTCGGTTCATTGTCTTTCCTGTCTCCCTCCATGTTGGTCACGGTTATTTGTTGTTGTTTCCTTGTGCTACTGTTTCGATTCATGTCATGTTTTGTTCATCAGCTTTTAAATAAAGCTCGCTTTTGTTTCTAGACCTTTTACCTTTTTTGTAATCTGCATTTGGGTCCTACTTGTTCCACGTATCCTATCACCCAGTGCATGTAGTTGCTCATTTTGAGTTCCACTCTAATGTTTAGTTAGTGGGCAAATCAGTGCCCACATACAGATGTAGCACTTCAGATCAGATTCAAATGGGTGTGTCCCAGTCAAAAGCCCAGCGGATGCCAGTGGCTGGGGGTGTTGCCAAATTGCTAGAGGGCGTTGCCCAATTTCCCCATTTGTTCAATTACAGGATTTAACCATGAGATGGCGCTTCATTCACAAAATACACAATGGGTGTTGAAGAAACATCAATATTTTAGATCAAATAAAGTATATAGTTTGCTTTATGCAGTATATTTCCTGTAATATTGTACAGTAGATTGAAGTAAATCAACTTATACATTAAGATAAGATAAGATGGACCTTTATTAATCCCGTGGGGAAATTCAGTAGTTCAAACAGCAACAGGGTGAGAGTGAAAAACAGGACAGCACAGATTCACACAGATTAATAAAATCAAAAATAAGATGAGCGATACAAATAATAATAATGAGAAACTATGAAATAAGAAATGAATACAATTAAAATGTAATTATCATATCATATATTTTAATGTATTGTATTATTAAGTAATATCATACATTAACCCCATTATAGCAGATGCCACATTGAATGGATGAACACATGTATGCATCAATAATTACAACAGAGTATTTATAAATACAAGTTGTAAAAATACTTATATGTATTTAATATTAACCCTTTGGAGTCGACCGTCACGCCGGCGTGATCAGATCACATAACCTGTTCAAGCCGGTGCCGCATAAAAACAACAGTCCGGACAACATTGCCGTGTGTTTCTGTCGAAAGTACTGGCTTGAAACTATATCCCAGTCTTTGTTTCATGCAAAAAGACCAAGTAAACACGGAGATACGATGATATAAAGTTAATACATTTCAAAAGTATGAAATATGGAAGCACATATTTGAATATCTTCGCCATATTTGATCATTTTACGAAACGGAAAATACTGGAAACTGTAGATCCTGCTCAACAGGATGTATATGTGTATTTCTGTCGAAAGTACTGGCTTGAAACTATATGCCAGTCTTTGTTTCATGCAAAAATACCCAATAAACACGGACATACGATGATATAAAGTTAATACAGATATATTTCAGAAGTATGAAAAATGGAAGCACATATTTTAATATCTTCGCCGTATTTTATCATTTTACGAAACGGAAAATACTGGAAACTGTAGATTCTGCTCAACAGGATGTATTTACCAGGGAGGGGGTGAGGTAATCAGGTAAACGGAGTGATACGAAACGAGACGAAGGGGGACGGCGGGAACCGAAGAGAGCCGGCGGGAAATGGAGAGAGACGAAGATATACGAAGACAGGCGGCGGGAGACTGCGATTGAAGTAAAGTGACAGACAAACATTGATAATTTAGATATAGTTTGATAGATTTAGAGTTTTGAAGACTCAACTATGATGAAGAGAACTCTGAACGTGAGTCAAGCTTTAAGCTTGTTTTTTAACATGGAGGAGGAGGAATCTGTGATGTTGTCCTCTGTGTCGTAGTTGACAGAAACCGCTTTGAAGCATGGCACAGATAAAGACAGAACAAACTGATTGTTGTACATAATGTGTATATATATATATTTGTATTATATTTATAATAACACTTTTGCCTTATCAGAATGAAATCCCATGCTACCTCAATCAAACTTTCACATTATCATAGTCACATCCCATGTATATATTTCCAGCTTTTAAATGGTTTCGTTGTGTATGTTTGTGTTGTGAAAAATAAAATCATTTTCAAAATCTGTTTTTATGTTTTTGTTGTGATTTTGGGTCCAAAATGTTCATATAGTAGAAGATCACCTACATCCAAACGAAATAAATATAATTAATTATGATGAATACGTTAAGTCTTGTTCATTGTTTTTCACTTTTATTAAATGTTTGATATTTCCGGTGGAAATGGTGGACTATCGGACATTCAAAATGCAGCATATTTCCCCCAAGTGTCTGTCAAAATGCATTTTACGTTTCTAACTTGCAATATCAATATTTCAGCTCTCTTCACTCCAGAAAAGCGATCTCCCTGTGTGCGGGGGATCACAGGAGGGGGGGGGGAGAGCTGTGGAATGTGACTCCACACATTCCGATGGCCAATTAGTTTTAAACAAAGGGGCCCCTACATACATAGGAAACATGGGGGGGGTTGGGGCATGGTCGGCGGTCACTCCTGATGAACCCACCAGGGCTGTTTCCTCAGAACGAGAGGAAAGTTTTTACCAGGACAGCTTTTTTAAGGCACAGCATCGCCCTGAGATCTATGCTGCTAATATATTCATGGCCATAACGCCATTTGTAACATAGGCTATGGGAGAATGGTGAAAATAACCAACTGGACTGGGACCAATGGGAAAATGCCTCTTCCCCTCAATGTGAAGCAAAAAATTGAGTCCTATGTTTCCAATCTGTTCCCAAATCTGAACATTGACCAGTGGCATAAGATCAGGAGCCGGGTAAACGAGAGACTGAGGAGCCCCAGAAAAACAGATCCCGAAATCGCTCGTCCTGGTTTCCGCAGCAGATAGGCCTACAGCATGTGTCTGTTACTGTATGTCAGTTACTTTAAATAAAACGGTGAAAACTGAACTTGAAAATAGTTTCCTCTTTTTATTTTCTTTATTATTTTCGGGATGGGGAGACGTGTGTGATTAAAAGTTCATTCGCAGAAATGTAAAGTGATCTAACTACGGGAAGAGCCGTGTAAATGGGTGGCCATATGCATTTGAAAAGCAATATAAATCACACAGTTATTATGCAATAGGCTATAAAAGCACCACCGATTACCTTTCTCCAATTCAAACTCTTGACGGGAAAAAGGGAAGGTGTAAATGGTTGGGCTATAGGCTACTGTACTGTATACATGCAAAGGCCATTCAATAGACGTTCAATATATAGTATTCGTTTATTAGAGTCGGCTTGACTCGGTTTGCATTCATAAAGAATGCACAAATGTGTTTAATCGTTAATGTCATAGTATTCGTTTATTAGTCCCCGAGGGGAAATGGGTAGCAGCACATCACAGAGGCATTTAAAAAGTGAAGAAAATACATTCTGGAAATGTTCACATCAGGCACCTTCAAGTTAAACAATACTAAGTAAACAATTAACACAGTAAATTATGTGGATTAAATCACATTTATTTCGTTAAAAAGAAACTAAATGACTCGGTTTACATTCATAAAGAATGCACAAACGTGTTTAATCGTTCATGTCAGATATGTACTAAGTAAATAGCCTACATTAGTTCCTGCTCAAGATTAGATTCAACTTTATTGTTATTGCACAGATTACAGGTACTGAGACAAGGAAATGCAGTTTAGCTTCTAACCAGGTGCAACAAGCAGTGAAGTGAAAAGTAATGTTCACAATCTACAGAATAAAATATATAATGAATTGAATGATGAATAAACAGTGAGGGGTATGAAAGTGAGGGGTATGAATTTCAATGCTCTGCTGAGAATTTCAATGCTCTGCTGAGAATGAGCTTGAGCATATCTGTCTTAATGTTAGCCTGTCCCCACAGATGTCTTTCATTCTCATTGGAGTGTACAGACCACCATCAGCAAAAGCTATTTTCTTTGACAAATTACAAAAAATGCTTAGAGAATGCAGTTCTGCCAAGGAAATAATATTAATGGGTGACTTCAATGTTAACTGGGAGGACAAAGCAAGTAATAAGGCACTAGAATGGGTATCTAATCAATTTGATCTCACACAATTAATTAAGGGGCCTACTAGAATAACCACATCCTCAAAAACCCAGATTGACCTGATTTTCAGCAACAAACCTGAAAGGGTGACAAAAACCTACAATATTATCACTGGTCTGTCTGACCACAACCTAACTCTCATAGTCAGAAAGCTCACTAAATCCCGCTTCCATTTGAAACCCAGTACAAAATCTTACCAATTAAGAATACCCAAGAGTGATATTGATGAATTCGACAGGGAAATTAAAAACATTAACTGGAGCCAAATGTTATCAGGTACAGATGTGGATACCAACACACATGCCCTTATGTCAACAATCCAAAATATATCAAAACGATTCCTCAGGAAAAGCGAATCTAAGGCCAAAAATAAACACACCCTCCCCTGGATTAATAGTGACATCAGGAAATCAATGAAGGAGAGAGATAATGCTCTAAAGCACTCTCTTAAGTCAAATTTAGTGACTGACAGGCTTATATTTGCGTCCTTACGGAACAGAGTTACAAAGGAAATCAGGGCAGCTAAATCCAACTTCTTTGTTAATCTCATTCATGGATCTAAGGGAAATCATAAACAAATCTGGGACTGTCTGCAGAACCTAACAGGGAAAGGACATAAAATAACAAAGCCGCTGGAGATCAGTAACAATGGAACCTTATGTAAGGGGCCAGCAGAAATAGCGGCTATTTTTAATAACCATTTTATTGATTCTGTGAGGCTGACTATAAACAGTCCCCAAATTGGTCAAATACATTCATCACCTATTGATTATACACAGCCAGTCTTCTCCCTGAAAGAGACTTCTGAATCCAAAGTTAATTCTATAATTTCTTCTTTAAACAATTCCAAATCAAAAGACACTTTTGGGCTGGATTCTCCGTTTCTAAAGAAACATGCTACTACCCTCACAGGGACAATTACCAAAATAATTAACACCTCTTTTAGGGAGGGAACATTCCCAAAAGACTGGAAGTTAGCCATTGTTGTGCCAGTCCACAAATCCGGACACACAACTGATGCAAACAACTATAGGCCCATTAGTATTTTACCTGTCATGTCTAAGATCTCTGAGAAATGTGTAGCTGAGCAATTGACTGGACATCTCAACAGTAGTGCTTTCACACTACACCCCATGCAATTCGGCTTCCGAGCCAATCATTCCACTGAGACCGCAAATTGTTTCCTTGTGGAAAATATTAAATTAAAAATGGACAAAGGAGGCATTGTTGGAGCAATCTTCTTAGATCTTAAGAAAGCTTTTGATACAGTCAATCATCAAGTACTCATTCACAAAATGTCCTATTTTAATTTCTCATCCAGTGCAATAGACTGGATGAGCTCCTATCTGTCAGACAGAGTTCAGTGTGTAAGGGTAAGTGGCGAGACATCACCACCCCTGAGGAATGAACTGGGTGTACCCCAGGGATCTATCCTGGGCCCAATACTATTCAGCCTTTATATAAATGACTTGCCCTCAGTGTGCACTGGATGTGAGGTGCAAATGTACGCTGATGACACTGTCATTTATGTCCATGCAAAAACCAAGGCCCAAGCTGCGGCCAAATTAAATGATGCAATGGTTCATGTAAATCAATGGCTTACTGACTCACAGCTATGTCTGAATATTAAGAAGACAGTCTGTATGTTTTTTTAGCAAGACCAACACTGTATCACACTGTGAACCCAAGGTCTATGTGTCTGGGGAGGTCATTCAAACAGTTACACATTTCAAATATCTAGGCATTATCCTTGACACTACTCTATCCTTCAATAAACAAGTGAGAAAGGTAATGCAAATAACTAAATACAATCTAGCAAATTTTAGATATATAAGGAACTGTTTGACAACACCTGTTGCAAAACTCTACATGACTGCCATGATCTTTCCCCACCTAACATACTGCAGGACCAGCTGGACCCAGGTGAATAGCACAACATTAAGGCCTATTCTGTCACTTTACAAGCAAGCTCTCAAAGTTTTTGACAAAAAACCAAAGCTATACTACCATTGCAAAATCCTGGACAAACATAACCTGCTCAGCTGGGAAAATATATTAAAACACACTGATGCATGTCTCATTTTTAAAATTCTAAACGGCAAGGCACCCCCACCACTCTGCACTTTTATACAACAGAAAAATTCAAACAGCAGAACCACAAGGTCTGCCCTAAGAGGGGACTGTATAGTCCCTCTTAGGTCCAGTTCCTTTGGCAAACACTGTTTCTCTGTGAGGGCACCTACACTCTGGAACACAATACCAATACCCATACAGATCAGGAATAACACCTCTTATCATACATTTAACCACAATCATAAGAACTGGTTTTTAAACAATCAAAAATGTGAACACTTTTAACTGAATCAAGGTATGATGATATTTCATCTGTTTGCATGTTTGTTTGTTCCTCTCTATTGTTATACTACTGTTCCTATTTATTGTTGTACTGCTATTTATTTATTGTTGTACTGCTATTTATTTATTGGTGTACTGATGTTGTCTGCTGTACTCTATTTAATTATGTTTTTATTTTCTAGTCTTGTTGTGGTCAGTTAACATCTTGCCAAGGACAACAGTTGAAAATTAGCCTGCTGGCTAATACTGGCTCATTTACAGCAATGTGAATCAATGTGCACTGTCCTTTAAATAAAATAAACAAACAAACAAACAAACAATACACTAGATATCAGCTGTGAGCAGTATGAACAGTGTGTTAATCGATAATGTCAGATATGTACTAAGTAAATAGCCTATATTAATTTCATGATGGATTAAACCACATTTATTTCGTTAAAAATAAACAAGATGATTACATGTAGGGTGAATTGCCCTAATGTGGAACATTTTTGTATTTCAGACTTCGGGAATATATTGCGACATGAAGCTGATACAATAAATCAAAATCCAGTAACATTCTGAAATCCCCAGGATGTGTCCTAACCAAACCAAAAGAGAACATGCAGATATTAAACTCATACAAGAAATGGTAGACATATTAGTACTCTTAGTGCCAAGTTGTCTCAGACAATCTGTTTTCCTAATGTGGGACAGTTCTGTGCAAAATGTGGGACACTGAAAAGTCTATATTAAAAAGCCTCAGTCACCTTCATTCATGTAATAAAAACATCTCAGGCCAGTAACACTCAAAGCTACAGTAAATGTGCAATACCATGCTATGTTACTATTTATTATGTTATTGTTGTTACAACAGAAGATGTTTTTATTTCAATTGAAGTTAAATGCATCAATCTGGTGCACTGAGGGCAAAATTAGTAGATTTGTGGATACGGCTCTCAACACTCATATGAAACAGAACTGTTCTTACAATGTGTGTTGGAAGGTATTAAATTACTATGCATATTTTATTGTGTAAACACACAGCTGATCACCTGAGAGCTGCCGTTTCATTCAGAGCGTTTAAAAAAAACGACGGTCTGATTTCAACAACTCAATGTGTGATTATTATATCAGTAATATTAGACACTAATAATACAGTACACTATTAACACTGTACATATTATTGTTTGCCCGTGGGATTAGGATGATCGGTAGAGAGCCGCTGCATTTTCCTCCGGTCGGATGTGATATAAAACAAACATTTTTGATCTGTTCTAAATGTACCTTAGAGGGATATTTTTCAAGTTTTTAATACTCTTATCAACATATGAGTAGACACATAATGCTTTATGCTAATGTTTATTATCATTTGAACAATGACAAATATTCTCATGAATATTAAACACAACAACCTGGAACCTCTCTCATACAAAGTGTGTGTGTGTGTGTGTGTGTGTGTGTGGGTGTGTGTGTGTGTGTGTGTGTGTGTGTGTGTGGGTGTGTGTGTGTGTGTGATGGATCGTTGGAGCTATGTGCAACTCAAGGCATATGCTCGAACGGGAGCTGCCTGGACGCTGCAATCATGTTGCACTATCCGTGCTGAAGGTGCTGACTTCTCCTCCAATGTCCCACTGTCTGCTTCCTGCATCAAGTCAAGTGCTCGGCGTAGTTGTGGCGAAATGTCGCTCCTCTGTTTTCATTGAAACAGCTCCTTATATCCGTTAGCGCAGCTAGCTAGCACCAGATGCTAACAACAACAATGCACGTAAGGTCTCTCTCTCGCTCGCTCGTGCCACACATACACACACACACACACACACCCTCCCGGTCCTCCCGATGGCCAGTCGGTGCCTCGTGATAGTGATAGTCCTCAAGCTCTGTGATTGGAGAGTGTGCTCCGAGGGTTAAGCCGATTCTCGAACAGCACTTGAAATGGGATGGAACCATGGCAGACTGTCCACAACTGGATTTGAACGGGTCCACCGCGTCCCCCCTCCCCCACCCCGTCCCCAGATCTACACATGCTGGCTATTCTGTTTCGCAACATGTTCTCTATGGCACGTCTCTACTGGGAGTTGTAGTTTTAAAAGACGTTTTCGTATTTCCCATAATAAGAAGTTGCCAGTATTAAACTGTGTACATCCCTGGAGGTTTAGGGGACAGGAAACACTCACATTTAAAACATATAATTAATAAATGGGTGAAAGTTGCTTGTGCCCATTATGGGCAGTATTAATATATATACCCACATGCCAGCTAAGGTCAGAAGAGCTTTATTTAACAGCTGGTCTTATGTGTGTGACCCCTGCGATAACATTACATTACATTAATTGATAAGCCTGAAACATGCACTTGTCAAGGTTCAGAGGCACATTGTGCAAATATGGCAGTAGCCATCGGTCATCTTAAGATAAGATATACTTTATTGATCCCAAGTTGGAACATTTGCGTTACATCAGCATGTGTAACAGTTACATATGCAGTTGTGTTTATTTGTAAATCATTTAGTATAATCACATACATTCTGTGTTATCTACATACATCTTATAAGAGTATAATACATATGTATAATATCAGTTAAAATGAGTGCTTCAACATAGTTAACATTGCTGGAGGTATGCACACATATTGATAGATGTCTTGTAATGCACTGTTGAGGAACCTGCGACCCAAGTTTTTCATTCAGTGCAGAACTACACCACAGTTGTGTAGGCCTATATGATATGTCAATAAACCTTAGAAAATCTTGAAATCTTGAACGGGATGTGCAAAATAGTCATTATATACAGTCTTTAATTAACAATTAGTAGAGAATAACGAGTAATGAATATACTTTATAGGGATTGTATTAATATCTAATAATACAAATAATGAAATTCAATAACATGCTTTAACCACCAGGTGTCCCTTTATATCAGCTGTGCACCTTTATGGTGTAAATACAGCCTATCTACCAATTGGATCAAATATAAAAGTGAGCCGAATTAGTGTTGATACTGCAAGGAGACGCATTGTGTGAAAAGAAATGTAAGATGTTGTTTAATGGCTGATATATTTATGATCCACGTCACGTTTTCAGTTCCTCATGTTTATCTTCTCATCAGGGCTCTATAAATACAGAACTACGGCAGATATGTAATATGTAATGCAGCCGAACCGTGTATTACAATGCCTTTATGTGATGACTTTCAAAGAGAAAAGCAAGCACACTCGAAATAAGGTATTATTATTATTTTGGTCTGTTTCCGGTATTTGTTAATGACGATGTGCTGTGAGATGTGAGACTGGAATTGCACAGGGGGGAAATAACGTAGGCTATCTTTAGATGCAGATTTTGTTAAACTAATATGTTTAGGCTGTGGACCAACACTATACATTGACGGGGAAGGGGGTAGCAATAAAGATAACACCATTAAACAGTTACACAACATAACAGAAATAATATCGATAGCAGCGTCCCTAGCAACCACCTTGGTAACAATGAAAACGTCACGATTTCCTGAAGTAATCTTCGTAATAATTAGCAAACTAAAGATCATGTACATCCACTGCACACATCATCTGAAATAACAACTGATATTTCTCGCATCAAATGACATCAAAACGCATTTTAATGGCCAAACTAACTTTAAAATAGGCATTTTCTACTGAGAATAAAATGAAGTTCGGCCATGTTTTCTTTTTCTGCAGGGAGAAATTTGAAGATCATGTGACATAGACACCAGCCATCGGAATGAATGGTGAAAAAAACGGGGATTGTCAAACAGAGCACATGGTGTAGTCCAAACGATAGCTGGGGATTCTGGGTAGTGTAGTGTCTTCTGCCATCCTTTACTCAGAAAACATATTTGTTTCTCCGAATCGAAGGGAAAAAATACAAAAGCATTGCACACAATGTAAACCAATCAATGTTGTGTAATCAACAAGGATAATCTGGTGTTTTTTAGTCGATGAGTAGTGCAGATATCACTGTAAAATCAATCGACAGTAAGAGGAGTACTTACTTCCGGGTGTAAAATTCTCCGTTATCCAATGGGAATGGATGCTCACATTGCCTTTAAGGGCAGCCGGCATCAACGAATGCCGTGCTTCCATGAGCGTCAAATCCCGACGCAGATGGGAATACATTGCAATCAGTTGAAAGCTATTTGCGTCCCTTTATGACGCTGAAGGAGACTAGGAGCGTCACAATTGGACGCCAGGGACACTGACCAAACGTCGCTATTGGACGCTTAGGGAGTGAGAGTGTGTTGAAAATACACATGCGTTAATCGCGTTAAAATAATTAGTGGCGTTATTTTTTTGTGTTGCATTAACGCGTTATTAACGCGTTAACTTGACAGCCGTAGTAGTTACATATAATAAGAATAATAATTGTATGTCTTCCAAATCAATGTGCAGAGCTTCATCTCTCTCTAAGTTTCCAGTGCAGCCGAGAAGGATGCCACCAATGTTTACGATACTATAATACATACATGCATTACAGCAACCCCATTTCTTACATCAAACAAGGACACATAGACAAGACACAAGGAAACTGAAATTTAAGAAAACATCACAACGACTCAAGACCCTCTGACGTACAATAGACCTGGGATTTAGCTCTGTCTTCAATGTGAGGATGGACTGGTGAACGAAGGAGAGCTTCAGTCTGACGTTGTTAAACCATGGGACCCTGGATGTCTGATGAGATGGCAACAATTCATATTCGCTGTTCAGGACATGTTGGGGTCAGAGATGATGTTTACATCCTCACTTTGTTGTTTACATCCTCTTCTGCAGCAGCATGAGCCTCTCGACCAGGGGCCTGTACTACGAAGCTGGTTCAACCTAACCTGGACATGTTTGAGTTAGCCGGTTGGCCTAATCCAAAACAAACGCGCTCTCGCTAAACTGTCCTACGACGCTGGTTATCAAGTGGATCGCTCAAGCCAGCCGTGTCCTATCTAGCTAGGTGCGCGTTCACATGAAAGGGGTGGTATCTGGAGCATTCGACCAATCACAGACATGGAGAAGCTACTGACAGCGCAGCGTCATACTTCCTGAATGAAAAGTGATTTTTAATACTAGTCAAAAATGAAGAAGTTAAACTTTAAACATCCAGGACTTAAACACTTGATCCAGGATCAAAGGCTCATAGCTGCACCTGCAAGGTGAACACAGCTGGGACAGAACAAGTGTTTGAATGCGTCCATCAGCAGGTTCATGATGTCACTGCCCGTCTAACACACCGTCTGACTTTCATTACCTCTGACTCCAGAGTTTCCTCAACTTAATGTGTTGCTTAAAATAATGCTTCTGCATCCAGTCTGTGACGCTGAGAGTGTTGCACGGCCAGATACGCTCAGTGACTCAGATCAGGAGATATGTGATACTTTATGAAGTGATATGCCGCGGACTGTACTTAATGTACTCTGATCCGGGTACTGATGCTGAGGCAGATATTTAAGTAAGCTTTCTTGACGCTAATGTTCTAACAGTCAGACTGCTCTGAAGATGGAGGTGATATTCTATTCATGTTCACGTTCACACAGTCGCTGATTTCTGCCGGCCGTCTTTCCTGCAACGGCAGCTTTTCTGTCTTTCCTTTCTCCTGTGATATGACTTGATCGCTTTAAACTCCGCACACTGAGCTCTGATTGGTCAGCAGGCGGTGCTTTCACTGAGTTGAGCTCTTGCAACCTAACCTGGTCCCGACCAGGTTAGCTGCTTAGCATCAGTTACCATGGAGATCTAGCCGCTAAGAGAAAATCCGGCTTCGTAGTACAGGCCCCTGGAGTAGATACATGCTTCCTTCTGCACACTCATATAATAATAATAATAATAAATTGTATATTTGTAAAGCACCTTTCATTGCTCAAAACAATCCCAAAGTGCTACAGGATGCGTAATGCTGTAGAAAGAAAACAAAAGAAACAAAAGTTTAATCAAAAGCTTTTCTTTAAAGAAAGGTTTTTAGGCCTTTCTTAAAGGCGTCAGTGGGCTGTGGAGTGCTCAGGTGGTCTGTGGAGTCCTCAGGTGGGCTGTGGAGTCCTCAGGTGGGCTGTGGAGTCCTCAGGTGGGCTGTGGAGTCCTCAGGTGGTCTGTGGAGTCCTCAGGTGGTCTGTGGAGTCCTCAGGTGGGCTGTGGAGTCCTCAGGTGGTCTGTGGAGTCCTCAGGTGGGCTATGGAATCCTCAGGTGGTCTGTGGAGTCCTCAGGTGGTCTGTGGAGTCCTCAGGTGGGCTATGGAATCCTCAGGTGGTCTGTGGAGTCCTCAGGTGGTCTGTGGAGTCCTCAGGTGGGCTGTGGAGTCCTCAGGTGGTCTGTGGAGTCCTCAGGTGGGCTGTGGAGTCCTCAGGTTGTCTGTGGAGTCCTCAGGTGGTCTGTGTAGTCCTCAGGTGGTCCGTGGAGTCCTCAGGTGGTCCGTGGAGTCCTCAGGTGGTCCGTGGAGTCCTCAGGTGGGCTGTGGAGTCCTCAGGTGGTCTGTGGAGTCCTCAGGTGGTCTGTGGAGTCCTCAGGTGGTCTGGGAGGGAATTCCACAGGTGCACAGAAAGCCTGATCCCCCATTGTGCAGAGTTTTGTCCTGGGGGGGGCGAAGCAGATGGTTTGTTGTGGGGCGGAGGTTGCGTGTGGAGGTTTGTAATGTGAGCAGTAGCGTAGGCAGAAATGTACTTTAGGGTGGGCCTGTAAAAAATAGGGTGGGCCAGATTTTTCTTCTGCGCATCAGAAGCTAACAACAATCCCCGCCGGTACCGGTGGCAGATTACTTTTGGAATACTTTCTTTTTCCATAACAGATGGGTATGTTTTGGTGCACAGGAGACACGTATTTTACTGTTTTCATGGCTTATCAAGAACTCAAACACAGCATCTTGGTGTCATTCTGACAGCTCTCTCATCTGCACCCACATCAAAAACATCACCCGGACTGCATTCTTTGTACTGTCTTAAAACCTTTCCTTGGAATATGTTATGAATTGTAAGGTGTCCTTGGGTGCTTTTTAAATGACACCGAAGCTTTCTCAGGTTGGGCCAATGAGTAAACTGGGTGGGCCTGGGCCCACCCTGGCCCTATGGTGGATACGCCACTGGATTTGAGTAGTTATTTTAGGTATGAAGGATATTCTGTGAAGTCCACTGAGACAAATGTAACATTTGTGATATTGGGCTATATAAATAAACATTGATTGATTGATTGATTGATTGATTGATTGATTGATTGATTGATTGATTGATGAAGGAGCGTTCCCGTGGATGCATTGATGGGTCAACAGTGAGATCTTGTATTCGATCCTGAATGAGACAGGAAGCCAGTGGAGGGAATGAAGGACGGGTGTGTGGTTGTATTTTCTCACCCTCATCAGGATCCTAGCGGCACTGTTCTGAACGTATTGGAGCTTCTGAAGGCTCCCACTAGAAGTCTCGATGAGGAGAGCGATGCAGTAATCGAGCCTTGAGGAGACGAAGGCATGGACCAGCTGTTCAACATCTGACAGGGAGAGTGTGGGACGGAGTTTTGCAATGTTCCTGAGGTGCAGGGGTGCCGCCAGGGATTTTGGGCCCCATGGAAATATATCACATTGGGCCCCACCACCAGGCACAGGCCACTTTGTTTATAAATTACCTCGAGGGCCGTACCAAATGGTCTAGTGGTCCGTATACGGCCCGGGGGCCGGAGGTTCCCCACCCCTCATTAATATAATAACATTAGTATTAATATCATAACCAAAATACAGACTGATCCCTCAATGCTTCAAACTGTCCATCATCCAAATAGACTAAAAGCAGTTTTTTGTTGTATGTAGATCATTGGCTGTGTGGGAAAATACTGTGTTTGAAACGTATAATTAAAATTAGATGTTAGCTTTTTGTTATATATATTTTGTATTCCAGTCTCCCTTCAGATATGTTAAGCGGCATTCAACACAATGCTGCTCACCTCCTTCAGTTGGGAGAAGAGCTGGTTCAGGTTCAGCCTTATGGGGGGACAGGGCTGCTGAGCCTAGAGATGGATCTGTGGGTCCTGGCACCAGGGGGGGGGGACAACTGATTTAGTATGAATATGCGCTAAAAATGTGCCTGCATTTATTAAAAGGTAGGAAGGTACGAATGGAGAAACCAGCTCAAGTGCGCTAGAGTCTGAAAATACACACCCGACAAAAATCTGCCACTTCCTCACAGAGCCCCTCCTCCAACACAAACGAACGCGCACATGACCAATGAGGGCACGAGATTTGTGCACAGGTGGAAGGCTGACAGGCAGATAGGCCATCCAGTCATTTTAGCCGGGCCGGCTCAGATGATTGGTCGTGCTTTTTACAGATGACATGTTTGTATGTATTTATTGTCAAAGCATTTAACATATTCATTGCTATCGGATGTTAAGAGCATTCCATGGAATATAACGACAAGTGTATCTGAAGTGAATTACCTACCCCACCTTTAAATGTCAGCTAAAAGAGCAGTGACATGAAAAACCTCTGAATTGTCTGTACTTAATGTCAGATCCACCTTGGCCGGCCTGCTTTCCACCCCCATTGGCAATCTCCGGAGCTTCGGAGACAGAGCCTTCTCTGTGGCCGCCCCAAAGCTCTGGAACTCCCTCCCCCAAGACCTCCGTGAGTCCGAGTCCCTCACTCTGTTCCAGTCCCGCCTCAAAACCCATCTTTTCACCTCTCTCTATCCGTAAAACACCCCCCCACTCATTTTCGACCTCCTCCTGACTGCCACTGTGTTTTGTTTTGTTGTTTTTCTTAGTCTGTTGTCTACCTGCCCCAGTCTATCTACCCCCCCCCCTCATATTGTAAAGCGTCTTTGGGTATTATAAAAGCGCTATATAAATCCAATATATTATTATTATTATTATTAGTTTAGTAAAAAAAACATTAGCTCACAGACTCATTTCCACCACTCCCACCTTTTCTTGTGAAAAACTGGGTGACATGCTGTCGCCCTTTAGTCCCTCTCTCTTGTCTTTCTCTCCTTTCTCTTCTTTTCTTACAGCCTGACTTTTTGAGCCGTTGAAACATGGTACAACCATGGTACAACACAGTACGTAGGCTAAGTACTAGCATCCCTCCTCACATGCTTTCACTCTCTGCAAGTGCCGGTGCCGCACCGCGTTGGGAGGCAGGACCAAACCATTACACGTAAATAGAAGGGGGTGTACAGAGGCTTTGGGTAATTAACTTTTGGAAGAAAATAAGTTAAATGAATCGTAAGTTTAGTGAGCCATTTATCAATATAACGTTCTATGAATGTTAATTATTGAGGATTGATGAAAGGTTACTTACATTTTTTAGTGGGAATGCTGTTCTTCTACGGACAACATTTGTATTATTATTATTATTCCGCCAGTATTTTGGCCCTTTTCTTCTCCCGCATTGAACATCGCAGAAACTCCGTTCAAACATCAAAACGTTCAGCTCGGTTGGGAATCGATGGCTATTACTTTTCTCATTCATAACTTTCATAATTCCAGAGATACATCCCATAATACATCACATTTTTAACATTGAAGTCAATGGAGGAAATCTTCAGACTTTAACAAATCTTCATGCGACTTCAACTGCTAACTGTTCATTCATACTTTCACTCAGAAACCTCATTCCAACTTTAAAATGTTACACATCATTCTGACATTATTCGTGTAAAAAACATTTAAATCTGATTCTTACTTTTAGAGATATTAACATTTGTTCAGATCTTGTTTTATTCACATTTTAACATTAACTAGAGGGCGTGATGTCACAGCTAGAGGGTAAGAAATCTTGAAATTTGCCTTCATATATTTTTTTAAAACTGCCATAATTCCCAAACCCTACATTCCTGGGACATAATTTTTCATGATAAACGTAGGAAAACATCTCGTAGCTTGAGAAATTACAAATAATTAAGCAAACATAATTAAACAAAATGCCTCTTCAGGGTATGAAGTAGGGCTGCAACAAACGACTAATTTGATAGTCGATTAATCTATCGATTAATGAAACGATTAATCGACTATTCGGACTATTATACCTTGCACAATTTCTCAAACGCTCTTATTTAGCCATCAACTTTTAGATTTAGCTTGAGGTTGTTTTAGGCATGTGGAAACTATCAATGAAGACAATAAAGATGAGTACTTGATTACAAAATACATATTATTAAATTAACTAAACAAATTGTTTACAAAATGAACTTTGCTTTTCATTTAAATTAAATAAATAATTTTCACATCAAAAGAAACAACAATGTTTTAGCAAATAATAAATAATGTGATAACAGAATTGTAAACAGAATAGCTGAAACTTTAACAAACTAACTAACTCAGTTTCCTCTAATCATTAACCCATGTTTATATAATGTAGTTAACTCGGTGTGTTGCTGCTAGCATACAGAACACCTGACGTGGAAACGTTACTCGTGGACTTGGCTACAGAGCTGCTAGAAAGACAGTCGAACCCGGTGCATTCCTCCGTCTGGACGTGGAGCACTTTTGATAAATGTTTAGACAAATTGCTCGTGTTACCGCCCTGACATGCTAAACTCTTATTGCACTTTTGGCAACGAGCATCGAGATGGGTAAAGTTTAACCACACCTCGGAGCGGCGTTCTCTCCGCCATCTCCGCAGTGTGTTGCTGCATGTAGCAGCCGCGTGTTTGTAAACTGCCCCGCCCCCTCCCACACAGACCAGGGAGAGAGATCTCGTCTGATCGAAAATACATCATAGACGCATTTGTTTGTCTTTTTACATATTATAAAGGAGCTGGCCACACTAAGACTGCGATATAATGTTTTTGTATCAATAATACATGACATATATTTTTTAAATGTCTCCAGTACCAATAACGTTGTAGCTTAACGGCGCGTAAAACGCACGTGATGACGTCACCAACGAATCGACGACTGAATTAGTTGGCAACTAATTTGGTAATCGATTTTAATCGATAAAGTCGATTAGTTGTTGCACCCCTAGCATGAAGTGACAAAAACGTTCAACATTCCTCCATTGAAGCCCATTGTAATTTCAGGCAGATATTTCCTCACGGTAGCAGCTGCACACCTTTAGTTAAACTGCCAAAAAGGCCACATTATTAACCCAAAACTACACAAAAATTACACTTCCGATAATCAACTTCGTTGACATGCTTCACGTTTTGAAATGTCACAGATATCTGTTACGGTTCTTCCACAAAACGTTCAGATGTAAGAGGTTCATCTCTCATTCAGAACAATGGAAACCTGTGATCTCTACAGAGCTCGTTAGCTCAACTATAAACACCTGTGCAATGGACCACGATGATGTCATCACTCCAGCTGACATGCAGCAGACTTCAACAGTCCAGCTGTGAAGACATCTACGGGACAGTTTTGAGATTTCTTCAAATGCCGTTGCCATGGCAACACAATGCTCGCCTTGAAACACGGTTTTCTCATAGCTTCAGTGAAAATACTCCAAACAGCCCAGAACTTCACAGGTTTGGTAACGATCAATGCATCTAAGCGTAGTATGGGGTGTGATCAAATGCCGTTGCCATGGCGACAGACCACTCGCCATGAAACACAATGTGGCTGTAAGTCCAATCGACACGGTCCAATTGTCCCCAATCTTCACTTGTATATCACCGGTCCATGCCTCAACAGCTCTACGACAAATCTGAGATCTCACCATATGCCGTTTCCATGGAAACACATCCCTCGCCGTAAATAACTCCTATGAAAATGTTTCAAAAGTGCTCAAACTTCACATTTGTGCTAACAGTCCAGCCGTGAAGACATCTATGGGACAGTTGAGATTTTTTCAAATGCCTTTGCCATGGCAACACAATGCTCGCCATGAAACACGGTTTTCTCATAACTTCAGTGAAACTGCTCCAAACGCCCCAAGACTTCACAGGTTTGGTAACAATGCAGCCATCAACGCATCTAAGCGTATTATGGGGTGTCATCAAATGCCGTTGCCATGGCAACAGACCATTCGCCATCAGGTTAGTTCAGAAGTTTGCAGTTCAAATATTCTGCTGCTTCTCCAAGCCTTTTTACTTTATTTTCTTCTCTCAGCACACATTCAAGCCCCCAGTGTTCATGTATCATTTCAATCTAAATTCTTCACTTTCTTCTTACACATTACATTTTAATCTAAATTCTTCACTTTCTTCTTACACATTACATTTCAGCATAGCAGTTTAGCGTCAGCTTTTCAGCATAAAGCATTCCCACTAGCAATTTATTCAGGAATTGCATTCTCTAGTTTGTCTTAATGTTCTAAACATTTTGGGGCACCTGTCAGTCACGGAACCCTTAGAATCGTCCGAACTTTTCACCCCCTTACGCACAGGTGTTTGATGTGGGTGTCAAAGGTCAGATGTCGGTCCAATCTTACACCCAGGTTGGTAACTGATGTGGAGAGTGGTATGTTTCGGCCAGAAAATGTAATGTGGGATATGGGGGATGACTGGACCTGGTTTGGTGTGCCAACTAAAATAGCCTCTGTTGTGGAGCTATTTAGCTGCAGGAAGTTTTGTTGCATCCAAGCCTTTATCTCCTCAATGCAGGTGTTAAAGGATGTTGATGGGAACGGTGATGATGATGGTGACAGTGAGGAACCATGTGTGATAGAGTCTGTCTTTATATAGCTGTGTGTCATCAGCTTAGCAATGGAATGATATTCCATGCTGGCTGATGACACGGCCAAGGGGCAGAGTGTACAGGGTGAACAGAGTGGGCCTGAGCACCGACCCTTGAGGGACACCACGGGTGACAGGGTGTGTCTGCGACCTCGCACCTCCCAAGGAGACAAACTTTGTTCTTCCAGACAGGTAGGACTGGAACCAGCTCAGGGCGGAGTCAGAGAGTCCGATGGTGTATTGGAGGCGCTGAAGGAGGGTGTTATGGCCGACAGTGTCAAAAGCTGCAGTCAGATCCAGGAGGATGAGGAGAGATGGGGAACCAGTGTCAGAGGTATGTCATCTGAAAACAGGCAGAGCCACTATCTCCCATCGTTATTGCTAGCCTAATACTTTTTCTACTTTAGGTTTCTATTAACAGGTTCAATGTTTTATTTCTTCCAAATAAAATGTAAAGGACTGATAGAAAGTGTGTTGAATTATAATAAAGGGAAGCAAGTAATTCTCCTTTCTAATGCAGAGGAAAATCAGTGATCCCCTTGAACTGCACACATCCACACATACTACCTTCATATGTCAGTCATAATGCCCAGTATGAACACACACAGCTGCAATAAGAGAATGCCTGTTTTGTAGGCGTGTTACATGTTCCATACATACATATATACTTCTAATAGCTCCACGGCAGTGGCTCAGTCAGTAGGCGCTTGGACTGAGAGCTGTAGGGTCGCCGGCCAGACCTAAATATGGAGTGTGGATTGCTACTTGGAGAGGTCCCAGTTCACCTCCTGCCCTGCCGTGGTGCCCTTGAGCAAGGCACCGGACAAACAAATCCCCTTTCCCCCCTCACTCCCATTGCTCTCCGGGCGCTGTCCAATAGCTGCCGACTGCTCCTACTACTAGGATGGGTTAAAAGCAGAGGCCAAATGTCACTGTGTGTGCTGTGTGCTCTGCATGTGTGACCATTACAGAGGGTTTCATCCCTCCCATTCTCTTCTATATAAAGGAGGGATAGAGTAGGAGTGTGGGGGGCCAGCAATGCAGTCAACCAGTCGACCATGATGTCATTATTCTGATTAAAACTGGACATGGTGAGGGAGAGTTATTTCACTTGTGTAGTGAAATGTAAATGGTTGAGAGAAGAGTGTGTGTGTTTCTGGTGTGTGTGATTTGCATACATCTGATGTCGCCCTGTTTCAACTGGCCTCCATACTCTGCTGGGCCCTAAGGTGCAATCAGCCACACAGACACACACACACACACACACTCACACACACACTCACTCACACACACACACACACACACTCACACACACACACACACACACACACACACACACACACACACACACACACACACACACTCACACACTCACACACACACACACACACACACTCACACACACACACACACACACACACACTCACACACACACACACACACACACACACACACACACACACACACACACACACACTGGCACAATCGGAAACCCGGACACTGATGTGCCCTGTCAGCTCATTAGAACACATGTGTGTGACTCATCTCAGCCAATCAGAGCGCTTTAAAGTCAGAGAGGGGCTCTGCTGCTTTACCCTCAGATAAATTAATCACAATTTAAATCACAAATATTTTCCACTTGATATCAGAATAACTGCGTGACATTTCCGTTAAATGTTAGTCCACCTCATCACGCTGTTGACCATCTTCACTTTCCTGGATTGCCAACATTTACAAGGAGCCAGGAGGAAGTCAGTGACTTATACTTAAGTTAAGGATCTGACTTCCAAAGCTGAATAAATATAGTACACCTTGATATATATTTCATTGTTCTTATTTGAATTACAATTACTTTATTTAAGCTAAGCATTTAACCAGCTTTTCTTTGTTCATAAATGAGGAAATTAGCTCCATATTTTAGATATTTCATATTTCAGGGCCATCCAATCTCTGTACTCCCACAGCGAGAGCTGTGTCCGGGTCCTCGGCAGGAAGTCGGACCCATTTCCGGTGAGGGTTGGCCTCCGCCAGGGCTGCGCTTTGTCACCAATCCTGTTTGTAATATACATGGATCGGATTTCGAGGCGTAGTCGTGGGGGGGGGGTCTGCAGTTCGGTGGACTAAGGATGGCACCACTGCTTTTTGCAGATGATGTGGTTCTGATGGCTTCATCGGTCTGCGACCTTCAGCACTCACTGGATCGGTTCACCACCGAGTGTGAAGCGGCTGGGATGAGGATCAGCACCTCCAAATCTGAGGCCATGGTTCTCAGCAGGAAACCGATGGACTGTCCACTCCAAGTAGGGAATGAGTCCTTACCCCAAGTGAAGGAGTTCAAGGATCTCGGGGTCTTGTTCTCGAGTGAGGGAACAATGGAGCGTGAGATGGGCCGGAGAATCGGAGCAGCGGGAGCGGTACTGCAGTCGCTTTACCGCACCGTGGTGACGAAAAGGGAGCTGAGCCAGAAGGCAAAGCTCTCTGTCTACCGGGCCATGTTCGTTCCTCCCCTCACCTACGCTCATGAAGGATGGGTCATGACCAAAAGAACGAGATCGCGGATACAAGCGGCCGAGATGGGTTTCCTCCGCCGGGTGGCTGGTGTCTCCCTTAGCGATAAGGTGAGAAGTTCAGTCATCCGGGAGGGACTCGGAGTTGAGCCGCTCCTCCTTCGCGTCGAAAGGAGCCAGTTGAGGTGGTTCGGGCACCTAGCTAGGATGCCACCTGGGCGCCTCCCTAGGGAGGTGTTGCAGGCACGTCCAGCTGGGAAGAGACCGAGGGGTAGACCTAGGACCAGGTGGAGGGACTATATCTCTTCTGGCCTGGGAGCGCCTTGGGACCCCCTAGTCAGAGCTGGTTGATGTCGCCAGGGAAAGGAAAGTTTGGGGCTCTCTGCTGGAACTGCTACCCCCGAGACCCGACCACGGATAAGCGGGAGAAGATGGATGGATGGATGGATTTTAGATATTCTTTATCAAAACAAGACAGAAAGTATTTATTTTAATCAGGATACATTTAAGTATGTTATAATATAACTAATGAAACCAAAGAAAACGTTATTTAAATTGTAATCACAGATAAGTGCCTTAAATTGCTACGACATAAGCATGTAAGCATCATGGGAAGAAGCCGAATATTCAAGATGCCCTTGAGCAAGGCACTGAACCCCTAACTGCTCCCTGGCACCGGTGAGACAGGCAGCCTCTTCGCTCTGACACCTCTCCAGATAAATGTGCATGTGTATTCTACATGTATTCTGCATAGTGTATTAAAATGCATGTGCATGTGTGCACCCGTATACTGTATGTATAACTGTGTGAGTATTAAACATATATACAGTATTGACCAGATTGAACAATGAATTTCCCCTAGGTGGATAAATACATGTTCATCTTCTCTTCTTCTAGTGAAAGTGAATTGAGGTTATCAAATACTGAGCACTGGTCCGGTTGCAGTAACTGATTGTTACTGTCCTGAAGAAGACAATCAGACATCATGATCAGGCCGGGGTGCAGAGCAGTGAAAGCACTCCTTCCATTACTCTGTGTGCAGGGGGTGAAAGGTTAGGACGATTCTAAGGGCCCGTGACTGACAGGGACCCCACATATTTTTAGAACATTGAGAAAAAATGTTTAAAGGAGACCTATCATGCTATATTTAAATGATATAGTGTTTGACCATACCTATATAAGGTATATTTATACATTTTATTTTTCAAAATACCAAACCGATAATTTTTTAGACATGCCTCGTTTCGCTCATTTTCGCTTTATTCCAAGCCCGTCTTTGAAAATTCTGAGCAGCAGCTGACCACGCCCCCCTGCAGCTGACCACGCCCCCCTGCAGCTGACCACGCCCCCCTGCAGAAGAGCAGGCATGAGCCGGCGAGAGTCACGTTACCATGCTTGCTGTGATTACGAGTGTGGAATAAACATGTCATCTCAGAGCAATGCATGTGTTCAAGCATACTATCAATTTGATCCAGAGACTGACCCTGAAGCAGCGGAGGTTTTGGTGGAGGTGCAAACATCTCGGTTGCAGCAGGACGTTTCTGAATGGTTAGCTGCCAAGCTGTTGTCCCTATTTATTTTACTCTGTTACGATGCTTGCTCCTTATTCCGTTCATATTTTGGCTAATTAGCAAGAATGCAATGTGTACAGTTTGTAACGCAAAAACAGCGATATATATATATATTTATAAAGGGAGACATTCATATTTTCAGCATATATACAATGGCCTCATTGCGTTTATTAATAGTTTACAGTCCTTTTCTTCCAACATCGTGCAACCACCGTTGGAAAGTTGAATAACTGAGGATGATAAAAGTATAACTCCAACAAGTTGTCAGCAATGTGTGTAGTTTCATGTGTTTTTAAAAGCTCAGTTATTGACTTCTTTGTGCAAATTGTGCCACGATGCCTTCTGAACGGAGAATGTGTGCTGCATGGAGATACCACAGGTAACATGTTTCACATGTCATTCAATATACGTTTATCACAATGTGTCAAGACGGATGCAGGAACCTGTATGGTGGACCATCCTGGATTGGAGCCTGTGTGCCTAAATGTGTTCTCCCTGCAGAATGCGTTGAATATTTACAGAGCTGAACATGGTGGACTACAGTTGAGGCAAATAGAGCAGTGAGTGGTTTGTTTGTTTTGACTGAAATTGTAAAACGAATGCTAATATTGTTCATGGAAATAAATACTGGTGTATATGGCTTTATGCAATCTTTCATTCTGTCATTGTACATGTACTATTATATTATATACTACACAGCCATGGCATAACACACCCATGTGTACGACAAAAAGGTCCACACACACACACCTTATGCTTTTGAAATCAGAATATTCTTTACCCATCCAAACATGAATAATCACGACACATTTTGATATCAACTTGGAACTTTATTGTCAAAATCAACGGTTAAAAAAACCCATAAAAAAAAACTGAATGTAGCCTACTTGTATTTTGTATAAATGACACTAAATATTTGTACAGAAGCTTTGTGAGCTGGTGCTGGGGCTTCCTTGGACGCAGGATCAGAGTGGTGATTCCGGCCTGCGTTGTCCTCAGGATACGCAGGGAGTTTCCTGATCCGTGAAATGTCGATGTTGGGTTCAGACAGCAGCCAAATTGAACCGTGTAGCATACCCGGCGATGACCTCCTCCCTGTCAGGTCGCTCATAATGGTGCAGGGTCCGCAAAGACTTGGTCGAAGATGAGGTCCATCACGTTGGCCACGTAGGGCTGTGCAATGGTAAAAAAAAGCACAACAAAAAATGTGGTTTAGATTAGTATATGCATGTAAAAAACTGAAACTGAAAAAAAAACTGAATTTTATATTTGTAAATAGTTGTATCATAAATATTTGAAACACTTACGGAATGTGGGGTCAGTCTTTACTGGTTTTGCTCTGCATTCTCCCTTCCTGGCCTTTGGGAACTGCAGTTTATACAGAGGGTTTCCAGTGGATGTAGTGGCTTGTGCACGCTCAGCGTTTTCATTGTAGTGCAGGGCTGCCAGGTAGTCTTTCATTTCTGCCATGATACAAAAAAATGTAAATAATAGCAAAGGATGTACAAATTGTCACTAATTAGTAAGTATGTGAGGTGCTGGCCTGTAAAGAAGAACACATAGTTAGAACAAAATCATCTCAACTTAGTATTCAGGATGAGAAAATACTATTTGGATAAATATAGTCTGAAATCCCAAAAGATGGGGCTAAAACTCTCTATTTAGCAAAGCTCTCTATTTAGCAAAGCTCTTTGCTTAGCAAAGCTCTATTTAGCAAAGCTCTATTTAGCAAAGCTCTATTTAGCAAAGCTCTCTATTTAGCAAAGCTCTCTATTTAGCAAAGCTCTATTTAGCAAAGCTCTTTGCTTAGCCTTTTCCAATCTGAGTTAGTTTTGAACCGTAACGTGCATGCTGTGTTTCTGACTCACTACAGGTGATGTGTTGGAGAGGGGCTGAGCTCAGTAGACTGACTGTAATGAGTGCTAGCCACTAATTAGCCTGTTGCTAGAGGTAAGGCCTTGTCAACAACAACAGACCAACGGGGCTTTAGCTCAGTTTTACTCGTGGTGTGTGTCCCCCCTCGCATACATACAGTGTTGTATCCTAACACACCCCCATTTATATTCATGTGCGCAAACAAGTAAACACACAAAAGCTTTTACATATAACGCTGCAGAACACGGCATGTCTCATTAGCGTAGCGTAGCTTACAGATCGATGATATCTGATCGTTCTTACAGACTACAATCACAAAAGCGTTTACATATAACTCTGGAAAAAACGGCACTTGCCTACAGAAGATTACGTTTGTTATTATAACTTACTCAATAGGATTGTAGAGGATACAAAATACTAATAAATAGGAGAATAAATACTTGTGTTATCGCCTAGGGCGTGGCTTTACAGCCTTCACACAGATCGCCCATTACGGCAGTATGTCTGAACATGTTAGCAAATGCCTGATAATTCAAATAACAAAGCAAAGACTGCGGAGCGTACAAAATAAAATGCTACAAAAATATATAAACACCTAACCGATTACTATTTGGGTTTGAGGCGACATTGATACGGCGAAGCTACATGCTACATGCTACAAGCTAGAGATAGCTTTATCAGGAAAAACACCGCTAAATAAAAACTTACAGCTTCAAAATTGGATGTGTCCTCACTGGCCTGGTCCCGGATGGTTGGTATTGATCCCGGGTTTAGCATTAGTTTGGAGGCATATCCGTGTTGGACTTGAGAGAAGTTAATAAACATGTCCGTGGTAAAATGTTTGGAACACACAAACAGAAATCTTCCGTGGTCTTCTGGCACATGTCCCTTGTAAATGAAGTCTAGCCACAGATTAATTTATTTTTCCACTGATGGCATTGCATGCAGTCCCCTGTCCCGAGTCTTGCAGCCAACAACAGCACAACGTTTAACTATCTTAGACATCCTGGCAAGAGCAGGCAAAACACAGATGTGGGTTGATTTAGCCTGCCGATAGCCTATATGCGAATGAGAGGTTTGGCAATGCACGTGGCCGTGGCTCATTCCCCTGATAGGTGGAGAGTTGACCAATAAGCGGAGCACTTCTTTGTGACGTAGAAAAGTATTGAAATCTGGATCCGTTTTTTTCAGATCCGTTGCAGCCCCTTTTTTTAGAGATTTGGCGAAGGAGGAAAATAGAGAGGGTTGTGTTTTCTGACACTTGGTGAGTTCCCTGGAACACCGGGGACACATATTCATGTATAAGAGACGTACAAAGGTGCATTTTGCATGATAGGTCCCCTTTAAGTAACCTTTCATCAATCATCAATAATTAACATTAATATAACGTCATATTGATAATGTACTCACTAAACTTACGATTCATTTCACTTATTTTCTTCCAAAAGTTAATTACCCAAAGCCTCTGTACACCCCCCTCTATTTACATTTAATGGTTTGGTCCTGCCTCCAAACGCTGTGTGGCATCGCACTTTCTAGTAGAGAGTGAGAGCATGTGAGGAGCAGGGATGCTAGTACGTACGTGTGTACGATGTCTCAACGACTCACAAAGTCAGGCTTTCAAGAAAGAAAAGAAAGGAGAGAAAGAAAAGAGAGAGGGACTACAGGGCGACAGTATGTCACCCAGTTTTTCACAAGAAAAGATGGGTGTGGTCCATGAGTGGTGGAAATTAGTCTGTTAGCTAAGCCATAGTCCATTGTAAATAACACTATGACTTTTGACCTGTGCAGGACTATGGTGATTTGAGGTATATGAATGCACCTGCCCATTAGCTGGTCAGTTAGATGCTGCGTATCACAGCGCACTGAGATGTGTTGCTAACTGTAAAGCACTAACCCATCACTGTACCCTGTATGCAAGGGCTGGTCTGCCTTCACTACCTGCACGGAGGCTCAGTCACTGGTACATGTTCATCTATAAAGCCATGTTGGGTAAACTACCTTTTTATATCTGCTCTCTGATCTCTCGACGAATTGAAAGTACGTATTGCCTGAGATCTCATGATGTTGTTTTATTGAATGTGCCAAGTGACTGTCTTAGGGAAGAAAGCTTTCAGATGTGCAGCTCCACTCACTTGGAACAGTCTGCAGACCTGTTTGCAACTGAGCACTTTGGTTCCCCTGCATCACTCTGAAACTCGCTGGGTGCCCTGCTGTGTGATGCTCATGGTACCTGTCACTGTGAGTAGAGTTTGTAACTGTACCCTGTACATTATGTTGCATGTCATCCTCATTGTTGTTCTGTTGTTTCTATGTTACATGTGTAACTAATGTCCTGCAGGGCACCCTGAAGAAGAGATCTTTTGATCTCAAGGGGCTTCACCTGGTTCAATCAAGGCTACAAACAAACAACAATTGTAAAGTGTTGCTGACATTAAGTACTGTTAATATCTTCACAGAAAAGTCAGAGGTTTTTTATTTCACTCCTCTTTTAGCTGACATTTAGTACATTCAGGTACATTTGAGCAGCTATTCATACTAAACCAGTTGTCCCTCCCCCGGTGCCAGGACCAACAGATCCATCTCTAGACTCCGCAGCCCTGTCCCCCCATAAGGCGTTGCAGTCTTGCTATGCTGTCCATTGAAAGCCAGTTGGCTAGTGTTAGAAATTAAAATCAATGTTGATATGGTGTAATTTGAATTAAATACACTATTTAATTTAAATCAGTTTTATTCTGAAAAACCTGAAGTTCACTAACTATTCACTTAATACTTTTATTCTGAAAATGCTTCATTTCCGGTTAGCATTAGCATGTGGCGAAATGCTGCATGTTCAAACCATGAATCAAAGGTGAAATGACATGTGGTGTTGTACACAGAGCACACTGGGTTTAGCACTCATCTATTGCCGCTGAATAACGTTTATTAGGGAATGTTTAAATAACCACAGACACCAGAATGATGTAATTTCACAATACAACAAGGCAGGAATTGCATTGGACCCGCCCCCCGACGACGTCGGCCAATAGGAGAAGACCTCAGATGACAACAGGAAGAGCACGCAAAAGATTGACCTCTTCCTCCGGCTGACTCCGGCTGACCGGACGCATGGGGAGAGCCGCCTCCACTGCACATTACATGTTGTAATGTACACCACCGCATCTTTTGTGTAATTAAATGCTGTTAACTTTTATAAGCTTCCCTTGACTCTTTTCAGTCTCTCCTGCCTTCGGGGCTTTAGAATGTTCCTACTTTTGGCGTCACTGGGTGGGCCCTGAAGTGAGATTGAGCTGGAACAGACGGGGGAAGGCTGCAAGCTAACTAGCATCACAATAGGTTTTTGGCTGGGCCTAAACGAAAGGTGAGACAGTTACCTGTTTAATTCCGTGGTGATTGCAAGTGGTGTGGAGTGTGTATATCGTGTTTCTATTCGTCTATGTTGTATCTTCGGCGCCGCCCGATTAATGTGAATATTACATAGTATTAAGACCTTCTGGGGAGGCACTAGCTTGTATCTGGGATACCTCTGGGTAGGTACCAGACCTGATCTGTTTTACGCTGGACTGGGTCCATTCATGTTAGTCTATATGTTTGATGTGTTAAACCTGCGTAGTCTGGTTTAATAAAGTATTTTTGTGTGATGATCTAAGCCCAGGTGATTGTGTACAAGATTGGTATGAGATCAGCTTTTAAGGTCAGCATCTATAGAATTTAGAGCTAAGATAAATGAATATTGTTATGTATTGACAAGCAGTGTGGTTATTTATCTGCAGAGTTTGAGTGTTCCCATTGTTCCCCTTCCCCCAATCACATGTGGTTAATGCTATACTGCTAAGCTAGTTAGCTAGCCAGTTAGCATTATTAGTGGTGAAATAGTTTGAGTAAAGATACAACCGGTAACTACTGATTGAATACACAGGGATGGTGTAGATTAACGTTGAGAGTAGATTGAGTTGTTTTGTTTTTCATGCTTTTCAAAGAAAGTAATTTGAACTTTATATTTTGAGGAAATAAACAGGAAGTAGGTTTATAAACCGGAAGTACTAGTTGATACATTTGAGAGGAGTTACAAATGAAACGGCTCCCCTAGCGGACATACTAAGTATTACAGTTAATACATTCTTCATCACACAGATAAAGATTACATGTGGTTTCTTTGAATTGAAGTATTGTAGTTAACACATTTTATGACATTTGCATCATTTCATAAACTTTAGTATACACTGTAGACTTACACGGTTTATTTGGATTTGCACCATATTCCTATTTTAATATTACAAAGTGAAAACCATACACTGTTCATTTTCATTTATTTATTTAGATTTTAGAAATTTGCATAATTTTAATTTTGTCTAATTTTGATTTTCTAATCTCAGTTTTACAACATTTACATTTATTTTCCAAATTCAAATTAAAAAAAAAGTTAAGTTCAGATGACATAGGATATCTTTATAAAGAATACAAAGGTACTATTCAGAGGATTAGTAATTCATTTTTGATAACTTAATAATATTATCCGTGAACTTAAGAAACATGTCGCCAGAAGACACCAAGTTAAGAGCACTCCCAGTGCCAGGCACAACTGCAGATATTAAGGCGAGAGTAAACACCTGGTCAGATGCTGGGACAGTTCCCACTAAAAGACAGAAGAAATGGAACCAACTAGAGGAACTGTTCAAGCAGTGGCAAACAAGAGGATTGATTCCAGTAGATGATCAACCTGGACCAACGGATGCCCATAGAAAAGCTGTAGTTGAACATGAGAATGCTGAATACCTACAACAGGAAAAAGCATGGATCAAAGCCGGACAACCCCCTCGGTATGGACCTGCTAAAAATGCTATGAAAAAAGCTGAAAAAAGAAAAGTTATGGTTGCAAATCTGATTCTCTATCTAAAATATACCAGCCAGGGATTGACAAACAGCTTACATGTGGTAGCAGCAGAAGATCTGCCAGTAATGGAAGAACTTGGCAGAAGAGAGGAAGCACTCAGTAGAAGAATGGAAGCAGAACTCGGCAGAAGACAGGAAGAACTCGACAAAAGACAGGAAGAACTCGACAGAAGACTGGAGGAACTCGACAGAAGACTGGAGGAACTCGACAGAAGACTGGAAGCAGAACTCATCAGAGGGATGGAAGAGAGACAAAAGGCAGATGAAGCCCATAATGACATTATTGAAGAAAAACGGAAGGCAGTTGAAGCCCATAATGACATTATTGCAGAAAGACAAAGGGAGGAAGATAAATACCAACAACTTCTGGCGGAAAGACGACAAGAAGATGTAAGATTCCAGGACATGATGGCAGATAGACAGAGGAGAGAACAAGAAGAACAAATAACTCAAAGAAAACGCCGGACAAACTACTCTCCTGACTATTCCAATGGACAGGGAGATGAAAATGACGACAGCGGAAATGAGCAACATTACCCTGGGACATGCCCCAAAACTAAAAGAACCAAGACCAGTGCACATACCTCCATGCCATTGATAGCGGCTGGAAGAAGAGGATTTCAATACCAACCATGGACTCACAGGGACATGGAAGCATTAGTGTCAAAGCTACCTCCACTCACGAAAGGAGGTCAGAAGTGGGTGAATGATCTGGAGCGATACACAGCCCAAGACCACCTGTGCTTGGGAGACATGAGGGCCCTGCTCGGACGGATTGAAGGACGACTTGAAGTGAGAGCAATAGATTCCGAGGCCAATTGCACAAATGACCCATATGACACTCCATTCAACTACATCAGGTCGAATTATTGGGCTGCTATTCGTCACATCTACCCGACAACACGCAGTTTACATGCCCTCAACAGCCTGAGGAAAGGCACGGAGGAAGAAATGCATGCCTTCTTGAAGAGATGTGAAGGAGTGTGGGAGGACTACACTGGAGAACGGCATGACGTTTCTCCGGCTGTCGTAATGTTGTGGAAGAACGCTGTCATTAAAACCCTTCCCCGATCAGTGCAGGCAGACCTGGGAGACCTGGTGGGATTAGTCGCTAAACCCATTGAAGAATGGAGACTACATCTCATTCACCACGATATGAAATACCAGGCAACAAAGTGGGAAAATGACGAAGAAATTAAAACACTACAACTACAACTTTTGAAGATAAAAGTAGCTGAGAAAGATACCGAAGCTAATAAAAACAAGAAAGCGGCAAGGCAAATGGCAACTACAGCAGAGAAGACCATAGAAACGGAGACAGTAATGCAGGCACCGCTAACAGTTCAAGCTCAGGTGGTGCCAGAACATCAGATGCAGTACCAACAAAGAGGTAGAGGTAGAGGGAGATTCCGAGGAAAAGGCGGAGGAAAGGGTTTCAAGAAAGTGGGATGTTACACATGCGGTCAGATGGACCATTGGTCCAGAGATTGTCCGCATCAACAAATACAAAACCCACCACAAGTGCTACAATACAATCCTACACAATTCCAACCTCAGACACAACAGTATTATCAACAGCAAACACCTGTGTATCTTCCTACCCAAGTACAGCCGCAAGCACAAGTATACACTCCCATACAGCATCAACAAAAGGGACAATGGAGAGGAAGAAGGAATGATGGCTGCTTCATATGTGGAGATTGTAGACATCTGGCCAGAGATTGCCCCACTCAGCAATATCCACCACAAGGTAGCACCTCACAATGCAGAGGAGAACCAGTGTTAGATATTAGAAATATTGAGGCGGAAGCATATGCCAGGGCCATGACGAATATTTCTGTTGGGTCAGGTTATTGGGTAAATGTAAAAATCCACAAGATGAACTCGTTGCAACCTGTATGGAGTGGACCATGGGAAGTTGTAGAACGCACTGCAGATGCACTCCGGATCAAAGTTAAAAAGGGAACATGTTGGCACGCACTTACACATTGTGTAGCCGTACCGCCACCTTTCCTGAAACGGCACGGCAGTTAGAACTGATTTTGGAAAACTGGTACAAAACAATAAGGAATTGAACATTTTTTACAAGGACAGCACCAGGAGATGAGTAAACTCAAGAATCTGTAGAGTGTAAATACATTGAGAAAAACACATTTTACACTCGAACTGTTTGCACATCATAGACAAGGAATTTAGACAATATAAATAAATGTTCAGCACAAGTAATAAGTATAATGGAAAGTAGACATAGGCCTACACTTGAGTCAAATGTCATTACTGTGATCTGATTAGTGTGCTCTGCAGGGTTATACTATTGTAACGGTGGGATTTAAAATATTGGAGAAAATATGAAGATGTTCTTTCGTAGTGTGTGGAATATGTGATGCTGGAAACATGTACGTTTTTCAATTTATAGGAGAAAATGGTTTCCTGAAAGAGTTGTTGGGTAAATATGTAGCAATGGATGAAACCATTTTTACAGTGAGTTTTTGTAATATCATTAGTAGACATCAATGATGTTGTTTAGATGGCATTTAACAATTAAGACAGATAGTATGATTAGAAAGTGTCAGAGTGGAAAGGGTTGGATTTATTTAACCTCAGTGTGCTAGACTTTTTTATAGGTAATGCGTCCCGAGACCTGGACTCCCCCTCTGAGTTACAAAGGCTACGATCCCGACCCTCCAAGCAGCAAAAGACCTAACCCAACAGGAGACTCCTCCTTCTCCATCGAACAGACAGAGAACCAAAGCTGAAACAACAACAACAACAAGACTTCAGCCAGAACTATCTCCACCTGTGGCATCCAGAACCAAACAGCTTGCTGACAGGCAGAGATCTACGCTCATCAGTCCCTCGGGCAGGGCATGACGTTCCAAGCTGAGCCACGAGATATGGCACCAGAGCAAAGTGTGGGACATGAGAGCAGAATCCGCCCTCCATAAAAACAGCAGGGAGACTGTAAAGGAGGAGATGAAATGCAAAGCAGTACAAGAACAGTGGTATGATGGGGGCTGCAGATGTAGCTGGGCCAATGGCTGCCTAAAAGAGTTACAGCGGATGGATTCAAGAGCTGATGGACTGAAGAAAAGACAGAATCAGAGGAGTTGGCATGGTCGATTAGAAGTGAGGAGGCCGGGGTCACGGCTTGAGAAAACCAGGGGAGGAGAAAAGGAGAACGGGAATGAGTGAGTTTACACATAAACACACTTATTCACAAAACGCACATTTAAAGCATAAAGACGGAAAGATTTATTAAATTAAAAATAGCAGTCAAGAGGAAACTATTAAAGTAAAATGAGAAACATCCTAAAACACACTGAGGGTTAAAGGGGGAGACATGACAGAGTAGAACCATATTCTTCAATCTTTTAACAACATATTCTTTGAGATTTTTATTCACGTGTGAATAAAGTAGTGGGATAGTTTTAGGAACCACTCTATAAGACAAATCTTTATCTGTATGGATAATGTTAAAGGGAGAGCTAGTGCCAAGCCAGATATAGTATTCCAATCTAAAGAATTGATTTCACCATTGTGACATAGTTATTACCATAGGAGGGCATAGTTGGAAATATGAAATGACTTCTGTTTTTAAATCCTTGATAAAGGAGGGAATAATTGTTGCATGTTCGGATATCCAGGGTTCCACACACTGCTAAAGAGTTTAACATTGATTTTTAGGTGGACCAGAATTGAAGATGAGCTATGAAATGCATAGCAGCGCTACACAGATCCTAGTAATGTTTTTACACAAGATAAAAGTGATCTACACAATTTTCTGAAATACATCTATTAGACATTTTAATACTAATTAGGTGTAAATGAATTGCAGTAGTAGTACTCTAAGGAAGTGAGTTTTGTACCAAGTTTCAAGAAAGGTGGGAGGCAGAAGTCCCAATGAAAAGTTAGAAACATCTTGAAAATCATAGTTGAAATCGTGAATGAATAAGGAATGGTGCTCCGCATATGATATATTTTTGTAGATAAAGGGTACCCGCCTATGCTGAATTACCTCTGAAAAGACTCTGCAGAGCACGACATGGCCAAAAGACCCAGACCAAATGACCTTTAACCCTGACTGACAGTGTGACAAAAGCACTGTCCATGACTGACTCTGGGGTGTACCTGACCAAACCTGACTTGACAATCAGACGGTGTGAGTGTGAATTAATGCCGGCATCTGATCAGTGTAACTGCATGATTCTAAAACAATAACTAACCAAGCATGTTTTTGGACTAACATATTATTTTGGAGCTCCAAGGGAAACGAAAGGTTTCCTAAAAATTCCACAAAAGGGAAAACCGCACATGTGACCCGTTTCTAATCGACTTGATATTTTACTCCCACAGGAGTTGGCGGTTTGCAAATGTAAAACTCAAACTAAAATCTGAAGGACGGAGAGAAACACTTCTTTTCACTGAAGTGTTTAATGTGGAAATGATGATAATGGATGTAAAATTGTAAATGTTTGTTATTTACCTAACAGTTTTTTCCCCCTCCCCATTACAGGGTGTTGTTACACATGAGTTCATGTGTAAAAAGGGGGGAGTGTGTATAATGTCAACATGGCTGTAAAATTCACAATTTAAATTGTTCTTTTAAGGATTGACAGAAACCTACCGCCCCAACCCAGATGTTCAAACTGAGCATTGAATGATAGTTTTATAATTAACCTGCTCCATATCTGGGGATAAGATACTGTTTGATGGATGTTGACATGTTTCTAATGTTGATTGAGTTATAGCAGGTAACACAGATGCAGAATCAGTGGCCAAGGGGCTACTGTGAGAGATGTAATTCCAGAATGGAATACCGAAGAAGTTGACCTGTGATAATTAAACAATTTTGTAATATTTTAACAGGTATTAGAGTAACTGAGGTTTGAAATGTAGAAAGAACATATTACAGTTAAGCTAAAACATAGTAATGTAATGAGACCAAATTTAATTTAGACAACATCTTGTAACTAGCCTGTTAAAGAATTAGAAGTAAAAGCCATAGATTTTATTGTTTAGTTCATTATGGGGAAATACATTTAATTTAACAATAGGAAGACATCTGTATTCATTTGTCAGCTTGATAATAGACAGGTAGAAGCCGTATTGCCAGGTGCAATCGATGGGATTTCTGCACACGATCCAAGCAGAGAATGACGTACCTTACAGGACAGATACACTCAGGAAATCATTCACTCTGACAGCATCATGACTTTAGTTGTTTTTGAATCCATAATGAAATTGTATTACATAACGTTAGTGTGTGTCTACCACAAACAGGAATAGTTCATGGTTATATTTAGATTTGAGAAAGATTACAAGGATTTTATTTAGTTCACCATGAAGATGTTTTTTGTTTGTAACATATGCCCAGTAGTAAGATTCAAATATCAGCAGGTTCTGAATTATTATTCCTCTGTCCCACAACCAACAAGCATGTGGATGGGGAGAATTATATCTACTAGAACCAGCAGAGATTCAGAAATTACACCAGAGACACAGCAAAAGTAAATAAAGAGTAATATTTAGCTATTTTCAGATAGTTTAATCCTTCTTATACTTTGTAAAAGAAAAAGTGCCTTTACACCAGATACAGTAAGAAGATGATTTATGATGTGAAAGGAGGGAGTCAGACGTTTTCCATACCAAGCTAATTGCTGCTATTTTACGAAGTGACATTAAAGGTTTAAGCTAGAAGTTGTGCACAAATGAAAAACTTCATAGTTATGATGAATATGTATTATTTGTTTTTTTACTTTTATGAGTTATGTACCATGCAATGTTCGGATGAAGAACTCATTGATTTCAATATTATGTACATACCTTAAAAGGTATGTAAGGAGGGATTGTTAGAAATTAAAATCAATGTTGATATGGTGTAATTTGAATTAAATACACTATTTAATTTAAATCAGTTTTATTCTGAAAAACCTGAAGTTCACTAACTATTCACTTAATACTTTTATTCTGAAAATGCTTCATTTCCGGTTAGCATTAGCATGTGGCGAAATGCTGCATGTTCAAACCATGAATCAAAGGTGAAATGACATGTGGTGTTGTACACAGAGCACACTGGGTTTAGCACTCATCTATTGCCGCTGAATAACGTTTATTAGGGAATGTTTAAATAACCACAGACACCAGAATGATGTAATTTCACAATACAACAAGGCAGGAATTGCATTGGACCCGCCCCCGACGACGTCGGCCAATAGGAGAAGACCTCAGATGACAACAGGAAGAGCACGCAAAAGATTGACCTCTTCCTCCGGCTGACTCCGGCTGACCGGACGCATGGGGAGAGCCGCCTCCACTGCACATTACATGTTGTAATGTACACCACCGCATCTTTTGTGTAATTAAATGCTGTTAACTTTTATAAGCTTCCCTTGACTCTTTTCAGTCTCTCCTGCCTTCGGGGCTTTAGTATGTTCCTACACTAGAAAGCTGGACTTCAAGGACTTGATCAATGACTTTGCCGGTAAGAAGGCTCGGCGCTGGGCTCTTGGTGAGTAAGGCCGAGCCAGGGCTCGTGATAACTGTTGAAGGGCGAGGCTATGGTAACGGTATTGGATCACTACACAGAAGATGCATGATGAGAAACAGACTGAGAACAGGCTCTGATTTAGCGCCACCATCAGGCCTTTTCACTTCCGTTGTGTTGTCCGTTTACACTTTAATACCTGCTTATTTTGTCGTTGGTATATTTAATTAAAAATCTGCTGCTCATGTTATTTTTTTTGTTATAGCATGTTATAAATGATAATATTGGTGTTAATGTTCACTTTATTTTAATTTAAGAGTATGTATATTTAAGTTATATTTATTTTGATTTATGAATGTTCCATTAAACATTTTTATTAAAAGGCATGTACACCATAAAAGATGACTATTGAGGTCTATTGTCAGGAATGTTAGTGTTATATCAAATAGTGAATTCTACTGCAGCAGAATGTGGCCCGTCTGCACACTGTTATGTGTTCACAGCTCAGTGTCAGTAAATATTGTGCAGTTAGTTTTGGACTGCAAGATGGATGCAAGTCTGTACAGGTAGAGTTATTTAAAGCATCAATGAGTGGGTTGGGTTCTGGAGGTGTGGTTGCAGCATTGTGCTTGGTTGGCGTGCCCTGGGCCTGGTGGTGGGGCCCAATGTGATATATTTTCATGGGGCCCAAAATCCCTGGTGGCGCCCCTGTCTGTTTGTGCAATCAGCTGCTAACACATCCACATGTGTACGATTCTGTGTCAAGAGCCGCGTTCACACTGCGGTACTTTTCCCACAAAGGTTCATGCGAACTTAGTTCATGATCGCGTTCACACCAAAAAGAGCCGGTACTAAAATTAGTTCATCCAAACCTTTTTTCCCCCCTTAAAAAAGCGGCTCTTTTTTGAGAAAAGAGCTATATTCCTGATTGGCTGGCGGATTGCAAACCACGCCCCGTAACACTCCCAAAAACTTTTGTGAAGCCGCCATTTTATTATCCTCGCATTAGCATTATTAGCATTAGCATTAGCCCAGCGCAGAAACGCAGAGAGACTAACTTATGGCAACACAAAATAAAACGTGGGAGCGGTGGAAATGAGGAGGTGTCGGCGTTCTGGCGATTTACTCGGAAGGCTTCAGTAGCAGCTGCTGGGACTCCCAGCAGCTGCTACTGAAGCCTGCTACTGAAGCCTTCCCCAACTCTTCCCCAACTCTGGGGACTCAGCGGCTTAATTTGCCTAATCCTCCCCCAGGGACTTTTTCTGGTGTGAACGCGATCTGTACTTAGTTCATGAGAACTAAAGAGTTCGCATGAACCTTTGTGGGGAAAGTGTGAACGCGGCTAAGGCTACAAAGACATGTCAAAACACAGAGCTGGAGAGAGTCAGAGGGATGCAGACAGAAAGGTGATTTATCCCCGATTCCGCCCAGCCGACAATCTGAGGAGGGATCTGGTCTTTGGTCTGCACCGACACTCAGCAGCTTTTCTGAACTGATCAACTTCACAACTGCCTTAAAGAAAGTGTTTCCAAGATGTGCATTAACATCGCAAAATGTGGTCCTGGATAAACTACCAGCGAAGCTATATCGAGAACTTTGCCATGTGTTTCTAAGATGGAGTCACAACACTTTACAGATGGTTGAGATCAATGAAGGTTCAATTCTAAAACAGGCGAGGTCCGAGCGAGGCTGCAGGAGGCGAGGTGGGGGGGTGGAGGTTGGAACTGGTAAAGGGCCATTGCAATGCTACTTGTGAAGTGTTACAATATGTATTGAAGAGCTGCAGGATTGCTAGACGTTTTAAACAGACTTAATAGAACATATTTGCAATAATTTCAATCTATACTCAAATGAGAATAATGATGCAAATTAGGAGTCGACCGATAATCGGCCTGGCCGATTTTCCGCATTTGACCGATTATCGGTATCGGCCTTTTTTTTATCAAATTGCCGATAAAACTTTGGCTCTGATGCGGCCGTTTCTCTGGCTGCAGTCACCACTCTATGTCCCGCCCACAGCGCTATCTGATAGGCTATTACTGAAGTGTCAATCAACCCTTTGGATTTTCCGGGCGGGAGCCAGCCAGAGAGGCGGGACCTTCTCAGATTACAGGCAGGTGCGAAAGAACGCAGACACAGACTGAAGCAAGCAGCAGCGCTGAGCGGCAGAACCGAAGTTCAATAAACATCCCATCCCGCTATGCTGAAGCTGCAAAAACACCACGATCTTATGATCCAATTCTATCAGCTTCCGAGTTACACAGGACGCGGGAAGTCAGTCAGAGTGCGTGCAGCGTCTCACAGCGGAGTAACTGTAGTGCGGAGGGGGGGAGGGGCTAAGAGTGGAGCCTCGCAGTTTTTCAGGTTGATATGTGAAGCTCATTAGCTAGCCAACATGTATTTAGCAAATGTTTAGCAACATATTAGAAGTGAGGCGACTCGTCTAACGTTAGGTCTACTGTGATAGCCTCACTTTTAATAGTTTTCAAAACATTAGCTAGCACTAGTGTTTTGCAGTTGCTAGCAGCTTATTGGGATGTTATGCTAGATAGACAGGCATTGGTTTGATATAATGAATGAAGCATTATTGTTAGTTAAGCTTGTCAGCCTGCAGCCCCACTTCTTGTCTCTCTCTAACTCATTGCAGATGGCTGCACTAAAGAAAAGGCACAGAGAGGAAACCAGTTGTAAGATGTTTAAAAGTTCATTAAACATAATATAGGCTATCCTTAAATGCATTTCAAAGAAGTTGAGTAGTGTTGGAGTTTGTGTTATTCTACATTTTGACACCAAGATGTTCTGATTTGACTGCAAATGTATATCGGTTATCGGTCTCCTTGATTACTAATAATCGGTATCGGTACCGGCCTTGAAAAAGCCATATCGGTCGATCCCTAGAGCACAGTGATCAGCCACTGCCCTTCAGTGAATCACATTGCAACAGAAACACTATTCATACCCTAAGCATGCACAGACTTAAGCAGTGACCCCACTAGTGCTCACAGCGTTTTGCCATGAGAAAAAACAATACCACAGAAACAGACACACACATCATTTCAAACACACACATATTTGATCGACTGTTAACACTGTTGATATGTCTTTTAGAATAATAGCTTCATTTGAGACATAAACAGAACACATCATTACTCCATACACACTCTCACACACGCACACACACACGCACACACACACGCACACGCACACGCGCACACGCACACGCACACGCACACACACACACAGTGCTGTTATCAGGTCTGAGCAGCCTGGGAATCCGTGTGTGTCCTCATAGGCTTGGCAGGGCTGCCCACAGTATCTGGCTCCATGGTGTATTCTGTGATCTTGCCAGGCTAAAAAATGGCATAAACCAGATTGATGTTTTTACTTCAATATTTAAAAGTCTTCCTGGGGGAGCATGCCCCCAGACCCCCCTATGTGAGGTCCACACACCACCTATACAAATAGCACTTTACCCCTGCTTACACCTATATGCAGTGAGCTGATTATCGAGCCTTCATTGTAACTGTCGCGGGTACACTGTGTGTGTGTGGTGTGTGTGTGTGTGTGTGTGTGTGTGTGTGTGTGTGTGTGTGGTGTGTGGTGTGTGTGTGTGGTGGTGTGGTGTGTGTGTGTGTGTGTGTGTGTGTGTGTGTGTGTGTGTGTGTGTGGTGTGTGTGTGTGTGGTGTGTGTGTGTGTGTGTGTGTGAAGTGTTGCAGTAGAACGTTCCTCTGTAGCGCCCGGTGCATTAATGGGAAACCCTAAATGTTTGAGCACCCTCTATGAAACATCAAGCTACCCCACAGCACCCCCAAAATAAATCTCTGGCGCCGCCACTGAGCCTGACTATTGGTGTTGGGAGGCTCGACTTTTTTTTTCTCCAAAGGGGGGGCCTGACAGAAAAAGTTTGAGAACCACTGCTTTACGGTAAGGGTACAAGAATCATCATGAATTCATGCATGATGTACTTCATGAACTATCAGTAATGTACTACAGGTAGTAATGGTCTCTCATGCATGACTTAATGCAGGAACAATACCTTAATCAATGCATCAACTAAGGTATCTCAATCATCATGACTTCTGAGTTATTAATGATGTCCGTGTCTTCTTCATATCGATCTGCAGTCAAAGTGTCAGGCCAAACAACGGACCAGGCACAGTAACTCCAAGTGTTGTAATCATGAGTAACTAAGCATGACTTCGTCATGTCTGTGCCCCTTCAAGTAGAGTGGTGACCGGTTCCATCCTTTACACTGATAACGAACATATGATTAATGGTGGTATGAAATAGAATGTATTGAGCATAAGCAATTCACGGGGTGGGTTGGAGAAGTTAATAGGTTTTAAATGTTAAGAAGCCCTGAGACACTGTTTAGTGAAGAAAATCAAACGGATGAACAGGTTACCAGAGTCTAACAGAAGGTGTCCGTTAGAAACTGGGGCCCGTCCAACTGTTCTTCAACGTCCCAGACAAACGAAGACATTCCAGTCGAATATTATCAGTTTTAATGGAGCTTAAAAGCATGTTATCACCGCCAAACAAGCAGCTGGTAGTTAAAAAATGAGAATATACTGTATGGTTAATTCAGTGAAAAATAGCAACCGCGAATAATTAATAAAAATAACATTTGACATAAAAATATACACTTGTTGCTTCTCATCTTTTATGCATTCTGTGTGTCTTTTCACACACACACACACACACACACACGCACGTGCACACACACACACACACATATTCACTTCCTGCACTTTTCAGTTAAAATAGAAGCAGAACCAAATCAAGGTCACTTTATAGAAAGAGAGCGATGACAAGTGTAAGATAACACACACACAGACACACACACACACACACACAGACACACACACACACACACACACACACACACACACACAGATCCCTGACAGTGTAGATGTAGGAGTGGCGTCTCTACAACCACTACATTGATTTTCATGTCAGCCATTAAATGTCCTGCAGCGTCTGCTCCTGTCCTCTCTGAGGAATGTGCCGCTCTGTCACAGCTGCTGGTGTCATGCCCAGTTCACACATCTGACAGCTTTCAAAAGGAAAATGATTCAGACTATTTTTGATTTGTAAATATTTGCGCATGATAGTTCAGACTGTCGGTGTTCCACCCTCCACAGAGTCAGCCCACGCTGCTGCTCTGCCCTGGAGCAGTCAGTAGCCTAAGCCAGACTCCCAAAGGAGTCATTGTAAATAAGTACTGCTGTTGTCTACCATCTGGTAGGGCAGGGGACCCTGACCTCTGACCCTTTGCTGCTCGTCATCCCTGCACTCTCCCACTAGAGGCAGTGGTCCCATGAGGCACTGCTGTTAAGTCTAGTGTAGTTTTACATCACTGATTTGTTTTTTATGTTTTAAACATTGTAGAAAAGCCATCATGCCAAGGAAGTCCAAGAGAAAGACGGAGGAGACGGAGAGAGCCACCGATGGAGAGGCTGGAGAATCCATCAGAGCAGAGATACGGACAGGTCAACCCGCGTAGAGACATACAGAGGAAGGGAAGTGAAAACAGGAGGTACAGAGGAACAGCATAGGAAGGAGGGTCTTCACACCGGAGAGAGAAGGGGCTTTAGACCAGATCAAAAACCTGCTGACCAGTCCCATGGCCTTACTCCAGAGACATGCTGTGAACTGGCTCTGCATGACAGACAGCAACAACATGCCTGCACCACACCACTGGAGAGAGAAGGGTTTAGCCGGCCGGCTGAGCACGAGACAACATGACCAGTCGGTCAGCTGACGTTTGCTTTACAGGCATGAGTTCTCTCCAAACAGGATTTATAATGTTGAAGAAACAGGTGTCACTACAGTGCAGACACCAAAGCAGGGAGTGGCCAAGGACAGGATGATATATATATTTGTATACTCATGCTCAGGTTTAAACTTGAAAAAGTAAATTGGTCAATTTACTCCCAGATGGCTTCACAAAAGTACACATGGGCTCATCTTACCCCCTCTCCACTAAGACCTACGTGGTGCACGTGAGCTCGTTCTCTCTTTCAGTCAAGGGCATTACTTCACTGATGATGGTATAAGATCACACGTTATGTTTCCTGGGATACGACGATACCTTTTAGTCAATTCAAGTCGCACATTGTTCTTGCATTACCATTTACAACATCATCAAGGACAAGAAACAAGTGATCAAACATTTCACACACAATTCTATCAGAATATGTAAACTCCTTTAATGTACATTTCATTTCGGATTAACTAAATGTAATACATATTTGTAGGATTGATTATTAAATCTGGCACACTATAGCTCTAATTTGAAAGTAATAATTCCTTTTAGCTGGTCAGAGACAATGTTTTGACCATCATTAATGTTATGTTGTAGGGATGGGTACCGAGCCCCGGTATTAAACGGGCCCCGCTCACAGCCAACGTGCGCGTGAGCGAGGGAGAAAGGGAGGGCGCTGTTGTTATTAGCATCTGGTGCTAGCTGCGCTAACGGAAGAAGAAGATGTTTCTACAATGATGTGGAGGAGAGTCCTCTCCAGTCAGACTGAGGCTGATAACTACAGCTCAGTGAGGCAAAGGACTCTGAGGGTTTAGATAGTTCACTTTAGTCTAAGTTATCTCAGTGGGTCTCAAACGGTTTGATCACAATTTATGTAAACACACATTTCCAAGGCACTCCTTTATAATTATTGGGATAAAACAGGTTTGAAATCATTCCAATGTAAACTATAGGACAGTAAACCAGACATATCGTTTTAAACTGGAGAGATAAAAACATATGCATAAATAAAATAGTAAAATAAGATCTGAATGAACAACAAAAATAAAATGCGTTACATGTAGGCTAATTATTAAAGACCGTGGTACCGTTAAGCTCCGACGTTATCTGTCTTTTTATCAGTACTGGAGACATGTACAAAATATGTCATGTGTATTATTGCTACACAAAGATTATATTGCAGTTTTAGTTTCGCCAACTCCGTTTCTAATACGCAAAAAGACTGCAAAACGCATCTATGATTATTTTTAGTATTTTCGATCTTTCCAATCCAGACGAGAGATCTCTCTCTCCCGCCTGCTTGGGAGGGGGCAGGGCAGTTTACACACACGCAGCTGCTACATGCAGCAACACACACGCACGCACACACACGCACGCACACGCACACACACACACCACACGATGGCCGAGAGAACACGCTCCAAGGTGTAGTTAAACTGTATCCGTCTCGATGTGGACAATCCTTGTTGCCAAAAGTGCAATAAGAGTTCAGCATGTGAGGGCGGTAACACGAGCAATTTGTCTAAACATTTAGCAAAAGTGCTCCACGTCCAGACGGAGAAATGCACCGGGTTCCCTTGGCCTCCAGGAGAAAGTGCCACTGAGTTCAAGGGATATTTCTCAGCCACCTCTTGCTCTTGCCAGTTGAGCTGGTTGTTCCAGCAGATCAACTCTGCCCCTCATCATGAACGCAGGAGGCTGGCTGTATATCTGAACTCGCGCCCTCATCATTCTCTTCATCGTCTTGCACGTGTTGTAAGCTGCTGCTGATAGTGCTTGTAGCAGCGCTGCTGCCAAAAAGGTCTGTCAATGTGCGACATCTATATGCTTCACCTGCGAGTAGGGTTGGGTACCGAGAACCGGTTCAGGTTCGGAACCGGTTCCAACATTTCGATTCCAACGGCATCATTTAGAAATGTGAATTTCGGTTCCGCTTTTCGATTCCTGAGGAAATGTTTCTCGCCGCTCTCCGTAGCCTCTACTGCATGACTGCAGCGGGGCGGGAAATGTAGCGTTGTACCTACACTTCCTACAGCGTAACCTGGGACCAGGGCCAGCCCGTCGCACTGGCGTTATAGATGTTCGCCTAGGGCGCCAGATCTGTGGAGGCGCTGCGCTGACAGCTCTGGGAGAACAAATAAATGTTTTGACCGTTGGTGCTCATCCTAATGTTCGGCCTTGGTGTAACAACATTCATAATTAAGTAAATGTAACACCCTTTTCATCCCGGTTACACGTTTCATTCGCCCTGCACGATGGGTGCTGTAAGTGATGAAAATGGGGGATGTTGGCTTATCTGGCGCCCGCAGCTCACAGCCAACGTGCGAGTGAGCGAGGGAGAAAGGGAGGGCGCTGTTGTTATTAGCATCTGGTGCTAGCTGCTCTAACGGAAGAAGAAGATGTTTCTACAATGATGTGGAGGAGAGTCCTCTCCAGTCAGACTGAGGCTGATAACTACAGCTCAGTGAGGTAAAGGACTCTGAGTGTTTAGATAGTTCACTTTAGTCTAAGTTATCTCAGTGGGTCTCAAACGGTTTGATCACAATTTATGTAAACACATATTTCCAAGGCACTCCTTTATAATTATTGGGATAAAACAGGTTTGAAATCATTCCAATGTAAACTATAGGACAGTAAACCAGACATATCGTTTAAAACTGGAGAGATAAAAACATATGCATAAATAAAATAGTAAAATAAGATCTGAATGAACAACAAAAATAAAATGCGTTACATGTAGGCTATTTGTTATTTAATTATTAAAATGTAAACCGATCTTTTTCATATGGGTGTTTAGAGTTGTACCCCCTAGATCTAGTCTCTAGTCATTCTGCTTAAAGTGCACCAGATCGAAGCATTTTACTTCAAACATGTTCAGACCTTTCTTCCCGGTGTGCCTGAGAGGCAGATGCTTGTTTTTCTCAACAAGAACTGTTTTTAAAAGTTGGACTGTTGCACTGTTGTAGCTTCAGTGGTTCTCAGGTTACAGTACATAGCAGTGAACATAAACAGACTGATTAATGTGAATATTACTTTAAACTAACCTGTGTAAAAGTTTCTCGAATAAATGTAATTTTTTTGGTGGAAGAAGCATGTATCGTTTTTTTACCATGCCCCTCAAAGAATCGGAATCGAGAACCGTTAAGAACCGGAATCGAAAAGTAGAATCGGAATCGGAATCGTGGAAATTCAAACGATACCCAACCCTACCTGCGAGTGACTTCACCTTTTTCTCTCTTGCCTTCTCGGCCCCACCTTTTTCTTTTCGTTCTCTTTGATTTGTATCCATGTTTTTTCATTCTCCCTGTCTGCCGCGGCATCTAATCCCTTCTCTTCGTGCGGCCGGTCTTTTTTCTTCTTCGTGTGTGATTATTTGACAGATAAGAACCACACAACGGCATTAGCGGCCGCTGTCGCCCTCTGTCGGCCGTTAGCGCAACTTAAATGATGACGTTAAACACATTTATTTTAAAGTGCCGGCCGTCAACGGTCCTTGACGACCGGGTGTACGGTGGTTCTCCAGATTCTACAGATGGCCAGTCCGCCCCAGAGTCGCGCACGGGTCTGATTTTCAAGACCCGCACCCGCGACGTGCAATACCGAACCCGCCCCGCTACCTGCACATATTGCCAATTAGTTCCGCAACCTGACCTGACCCGTCAGCACATGATCCGCAACCTGACCCGAACCCACATAGCCTATGTATGAGCAGTGAAAACGTGCAATTATTAACACACGCAGTTGCATATTTGTCTCAAAAAGTGTGGGATGTTCGTTATTTTCTCCATCTAGGATGACACCAAAAGCCTCCAGACGTTGGATTTCGCTCTTGAGGAAGTGTTATTGAAAATGCTGTATTCTCCACTAGAGCTTCACCTCAGCCATTTTGAATGTGGCGCGCACAGCAGCAGATTGATGCGCTGCAGAGGTTATGATGATGCGCGGTCTCGCGGGGGAGAAGTCTGAGGATTTAAACATTAAACTAAATTATTATTATGTTAATATATTTATTATGCAATACCCGCGAACCGACCCGCATCATCTTTGTTTTACCTAGAACCGAACCCGGAAAAAGCGTGTGAAAAAATACCAATCATCACCTTTTTTGCGGGTCACCCGTCGGGTACCCGACCCGATGCAGGACTCTGCCCCATCCAAGAGTAACATTTCTATGTCAGGTGTTATGTATGCTGGCAGCAACACACGGAGTTAACTACATGATACAAACATGGGTTTATGATTAGAGGTAACTGAGTTATTTATTTTGTTAAAGTTTCAGCTATTCTGTCATCAGATTATTTAATATGATTTGTTAAAGCATTGTTGTTTCTTTTGATGTGAAATATTATTTATTTAATTTAAATAAAAACCTATTTTAGTTTTGTTCACAATTTGTTTAGTTAGTTTACCTTGTTTTTTTCTCCAAAAAAACCAATAAGAGTACCGATAAAAGTAGTAGTACCGTTAAAACCTTAACGATACCCATCCCTATTATTTTGTAGCCAGATCCATAAACTTTCTCAAGGGGTTTGACCTACAATATTTGAGGCCTGGTAGTAATGTTATTAAAAAGGTGTAACTGTCCGTGAAAAATAAATCTACAAGATGCCTGGCTCTCGCAGCCAAGAAAACCATTTCACTGACATATGATGCTGGCTATGCCAAGAAATGAATCTCTCAATTCAGAATACTTTGAGCTGCCTCTGGATATGAAGTTTTTGTAATGACTGATGTATTGCTTCCAAAAATATGACATTTAAACATGTATAAGCCTTTCAGTTGTATGCTGTTGTTTGTCTGTATGTGGACAGTCCTATGACCTCCTGATATGATAATGACAGGAAGCACTCTCCTTACACCTTAAATATGATGAGAACAGCTGATTTCAGTAGATAGAAAGTCATTGAAAATGTAATGATAGTTAACCGTAATCACTGCTCGTGCTGGTGGATAGATGGCATTGCCATGTTTCCACAGAGCTAAGGGGCGGTAGCAAGCATACAGGAAGTTAGGCGGCCACTCATTAATTCATGTTGTGGCTCATATGGTGGTACTACAACTTCTGTGTCAATCACGTGACGTCATTGGGCCTACAAATACTATTCCCATTGACTTACATTGGCAAAGTGATGTAAATCAGTGTAAACATTTTTTTGTTTGCGTAATGAACTTCACAGGACGAACACTTGAATAGCCCTTGTTTAAATCATTATGTCCTGAAGTTGTAAAATGTGCTAAAAATGATTTTCCCTCTCCATTCATTGACTTGACGGAGCTGATTATACTGTAGGCAGGGTTTATAGAATACGCAAGTGCACATGTCCAATGGACCGCCAGATCATCTGAGTAATTGTGTGCTTCTGTTATCTGTCTGGCTCTATGGATAATTTAAAGAGATGATTAAACCAGTGGTGAACCGTCAGGGCCTTCAAGGTGTTCAGAGAATACCCTGGAACACTCAGATAAAACAAACAAAACATCGATTTAATTATATAAATAAAATGAATAAATGAGAATGGTATCTGTGTTGTTGATCTGTAATATTACAGTGTTACGTTGATTTGTTTGTCCTTCTCGGACCATGCTCTACGCATTTCAGTGGTTTTCTGTTAGAAAAGAAAGCAACCAATCAGATCTCGTTCTGGGTCTCAGGGTAGAATATCCTTCAACAAGGTATTCTACATCCTTGCCCTGGCCGTTGCACTGAATGAGAGCGTACTTTTGGACTGACGGTTTGATCAACCAATCATATATTGATTTGTAGCCAATGGGCGTGTTCTTTCAGAGTTCCCCTCGGTTCCAGGGTGTTCTAGAAGGCCCGCTAGTTAACTGGCTCGAGGCAGAGGATCTAGAATGCGACGAAGCAATACATGCCGTTTTATTGTTTTTAACGTTGAAATGACAAGTGCAACAGGTGAAGATTAAGTTGTTGCGGAATTGTTGTCAGTACCCTTTTCAAGACGACAATTCAGTGAAAAGACGGACATTATAACGGCGGGCGGTTGGGAAAAAAAGTTGGAACCTCCATTTAAGAAAATTACAGAATTCGTTGGACACAGCTACAACTAATCAGACATCTGAAAAGGTATGGGAGAAATGAATTCAGAAGCTTTCAACCATCAATTAAACATTTTTATGATCAGAATACCGGGAATTTACCTCACAAGACAAACTATTAAATCGTTGTTTCCATCGAATCATGTGTACTTATCTACTATACAGACCTGCTTTTTCAAAATACGACTATTGGCTAAGACCAAGTCTTTTTTATCTTTTAAAGACCTAGAAAGGGTTATTAACGCCTTTGTTACCTCGAGCCCTTGGTATCTGGCTTGATGATTGTCTCTCTTTTAAACTTCATGTCACTAACCTGCTTAAAAAACTGAGGGTTAGGCTAGGGTTCTTCTCCAGGAACAAGTCCTGTTTCTCGCTTGAGGCCAGGAAGAGGCTCTGTGACCTTTTGACCTGTGCTGGACTATGGCGATCTGGTCTATATGAATGCACCTGCCCATAGCCTGGTCAAGTTAGATGCTGCGTATCACAGCGCTCTGAGATGTGTCACTAACTGTAGAGCACTTACTCATCACTGAACCCTGTATGCCAGGCAGGTCTACCATCACTTACTGTAAAGAGGCTCAGTCATTGGTACACGTTTATCTGTAAAGCTTTGTTGGGTAAACTCCCGTATTATATCTGCTCTCTGATAACACAGAGAGTTGCAAGCAGCTATTGTCTGAGGTCACATGATGTAGTCTTGTTAGATGTGCCAAGAGCAAGGACGGTCTTAGGTAAGACAGCTTTTATGGGCGCAGCTCCACTTGCTGGAACAATCTTCAGCAGGAAGTGAAACTGAGCGATCTCATTCCTCTGCATGTTTTTAAAGCTAGGGTAAATGAGATGCTTGCTGATACAATGGGCTCTTGTAAATGTCTATAACTATGTATCCTGTAAATATAATGTATAATGTCCTTTATTGTTTTATGTTTCATGTGGAACCTATATGCTGCAGGTCTCCCTTGAAAAAGAGATCTATGATCTCAAGGGACCAATCTGGATAAATAAAGGTTTGAAATTAAATTAAATTAAATGAGACTGGATTACTGCACCGCTCTGTGTGTGGGTATGGACCAGGCCTCAATGAGACTGCACCGCTCTGTGTGTGGGTATGGACCAGGCCTCAATGAGACTGCACCGCTCTGTGTGTGGGTATGGACCAGGCCTCAATGAGACTGCACCGCTCTGTGTGTGGGTATGGACCAGGCCTCAATGAGACTGCACCGCTCTGTGTGTGGGTATGGACCAGGCCTCAATGAGACTGCACCGCTCTGTGTGTGGGTATGGACCAGGCCTCAATGAGACTGCACCGTTCTGTGTGTGGGTATGGACCAGGCCTCAATGAGACTGCACCGCTCTGTGTGTGGGTATGGACCAGGCCTCAATGAGACTGCACCGCTCTGTGTGTGGGTATGGACCAGGCCTCAATGAGACTGCACCGCTCTGTGTGTGGGTATGGACCAGGCCTCAATGAGACTGCACCGCTCTGTGTGTGGGTATGGACCAGGCCTCAATGAGACTGCACCGCTCTGTGTGTGGGTATGGACCAGGCCTCAATGAGACTGCACCGCTCTGTGTGTGGGTATGGACCAGGCCTCAATGAGACTGCACCGCTCTGTGTGTGGGTATGGACCAGGCCTCAATGAGACTGCACCGCTCTGTGTGTGGGTATGGACCAGGCCTCAATGAGACTGCACCGCTCTGTGTGTGGGTATGGACCTGGCCTCAATGAGACTGCACCGCTCTGTGTGTGGGTATGGACCAGGCCTCAATGAGACGCCTGCAGCTAGAGCAGAAGGCAGCTGCACGTCTTCTCACTGGCCATAAGCGTGACCACATCACCCCAACTCTGGCCTCACCACGCTGGCTTCCAGTTCGGTTCAGAATAGATTTTAAACTCCTTTTATTTGTTTTCAAAGCCCTAAATGGGCTGGCTCCGGCCTGTGTAGCCGAACTCCTCCAGCGCTGCACCGCAGGCAGAGCCTTAAGGTCGGCTGACCAGCTGCTGCTGGTAGTGCCTAAGACCAGGCTCAAAACCCGAGGGCACCGAGCCTTCACAGCGGCTGGCCCCAGGCTCTGGAACACTCTGCCCCTCCACGTGAGGTCGGCCCAGACCCTGGGGGTTTTTAAATCAACACTTAAAACTCACTTTTTCTCTCTGGCCTTCTAGGCTTCTCTTATCAAGAATAACTTTTACGCAGGACCTTTTCCCTCTCTAACCGCTCAAGGTTTTATTAGAGGGAAACGGTTTGTAGAGTGGCTTCGACAGGCCGGAGAGTGTTACGATTCGTAGAAACAGCGTACCTCCCTATCTCTCATCAATTTCCAACTAAGGCTCCAGTGGGGACCTTGTTCCCTGAGTGTGCCTCTCCACCTATGTTTTAAGGCCCATTCCCAAACCGCCCCCCACACCCTACCCCTCCATTTGCGCGTTCACGCGGAGGGTCCGCCACATTGAGGGCTGTTCCAAAGCAACGAGTGTGGAGGGGGAGTGGCCTATCAAGCCCTCAAACAGCGAGTCTGCAGCGGTGCTGACTGGAGACCGGTCTCTGCCTGACCGGAGTCACGCTGTGTGTGTCCTCAGGAAACACGCTGCTTACAAGTAGTTCCAGCAAACATCCTCTGATAAGCTGCGATGTGAACGACCTCATGATGACCTCATGTGTTTTAACTCAGGATCAAACCTGGGTTTAGTCTAGAAAAAGGTACATGTGTGCATTTTATTATAAAGTTGTGTATATTTACAGACCGTTGCAAAAACTAAGAAGCTTATAAACATCAGGTTTAAAACTAAAAGAGCTTTGAAACACAATGAAAGATGTTTGGAGTTTTATTTGAGTTATTCATTTAAACTTTTTGTCTGATGCTGATTTGAAACCGTTGTTACAAACAGTTACGGCACTTCCTGTTTGTGCCGGAGAGAGGGGAGGCCGTCCCAAAGCTTGCTGCTGTGTGTACTCCCTCCATCGGACAGGAGGAGCCTCGTTGAGCTGCGAGTGTGGCTACAGTCTGAGCCTGACTATTTGTGTTGGGGGAGCACGACTTTTTTTTCTCCAAAGGGGGGGCCTGACAGAAAAGGTTTGAGAACCACTGGGTTAATCCAATGTGACTGTGTCCCCTTTGAAATGTTCTGATAATCCATAAACAATAAAACCGCTTTTCCGTTGCTTGATATGAGAGCAGCGATATTTCTCCCCTCTGCTGCAAGCTAGCATGCGCAGAGACGCTACCTTTTCTTTTTAACATGAGTGTGTGCGGGACGATATCACTTGGATTCTATTGGCTCTAACGGTCAGAAAGAGATCAGAGATAAGGAAAATCCACCCAAATGGCCCCAGAAGAGGTTTTTTTTTGCTAAATCTGTCTAAAAAGGTCAAATATCACTTGTTTTGAATCAATCTTGATACAGGGTACTTATTCTATGTTGTATTTTGGATTGCTAAAGCTTTTAGTCTACCTAACCATCATCCAAGGGTAGTTTTCACTATAAGTAACAAATAATTTTTGGACGGACACTATAATTTACAGTTTTTTACCATGTTCAATCTGAATTTTCTTTACAATAAAAAACATCTATATTCAGGCATGAAAACGGGTCAGGGGTGAAAAAGGTGAGAAGGATATTATCCCTCTAGGCGGGTCCGGGGGCATGCTCCCCCGGAAGCACATTTCGAAAATTCCATATTTTAAAGCATCAATCTGATGCATTTTAAGATGCATTTTTTTTGTTTTGCCAACCTGGGGAGAGCTGGAGAAACTTAACTTCAGCCATGAGTCAAAAATATTATGACCTCCTTACTAAGTATTATCAAGGATGCAAACTCATCAGGTATGGAAAAGGTGACAAGGACCCGAGCCCCCCGACCCCACGGAATATGGGCTTTAAAATGAGGAATAACAGAGGATATTAGCAGTCAAAACAACTAAAGCAGCAGTGTTAATAATAACATAAATGGTAAAGAGTCACATCTAATAGAAATATATAAAAGCATTTATTTTAATTGTGTAGCAGTCAGTTTATCATTCTGGCAGCACTGTTGAGCATTTTGAAAATCTATTGTCATGCCTCTGTGCAAGGCTGAGTCTTTCTATCTGTATGGCATCTGGTGTAAAGTAACTACATTCATAAACTTAAGTACTATACTTGGGTACAATTTTGAGATACTTGTACTTTATTTAAGTATTTCAATGTTTTGCTACTTTGTTCTTCTTCTCCTCTACAGTTCATAGGTAAATGGTGTACTTTTACTCCACTACATGTATTTAATACCTTTAATTACTTCACAGATCTGGATGGATGATGTGAAATCTAACCAAGTGTTGAATCAGACTTTAGTTCCACCTGGAGTAAATCCACCAGCTACCCTGCAGTCTACAAAGTACTTCAGACTAGCTGCACCTCCACCAGCTACCCTGCAGTCTACAAAGTACTTCAGACTAGCTGCACCTTCACCAGCTTTGAGAACACTCTCATGATCAATCTTTATAAAACACATCATATATATTATTCTGAAATGGACCAATCTGCACAACGACTACTTTTACTGTCGCTACTTTCACTATATTTTGATGAGAATACTTTTCTACTTTTACTTCAGGAACATTTTGAATGCAGTACTTTTACTAACAGAGTATTCATTTCCTACACTCTGGTACTTTTACTCAAGTACAAGACCTGAGTACTTCTACTTTTACTCAAGTACAAGATCTGAGTATTTCTGCTTTTAATCAAGTACAAGATCTGAGTACTTCTACTTTTACTCTAGTACAATATCTGAGTACTTCTACTTTTACTCAAGTGCAAGATCTATACTTATACTAGGGATGGGAATTTGAAAGCAAATGTATATTCGAAAATTCGACCCCCGTAAAAACGGTTAACCGGTTAACGAAATGTACATATCCTATACAAAAAATGTTGGTACATTTTTTTTGTTACAAATTTTGGTAAAAATAAAATTCTGAATTTTTTTTACCCAATTATTTTTCAAGAATTTTTGGAAAATACATACATGTTCAAATAAGTGTAGAAACCAAGTTGAACAGCTTGACAGCTATAGGCCTACAGCTTTCATGTGCGGAGGTGATTCACAATCAGCAGCTGTAGAGAAGACCCTCTCAGCTGGAACGGAGGTTACGGGTATAGCAAAGTATAGCATGTATATATAAATGTATCTCTTCTTAGAGTGTAAATAATTACCGGACTATGACTGGTAAAATATGTTGAATACCGGCAAAACTAAATCTCTCCAGTCAAAATGTCTAGTACTTTGCCGCCACACACGGTTGCCAAGCAGTGCTTACGGAGCGTCCACACTACGGACCGGTGAACGGAGCAAAACACACCTTTAGATGTGAGCAGAGCAAAACACACCTTTAGACGTCACCTAACATAGTTAGCTATGGCACTGTCGTATATATATATAAACATTGAATTATTCAATTTGATAATCAACTTACACTCCCAAAATTATAAAAATATTCATAACTTATATTCGAATACATGAATAATTATTCGAATACCTGAATCATTTCGAATATTCGAATATTCGATTAATCGTTCCCATCCCTAACTTATACCACCTCCGTTTATCACCTATGAAAAAAAAACTATTCGAAAACGAAGGCTAAAGCTAACGTTAGCAGATAGTGATAATGTATGCTAGCTAGCTAGCTCAACGATAATATTGCGACAGAAACACTTGTCAGTGCACATCACGCTCTGCGCTCCGACAGGGAGCTCTGCTCTGAACACCTGAACGGCCCGTTCTAACAGCTGTTCACCAGCGGTCCAGTCTGTGCCACAGTGACTCCCGACCGCACAGTTAATATTAACGAACGCACCCGTAGCTAATGTGGCTGCTGAAGCTAGACCATCATCGCGGAGCAGCAGAGCCGACAGACAGGAGGACTCGAGCACACAGCTCGCGCTGCATTATAATATATAAAAAAAGAACACCATGCGTGTCATGATGGCACATAACAGCTCGCGGCCACAGATTACTCCGGGTCCCAGACCCGCCCCCCATACCCCAAAAACATTTTTATTGCAGATCTACATGAATCACACAAACGACCTATTTTGGATTCAAAACGGCGAATTTCGCCGAAAGGTGAGTGATTCTCATGCCTGTATACTGATTCTGACTTTTCTACATCCAACTCACAGGTTTATCATTACTTTGAGAACAAATATTATTAATTTAACCCTTTTAGAAGGGAAGATATGGTCATTTGTTCTGGGAATGTCATTTTCGAGCCTGAGACCTGAAAAACAGGTTAAAGTCTGTTATAACACACAGTGTAAGAAATTAAAATCAATGTTTATATGGCGTAATTTAGACAATACAACTAAAGACATGTTTGTTTCTGTGTTTTCGGTCTGGACGGCTGCTGCAACAGCTGGAGATAAGTGTTCACTGTATTAACATCAATTTAGCTTTCTAGCAGAACTTTGGAGTTTTTCAAAGTCAGACACAATTGGGACACACACACACATACACAAACACACACACACACACGCCTTACAAATAAGTATGAAAATACACAGAAGATTGTTTTTTTCATACCTTCCATAAATATGAGAACAAAATTCATGCTGTATGCAACCAAATAGAAACCTGTTTCATAACCTCTGATGTTTCTGAGAGGAGTGCTGCAAACCCCAGGGCTGCAGCATCACCAGTGCAGAAAATGCTCTGTTCTGTTCTGTGTGTGTGTGTGTGTGTGTGTGTGTGTGTGTGTGTGTGTGTGTGTGTGTGTGTGTGTGTGTGTGTGTGTGTGTGTGTGTGTGTGTGTGTGTGTGTGTGTGTGTGTGTGTGTGTGTACCATCTTCCTGTCCCTTAACACCCGCTCCCTCCGGTGATAAATAAATAAGGAAGTGTTCTTAGACAGCTTGTCTGGATGAATACGAGTTATGTTAGACAACCTAATAGGAATATATTTTGGTCCAAATAACATTCAGTTTAATTCCCTCATGCTGTAGCTAATGGACAAATACGTTACAGAACCCTATGTGAGGACGCATATGTCAAGTCCTTTTTTAGGCTAAGTGTCCAATAAGTCACCAGAAGTCAATTAGTTCTGAATAGAGCACAGTGCCTGAAAAAGAGTAGGCAACACGTGTTAAAGGTAATTTGATTTATGAGTAAGGTTGCGTTCATATTGTCAGTTTAGCTTAGGAAGGTTCCTAACGGAGTGAAATGACCCGAAAGTACCTCAGAGGCTGCCATGATAAGAGCTGTTGGAATTCTCTAGATCAGCGGTTTTCAAAGTGTGAGGCGCGCCTCCCCTGGGGGGCGCCAGAGAGCTTCAGGGGAGGCGCAGCGTGAGAAAAAAATCTAGTGAAATCTAGCTAGTTAACTTGAGCTAACTTTATGCGAGCGGCAACATGGATCGATTTTTAGTGAAGTGACCTAAAGTGAAAGAGGAGACAGCGTCTGGCAGAAAACGTCAGCTTTCTTTTGAAATAAAAGTTGTGGCTCATCGGACATTTATGAGAGAAAATCCCTAATGTCCGAGTGCAAGTGAATGCAGCACAAGACGCAAGCCTTGTAACCCCTCCCCCGGCCCTGGCGCGAGCGAGGAAATGTGATTGGCGGCGTTTTCATTTTGAATGGGACAGCGCATTCGGACCCCAAGTAGATGGAAGGAATGAGGTATTTGCGGTCTACACTGACAGAGAAGAGACTGTCAGTTTGGCTGTACTCAGCATTGAATCAAAATGCATTAAAGCTTTAGATCAGATACGTTTGTATCAAACAAAACAAAACGGTTAAGATGATGACCTTACGTGTGTAAATATATATTTTTAAAACTGTTTCAAGTCCTGAGAAATTCAAATAAGACGGTGTGTAAAACTACACTGCCCAGCCAAACAAAAGGAACCACTTTGATTTAACTAGGCCAGCAGGTAAGGACTTTCCACTGGATAATAATACCCCTGCATTATAGCAACAACAATAATAATAATAATAATAATAATAATAATAATAATAATAATCGCAATAATAATTGGGAGGGGGGGGCGCGGCTGTTCTTATGTTCTCTGAGGGGAGGCTCACCTTCCCGCACTTTGAAAACCCCTGCTCCAGATGATAGGAAAGGAGCTTTGAAACTTCATTTATATCCTCCTTTAACACTGGACCTTCTTTTACAAAAGGAAAGGAGAAAATTCTGTCCCACAATGCCTTGCTGCCGCAACATTTACCATGACACAACATTCGGCCGATCACGGAGACAACCGTTTGTGACCGGGACATTTTTATAAATCATTTTTCCAACTTATACCGTACATTTCCAAAGTGCTTTGTTTTGAACGTCCAAAACTGTAATAATCAAAAGGAGAAGTATGAACAACAACAAAGAGAAATGCACAGGTGTATGCAAGAATGTTTCACATGTGTGTATGAAAGACACATCTGTACATAAGGGTGTGTTGTATACATGAATGTGAATGGTGAGTCTGAATAAAGCCCCTAGGGGCCCCTCATAATGTGTAATCCCATGTCCTACTTAGTAGTCAGGTGTAAATGAAAAGCAGACATGGCAGCTGGCCAATTTAGTTTTTAACATGATTCTGTCCATGTTCCCCCAATCACTGCACTCTAATGTGTTTGTAGTTTAAATATAACAGTTATGTTGTGGCTCAATATGAGCGCAAGAAGACAACATGTGTAAACCTCTGACGACATGTGTGTGGATTCATTTAAAGAAGAGACTTTGAGTGTGGTTTGGAAGAAGTGGAATGACTGCAGGAGCCATATACAAGGTTTCTGTTTATTATTATGGGGTATTTTTCACTTATTATTAGTGGAGGGCTTGCACTGGAGCTTAGGGTGGAGTTAGTGGAAGTTTAACCTGACTGCATGCACCTGCTCTCTGGTTTGTGTGGACAGAGAGAGAGGGTGGGTCAGGAAGAGATTTGTTCTGTTATCGCAACTTTTAATCGCAGTTTTACCGCAACATTCCATTACAATTTCCACCGCATTATCCATCAAAATCTGACTTCCCGCCTGGTAATGGAAAGTATGTACTGCCTGTGTAAAATTGGTAAAAAAAGAACTCAAGGAGTAGAGCAGATTTTTTGGAGCGAATCAAAGTGTTTTCCCCAGCCCCTCGCGGCTTCTTTTGGGGCCTACAGCCGCAATAACAACAATTGGTTTTATCCAAGCGGCAAACTCTGGGGCAGAGCCGGGAGGCCAATAAGGAAGTGCAGTCTGCAGAAGGGAGCAATTTCCATAGACCCCTATGTTAAAATGACCAACTTTACAGCAGAAATAAACATGTTTACATCGTGGTAAAATAAACCATATTCTTTGTATAGTTAGGTCCTCCCTTCATGACTTCGGATTGGGGGGGGTGAATTTGTTCCCAACTCATCTGTTTAATTAATATTCAGTCTTAAAGTTATGCATAAATTAGGGCGTGGTCACATTGAGTGACGGCTCTGTCAAGTGACTGCTGCTGCTAGCTTCTCGTCTCTCTGCTAGCTGCTCCGTGAAGCTAGCTACAGGGACTCTGCTTGCTCAGCTCATCCAGGGAACACAACTTGAACTTGACTCTGCCGTGGTTGTTAGTTCTTCATGCTTATATCGGACTATGAATGCATGAATGTGGTTTTGCGGTAAGTGAAATTCGAGTACTTTATTTATGTGCTTATGATTTTAATCAGCTACGTAATGAATGTTAAGGCTTGGGTTAGAGTGTAAGCGAGTGATAGCTAGCTACATCAGTGCTAACGATGCTAATCATAGCCTCCAAGTTAAAACGAAATAGAGAAGTGTTAAGCGTTAGTAGGATAATACTGTAGAACAAACGGCTTCTGTTTGAGGTTGGTCAAATAAGGTCATCCTTGTAACTAGGGATGCTCCGATCGCCAATTTTGAGGCCGATCGCCGGAATCAGTATTGGCCGATACCGATCGCCGATCTGATCGAGCGGGCGGGGCCTATGAGGATCTTCCATTTAAAGTGATGTTTAAAACTCAGTTAATGGGGCTCATTCACTGGCGCTTCCATAAACAACAACCAACATAATTATTACACTCAAAGCAACTTTAACTGACCTTGAAGCAGGCCGCTGTGTCTGTAAATGCTTTCGCTAAATTTGGTGTATGACTGTGTTTGAAGATACCTGTAGATCAGCTGTTTATTTCACATGAGTTCCAGTGTGGCAGCTTTTCACGGCTCCCCCTGGTGGATCCATGATCCATTGCAGCTGGTTTCATTATAATTAAATGTATTTATCAAGGGGGCGTTTCAAGTCCTGCGGGGGGGTTTTCCTTTTCAGCAGGGGCCCACCCCGTGCCGATCACGGACCCGCACGGGTAGGCGTCTGAAATGAAGCGCTACATCTGTATTGTGTAGGGATGCACGATAATTATCGGCCCGATAATTATCGGTCCGATATTAGGAATTATGACGTCATCCCGATAAACCGATAACAGTATTAATAGCCCCGATAATATACAATATATTTTTTGGGTAAAAAAAAAGAAAAAGATACTGCGGTGTGGGTGGATTGGGATGAGGGGCGCTTGTTTTCCACTCGGCTCCTCCCGTTTTGCCAGTACTGTGGTGTTAGTGGTTTAGGAAGAGGGGAGTTCTTCACAAATCCAGCGCTCCCTAATACTTCGGACCTGATCAGTCACCTGAAACATCGCCATCGCTACGATGGTGTGTTAAAAGCGTACGAAGACAATAATACAATACAGTGTGTGTGTGTGTGTGTGTGTGCGTGTGTGTGTGTGTGTGTCTGCGCGCGCGCACGTTGGAGCTATGTGCAACTCAAGGCATATGCTCAAACCGAAGCTGCCTGGACGCTGCAATCATGTTGCTGAGTGTGCTGACTTTACAATGTCCCGCTGTCTGCTTCCTGCATCAAGTCAAGTGCTTGGCGCAGTTGTGTGGATAGAGCGCTCCTCTGTTTTCATTTAAACAGCTCCTTATATCCGTTAGCGCAGCTAGCTAGCACCAGATGCTAACAACAACAATAATGCATGTAAGGTCTCTCTCTTGCTCGCTCGGACCACACGTACACACACCCTCCCTGTCCTCCCGATGGCCAGTCGGTGCCAAACTATAACAAATAAAAATGACACTACATAGACACTGGACTCGACTTTTGGCGGACACCGTTTGCAGCGTGTGTGTGATCGCATCATACAAACTCATTACTCTGTGTTTCTGAAAGAGAAACAACGTGCAGACCAGGGGTAATGCTTCCTTTCCTCTGCACCCCCGGGGCTGATGGGTAATCACTCCCAAATGAGTTTATGGGAACAGAGACGAGGCATTTGAGTCCTGCAGGATTTTCTCGTAAAATTTCACATTTGAAATAAATAAATACATTTAAGTTTTCCGCACTCTCCTGGGAATATCTCCGCAATGGAGCGAGCTTATGTTTCACTTTCGATTGCATGATATAGTCCAGCGCAACACCTTCATCACACATGTTGCCACTTGTTTGTACAATATTCAGGTGATTTGTAATCTGTTCTAGAATAATTATGTGATTTGGGATATTTGTGGGTCAGGTGGTCCGCAGGTGTTTTTGTATTGGTTACGTGGTCCGTGGTATGTAGTGTTGGTGGTCTACAGTGTTGTCATTCTTCTTTGAACAGCAAGACCGCTAACTAATCACACTCCCTGTCATTGACATCATTAATAGATAGTTTAGCTTCTCACCATCATTTGCTGTGGCCCACTGATGTTAACGATCGTAACTGAAAGGCTGCCTGCCAAACGTAAACATTCAGCCACGTGACTTGCAAACTCTCGCGAGAGTTTTACACTAGACGGATCCTTTCTAGCCATAACCCTACTTCAGCTCCTGACAGTCTAAGGTTTCATGCCCTCTCGTGGCAAAACAATTTTTTTTTATTTTGAATCCGGACATGTTGCACTCTTCATTCTGTCTGAATATAAACACCTACATTCAAATAAAGGAGCTCATAAAATAACGATAACGCTGATGTTAATTACTACTAGATTTGCAACAAACACATTTCATTTTCATTGTTGTATATTTAGTCCATTTTATGGTTTCAGAAATCAGTGAAAATGTTGATCAGTGTATCCCAGAGCCCCAGATGACGTCCTCAATTATCCACATCATATTCACTGTAATAAACAAACATTAATCCAAATGATATAGTAGGCATTTCATTTAATAGTTGACAACTAATCAATAATTATCTTTTAAATAGTTGGCTAATTTATGAGGTCAGGTTCATCCCAGAAAATAAAAAACAATTAGTATGTAATAGACTGGCTGTTGTGTTCTGCATTCAGCACATCAGGAGATGGATCTGTTCTGTGGCCAATGTAATCCCCAGCAGCACTGAATCTTTATCAAGTCAGCATTTTCAATCAGAGGGCTGAAGGCTGGAGTTCCCCCAGAAGAAAAACAGGCTTCACCTGATAAAACGGTTAGAAAGGTGACACACACACACACACACACACACACACACACACACCATGTATACATCACTTCAGGGGACATTACATTGACTTATATGCATTTCCTGGAGACTTATCCTAACCTTAACCACAACCAACACATGTCTAACCCTAACCCTTACCCTTAACTAACGCTCACCCTAACCCAACTAAACCTAACTAAGTCTTCACCCTAAAATGAATGATTCCCCTCATCGGGACCTCCAATGTGTCCCCATAAGGGAGGCGAGTCCCCACACGTGACTGTAAACAGATTTAGGTCCCCACAAGTATAGTCATGCTAGGCCACACACACACACACACACACACACACACCAGGGAGCCAAGATACATATGTTTTAAATACACATAGAGAAAAACACAGAAATAAATATTGTTGAGCAAGAAGAGCAAAGGATCGCACCAACCCAGTGACAAGCACCAATGCTGCACACACTCTCTCTCTCTCACACACACACACACACACTTGGCTAGCTCTCGGGCTGCTACACTCGCCTGTCACAGTCAAATAATGTGAAGTCAAAAGCAGAAACATGGAGACAGTGTCAAAATGTGTGTGCGTGCGTGCGTGCGTGCGTGTGTGTGTGTGTGTGTGTGTGTGTGTGTATGTGTATGTGTGTACAAATACCACTGGTGACAATAACATAGATCCTGAAGGGTTATTTCTATTTTCAGATGCATTTCACAGCTTAACCCTCAACATCTGTTCAGAATGAGAGGCTTCCCCTGCCCAGCAACACACACACACACACACACGCACGCACGCACACACACACTCACACACACACACACACACACACACACACACGCATGTGCATATGCAGGCGAGAGAGAAAGACAGAGATGTCATGCAGGGCAGACTGCACTGAGACACAAGGCGGCATGGTTAGCCACACTGGAGGGACACACATACGGAAAAGCAGAGAAGCTCTGAAACATCTCATTATTCATATTTTAGAAACATCTTCAATGCGCCCATGGCATCTCGAGCACCCAAACATGAGGATGATTTAATGCTGACAACACATCAGCTCAGTGTTCAGTAGATCAGCGCGCGTGTGCGTGCGGTGTGTGTGTGGTGTGTGTGTGTGTGTGTGTGTGTGTGTGTGTGTGTGTGTGTGTGTGTGTGTGTGTGGTGCGGACCGGCAGCTGGAGGTCATTTTGCCCGGTCTCCTCATCAGTCCCCGGCTCTCTGTCACCATGCTATTAACCCCGGTCAGCCGGCGGTGCTTACCCTGTTCTCGGACAGCAGTGAACGGCTGTCTATAGCAGCAGCGTCCGCCTCTCCTCTACGTAAATCCACACTCCGTGCCGGTCAGGTGCGGTAGAGCCTCTCCGGTGTGTCCTCCCTGTCCCGGTGAAGCACGGTGTGCAGTCCGCAGGCAGCGCGCGGAGTGAGGGAGGACCGGCAGCGGCGCGGCGCATGCTCCAGCGTCAGAGAGGAGAGGAAGAGGCGAGGTCTCACTCTGACCGCGAGAGGAGAGGCGTTCTGTTCTTCACTCAGCAATGACAGACTCACAAGAGGCTTCTCAATTCCTCAATTCTCCCTCCTCGACTCCTGGTCGAATAGTTAATTTCGCTTAGGAACCTTCCTAACGGAGTGACATGACCCTCAGTGGAGGCCATGATAAGTGCCGTTCGAATTCTCTAAAGCAGTGGTTCCCAAACTTGTTGTGCCCAAGGCACCAAAGGACAAGTCAAAATCTCAAGGCACACCTATTGTGCAAAAATAGCCCTTATAACCGTGTTATCACTCATATCATGTAAAAATATCTGTACATGTGCATCATTATTACTAATGCCAAATAAAATGTGACAAAGACAACTATATTACTCATGAAATATTTATTAATGAAATATTTCAGAAATTAATTTGAAACTTTATCAAATTAGGCTTCATCAAAGCAGCACTCATTTAAACCAGGCAGGTCACAACATAAAAAATGAGGCAAAGGAAACTCAGCAGAGATTCAGCAGAGAGAACTGTCAATGCAAGGAAGCTGCAGTCCATGGTCCTGAACTACAAATTATAAGGTAACATGTCAGCAATCAGCATTGAAACATGTGCTATTGTAAATATGTTTGCCGACTTACAAATGAGTGAGATACATGTGCCTGTCGGGGCGCGCAGAATTTTTTAATCCTTGGTGGCACTGAGGAGAGGGCCACTCGCAAGTCCTGTTCAGCAGAGAGCCGTGACCTCCTGTTGTTCTTCATGTAAATCAGAGAAGAGAACGCCAACTCCAGAGATGGGGTCGTTAATAAAAAAATGTAATATATTACATATTACTTAAAAAATATATATATATATATTACACTACTTCGTTACCATCTACATAAAGTAACTCGTTACTTTACTCGCCGAACTGCGCATGCGTGAGTGGCAATAACTTTTCTTACCAGCAGGCGGCGGTAGTGTGTATTTATCATTCAAAACAGGCAACAACCGGAAGACAGAGAAGAAGAACAGACTACGTGATATAAACAAACAACACATCCTCACTCCCAGGTCGGCCTCTGTTGACGTTATGTCAAGTCCCCTGTGTCGGCTTTTTCCAACGCAAGGGGGGGGGCCTTAGCGTCCATTTTCAACGCAAGGAGGGGGGCCTTAGCGTCCATTTTCAACGCAAAGGGGGGGGCCCTTAGCGTCCATTTTCAGCTTTCCGGGATGTCCATATCTACTGTGAGTCTCTTCCCTCTCTTCCTTTAAGAGGTCACTCAGTCCTTACCCTGACATATCTACTGCAAGTCTCTTCCTTCTTTTTCTTTAATTGCCAATCATATGCTATATCTGAAGAACCAGCACCTTACCGTGGTAGAGAGGTTTGTGTGCCCTGATGAACCTGGGGGCTGTGTTGTCTGGAACCTTGTGTTCCTGGTAGGGTCTCCCATGGCAAATTGGTCTCAGGCAAGGGGCCAGACTAAGATTGATTCGAAAGACCTCATGAAAGAAACAAGAACAAGAAGTGAGGATACCCGGCCCGGAGGAAGCCCGGCGTCCCTTTCTGGAGCCAGGCCCAGAAGGAGGACTCATCGGCGAGCGTCTGGTGGCCGGGCTTGCCACGGAGCCCGGCCGGGCCCAGCCCGAAAAGGCAATGTGGGCAGCACCTCCACTTCTCCGTCCTGCGGGCCCACCACCTACGGGAAACAGCGCTGGGGTCGGGTGCGCTGCCAGAAGGGTGGCAGTGAAAGCGGAGGACCAGACCCGGGCGACAGAAGCTGGCTTTGGGGACGTGGAACGTCACCTCTGTGGGGGGGAAGGAGCCGGAGCCGGAGCTTGTGCGGGAGGTGGAGCGTTACCAGTTGGATCTGGTTGGGCTCACCTCTACGCACAGCGTCGGCTCTGGAACCTTACTTCTGGATAGGGGTTGGACTCTATTCTTCTCCAGAGTTGCTCAAGGTGTGAGGCGCCGGGCGGGTGTGGGGATACTCACAAGTCCCCGGTTAGGTGCTTCGTTGTTGGAGTTTACCCCAGTGGACGAGAGGGTCGCCTCCCTACGCCTGCGGGTTATGGGGGGAAGCTCTGACTGTTGTGTGTGCTTATGCACCCAACAGCAGTTCAGAGTATACGGCCTTCTTGGAGACCCTGGAAAGAGTCCTGTATGGGGCTCCTGAAGGGGACTCTTTAGTCTTCCTGGGAGACTTCAACGCACATGTGGGCAATGATGGAGACACTTGGAGGGGCGTGATTGGGTGGAACGGCCGCCCTGATCTGAACCGGAGTGGTGGTTTGTTACTGGACTTCTGTGCTAGTCATGGATTGGCCATAACAAACACCATGTTCAAACATAATGTTTAGAGTTCTAGGTGAGGCCCCGATTAATTTATTCCGGTAAATGACTCTGACCTCACTAATTGACCTGACCGAAGTTACTGAGTCTATGTAAGTTTACTGCTTGGCTCAGATCCACCAAACGTCAGCAAGATCTTACCTCTATTAACTCCCCGAAGAACCAGGTTCAATTAACTGCTGTTTCAATTTAGACAACTCTTTTTAATCTGTTTAAGCGATCCCGAAGGACTTTGGTATCAGTAAATGGGGTGTGTTCCTACCTAAACATGTGTGTGTGGCAGGGTGCAATCTTACCTTTGAAGCAGGAGAGGAGAGCACAGATGTCCTTTAAGTTGTCCTAGTCCAAAAGGTGGGATCAGTTTATTTGAAGAAAAATAGGTCCAAACTAATACAGGGTTTTTACCTTCTCTCTTTACAACATTATAATTATACAAAACATATTAAAATGGGGTTATATATTTTTTATCTAAAACCTTAATTCATATTCATTTAAAAGCCCAAATCATGTATTACATTTAAAATCTCCCGATAGAATTTAGAGGCCTTTCCTCATAAAAAGACCGGTGATAATAAAAAGCCCATTCAAAATCCCACAGTGATTCGGAGGGAGTTCCTCACGTAGGTGTGTATCAACACTCTCAAAATCCCACAGTGATTCGGAGGGAGTTCCTCACGTAGGTGGGTATCAACACTCTCAAAATCCCACAGTGATTCGGAGGGAGTTCCTCACGTAGGTGGGTATCAACACTCTCAAAATCCCACAGTGATTCGGAGGGAGTTCCTCACGTAGGTGGGTATCAACACTCTCAAAATCCCCTTCCATAAAATCATTCCATTCAGCATTCAAAGCAATTCCCTCATTCAAAGCAATTCACTCAGCATTCCAACCAAGAAATTCAAGAGATATTCACCAAGTTTGAGAGAACCTTACCGAGAGCTATTAACCCAGCTCTGAGGGCCAGAGCTTACCGGGAGAGAGTATACCAGGGGTTTCCCCCCCTCTCCCCGACGAAATCCAAAAAAGCCAGTCTTTTTATGCTCAAAGAACCGGATAGAAAACCCACAAACACCTCCTCTATACCCAACCAACATATTCTATTGGCTCTGGCATAAGACACACCTTCCCAAGTTTGTGTAACACAAAACATGACTAGACATATTCTATGGCTATGACATAACCACCCTTTTGAGGCCTCAATGTGTTTCTGCTTAAGTCCGGAGCCCCCCCTCCCTGCTGTGAGAGGAGAGGAAAGAACTGCCTGCTCTCTTATCAGAGAGCAGGGCATAAATCATAGGCCTTACACCCAACTAAACAAACCACTTTGTTTTGTTTATGCTGTAAATATAGAAAAACCTAAAATATGAAGCATTTTCATTGTGGGTTATACAAGAATATAATTGATTATATTTGATTATAACTAACTTTCGTTTTAAGTATTCAACATACCATGAAAATCTCAACACCCTCTTTTGAAAACGCAAAGTTATCAAACAGCAACAACTAAAATTGTAAGCATACATACATATTCAAAAACCATCAAGAAGCATTCTCATTATGGGTTCATACAAGAATATGATTGATCATATATGATTTATAACTAACTTTCGTTTAAAGTATTTACTTCATACTATGAAGATCTCAACAATAAGGATGCTCATAAATGTACGTGGTACCAGAGCACCCTAGGCAGAAGGTCCATGATCGATTTCGTTATCGTATCATTGGACCTGAGGCCGTATGTTTTGGACACTCGGGTAAAGAGAGGGGTGGAGTTGTCAACTGATCACCATCTGGTGGTGAGTTGGGTCGAGTGGCGGGGGAAGCCTCTGGATAGACCTTGTAAGCCCAAACGTGTAGTTCGGGTGAACTGGGAACGTCTGGAGGAGGCCCAAGTTCAGGAGGCCTTCAACTCACACCTCCGGCGGAGCTTTTCGGGCATTCCTGTGAAGGTTGGGGACATTGAACCAGAGAGGTCGGTGTTCAAAGCCTCTATTGCAGAAGCCGCGGCGGGGAGCTGTGTTCTCAAGGACCTAGGTGCCTCAAGGTGCGGTAACCCTCGAACCTCCTGGTGGACACCGGTCGTCAGGGAAGCCGTCCGACTGAAGAAGGAGGCCGTCAGGGATTTGTTATCCCGGGGGACTGCCGAGGCAGTTGCAAGGTACCGACAGGCCCGAAGGGCAGCAGCCTCGTCCGTGGCCGAGGCAAAGCAGCGGGTGTGGGAGAAGTTCGGAGAAGACATGGAGAAGGACTTTCGGGCGGCACAAATGTTGTTCTGGAAAACTGTCCGACACCTCAGGAGGGGGAAGCAGGGAACCATCCAAGCTGTGTACAGTAAGGATGGGACGTTGTTGACCTCAACTCATGGAGTGTTGGGGCGTTGGAAGGAGCACTTTGAGGAACTCCTGAACCCGACGACTCCGCCCTCTATGTTAGAGGCAGAGCTGGAGTATGACAGGGGATCAACACCAATCTCCCGGGGGGAGGTCACTGAGATCGTTAAACAACTCCACAGTGGCAAAGCCCCGGGGGTGGATGAGATCCGCCCAGAAATGCTGAAGGCTCTGAGTGTTGAGGGACTGTCATGGTTGACACGTCTCGTCAACATTACGTGGAAGTCGGAAACGGTACCGAAGGAGTGGCAGACCGGGGTGGTGGTTCCCCTTTTTAAAAAGGGGGATCAGAGGGTGTGTGCCAATTACAGAGGCATCACACTACTCAGCCACTCGAAAGGAGGGTCAGGCCGATTGTCGAACCTCAGATTGAGGAGGAACAATGCGGATTCCGTCCTGGTCGTGGACCGACGGATCTGCTTTTTACTCTCGCAAGGATCCTGGACGGGGACTGGGAGTACGCTGATCCGGTCTACATGTGTTTTGTAGACTTGGAGAAGGCGTATGACCGAGTTCCCAGGGAGTTACTGTGGGAGGTGCTGTGGGAGTATGGGGTGAGGGGGTCTCTACTCAGGGCCATCTTATCTCTGTACTCCCACAGCGAGAGCTGTGTCCGGGTCCTCGGCAGGAAGTCGGACCCATTTCCGGTGAGGGTTGGCCTCCGCCAGGGCTGCGCTTTGTCACCAATCCTGTTTGTAATATGCATGGATCGGATTTCGAGGCGTAGTCGTGGGGGGGGGGTCTGCAGTTCGGTGGACTAAGGAGTGCACCACTGCTTTTTGCAAATGATGTGGTTCTGATGGCTTCATCGGTCTGCGACCTTCAGCACTCACTGGATCGGTTCTCAAGAGAGTGTGAAGCGGCTGGGAAGAGGATCAGCACCTCCAAATCTGAGGCCATGGTTCTCAGCAGGAAACCGATGGACTGTCCACTCCAAGTAGGGAATGAGTCCTTACCCCAAGTGAAGGAGTTCAAGTATCTCGGGGTCTTGTTCTCGAGTGAGGGAACAATGGAGCGTGAGATGGGCCGGAGAATCGGAGCAGCGGGAGCGGTACTGCAGTCGCTTTACCGCACCGTTGTGACGAAAAGGGAGCTGAGCCAGAAGGCAAAGCTCTCTGTCTACCGGGCCGTTCCTACCCTCACCTATGGTCATGAAGGATGGGTCATGACCGAAAGAACGAGATTGTGGATACAAACGGTCGAGATGGGTTTCCTCCGCCGGGTGGCTGGTGTCTCCCTTAGAGATAAGGTGAGAAGTTCGGTCATCCGGGAGGGACTCGGAGTTGAGCCGCTCCTCCTTCGCGTCGAAAGGAGCCAGTTGAGGTGGTTCGGGCACCTAGTTAGGATGCCACCTGGGCGCCTCCCTAGGGAGGTGGTCCAGGCACGTCCAGCTGGGAAGAGACCAAGGGGTAGACCTAGGACCAGGTGGAGGTATTATATCTCTTCGCTGGCCTGGGAGCGCCTTGGGACCCCCCAGTCAGAGCTGGTTGATGTGGCCAGGGAAAAGGAAGATTGGGGCTCTCTGCTGGAACTGCTACCCCCGTGACCCGACCACGGATAAGCAGGAGAAGATGGATGGATGGATGGATGCTACAAATAAAGGTAAATGGTCGCTTATGTCATTTATTATTAGCCCACTCTTAGCACTGTTTTCTATGACATTTGTAAAGATATTGTCGATCAATGTTGCACAAGTTGATGTTATTCTACTGGGCTTGTTGATCATGACAAGAACCAGACTAAAAACGACTCTCCTTCCGAGTTATTATTTTACATTTGGATTTCAAAAGAGGTATAGCCTATGATAACTTCAAATTAATAATAACTTAATAATAATTATAACAGACTAATCAGTTTAAACAGAAACATTTATATAAAACGATGATAGGCACATGTTAGTGTGACACCTGTGCCTGCTTTTGGGAGCAGAGTCTCTTTATGCGTGGGGGGATAGTGGATTTCGCAACGCGGAGGGCCTGCTCCACTGACAGCCAGGGGCGAGGCTTGTTTTTGACATATGCGAGTGAGTAAACCGCCAGCTCGCACAAGTAGGAGGTTGGAAATGGTAAAAGCACATTGATAGCACTCTCTGAGAGGGATGGATACTTGTGTCCCACAAGCAGCCAAAAGATATCCAGAAGTAGTTCACCGTGCTTCAGTTTCAGGGAGCGGTCCTATAGCTCTGTGAGTTCATCCTGAGCTCTGCTGTTTAAACTAGTGGCTGATATTAATGAGAGAGGATTAAACGGATCCCGCAGCCAATCGAAGTCTTCATTCATAGGAGGGAAATATGACTCAAACCTCTCCTCCAGCACTCTCACCCTCATTACTCTTGTAATATTTTGACGCGAGGATTGTGAAGCTGACAATTGAGCGGCCCGACCAAGCAAGGAGGCAGAGCGTCCAAAAATACAACCCGGTGTGGGCAGTTATGAACTCATACACATATGATATGACACAGCCTCAATCTGCTGCTCCTGTGCGCACAGTCACCAGCCACCACACTACCAGCCTCCAAACAGACAGGGCAACAGAGCCTACATACACACCCACACTAATCAAACCAACAGGACACAGGTGAGGGGGGAGGAGACAACACAGAGCAGCAGGTGCACACAATCAGCAGCAACAGACATGAGGAAAGGGAACACTTTTCAATATAAAACCAGGAAACAGAGACAGACAAACTAAAATACAGATTTGTTTTTAATATTGAAGTTAAAAGCATCAATCTGGTGCACTTAAAGAACAAAATGAAGAGATCTATGGATCGATGTGCTCTTTGCTTGATTCATGCCTTCCCAGTCCCTTATCACGTAACCTATAAGAGCATGGTGCCAGTTGTTGTAGCCAGTTGTGGTGAAGGCATCTGACTTACTTGAACCGAAATGTCTACATGCATAGCAGAAGATGGCATCTTTTTTACATGAATATTCCAGCCAATCTCTGTTTTGAAACCATGAGCTGCACAATGAGCGCCTCACCCCACTGTACAGGTGAGTTGGGTACTTTTTTAAATATACCTGGGCAGGCTCTGTTTTCCCGAGGTCCTCTGGCACTTGCAGGCCGCTGAGGGGTGGTGGTGTTTGGGGTAACGAAGACGGCTGTGGCTGCTCCGCCTCCGTGGGCGAGGGGGCAAAGCGACGGGCGGGCAAAGCCGACGAGGCGGGCAAAGCCGACGAGGCGGGCAAAGCCGACGAGGCGGGCAAAGCCGACGAGGCGGGCAAAGCCGGCGACTCGGACGGGAGCACGTTAGTGTCCACGACAGTGGCTGCAGGTAACGTAATGTCCCCATGATCTGAACTGTTATTACCTGCAGTGGATGCCGTGTTACTGCTGGCGATTAGGGCTGGTTGTTTCAACCATTTTCTGATGTCCATCATTGACTGCTGTGTGCTTGCAGATGACGAACGTGCAGTGGCATAGGTCACGCACACCTGACATAATAATGCTACCGTCAAGCGGCAAACTCTGGGGAACAGCCGGGACGCCAATACAGAAGTGCCACACACTGCAGTTCATACATGGGCCGCTAGGGACTGACTGCAGAAAGGAGCAATTTCCATAGACCCCCATGTTAAAATGCCCAACTTTACAGCAGAAAAAAACATGTTTCTACCCATGGATGCAATAAATATTATTATTATTATTATTATTTTAGTTAGATTCCATCTTCATTGATGAACCCAGCCTCCCCCACATGTTCTTTTTCTTTTGTGTCTATATCTACGCCGGGATCCGGAGTCGAGGCTGATCCTCTTGCTGTGGTCCTGTGTCTTGGATCCTCTATCCTGAGTTCTGGATTAAGTCGTGGACTTTGGGTCGTGGCTGAACCTGTCTCTGTGGTCCTGCCCTGGGTCTCGTCATACTGCTTCCCTGATGGCTCCCACAGGATTGTAGCTGACATCCTCGTGGATTCATCTTCTCATTACAGACACATGCATTTCCAAGCAATTGGTCTACCTTCACTGTAAAATGTATTATCTCTTGGATTTAAACACGGCATCTATTGCACGTCTGTCCATCCTGGGAGAGGGATCCCTCCTCTGTTGCTCTCCCTGAGGTTTCTCCCATGTTTCCCTCTAAACTGTGGGTTTTCTCCGGAAGTTTTTCCTTGTACGATGTGAGGGTCTAAGGACAGAGGGTCTGAGGACAGAGGGTGTCCTTTTCTCAAACTGATAATCTTCACAAAGTGTGATGTTGTATTTACTGTATAGTGTCCTTACTGTAAGGTAATTATTATATGTACAGCACTTTGGCTCGACCAAAAATCGTTTTCAAAATGTGCTATATAAATAAAACTTGATTTGATTACACACAAAACTTGAACGGTACTCCAACAGCGAAGACCTCCGCCAATGCAACTGCAGCGAACATGAAACCATGAACCATTACGTTCCAAAACGTAATGGTTTCGTCCTTGGCCCATTCCACATCTTTCGCACCAAAACATAGCATATTTTCCGGACTTTTTTTCCCCAAGCTCATCAAAGAAATCTGAGTCGCACATAAATCGGCAGGGTCTGTTAGAACGGGGTACAAAAATACTGGACTCAAATGCGACGGCTCAGATTTTAATGAAAAAATAAAACAAAGTTTTAACCAAAAATCACTCAAGCGAGGACAAAACAAAACTTCTCGATTTCAAACAAACAAAACTCTTCTCTCTGGTTTTAACGCTGGGTCTCTGGACATGGAAGCACACTGAAACAAGACGAACTGGCACAAGACAAAGGGAGACAAGGACTATTTATACATGAGGGAATAGGGACCAGGTGGAAACAATGAGGGGCGGGGCAGACGCTGGCGATGACGGAAAATCACCCAAAGTGAGGAATTAACAGGGCCTGAAAGGAAAGACAAGAGGTAAGTACAAAATAAAACAGGAAATGGGAAAACGAGACATGACATTAAATAGACAGACAAGACATGAAGTAACAAGAAAACCTGACTCTACATAGAAACCTGACTAGACTTGGAATTACATACCTGACTAAACATGAAGTGACAGACATAAAACAAACATGACTAACACAATTGACGAGACACCACAGTACCCCCCCTCTAGGGACTGCTCCGGAAGTCCCAGACCCTCCTGGATGATCCTGATAAAAGTCAGTGATCAAACTCCGATCTACAATGAAGCTTGCAGGGACCCATTGTCTTTCTTCGGGACCGTAACCAACCCAGTCCACGAGGAATTGTTTCCCTCGACCACGGTTACGGACTCCAAGCAGTTTCTTAACAGTGTAGACAGGACCACCATCAACCATCCGGGGAGGCGGTGGGGGCTTAGAGGCGCCAGAGGACTCTCTCTTACAGGCTTGACCTTCCCCATATGAAACGTCAGATGGACCTTGAGCGACCTGGGTAGACGTAAGCGCACAGACACTGGGTAAATCACCTTAGACACCTGGAAAGGACCCACGAACCTTGGGGCTAGCTTTCTGGACATGACATGAAGGGGTAAGTCTTTGGTAGCCAGCCAAACGCTTTGTCCAGGCCTATAGGATAGAGCAGGTCTGCGATGCCGATCCACCACCTTCTTCATCTGGCTGGCACTGCGCAGGAGAGCACGACGAGCACCTGCCCAGATCCGGCAGCACCGACGGACCATGGCGTGTGCCGACGGGAACAAGGGTGGCTGATAACCATAAACACACTGGAAAGGAGTAAGCCTAGTAACTGCGGTGGGCAGTGTGTTGTGAGCATACTCGACCCACACCAGGTGCTTGCTCCACGATGCCTGGTTCTGGGAAACGAGACACCGCAAACAGGTCTCCAGCTCCTGGTTGATCCGCTCTGATTGGCCATTGGACTGCGGGTGGTAACCCGAAGACAAGCTGACGGTGGCACACAGGAGATGGCAGAACTCCTTCCAAAAACCTGAGATGAACTGGGGGCCTCGGTCCGATACGATGTCCCTGGGAAAACCATGAATGCGGAAAACTTCATGTAACATGACCTCTGCCATTTCTTTGGCAGAGGGGAGCTTGGGTAATGCAATGAAATGTGCCATCTTACTGAATCTGTCCACCACCGTTAGGACGGTGGTGTTTCCCTCGGAAACGGGTAATCCAGTGATGAAGTCCATGGAGAGGTGTGACCATGGATGATGTGGAACAGGAAGAGGCTGCAGCAGACCCATCTGAGCTTGTTTGGAGGTCTTGTTTCTGGCACAAACGGTGCAGGCTGCCACATACTCTGCCACCTGTTTCTCCATAGCCAGCCACCAGAAACGTTGCTTTATCATAAAGAATCATAAAGATCGTTTAACCCCCGGATGACAGGTGAGCAAAGACGTGTGAGCCCAGTGAATTACCTGTGAGCGAACTGAAACAGGTACAAACAACCTATTTTGCGGGCAACCACTAGGAGCCGGGCTCTCACCATGTGCTTGCTTCACCACAGATTCTATTTGCCATGAAACTGCCCCAACCACACAATGAAGTGGAAGGATGCTTTCAGGTTTTTTGGCAGCAGGTTCAGGCTCGTCCATGCGTGACAAAGCATCTGGTTTCACATTTTGAGAGCCTGGTCTGTATGACAAGGTGAAGTTAAAGTGACTAAAAAACAATGACCATCTAGCCTGGCGTGGGTTTAGTCTTTTGGATTTTCTAATGAATTCGAGGTTCGTGTGATCAGTCCATACTAGAATTGGTTGTTCCGCCCCCTCTAACCAATCACTCCAGTCTTCTAAGGCTATCTTTACTGCCAAAAGTTCCTTGTTCCCCACATCGTAATTCCTCTCTGCGTCTGTCAACATCCGTGACAAGAAAGCACAAGGATGGAGCTTGTTGTCCTAAGCAGACCTTTGGGAGAGCACCGCTCCGACGCCTTCATTCGAGGCATCCACCTCCAGAATGAATTGTCTCTGCTATAACTCAGGAAGGAGACCGTCTTGACATGAAACTCACATTTCTCAGCTTTGCAGTACAATTGATTCTCCAACAGTTTCTGGAGTACTTGGCGGACATGTTGAATGTGAGTTTCCTCATCCGGTGAGAAAATTAAGATGTCGTCAAGGTAGACGAAGACAAACATGTGTTCCTCAACACATCATTGATCATACCCTGAAAAACACCTGGAGCATTGCATAAACCAAAAGGCATAACAAAATATTCGTAGTGGCCACTCGGAGTGTTGAACCCTGTTTTCCACTCATCCCCCTCCCGAATTCTGACGAGATGATAGGCGTTTCTGAGGTCCAGTTTGGTGAATACTGTCAGGATTCACATGTTTTGTCACGTTTGTTGTTGTGTATGTCTGGTTATGGGTATTTTCCTCCTTGTATATTGTCTGGTCTTTTTCCCTGTGTTTTTCCTCCCGTCGTTAGTTTTCCTGGTGTCTCTAGTTGTCTGATCATCAGTGTTGGCCCCGCCCCTGATTGTTCCCACCTGTGTCTAGTTACCCTGTGTTTAAATCCCCCTGTCTCCCAGTGTTCATTGTCGGTTCGTCTTGTGTCATGACTAGTTCGTCGGTGAGTGTTCTGTTTTGTCTTTGTTTATATCCCTAGTCCTACCCTTGAAATAAAGGAGTTTTTACTTTAATCTGCATTTGGGTCCTACCTGCTTCCTTCGCTCCACCGTAACATTACGAACCGACCCCTTGCTGCTTCGATTGGTGGAAGGGAGCATCCAGTGTTCGGCAGAAGAGGGCCGCTCTGGTAGAGGCGCTCCGGTTGGCAGCAGAGAAACCATGTTTTGTTGAGTTCTTACCTGACTGCATTTTGGACTTCCTTGAAGCATGTGATTCCCGGCCTGCTAGCACTAGGCATGCTAGTGCCTAGTGTCTCCCAATTCCCAATCTGGCACCATACGCCTTGGTGGGTTCCGCCTGAAGTCAACCCGTGCTTCTGCCCCAGTTCCTGCTCCTGTCCAGGAGTAGTATTCCGGAACTCGTCTGGCTTATGGAGGTCCACGGAGTATTCAGGCGGCTGCTAAGAGGAGTCGTCGCAAGGCCAGGCTAGCAGCCCGAGCCCCAACAGCCATGGTTCCCGCCCCAATTCTGGCCCCAGCAGCCATGGTTCCAGCCTCAGTCCTGGCCCCAACAGCCATGGTTTCGACTCCAGCCCCTCGTCTCCGGCCGACGCCAGCTCCCCGTGTCCTGTCGGCGTACCGGCCGACTCCAGCACCTCGTCTCCTGCTGGCTCTCCAGCCGACGCCAGCTCCCCGTGTCCTGTCAGCATACCGGCCGACTCCAGCACCTCGTCTCCTGCTGGCTCTCCAGCCGACGCCAGCTCCCCGAGTCCTGTCAGCATACCGGCCGACTCCAGCACCTCGTCTCCTGCTGGCTCTCCAGCCGACGCCAGCTCCCCGAGTCCAGTCAGCATACCGGCCGACTCCAGCCCCCCGTGTTCTGTTGGTGAACCAACTCTCTCAAGTCACCCCTCCAGTTCCCTCTCAAGTCCCCTCTCGAGTCATCTCTCAAGTTTCCTCTCCAGTTCCCTCTCGAGTCTCCTCTCGAGTCCCCTCTCGAGTCTCCTTTCAAGTCACCCCTCCAGTTCCCTCTCGAGTTCCCTCTCGAGTTCCCTCTCGAGTCCACTCTCAAGTCTTCTCTCCAGTTCCCTCTCGAGTCCCCTCTCAAGTCTCCTCTCGAGTTCCCTCTCGAGTTCCCTCTCGAGCTACCTCTCGAGTCACCTCTCCAGTTCCCTCTCGAGTCCCCTCTCAAGTCTCCTCTCGAGTTCCCTCTCGAGCTACCTCTCGAGTCACCTCTCAAGTCCCCTCTCGAGTCATCTCTCAAGTTTCCTCTCCAGTTCCCTCTCGAGTCTCCTCTCGAGTCCCCTCTCGAGTCTCCTTTCTAGTCACCCCTCCAGTTCCCTCTCGAGTTCCCTCTCGAGTTCCCTCTCGAGTTCCCTCTCGAGTCCACTCTCAAGTCTTCTCTCCAGTTCCCTCTCGAGTCCCCTCTCAAGTCTCCTCTCGAGTTCCCTCTCGAGTTCCCTCTCGAGCTACCTCTCGAGTCACCTCTCCAGTTCCCTCTCGAGTCCCCTCTCAAGTCTCCTCTCAAGTTCCCTCTCGAGCTACCTCTCGAGTCACCTCAAGTCCCCTCTCGAGTCATCTCTCAAGTTTCCTCTCCAGTTCCCTCTCGAGTCTCCTCTCGAGTCCCCTCTTGAGTCTCCTTTCAAGTCACCCCTCCAGTTCCCTCTCGAGTTCCCTCTCGAGTCCACTCTCAAGTCTTCTCTCCAGTTCCCTCTCGAGTCCCCTCTCGAGTTCCCTTTCAATTCATCTCTCAAATCTCCTCTCGAGTCCCCTCTCGAGTCCCTGTTCAAGACACTTTTCAAGTCCCCTCTCGAGTCTCCTCTCCAGTCACCTCTCGAGTTCTCTCTCGAGTCCCCTCTCAAATCACCTCTCGAGTTACCTCTCAAGTTTCCTCTCGAGTTCCCACTCAAGTCCCTACTCCTGTCCCGTTGGAGGTTCCGCTGGGGACCCTGCCAGCTCCTTGTCCTGTCTCGTTGGAGGTCCCGCCGACTACTCTCCTGCCGGGGGTCCTGCCAACCCTTTGTCCTGTGCCATTGGAGGTCCCGCTGTCTACTCTCCTGCCGGGGTTCCTGCCAACCCTATGTCCTGTGCTGTTGGAGGTTCCGCGGGGGTTCCTGCCAGCTCCATGTCCTGTCCCGTTGGGGGTCCCGTCAACTACTCTCCTGCCGGGGGTCCTTCCAACCCTGTGTCCTGTCCCGTTGGGGGTCTCGCCGACGACTCTTCTGCCGGGGGTTCTGCCAGCCCTAGGTCCTGTGCCGTTGGAGGTCCCGCCAACTACTCTCCTGCCGGGGGTCCTGCCAACCCTGTGTCCTGTCCCGTTGGGGGTCTCGCCGACGACTCTTCTGCCGGGGGTCCTGCCAGCCCTAGGTCCTGTGCCGTTGGAGGTCCCGCCGACTACTCTCCTGCCGGGGGTTCAGCCAACCCTATGTCCAGTCACGTTGGGGGTCCCGCTGTAAAGTCTTCTGCCGGGGGATCTGCCAACCCCTTGTCCTGTTCAGTTGGAGGTCCCGCCAGCACCGGTCTCGTCGGAGGTCCTGCCAACTCCTTGTCCTCTTCCGTGGGGAATCTTGCCAACACCTGTCCCACCGGCTCTGGTTACTGTCCAGTCAACACCGGCTCCTGCCCGGTCCCCTGAGAGCTGTGGCCTTCGCCCCTCCTCGAACTCTGCCTTGCCCCCGGGCCGTCCGCCCGAGACCCGTTCCTGGTCCTCTGCCTTGCCCCCGGGCTGTCCGCCCGAGTCCCCCTTCTTGGCTTCTACCTTACCCCCGGGCCGTCCGCCCGAGACCCGTTCCTGGTCCTCTGCCTTGCCCCTGGGCCGTCCGCCCGAATCCCCCTTTTTGGACACTGCCTTATCCGCGGGCCGTCCGCCCGAGACCCCTTCCTGGTCCTCTGCCTTGCCCCCGGGCCGTCCGCCCGAGACCCCTTCCTGGTCCTCTGCCGTGCCCCTGGGCGGTCAGTTCAGTTCTTTCTGGTGCAGAGATTCTTTCATTTCTCTATAAGCGCAGCTCTAAAATACAGCATGTGTACAGCCTCTAATGAAACCTACAAATATTATTATTCCTCATGTAAAAAAAGGTCAAGAACCGTCGTTCCAGGGCCTGCAGGCGGTACAATGATCTCTGTCCTCACAGGGATACGGCTAACGGAAACACTGCTTATAGGTGAGGAAACAGTGACCAATGGATACTGTACATTGTTTTCCTCGGGTGGTGTGATGAGCACTTCCAGGTTGACAGGAAGTGGTTCTGGACTTTCACAATAAAAGAGGATAATATGAAATTAGAATATATTTTATTTATTGACTTACTACGGAGTCCCTCCCAACACCGTGAAAGACCCCTTCACCATAGTGGGTCGCTAAACTGGGATGTGTCTGGTATCTGGCTGTTTCTTTAGGGGGCGTTTTTTTTTATATGCAGCAGCATCTTCTGTGTGGAGCAAACATTGTAAACACAATTCTAGTAACGATATACATTGTTTAACATGTGCAAGGCCAATGACGTAACAGTGCCGGCCTATGTGTCTAACCACTGGCTATAGAAATATGTATTTAAAGAACTTAATTTTAATCATGCAAGCACAAAGGAATGAAAAATAAAAACACATTGACTTGACTTGTATCTGCCGTTTGGATACCTCTTCCCTGCTTCCTTAAAGTATCTCTGTGTCAATGTGATCTGTCAGTATCTGCAATTCAAATCACCCCCCCCCCACACGTCCCTGTCTGTCCTACTTATTTTTCTTTTCCTGCGTCCATTATCTCTGCGCTCTTTGCTCGCCCGTCGTCTCTTTCATCTCTCTGTGCTCTCTCTCTGCCCTCGTTCTTCTATCTCTTTATCACAAACACACACAGAGCCCAGGGGTAGGATCTCTCACAACACACACACACACACACACACACACACACAAAAGCCATACTGCCTGTGTGAATAAGCGCAAACTCACTACAAACAACTGAAAATCACACACATACACACACACACGCTCATACACACACTTTTCATTGTAGTTGCTCACTGGCCATCTATCTCAATTGAACAGCACATATCTCCCTGGATTATATGGGTAAAAGGACGTACCACACTGAAAATGCCAGCTTTGTTAAAATGGTTATTTCCCCTCGATATACAGAGGTACAAACTGCTCCCAGGAAATTGCTAGAGCCTATCAGTCTAACTTTTCCAATATAATGGAACCTGGTGTTGCAGAGATGTATAAGACACTGAGCAGCACAACGTGGAAAAGCAAAGAATAACCCAACTTCATGCAAATGTCCTCTGAAGCATGCAACCAGACAAGAGCAACTACGCTTGTTTTGATGAACACAGAAACAGAGGCTTACAGTTATTTACTCCTTTGCTGCATGAGTGGAGTCGGACTGAGACAGTCCCACAGTGAAATAATCTGTATTGCTTCACACCATTGTACACGTTTTTAAACAAAGGTTCAATGTTAATTTATTGTAATTCTTCAGCACAGGATACAAGACAAAAAGCAAATTGAAATGCATTTGCGCTAAACAAGAAAAAAGATTAGATTACAATGGAACATTTATTTTGGCTTCTATTTTTTCCCTCAAGAAATAAGAGAGTTTTGGATATCATTTCCACAAATGTACAGTTCAGTATCTTGCCTCAAAGCGATGCAGAGAAACTAGTCCATGCATTTGTTACTTCTAGGCTGGATTATTGTAACTCTTTATTATCAGGGAGTACCAAGAAGTCAATCAAGTCGCTTCAGCTGATTCAAAATGCTGCGGCTCGTGTACTAACCAGAGTTAGGAGAAGGGACCACATTACTCCTGTTCTGGCTGCCTTACACTGGCTCCCTATAGAACACAGGATAGAATTTTAAATTCTTCTTCTCGCCTACAAAGCCCTTAATGGGCAGGCGCCATCTTACCTTAAAGGACTCATTATACCCTACTGGCCTCCTAGGGCATTGCGTTCCAAGAATGCAGGGTTGTTGGTTGTTCCTAGAGTCTCTAAAAGTACAATGGGAGCCAGAGCCTTTTCTTATCAAGCTCCATATTTGTGGAATCAGCTTCCAGTTTGTGTTCGGGCGGCAGACACCCTATCCGTTTTTAAGAGTGCGCTTAAGACCTTCCTTTTTGATAAAGCTTATAGTTAGGGCTGATTAGATTCAGCCCCTAGTTTTGCTGATATAGGCTTAGTTTGTCGGGGGACATCTTACTTCTTCCTTCTCTCTGTCTATACCTGTGTCTTCTCATGGGGACATCTTCCTTCTTCCTTCTCTCTGTCTATACCTGTGTACTCTCATGTTCCGATTAACCCAGCTTCCCCAAATGTCTTTCCTTTTGGTGTCTATATACGCTGGGATCCGGAGTCATGGATGATCCTGCGGTCTTGTGTCCTGGATCGCGAGCGCTGGATCTTGAGTCATGGCTGTGGTCCTGGATCATCGGTCCTGGATGGGTATCCTCATGGATTCATCTTCCTATTATACACACATGCATTTCCAAACATTTGGACTACCTATGTTGCAAATGTATTATCTTTTCAATTTACACACGGCATCTATTGCACGTCTGTCCGTCCCGGGAGAGGGATCCCTCCTCTGTTGCTCTCCCTGAGGTTTCTCCCATTTTTCCCTTTAAACTGGGTTTTCTTTGGAAGTTTTTCCTTGTACGATGTGAGGGTCTAAGGACAGAGGGTCTAAGGACAGAGGGTCTGAGGACAGAGGGTCTAAGGACAGAGGGTCTGAGGACAGAGGGTCTAAGGACAGAGGGTGTCGTATTGTCATACTGATATTGTTACGGTGGAGCGAAGGAAGCAGGTAGGACCCAAATGCAGATTAAAGTAAAAACTCCTTTATTTCAAGGCTAGGGCTAGGGATATAAACAAAGACAAAACAGAACACTCACCGACGAACTAGTCATGACACAAGACGAACCAACACTCAACACTGGGAGACAGGGGAATTTAAACACAGGGTAACTAGACACAGGTGGGAACAATCAGGAAATTAGACGCACCAGGGAAACTAACGACAGGAGGAAAAACACAGGGAAAAGGACCAGACAATATACCAAGCGGAAAACATGACGGGGAGAACAGCAAAACACCCAAACCAAGACATAGAAAACGTGACAAAACAATAATCGTAACAGATATTCTGTACACACTGTGAAGACCACTGAGACAAATGTAACATTTGTGATATTGGGCTATATAAATAAACATTGATTGATTGATTGATTCAGTCAGAAAACTCACGTGTTTCTCGAAATGTTTATTAGAAGCAGCTTATAGTTTGAGTTTGGCGTCTAGGCTCAGGCAGATATGGCAGCTTATATAGAACGGCAAGTTGAGGAGAATGTGTTTGGTTGGTTGTAAGAGGGGCGAGGTGCGTTACGTGTAAATGTATCATTGGTGTTCGAGTTGACTGTCTGAACTAGCTCGCCGGTTTCGCCCCATTTATGGGAGCAAATCAGACAATCAGACAGGGCAAACGTGGGGGGGGGGCCTTGGCTCCTTCATCATCCTTGCTAGCATTCGCAACTACACATTTTGAAGATATGTGAACCTTAACCTGTTCTACACAGCACCCCCGATACCGGGGGGAAAAACGCGTCATCTGCAGGAAACAGCGTCTGAGGGCATCTTAATATTCAATAAACTATGAATGTTTCACATCCATGTAACGGGAAGAAACTCAGCTAACTGATCTTTTTTTTTAAACCCACAAAGCTAGCGCCGAGCCTCTGAATTAGCTACGAGCGAAACAATCTTAAGGCCGTTAGCACAGAACTCTAGCTACACTGATCAATATACTTATTGGATCTGCACAAACAAGCTTAGATAACATCCTGAGAGTCCACAGATTATAGAAATAGAAGGATCATCACTGAGCGATCAGAACTCGTGACAGGGGAAGCAAATACAGAAAACTTTAGGTAGCAAAACACGGAGATATGCTCACTTTAGCTGTTATTCTGATCAAAAGTCGCGTTCAATGGCATTAAAACGAGAAAAAACGCAGCTGAAGGTTAATCCATAGGTTATAGTCTGTCAATTTGAAAAAAATATTGATAATCCATAATTCAAGTTTTATGCAAAAATCGGAGAAGAAGAATTAGCTGCTAATGGTAGCCACCAGAGGTTAGCGCAGCTTCCGGTTTTTCTACGCGTCTCTCTCACTCCTTATTTGGTAAGCTGTGTGTGTATGGGGAACTTTCCCTCGATCCCATTGGCTCTGACGGTTAGAAAGAGATGTCAATCAGCAAAATCAACCAAGGGGGGCCAGAGATATGGAAAATCCACCCAAATGACCCCAGAAGTGTTTTTTTTGCTAAACCTCTCTAAAAAAGGTCAAATGTCAATTGTTTTGCATCAGTCTTGATACAGGGTACTTATTGTTGTACTTTGGATTCCTAAAGCGTTTAGTCTATCTAACCATCATCCAAGGTTAGTTTTAACTATAAGTAAAAAATTATTTTTGGACGGACACTATCATTTACAGTTTTTACTATGTTCAATCTGAATTTAGTTTAAAATAAAAAAAATCTATATTGATTCTGACTTTTCTACATTCAACTCAGGGGTTTTTTATTACTTTGAGAAAAAAGATTATTAATTTAACCCTTTTAGAAGGGAAGATATGGTCATTTGTTCTGGGAATGTCATTTTCGAGCCTGAGACCTGAAAAACAGGCTCAGGGCCTAACAGGTTAAGGACCTTTGCGAATTACAGGTCGTCATTTCATTTACATAACATACCTCCTTATTGTTCACCCACAAAAATAAAGTTTGATCTGGTAGTATCCAGGGAATATTAATCAAACTTGTGGTGGCTTACACATGTAAAGAATATTTTTCATTTGTTTTTGCAAAAAAACTCTTAATTAATGGACTTTTATTTCAGTCTTCAACTAATGACAGAAAAGTTCATGTGTACACAGAAAGAAGGTGGTGAGGGCTATTAGTGTGAATAAACCGGGAAGTGACGGGCACAACAAGCCCAAATAGAAAAAGACAAGTATAAAATACAATAATAAAAGTTACAGTGTGATATATGAATAGATATTTGATTTAATAAAAAGCAGCAGCAAACAGAAAAGTCTTCAGCCTGGATTTAAAATAGGTGAGAGTCCTGCAGGATTCTGGCAATTGTTCCAGATATTTGGAGCATAATAACTGAATGCTGCTTCACCATGTTTAGTTCTGACTAAAATACAGAGATGTATTCTGGCCTTAAACAATTCAGTTGTTTATAAACCAGCATTTTAACCCTTGTATGGTAATCGGGTGTTCGTTTTCATTATTTATCTAAAGAAAAATGATATAATAAATAATTGTTTATGTGTTAATGATTTTAATCAGCTACGTAATGAATGGTAAGGCTTGGGTTAGCATGTAAGCTTGCTACATCGGTGCTAACGATGCTAATCGTAGCCTCCAAGTTAAAATCATCGACTGTATATAAAGGTTAAAACGAAATGGACAAGTGTAAAGCGTTAAGTGGGATAATACTGTTGAACAAACGGCTTCTGTTTGAGGTTGATAAAATAAGTTCATCCTTGTAACTTAGAGAGATATTTTATTATGTAGGTAGAACTGTATGCATCGCTAAGGTTAATTTAAATTGGCTATGCTCAAGTATGTAGACAAGCTCATGTCGAAGTAGTGTATGTGAAATCAACCTCACAATAAGATGTGTGTATATTACAATTATTAATGTCATATTTCAAGATGATTACTTAGATATTACAATATGGTTGGTTGAGCTGGAGTTCATTATCGAGCTTACACGTTAACGTCACAGTCATCTGAAGAACAAACCCAAACCTTGTTGTTTTTATTAATTGCATTACCAAATGGGTATCAAATAAACAGTAAGCATTGGTAACACAACTTCCAAAGTTACAGTAAAATAAAAAGGACCCTGACTCGGACGATACACAATGCAACATGTTCAACAGAAGAGAATCAGTTATATTGTTTGTACACATGGTACTTTACACATATATCTGTTTGTTTAAGGTGTCCAGGTGATGCAGACAGGCTGGACCAGAGAGTGAGAGTGAACACATTTAGTCAAATAACGTGACAGACTAGGCCTGTGCAGTTGGTATCAGCTTTGCCCAGCATGGGCTCCTCCATCAGGCCTGGTCCTCCACCATCAGGCCTGGTCCTCCTCGCAGAGGAAAGACCCTCAGTCCTCTCCACACCAACAGACAGGACGTCCATCACACGGAAGTTTCTCCCTGAAGTCTCAGCAGCCCTCTGAACACCAGGCTGTCTTAATCCGTCCACACTGAATATGAGAGGTGGGAAATGAAAATAATAAATGGTTTAGAGACAATAAGAAACATAAAGTTGACTGTTGAGTTGCTCAGTTTTTTTAGATTGTCAATACTATTACTGTATGACTAATATCTCAGGTTAAGAGGCACATTCTGTTAAGAACCTTAACTCAATAGCTTGGAGGACTCAAATGCACGACCCAGAGACAAAAAGGTTTTGAAGAAAAAATAGTCTTTACTTGCAAATAAACAAAATCACTCTTTTAGAGGAATGAACAAACTGACAAATGTAAAGCGCTCTCGTGGAGGGTAAAAGGCAAAACACTGACTTTCATCAAACAATGGCTTAGATCTTACTTCTTGGAGCAATGAACAAGACGAACCGACAACTCACAAGGACAATATATACATGAGGTAAGTGGGCACAGGTGGAAACAATCAGGGGCGGGGCAGACACTGATGATGGCGGGAAAAGGAACCAGAGCAGGAAGTAAAGGGACCTGGAATGAAACAAGGTGAGTACAACATAAAACAGGAAGTGGAACATAAACTAAACTAACATGACAAAACTTAACATAATTGACGGAACACAACAGTACCCCCCCTTCTAGGGCCGACTCCTGACGGCCCAGGCTGCTCAGGGTGACGATCATAGAAGTCACTGATGAGTGTCTTGTCCACAATGAATGTTGAGGAGACCCACAAACGTTCCTCAGTGCCGTAACCCTCCCAATCAACCAAGAATTGTCGTCCTCGGCCCCGTTTGCGAACCGCCAGAAATCTCCTGACTGTGTACACCGGGCCACCTTCAATGATCCGGGGTGGTGGAGGGGGCTTGGAGGCGGGAACCAGAGTGCTCTCTCGAACTGGCTTGAGTTTGCTCACGTGAAACGTGGGATGGACCCTCAAAGATCTGGGGAGTTTGAGGCGCACAGAGACAGGGTTAATGACTCTTGAAATTGGGAAAGGACCCACAAACCTCGGTGCCAACTTCTTGGAGTGAACGTGTAGGGGTAGATCCTTGGTGGAGAGCCAGACTTTCTGGCCCGCCCTGTAGAGGGGAGCCGCACGTCGGTGGCGATCCACCGCTGACTTCATCCGGGTCGAGGTCCGGAGTAGCGTCTGCCGAGCACCGGCCCAAACCCGCCGACAGCGTCGGACCATGGCATGCGCGGATGGAACCTTGACTTCTTCCTCATTAGCAGGGAAAAGAGGAGGCTGGTATCCATTAGCACACTGGAAAGGGGAAAGACCCGTGGCAGCCGAGGGGAGAGTGTTGTGGGCATACTCTATCCAGGTAAGGTGATCGCTCCAAGTGGTCTGCTTCTGGGACACGAGGCACCTGAGGCATGTTTCGAGGTCTTGGTTCAGGCGCTCTGTCTGACCGTTGGACTGCGGGTGGTAACCGGAAGATAAGCTGACGGTGGCGCCGAGGAGCTGGCAAAACTCCTTCCAGAAGTTGGAAATGAACTGTGGTCCTCTGTCGGAAACGATGTCACTGGGGAAACCATGGATTCTGAACACGTGAGTTAACATGACCTCTGCCGTCTTCTTGGCAGAGGGAAGTTTGAGCAGAGGAATGAAATGTGCCATCTTTGAGAAACGGTCTACCACCGTCAGGACGGTAGTGTTACCTTTGGAGGGCGGTAGTCCAGTCACAAAGTCCATGGAGATGTGCGACCATGGTCGCTGAGGCACTGGGAGGGGCTGGAGAAGACCCATCTGGGCCCGGGATGAGGTCTTATTCCGGGCACACACTGGACAGGCCGCCACATACTCGGAGACCTCTTTTTTCATGGCCGGCCACCAGAACCGCTGCTTTATGGCAAACATTGTTCGTCGGACGCCGGGATGGCATGTGAACTTTGACGTGTGAGCCCAGTGGATTACCTGAGAGCGTAAAGACACAGGGACAAACAAGCGGTTGCCTGGACACTCGCTGGGTGCCGGGCTCACAACATTCGCCTGCTTCACATCTGTTTCTATCTGCCATGTTAGCGACCCAACCACACAGTTCAGTGGAAGGATTGATACTGGTTCCTTGGCATTATGTTCAGGCTCAAAGAGACGAGACAGTGTGTCTGGCTTACGGTTTTGTGTACCGGGCCGAAAAGACAATATGAAGTTAAATCTGCTGAAGAACAGCGTCCACCGGGCCTGACGTGAATTTAGTCGCTTGGCTTTCCTAACATATTCTAAATTCTTGTGGTCAGTCCAAACAAGAAATGGTTGCTCCGCCCCTTCTAGCCAGTGTCTCCACTCCTCCAAAGCTGCTTTGACAGCTAGTAACTCCTTGTTCCCCACATCATAATTTTTTTCAGCTGAGGTCAATTTACGCGATAGATAGGCACAGGGGTGCATCCTGTTATCCTGACACTGACACTGATGATGGCGGGAAAAGGAACCAGAGCAGGAAGTAAAGGGACCTGGAATGAGCAACACATCCTCACTCCCAGGTCGGCCTATGTTGACGTTATGTCAAGTCCCCTGCTGGCTTTTTCCAACGCAAGGGGGGGGGCCTTAGCGTCCATTTTCAACGCCAGGGGGGGGGGCCTTAGCGTCCATTTTCAACGCCAGGGGGGGGGCCTTAGCGTCCATTTTCAACGCAAGGGGGGGGGCCCTTAGCGTCCATATTCAGCTTTCCGGGATGTCCATGTGCTTCTATGGACGCTCATGTAAGCACGGCATTCGTTTGTGTCAACTGCCCTTAAAGGCAATGAAGACACTACACTACCCAGAATCCCCAGCTATCGTTTGGACTACACCATGTGCTCTGTTTGGCAAACCCCGTGATCGTCCTCAAGCTCTGTGATTGGAGAGTGTGCTCCGAGGGTTACCGAGCCTCGAACAGCACTTGAAATGGGATGGAACCACGGCAGACTGTTCAAAACTGGATTTGAACGGGTCCACCGCGTCCCCCCCCCTCCCCCACCCTGTCCCCAGAACTACACATGCTGGCTATTCTGTTTCGCAACATGTTCTCTATGGCACGTCTCTACTGGGAGTTGTAGTTTTAAAAGACGTGTTCGTATTTCCCATAATAAGAAGTTGCCAGTATTAAACTGTGTACATCCCTGGAGGTTTAGGGGACAGGAAACACTCACATTTAAAACATATAATTAATAAATGGGTGAAAATTGCTTGTGCCCATAATGGGCAGCATTAATATATATACACACATGCCAGCTAAGGTCAGAAGAGCTTTATTTAACAGCTGGACTTATGTTTGTGACCCCTCCTGTTGTTAATTGATAACATTACATTACATTACATTAATTGATAAGCCTGAAACATGCACTTGTCAAGGTTCAGAGGCACATTTTGCAAATATGGCAGTAGCCATCGATCAGCTTAAGATAAGATATACTTTATTGATCCCAAGTTGGAACATTTGCGTTACATCATAGTATACATACAACATAGTTAACATTGCTGGAGGTATGCACACATATTGATAGATGTCTTGTAATGCACTATTGAGGAACCTGCGACCCAAGTTTTTCATTCAGTGCAGAACTACACCACAGTTGTGTAGGCCTATATGATATGTCAATAAACCTTAGAACATCTTGAAATCTTGAACGGGATGTGCAAAATAGTCATTATATACAGTCTTTAATTAACTATTAGTAGAGAATAACGAGTAATGAATATACTTTATAGGGATTCTATTCATATCTAATAATACAAATAATGAAATTCAATAACATGCTTTAACCACCAGGTGTCTCTTTATATCAGGTGTGCACCTTTATGGTGTAAATGCAGCCTATCTACCAATTGGATCAAATATAAAAGTGAGCCGAATTAGTGTTGATACTGCAAGGAGACGTAATGTGTGAAAAGAAATGTAAGATGTTGTTTAATGGCTGATATATTTATGATCCACGTCACGTTTTCAGTTCCTCATCTTTGTCTTCTCATCAGGGCTCTATAAATACAGAACTGCGGCAGATATGTAATATTTAATGCAGCCGAACCGTGTATTACAATGCCGTTATGTGATGACTTTCAAAGAGAAAAGCAAGAGCACTCGGAATAAGGTATTATTTTATTTTTTAAAAATATTTTCGGTCTGTTTCCGGTATTTGTTAATGACGATGTGCTGTGAGATGTGAGACTGGAATTGCACAGGGGAAAATAACGTATCTTTAGATGCGGATTTTGTTAAACTAATATGTTTAGGCTGTGGACCAACACTATACATTGACGGGGAAGGGGGATAGCAATAAAGATAACACCATTAAACAGTTGCACAACATAACAGAAATAATATCGATAGCAGCGTCCCTAGCAACCACCTTGGTAACAATGAAAACGTTGGACGCAATTTCCTGAAGTAATCTTCGTAATAACTAGCAAACTAAAGATCATGTACATCCACTGCACACATAATCTGAAATAACAACTCATATTTCTCGCATCAAATGACATCAAAACGCATTTTAATGGCCAAACTAACTTTAAAATAGGCATTTTACACCCAGAATAAAACGAAGTTCGGCCATGTTTTCTTTTTCTGCAGGGAGAAATCACGTGACGTCAAACAGAGCACATGGTGTAGGCCAACCGATAGCTGGGGATTCTGGGTAGTGTAGTGTCTTCATTGCCTTTAAGGGCAGTTGACACAAACGAATGCCGTGCTTACATGAGCGTCCATAGAAGCACATGGACATCCCGGAAAGCTGAACATGGACGCTAAGGGCCCCCCCCCTTGCGTTGAAAATGGACGCTAAGGCCCCCCCCCTTGCGTTGAAAATGGACGCTTAGGCCCCCCCCCCTGGCGTTGAAAATGGACGCTAAGGCCCCCCCCCCTGGCGTTGGAAAAAGCCGGCAGGGGACTTGACATAACGTCAACATAGGCCGACCTGGGAGTGAGGATGTGTTGGAATGAGACAAGGTGAGTACAACATAAAACAGGAAGTGGAACATAAACTAAAACTTAACATAATTGACGGGACACAACACATTCAAATAAAGATTGGTCTTTAAATACATGTTGTCTTTTGAATTGTTTGTCTAAAGTCAAGGATCTAGAACTGGTACTTAGTTTTAATGATACAGTCTGGTTATTATGCTGTTTGGAGGAGGCCTCACAGGTAAGAGCACTAACTAGCTACCATCACATGTACCTTAGCTTGACTTAAATGTATTAAACGTGTGGTTAAGTGATATCAAAATACAAATAACTAATGTCATGCAAACATATTAATATTTGCTTGATTCCAGTGTTGAATTTAGCACAATTGCATACAAACGTTAAGGGATTTTAAGATTCTGAAGTATTTTGCTAAAAACTCAATAACTTAGATTATTATTTATAGTTTTGCTGAATAGTTTCATGTCCGCTTACCTTAGAAACGTAAAATGCGACGGCAGTGTGCAGATGGGGAGCATGTTAGCTTAGCTTGGTAGCTTCAGCTAGTTCTGGAACTTCCAGCTCGGTGGCAGCAGGTCCCGCCTCGGCTCCGCCTCTTTGCCCTTATTTGGAGCAGGCGGGAGAAGGCGGGAGTTGAACTCTGACGTAACTGTCAAGCCGTTAGTGGCCAACTCCGCCTACTAAGGGCTTCTCAGCAACTCTGCAGAATTCTATGGGTGCCGTCGAGCTACAGGACCAGCTGGTCAGCGGGCAAAAACGCAAGTGAGGGAAACGTGCATGCAATTTAGGGGACTTCGGATGTACCCCCAGTGTGTGTGTTTGTGTCCGAAGGTAAAGCTGTGAAATTTGAAAATCATTTTTAGACAAAGCATTCTGGGTAACAGATTTCTCTGGCATAACTAATGTGTGTGGGGCTGCGAGAAACTGTTCAATGGTTGGGACTTGATGGTCTCCAAAACAACAAACTCTGAGATGTAATTAGCCTATTAGATTGGTAACTATGGATACGTGAAATGAAAGCGGTGGTCTTATTATAGTATCAGGGGCTTTGACTCTTTGTAATTACATTGTTTTCCAGTCAATTTATTACCTCCTAAGAAAGAAACATACTTTTGTCTGAGTCAGAAAAACCCATTACTTCTGTTGTTTATTGAACAATTTGAATATGGAGGACGGAACATGACATAAGTATAAATAAATGTGTAAATAAATGTATGAAGAAATACAGGAATAAATAAATACATAAATAAAAGAATAAATAAATGCGTAAATAAATATGGAAATAAATACACCAATGTATAAATAAATAAATAAAAGTCGAAAATAAAACAGAACACACGTTATTATATATCTTTCATATATGTCTACATTTACGCAACATACATTTATTTATGTATGTATTTATGTCTCCGTACACTCTGCTGGGTTATTTCTATAAACACATTGCTGGGTTGATTTGGCTGGGTCATAAGTATGGGGTATGTGGGTACTGTAAACACACTGGTGGGTTGTTCATGCTGGGGCAAAGGGGTTATTAGGGCTTCAATTGCAGTTGAACACCTGCCTGGGTTATTTTTAACCCAGAGGTTGCTTTGTTCATTTTCCCACTTCTGAATCATTCTGGAACCATCTTTTTGTCATTTCTCACAACACAAGGTATGTAACCTATATTTTATCACTATATTTTACCTATATTTATATAATTATACAATTCTGTAATTTATTGAATCATTAGTAAGTGATTTTGAAAAACCACTACAACCACAACAGTGATTTTGCAAAACCACTAATCAGCCAGTGATTTCACAGAATCACCAGTGTTCTTGCACACTGTAAGACCGAACATTACAAGCTTCTGAAAGCAAATTGATTGTTTTAACTCAAACATTTCAAAAAGTTAATTCACCGCTAATTTTCTGATGCCTATGAACTGATTTGTTATTGTGTATACAGTGTTCAACCACTTTGGGTCATATTGGTAATAGTACTCAAGATGCCAGAGCGGACGATTGTGAACAGGGGTCGGGGGATTACTTTTCACAAGTAAGATTCAACATTATTATTGGTTGTATTTTGTAAATAGAATATTATTGTACTGTATTGATGTCCGCTTGTGAAATCGTAGCCAGAAAACATTATGTTTATGACCAACTGAGACTTTATAAATCATATGCTGCTGTAACAAGTGAATGTCCCCGTTGTGGGATGAATACAGTCACATCTAATCTAATCTATCTACAATAGGAAGAAGAAGGAAGAAAATAAGCTTGACCTCCTTCTTAAAAATGTTTGTGTTGACTCTCTCAAATCTCCCGTTTTTATTTTGAAGGTTTCCCAAAGACAAAGATATGAGGAAGAAGTGGGAAGTTGCTTTGAGGAGGGAAGGGTTCACTGCAAGCGAGTCATCCGTGATTTGCAGTGAGCATTTTAAGCAGGATGCGTTTGACAGGACAGATGGTCCGACTCAGAGATGGTGTTATTCCCTCCATCTCCAGCTTCCCGGTTCACCTCCAAAGAGTAGGTGTATCATCATAAAGCTAATGGCATTCATACATGTAAATATTCTATTATCAATAACAGGGCAGGGTGAAATACCTATCTCCCTGTGTGTGCGTGTGTATATATATATATATATATATATATATTCTTTTCAAGTATTATGCTTCTTCATTTTAGCCGTAAAAGGGCAGGACGACGTGTACTTCCAGAAAAGCTGAAGAGAGCCTGTCTGTGGCCCCTCAGGACGACCCAGAAGCTTCAACCTCACACTCACAACCTCAGCCTAGTGATGTGCGTATTTCTATTTTCAACATCATATCATAATGGTCCTAGACAAAGTAAATTCTCTCTTGTTTGCTGCCACTCATATTAAACACACTCACAAATAAACCCATACACACACAATTGAAGCCATGTTGAACATGCATTCCTGGCACACTCACACACACACACACACACACACACACACACACACACACACACACGCATGATGCTGGCAGTGGCTTTGACAGGTGATGACTATAAGAATGTGGGCCATACTCTAGTTGTGTCAAAGTGATGTGAGTGAAGTGAAACATCACTCAAACCAGGATCATAGCGATGTCTCGCCTGCTTCTCCTTCTGCTCTGAAGGCCAGACTCAATGAAGCTTTAGCCAGAGTGGAGAGTCTCGAGCGAGAGAGGAAGATGCTCTCTAGCCATGGCTAGAGAAAAGAGGGCAGAGACCACAGTGAGGAGTCTTTTGGGGGATTTGAGGGAAAAGAGCCTCATTGATGAAGAACTCAAAGAGGCTTGATTTCTAATCGGGTAAGATGGCATTAGCACTTTGAAATGCATGTACGGAGACGCTGTACCTCAGGCAGTTACAGCTAAACCTGGAGACCCTGTATCTCAGGCAGTTACAGCTAAACCTGGAGACCCTGTACCTCAGGCAGTTACAGCTAAACCTGGAGACCCTGTATCTCAGGCAGTGACAGCTAAACCTGGAGACGCTGTACCTCAGGCAGCTACAGCTAAACCTGGAGACCCTGTATCTCAGGCAGTTACAGCTAAACCTGGAGACCCAGTACCTCAGGCAGTTACAGCTAAACCTGGAGACCCTGTACCTCAGGCAGTTACAGCTAAACCTGGAGACCCTGTACCTCAGGCAGTTACAGCTAAACCTGGAGACCCTGTACCTCAGGCAGCTACAGCTAAACCTGGAGACCCTGTACCTCAGGCAGTTACAGCTAAACCTGGAGACCCTGTACCTCAGGCAGTTACAGCTAAACCTGGAGACCCTGTACCTCAGGTAGCTACAGCTAAACCTGGAGACCCTGTACCTCAGGTAGCCACAGCTAAACCTGGAGACCCTGTACCTCAGGCAGTTACAGCTAAACCTGGAGACGCTGTACCTCAGGCAGTTACAGCTAAACCTGGAGACCCTGTACCTCAGGCAGCTACAGCTAAACCTGGAGACCCTGTACCTCAGGCAGTTACAGCTAAACCTGGAGACCCTGTACCTCAGGCAGTGACAGCTAAACCTGGAGACGCTGTACCTCAGGCAGTTACAGCTAAACCTGGAGACGCTGTACCTCAGGCAGTTACAGCTAAACCTGGAGACGCTGTACCTCAGGCAGTTACAGCTAAACCTGGAGACCCTGTACCTCAGGCAGTTACAGCTAAACCTGAAGACGCTGTACCTCAGGCAGTTACAGCTAAACCTGGAGACCCTGTACCTCAGGCAGTTACAGCTAAACCTGGAGACCCTGTACCTCAGGCAGCTACAGCTAAACCTGGAGACCCTGTACCTCAGGCAGTTACAGCTAAACCTGGAGACGCTGTACCTCAGGCAGTTACAGCTAAACCTGGAGACGCTGTACCTCAGGCAGTTACAGCTAAACCTGGAGACGCTGTACCTCAGGCAGTTACAGCTAAACCTGGAGACGCTGTACCTCAGGCAGTTACAGCTAAACCTGGAGACGCTGTACCTCAGGCAGTTACAGCTAAACCTGGGAGACGCTGTACCTCAGGCAGTTACAGCTAAACCTGGAGACCCTGTACCTCAGGCAGTTACAGCTAAACCTGAAGACGCTGTACCTCAGGCAGTTACAGCTAAACCTGGAGACCCTGTACCTCAGGCAGTTACAGCTAAACCTGGAGACCCTGTACCTCAGGCAGCTACAGCTAAACCTGGAGACCCTGTACCTCAGGCAGTTACAGCTAAACCTGGAGACGCTGTACCTCAGGCAGTTACAGCTAAACCTGGAGACGCTGTACCTCAGGCAGTTACAGCTAAACCTGGAGACGCTGTACCTCAGGCAGTTACAGCTAAACCTGGAGACGCTGTACCTCAGGCAGTTACAGCGGTTATCCCGCTCCATATTAGACCATGACTCCCACCCTCTGCACTCAGAACTCAAGCTTCTTCCTTCGGGCCGGAGGTTACTTGTCCCAAGGAGTAGAACGAAGCGGTATAAAAACAGTTTTATCCCAGCAGCTGTTGCACACATTAACACATTATAGGAGCGTCACACTGATGCCTATTTGTATTTATGTATTTAATTGTGAATTTTGAATGTCCATGTTTGTACTAGTGTTTTCCTTCCTAAAATGTTTTTTAAATATTTTTGAAATGTTGTTGAGCAGGGTATACTTGTAATTTTACTAGTCCTTTATTAGAGATGTGTCTGTTGTTTGTGTTTGTTTTTAGTGTCAGGATGGAACCCTTGTATTGTTCTCTGCAAACAGAATCTACCTACGGTACAAATAAAGAACCTGAACCTGAAGCATTTTTGTCAAGAGCCAGGGAGTACTTGCTCACTTTGGTGGCAAACCCTGGATTTCCTTGCTCTCACTGAGACCTGGATTACTCCATCCAACACATCCACCCAGCAGCTCTCTCCACAGCATACTCCTTCTCCCATACACCCAGACCCACTGGCAGAGGAGGTGGCACTGGTCTCCTGCTCTCTCCACAGCATACTCCTTCTCCCATACACCCAGACCCACTGGCAGAGGAGGGGGCACTGGTCTCCTGCTCTCTCCCAAATGGAGCTTTTCCCTCTTCGAGCGACCTAACTTCACTCCTTCCACCTTTGAACTCCATGTCGTCACGGTAACCCATCCTATACAACTAACCATTGTTGTTCTCTACGGTCCACCAGGCGCCTTGGGAGACTTCTTGGAGGAATTAGATAATCTCCTCTCACACATCCCTGAATCTGGCCCTCCCGCTGTACTTCTCGGAGACTTCAACCTCCAGACGGGGAAGATAGACGAACTAACATCTCTGTTAACCGCCTTTGCTTTCTCACTGTCTCCTTCCCCACCAACTCATAAAGCTGGCAGTGTCCTTGATCTCATATTCTCAAGGAACTGCTCTACTTCTAACCTCTCTGTAAACCCGCTCCACACCTCCGATCACTTCTTCATTTCATTCTCTCTACCCCTTTCCAAACATAACAAACTAATCTCTTCTCATCCTGCACCTGTCCGCCGTAACCTCCGTTCCCTCTCCCCCTCTACCTTCGCCTCATCGGTCCTCTCAGCCCTCCCTTCCTCTGACTCGTTCCAACTCCTGCCTCCAAACTCTGCTGCAGAAACTCTCCTCTCTCCTCTCTCATCCTCTCTGGACTCTCTCTGTCCTCTCACATCTCGGCAGGCTCGTCAGTCCCCTCCTGCTCCCTGGCTAAATGACGCACTGCTAATAGAACCGTCCTTCGGGCAGTAGAGCGGAAACGGTGGAAATCCAAACACCGTGATGACCTCCTAACCTATCAGGCTCTCCTCTCCTGTTTCTCTGCTTCCATCTCTTAGGCAAAAAGCACTTTCTTTCAAGATAAGATCCAATCTTACTATTCCAATCCCAAAAAACTATTTTCCATCTTCTCCACCCTCTTGGACCTCCCCAAAGCCCCTTCCCCCTCCTCCCTCTTGGACCCTCCCAAAGCCCCTTCCCCCTCCTCCCTCTTGGACCTTCCCAAAGCCCCTCCCCCCTCCTCCCTTCTGTCAAGCGACTTTGTTAACCACTTTGAAAAAACGGTTGATGATATTCGCTCTTCTTTTTCTGACTCACCTCTACTCACCGCTGGGTCACCAGACCCTCCTTCCACCCGCACACTAACCTCCTTTTCCCCTCTCTCTCCAAGTGAGGTTCTCACCCTCATTACCTCTGCCCGCCCTACCACCTGTCCTCTGGACCCTATCCCCTCAAACCTCCTTCAGACTATCGCTCCTGATATTCTACCGTTTCTCACCCATTTCATCAACACTTCTCTAACTTCTGGTCACTTTCCAAACAGTCTCAAGGAGGCAAGAGTAAACCCTCTCCTAAAGAAACCCTCTCTCAACCCGTCTGATGTTATAAACTACAGGCCTGTCTCTCTCCTCCCGTTCCTGTCTAAAACACTTGAACGCGCTGTCTTTAAACAACTCTCCTGTTATCTCCATCAGAACAACCTTCTGGATCCGCACCAGTCTAGTTTCAAGGCAGGTCACTCCACAGAAACTGCCCTCCTTGCTGTCACTGATGAACTGCACACTGCTAAAGCAGCATCCCTCTCCTCTGTCATCATCCTGTTGGACCTGTCTGCTGCATTCGACACGGTGAACCATCAGATCCTCCTTCACTCTCCAAGAACTTGGAGTTTCAGGCTCTGCACTTTCCCTCCTCACCTCACACCTCAAAGACCGCACCTACAGGGTAACTTGGAGAGGGTCCGAGTCCGACCCTTGTCAATTAACTACAGGGGTCCCTCAGGGCTCTGTTCTTGGTCCCCTCCTCTTCTCCCTGTACACAAACTCGCTCGGATCTGTCATTAGCCGCATGGTTTTTCATACCACTGCTACGCTGACGACACCCAATGAATCCTGTCCTTTCCCCGCTCAGAGACCCAGGTCGTTGCACGCATCTCTGCTTGTCTAGCTGACATCTCTCAGTGGATGTCTGCTCATCATCTCAAGCTCAACCTTGACAAAACTGAACTGCTTTTCCTTCCGGGAAAAGATCGTCCCACTCTTGACCTAACAATCAACATCGGCCCCTCTGTTGTTTCCCCGACCCAGACTGCAAGGACTCTGGGTGTGACCCTAGATAACAACCTGTCCTTCACTGCAAACATCGCTGCAACAACCCGCTGCTGCAGATACACGCTTTACAATATCAGGAGGATGCGTCCCCTCCTGACCCAGAAAGCCACGCAGGTTCTGGTCCAGGCTCTCGTCACCTCACGCCTAGACTACTGCAACTCCCTCCTGGCTGGTCTACCTGCATGTGCCATCCGACCTCTGCCGCTCATCCAGAATGCAGCGGCTCGTCTGGTCTTCAACCTTCCTGAATGTTCCACACCACTCCGCTCCTCCGCTCCCTCCACTAGCTTCCGGTAACTGCTAGAATTCACTTCAAGACACTGGTACTTGCGTACCATGCTGCGAATGGATCTGGCCCTTCCTACATCCAGGATATGGTTAAACTGTACACCCCAGCACGTGCACTCCGCTCTGCATCAGCCAAACAGCTTGCTGCACCAGCACTGGGAGGGGGACCCAAGTTCCCATCAGCAGAAACACGTGGGTTTGCTATCCTGGCTCCAAGATGGTGGAATAAGCTCCCCATTGAAATCAGGACAGCAGAAAGCTCACACACCTTCCGGCACAGACTGAAAACTCATCTCTTTCGACTCCACTTCGAGCGATAGAATGACAAACAAAGAACTGCGAACAGAGCACTTATATACTAATGAAGGACTGGGCTTATCTATAGCCAGTTGAGTAGCACTTGAAATGCTTGGCTCTATGAAACTTGATGTAATTATATGATTCTGTTTTCTTCAAGGTTGTGTCTTATTGTAAGTCGCTTTGGATAAAAGCGTCAGCTAAATGTAATGTAATGTAAAAAGATGGAACACCACTTCACCAATCTAAGAGGTCTATTAAAATAGTGCTTGTTATTCATGCAGGAAAAGTTCACGACATGAGTTCAACGATACTCTGTTTTGTTATGCATCGAGTTCATAAGATGCTCTGTTCTCTACATCAGGTTCATATGATGCTACTGTTACAACGTGTTTTCCTTTAGTTTGGTCTGCTAACATGATGCTCTTTTATTTCAATGTTTTTCTGTGTTCACTTTTGTTTGTTCGAATGATCTTGTATTCATTGTTTTCGAGGTCCCAGATGCTTCTAAATAGTATGTATTACACAACATCAAGTGTGCAGGTGTCAGAAGGAGGGTATGTATGTTGAAATGATGTTCTCTTGTTTCAATGTTTTTCAATCTGCAGTTTTGTTTCTATTTGAATGATCTTGTCTTCAGTGTTTTTGAGGTCCCAGATGCTTCTAATGGTACGTATCACACAACATCAAGCACATGTCGGTGTCAAAATGGTATGTATTGCCTGTCTTCTTGTTCTCAAGTTATCCCAGTTCTGCAATTACATTGTTCCTAGTTAGCTAAGTGTCCTACAAGTATACTGTATATGTGTTTGCCATGATCAGAGTAATACAATGTTTTTCTTTTGCAGGTACTGTCAGTCATCGGATTTGTCATTAACATCGACACGTTGATGCTGATGATTCCTGAACTGCTCAGTTCAGCGGTATGTCCTCACCTGCCGGTTCAGCCAGGATCACTTGGAGCTCCTGTTTAATTCCATCAGAGCGTCAGGTAGGGTTGATGTTCTTTTAATTGCAATACATTCTGAAAATGACTCATGAGTAATGTATGTATTGTGTGCCTGTTTTCCATACAAGGTGGCTGGAATAACATCCATCTGCACGCCAGTTCCAGGCCGTCTTCCGCCGTCTGATGGTTGGGTGTTTCATAGTGAGACAGGCAACGTGGCAGCCCAAGACCACACCGTGTCCCTGTCTGCGGGAGAGATGTCCTCTGCTGAAACTGCTGAAGAGCACCCATCTCCATTCGCCAACATTTCGGCTGTTGTGAGTGACCACAGCTATCTTCCCACTCGGTTTGGTGGTCTGGTGGAAAATGCGCTGGTCTACATCGCAGGATTTGTAGTCCGGCAGATTCTGTGAAAGCTGTCCTGTGATGTGTGCCGTGTGATGTGTGCCGTGTGATGTGTGCCGTGCAAGCTTGGTCAGAGATGCTGTACCTTCCTCATGTGATGAGAGCTACCACCTTCTAGCCCTGAACAACAACGGTGGCCTAGTGATTCCATCGCAAGGCACAGTGAAGGTGCTGAGAGCTGCAGAGAGGGGGATTCGCCAAGCTTCAACAAGGCAAGCTCCAAAGGTGTCGACAGTCACCTCCATCGTCCGGGAGGAGATTGGAACGGAGGATGTTTTTCAGCTTGGGGAACACATTGAGGAGATGCAGTTTGGCATCGACAACCATTATTCCAACTTGTTGTCATTGGTTGTGTTTCTGAAAATAAGACTGCACCACATTGCCAGACTCACCGCTCTTGAGCTGCAGAAAGGGAGCACGAGAAAGAAGCTCTGCAGAACAGTCCTCTGTCAGGGCTTTTAGCTCATTTCAAACTTTCATGAGCAACTTTGTGTAAATATGGTTTGGGGCGGGGGGATGTTCTTGTGTTTAACTTGAACATTTATATTTTTTATATAGATTTAGATTTAAATTTTTTCTGACATAAATATAGATATTAATTGTTACTGATATATAACTTCTGTCTATGTATAATGTATTATTGTTTCTTCATTTATCAACTTATTAAAATAGCTTAGTAGTAGGCCTACACAATCTGCTTCTGCTTCTCTATCATATAGAGTGGACCATTAGTGTTGTTTATGTGTGTGTGTGTGTGTGTGTGTGTGTGTGTGTGTCTGTGTGTGTGTGTGTGTGTGTGTGTGTGTGTGTGCGTGCGTGCGTGCGTGCGTGTGTGTGTGTGTGTTGAAGGAGTTTTGGACTACTTTCCTCCGCGCCGTTCCTAATGAGCTTGCTTTAAAAGAAGAAACACTCAAAACAACCAGGACGAGGGTTAAACAAAAATCTGTTTTAATCATAAACGGTAATAATGCAATACCATATAATACATTACCATACGAAGCCATATCATATGAGTAATGTCAGGAGTATGCCTACTCCTGGCCTTGTTCACAGGCTGCTCCCGACCTCCTGCTCCGGGCCGTGCGTGAAGAGAGGACGAAGCAACCAGTTGCACGTCCCCAAACCAACAAAGGGGTGGAGTTTCATTTGGGAGATACCAAAACGCTATCTCACAGGGAATCAGCGCGGGCAGCTTTGAAAGCCACAGGTGTTGGGAAGGCCTGCATGATGCACCTCATTAAAAATGTCCCTCCCAATCTTGCGCTCATCTACTTTTAAGAAAAAGGGAACATTGTTTCAGAAATCTATAAAAAACCTCTATATTTGAGAGGAAAAATGTACCTTTTGTTCCTTCAACTATTAACACACAGGAATGTATAAACTCACACATATACCATTAAAGATATGTAGACTTCCTTAAAACATGAACATGCTTGAGATCTTAAGCAGAATATAGTCTTTCCCCCACCAAGCACCCTGCCCTGCATACCTTCACCTCCCCCACACTAATAAAACCCTGTTTACTCCAACCAGCCCAGAATGTTTATAGCCATTTTAGTCCTCACATTTATGAAAGGATCAAACAGAGAAATCACTATAAAACACAAACACAGGTATTGTTTGAACAGTATTCACTTAAAGAGCCTGTGACACCATCCCAACAACTGTTGTGCAATGAAATATTGGTCTACTAGTAATCTCGAACCGTCAGTTTAAAAAAGAAAAAGCGATACCGTTCCGTTAAATATCAATAATTTCGAACATCGCGGGGAAATTCCTTCACTCATTTTGAAGTTTTGGGGGAAGCCGGAAGTGACGTCAATGCGGGAACGCTTCGAGAGCCAAACACGGACAAAGTGTGTTGTGTCATGCGTAAAAATGGTGAATTACTGAGATTAGGCACGTTAATAACGTTTTAATGAAGTTGACTACAGTATATTCATATGTGTCAGTGCTTTCATATCAATGTTCATGTCAATTCGGTGATATAAACATAAATGATCGTGGTGAAGATGATGATTACATTAGGATTAAAAATCGGGAGTGAGAGCTGCTGAATTTCCTCCCGTCGGATGTGATATACAAACAAATCGATTATTTTTGTGGTTGTAAACTCAAGTGGATGAAACTACATTTATTAGTGCTTTCATGTCAATGCGGCGAACATATGATACATTAAATGATCGTTTGTTTGAGCCGGTCTGCATTACCTGATGAGAAAACAAACCGATGCTTTTTGTAGTTGTAGTACACCAACAACATGGATTAAACGTGTGGTTTTTTACCACAATGTTGGGGAAATTAATGGATAAAATGCACGGATTATTATTATTATTCCCACTCCGATCCGGACACTAGGTCCACCGTTTCCCCGCAGCGAGGCTCCCCCCGTTGACAGTGTACGTGGGCTGGGTGCAGTGGCGGACTGGCCGGTACCGAAGTGGGCCGGTCGGATAAGTCACCAGCACATCCCCCATAGGCGGCGTGTGAGGCTCAGGTTTGAGAAGGCTAAATAACTTCTTTTACCTGACGCTGCCCGCCTCCGGCGTCTATAGAAAAGAGATGAACTCAGTGTGCAGAGTTTAAATCTCTCAAGTCATATTACAGGATAAAGGAAATACAGTTTAAACTGCCATGCAGAGAAGACGCCGACGTGTCGCACTTATCATTCATATTACATCATCAATCAGTCGATCATATAATATCATAATATATCATATATTTCCTTATCTGAGTCAGCTTCTCCAGCCTCATCTGGCCGTGCAACACTCACAGTGTCACAGACTGTATGCAGAAGTATTAATTAACACATTATGTTGACGAAACACTCGAGACAAATGTAATTAAAGTCAGATCCACGCGTGTCTTAGACGTGAACGCGCTCTCAGCTGGAGAGAGAAACCCTGGCTTGATTTACCGAGTTGATAACCAGCGTCGTAGGACCGCTTAGCGAGATCTCGTGTGTTAGTTTGTTGTTGTTAGTTTGTTTGTTACTCAAACATATCCAGGGTCTGTTGAACTCGCTTCGCAGTACAGGGCACAGGTGGCTCGTAGCGCTGAGGTCAAAGACACAGACATTATACATTATATTTGTATTTTATCAGGATGCAGTGACACAAATATTTACATATTTACATTTACTATATACAGCACCTTCCGCCCCTGACATCCCCACTCCCCCCGTTGACAATTTACTAGCGGTACCGAAGTGGGCCGGTCGAGAGTCCCGGGATGATTTGTAGTCCCATTCCACCACTGGCTACATGACCATATGATCGCCCATATTGACGCACCTCATTCCTAAACTTCTAACAGATACAACAACATAAACCGATCCTTCAGCCTCATATGAGCTCTCAGACACTTTCAACATTAACCTGTCATCGCTGTCTGAGCTTGCTGCTGTGTGCGCTGTCGTGCGTTTACATCTGACTGTAAAGGTTTACATGCAGATACTGGGATCCTGGACGGTGCAGCTGGAGCGCTGTGCCCGCAATGACGTCACCCATCATTTGGCGGGACTTGAAGAATCCGCGAGAAGATCCAGAAAATTGTCAACATTGAAGGCAGATTAATGGTTATCAAAGTACAAATATCCAAAATCAGTTCAGTAACGGTTTTCAAGGAGACAATATGTACTCAAATTGATGGGTTTGGATGATGGGGGAAAACCGTGTCACAGGCTCTTTAACTGCTACTATTGAAACTCAAAGGACCTCTTTTAGTGTCTGGAAATTGCAACAAGACTTTCTGCCATTTTAAATGTAACACACTTCTTTGGTACAATATCTCACATCAATTTCCACAATTCCCTCTTTTGCACTCTTAAAAAAGAGTGCAACTTACACAAGGCACTTGAAACATAACTATTGTCGCTCCTCTCCACTGTGTTCATCTCTCAACATTATATGTAGAGCCCTTTAAACATTTGGAAACAGCCCTTCATAGCAATTTCTTATGGCAGAATGAGAGGGAGACCAAAAATGTCAAAAAACTGCATCCTTGTCTGCTGAGTCTCCATACTCGTCCTCTCCCTGACACAGGCCAACAGTGGCAGGAGGGGGAGAAGCAGCTTTTCCCTCAATGGTGGAACTGATTAGTCTGAATGGTTTCATCAGACCCCTCTGAGGGCAGGATGGGCTGGTTACACGCAGCACATTTAGGCGCCAGGACCCTGTGGCAGTCTTTCAGACAGTAGATTTTAAAGTCCTCTTCACAGAAAACCCTTCCTGCCTCATAGTAGAACGCCTTCCCTACTACAGGCGCTGCAGGTGAAGCAGCTGTCATGGTAGAGGCTGCCCATAGCTTGGCAGGCCTGGCTGGCTCCATACACCATCTTGTTGCACTTAACACACATTTCTGTTTCCGCGGAGAGTGGAGTCCCCTGTGTCGTCCTGGCTTGCCGTGTCTTTGTCCCCTCTGATCCGCTGACGGCGGCTTCTGGGCTGCCTGCTAGAGAGATGTCTTCCTTCTCCTCCGGCTCGCTGATGGCGGCTTCTGAGTCGATGCTGAATAGATGTCCTCCCGATCTTCCTTCTCCGGTCCGATGATGATGCCTCCCGGGACGACTGCTGGATGGATGTCCTCGAGGTCCTTCTCCTCCAATCCGCTGATGACAGCATCCGAGTCGACCTCCATGACGAGAGCCAGATCCGTCCTGATGTCGTCTAGGGTCCTCCCAGGTGTTTTCCCCCGCCGCACACTGGTTCCAGTGGTACCAGTTGTCCCCCTTTCCTTGTAGGCGGACGGCATGGGATGTCCTCTGGGTCACTCGGTCGGGGCCGGAGAGCCTGGGGTTGACAGTCACCCTCCTGCGTCTCGGGTCCCCTTTTTGGCGTCAGCAACCTGTGTGGAGAAATCTGATACAAATCCCTCAAGCCTACGCTCCGGGCTCTGGGGCCCTCGGCTGTTTGACCCACCAGAGCGTGGCCACTTGGAGCCTGTTGGTGGGGTGTCTTAAAACAACAGACGTCTGTGAACAGGTTTTCTAAATTAATTGTGCAGCTTCAGAATCTTAATACTTGGACTGTGCCAACTAAATAAGAACCCCAACATCTTTAGGTAAACTAAATAACGTATTTCAATAGCTCTGAATTTCTGACAAGCATCTGTGTTTATCTTTAAATGAAATCCCTGAGATCCCATTAAAAATCTAAATATGATTTGAACTGCTAATGTTTCTGGTAAAGAAACACACTAATGTTATGGATTCAAAAACAACCCCAATCACGATACTAACAAAGTGAATGGCTTCCTGGTGATACTGCTTCTACCCGTCAGTGCTTAGATATTATCCCGCTGAAAAAATGAATACAGAATTCCCACAAACTGTCCTCAAATGTCTTTCTATTATAAATGTAGATGAAATGTATATCCCCATAATGACCTAAACAATAAATGCCTTTGAAATATAAGTAAACTTCTCAGTAAATGACAAATACCACGAAATTCACAATGCAATGTTTCTTATTTATTTAAATATCTACGACACATTGATCTATTAATCTTCAATGTTATTCCCTCCTTTTTCAGAGGAAAGCTGTGAAGTGGGGGCTTTCCCGAACCCACGCCTCCAGCCAGCTTGACTTCGCACGTCTTTATCTGACTTTTCTCCCTTATCTTATTAGTAATTATTCACAGAAAATTATTCCCCGTACAGTCTATCGAGCTTTTTTGGTGCGATGTTTATTTCAACAGATAATGCGACCTTAGAATGCGCTTCGACACGGCTTTTCAGCTATGTGACATCCTCATGGAGCCGAAACCCAGGTCAACAGAATCCTTTATCGTCACGTTTAGCTTCTTAGATTAATAACCCCACAGAACAAGAGAACGAGATTCCGTTCGTTTCGAAATGACTTTTTGAAATGTGCGTATCTCCTCTTGGATTTATTACATATAATACACTCCAGCGTCCTATGAGGCTGAAGAAGTATTATTCAGTTTTGTCCTGGGTGGATATCATTTCTTATGAAACCCACTGGACTTCCCCGACTGAAATTGCCGACTTGATTTCTCTGAAACCAACGGGGCCCTGCACCATTTTCTTACATTTCTCGTCGCTTCACGTGTAGCATACCCCCTAGGTTCTTAACCTTTGCTTTATCAACATGAGTAGTCCATAGTTACCTACCTATTCTATATGCATTGCATCATTATATAAAATGTATAGTCCTTTGTTACCTATCTATGCTAATGTATGCATTGCACTATCTTACAAGATTAGTAGTCCGTCGTTACCTACCTATTATAATATAATTGCATTGCATCATTTTACCGCAGTCCTTTGTTACCTACGGATGCAATATAAATATCTACATTGCACTCTTTACCGTAAATGACACCTGGAAATATCTTTGACAACTCCAAAATTTAGCTTGAGCCAATTACAGACCTTCGATAGAAACAGACGTCCGTTTTACCTTTCAGTTGGATCCATAGTTGTCAAATATTATTCCAGGCATCTCCCTTCTTCCGCTGGCTGCCCGTGTTCCTCAAAACAAAACACTCATGACGTCACCACGTCGGCACGTCCTTACGTCTCCACGTCATGACGTTGTCGGGGTCGCCATTTTGAAGGAGTTTTGGACTACTTTCCTCCGCGCCGTTCCTAATGAGCTTGCTTTAAAAGAAGCATAAACGGTAATAATGCAATACCATATAATACATTACCATACGAAGCCATATCATATGAGTAATGTCAGGAGTATGCCTACTCCTGGCCTTGTTCACAGGCTGCCCCGACCTCCTGCTCCGGGGCGCGCGTGAAGAGAGGACGAAGCAACCAGTTGCACGTCCCCAAACCAACAAAGGGGTGGAGTTTCATTTGGGAGATACCAAAACGCTATCTCACAGGGAATCAGCGCGGGCAGCTTTGAAAGCCACAGGTGTTGGGAAGGCCTGCATGATGCACCTCATTAAAAATGTCCCTCCCAATCTGCAAAGCCTATCGATGGTTTAACCCAGAAAAACATTCTCAGGGATAATCTTTACACTCAAAACAGAAATCACCATTAATTCTGCATCTTCCTTCTTCACAAATAGCTTAAAACACCCTTTTGATAAACAGGTAAACAGTCAAAGAAAAACACTGTTGCGCTAATCTACTTTTAAGAAAAAGGGAATATTGTTTCAGAAATCTATAAAAAACCTCTATATTTGAGAGGAAAAATGTACCTTTTGTTCCTTCAACTATTAACACACAGGAATGTATAAACTCACACATATACCATTAAAGATATGTAGACTTCCTTAAAACATGAACATGCTTGAGATCTTAAGCAGAATATAGTCTTTCCCCCACCAAGCACCCTGCCCTGCATACCTTCACCTCCCCCACACTAATAAAACCCTGTTTACTCCAACCAGCCCAGAATGTTTATAGCCATTTTAGTCCTCACATTTATGAAAGGATCAAACAGAGAAATCACTATAAAACACAAACACAGGTATTGTTTGAACAGTATTCACTTAACTGCTACTATTGAAACTCAAAGGACCTCTTTTAGTGTCTGGAAATTGCAACAAGACTTTCTGCCATTTTAAATGTAACACACTGAATGTCACTCTCTGCCTTTAACAGCTCGTTGTAGCTCCAACAGCTCCAGCCCCCCCCTCCCTGTGAGCACAGTGTGCTCTGATTGGTCGGGACGTTGTGAATCGCACTGAGGTGTTGTTTCCTTGTTTAGCGATATCCAGCCAAACTCACCCTGAGCACACACAAAGTCACAGCCGAAGTTAAAACTATAAGTGTGGCTTGATATTGAGTAAGAAAAAGGTTGATAAACGCTGTGAGAATGGGTCTGCAGAGAGAATTTCACCGCGATCTCAACTGCCTGTTATCAGCCTGCAGCCAGGGAGGAGAAATCAGCAGACCTGCCTGCACTGTGTGTGTGTGTGTGTGTGTGTGTGTGTGTGTGTGTGTGTGTGTGTGTGTGTGTGTGTGTGTGTGTGTGTGTGTGTGTGTGTGTGCACATATAGGCTATCAAATACCAGAATATTCTATTGCTGTTAAGCCTACTATGAATATTAAAATACGCCGAATCATGTGTCCGGTATCATGCCTACATACATGACGTTTGCAGAAAAAAACCCCCCGTGAAAATCAGTTGTGTATTCAGCGAGTTATGATTGATTAAATGCGCAGACACTTCATTGCGCCTGCCAGACAGATTACACTGAGTGGAGCGGGTGACCGGTCCAAGATGGCGCCCCCACGGCTCATCAGCGCCAATAGGCAGTAGCGGTCGATGCGGCGTCTACTCTTTATATGTCTATGTTCTATCACCCATGCCTTCACCAGAGTCCGCCATTAGCTCCTCGCCTCGGTTGAAATCGCTCAGACTTTAAAGAATACTTTGCCCACTGTGCTCTCACTGCCGGAATCGTGATCCTTTTTTGGCCGCACTACTCTGGTGAGTTACGTTTTCTTTCTTTTTGTTACCACATGTTTTATTAGTTTTGAGGCATAGAGGATTTACGTTCATTTGATCCACTGCAATGTACCATAACCGTGCGCTCTGCATGTTTGTAAAAGCAAGCTAACTTGAAACACTAGACTATTCATTTTACAAGGTCACCAGCGTTTTCAAATACATGTAACTCAGCAAAGGTAATGATCGCACAGTGATGATACTAATACTTCTAGAATATGTGGAATTTCAGCTTTAATCTGATATCTTATCTTGGTTTTTAAATGTAAAGAAGCTCTGAGACAAAGTTTCGTGAACAAGAACCCCTCGGTACTGACGGCTGCCGGATTTAACAGATTAATAATCTAGTGTTTCAAGTTAGCTTGCTTTTACAAACATGCAGAACGCACGGTTATGGTACAACGTTAGTGGATAAAATGAACGTAAATCCTCTATGCCTCTAGTCTAAGTTAAAGGTGGGGTAGGTAAGTTTGAGAAACCGGCTCGAGATACACTTTTTGTTTTTTTCCCCACACTTGAACACAACTCCTCCGTCTCATCTCCCTCCACACACACCGGAAACCGCACACACACACACACACACACACACACACACACACACACACACACACACACACACACACACACACCTGGAAGGGGCGGTCTCTCCTTAACTCCCACCAACAACATTGCCTAAATAACTTTACATGTACTAAACTGTGCACATCTGATAACTGACATAACTATTAACTTGGACACGCTACACCCTAGGCGTACAAGTACACAATAGCGATCGTTCACTGTTTCAGCTGGCATGCTGTGACATTTAACCTCATCACCACACACACACACACACAAACACACACACACACGGATAGCAGGGTTATCCGGCTGGACCGGCTCCGTTGGAGATCGCGGTCGTTTACGCTGACTTGTGAGAAATCTTTCCATTTTCGATCTGTGTTCACATACTGAGAATTATAACATTAGCCAAGTAACAGTTTGCGCTTTAACTTACAACAACCCCTGATAGATCTTGCGAGAATGTGTATAAATAGATATAGATACATTTTCATCACAAAACTATGGGGTTTCTAAGCCGTTGCTAGGCCAATTGTTGGAGTTGCTATAACAACTCCAAGCTACCCCCTGGCGCCGCCCCTGAATATACTACCTATATATGCTACCTAATGAAACTGCTATGTGGGACTTCCTCTGGCCCAAAGGATATTAAAAGCTACTCCAGATGAGGAGGGAAGGGACACCTGGATGTGTGTCGTGCGGGAGCTGTTGCTAGTTCCAGCGGCGTCTGAACCATGCTCTGAGCTAGCCTGTGTTTCGGGAATGAGGCATTTCATATGCTGCGTTCAGACCGGACGCGATGCGATATTTGGGTGCGGTGCGATTACATGTAAAGTGGATATTTGGGACGCGCCGCGAATCACGCGATTGAACTGTGCCGCGTCAAACGCGAGAGTTCAATTTTTTCAACTTGAGCGTCAAATTCATGTGACGCATTCTCGCGGAAGCCAATCAGTGGTGAGGATCTCAGCCTGCCGTTACTGACGTTCAACCAGAAAACATCAGCCTTTAGCTGTTAGCAGTTAGCACACAGAGCTCACAACTCCTCATATCTGTTCAGAAACTAGACAAAAGTTAAACAAGTATAAACCACAGACTGCCTGTGTCATGGAGAATACAGTCGCTGGTTTATTTATGTCTGTAGGCCGTTGTTATGAATGTGGAGCGAGCAGATACAACGTTAGCTTAGCCTGGTCGACCCTAGCTCCATTTAGAAAACACGCATTTTAAAAGGTTTTTCGCCTGCCGTCTGTCTGCAGACTTGTCAAAGCATTAATTCATGGTTTTTAATAACCGGTATCAGTGTGTTGTTACTTCGGCATCATTTAGAAACGTGTATTACAATTAAATCATAGTAAAATATGTTAATTTTGTTGTAGTTAGCTCCCGAGCGCGTCTTGTTTGAATGATGCGAGTAAACACAGCTGGCAGCCGCGGTGAAACTTGAGCGATTAGAGCGAAGCGATTAGAGCGAAGCGAATATTCACATCGCGTCCGGTGTGAACGTAGCATTACAGCTTCTTGCGTTTGATGATTCGGTTCGGAGATTGCAATAGACATTTGCAAGGACAGCAGCGGCAGGTAAGCAGCAGCAACATGAAACACAGCAGGCGGAACTTGAACGCAGCAGCAGCAAGTGAACGCAGCAGTGGCAGCAGCAGCGAGTGAACGCAGCAGCGGGGCAGCGGCAGCAGCGAGTGAACGCAGCAGTGGCAGCAGCAGCAAGTGAACACAGCAGTGGCAGCAGCAGCGAGTGAACGCAGCAGCGGGGCAGCGAGTGAACGCAGCAGTGGCAGCAGCAGCAAGTGAACGCAGCAGTGGCAGCAGCAGCAAGTGAACGCAGCAGTGGCAGCAGCAGCAAGTGAACGCAGCAGTGGGGTAGCGGCAGCAGCGAGTGAACGCAGCAGTGGCAGCAGCAGCAAGTGAACGCAGCAGTGGCAGCAGCAGCAAGTGAACGCAGCAGTGGGGTAGCGGCAGCAGCGAGTGAACGCAGCAGTGGCAGCAGCAGCAAGTGAACGCAGCAGCGGGGCAGCGGCAGCAGCGAGTGAACGCAGCAGTGGCAGCAGCAGCAAGTGAACGCAGCAGTGGCAGCAGCAGCAAGTGAACGCAGCAGTGGGGCAGCGGCAGCAGCGAGTGAACGCAGCAGTGGCAGCAGCAGCAAGTGAACGCAGCAGTGGCAGCAGCAGCGGGGCAGCGGCAGCAGCGGCAGCGGCAGCAGCGGCAGCGGCAGCGAGTGAACGCAGCAGTGGCAGCAGCAGCAAGTGAACACAGCAGCGCAGCAGCGAGTGAACGCAGCAGCGAGTGAACGCAGCAGCGGGGCAGCAGCGGGGCAGCGGCAGGAAGACCTGGCAGCTCAAATAGAGCGGCATGTTTAGGAGAATGTGTTTGGTTGGTTGTAAGAGGGACGAGGTGCGTCACGTGTTAATTAATTGCTGCTCGAGTTGACTGCCTGAACTAGCTCACAGGCTTCGCCCCAGTTAACTGAAGCATTATGGCACAGGCCTTTGTCAGATGGGATATTACGCTGTTTTTTCTTCAAATAGTTCTCTTTCCCCCATACCTGTGTTTGCATCCCTGCGCAGAGGTTAGCTAACATTTTGCAGTGGAGTTAATGTGTTGTTTTCGTTTTCTTTTCTAGTTATAATTTGGTAATAAACCCAATTCAAAATGCGTTTCCTTAAGTTGCCCGTGAGTGATTTATCACATTTACAACAGGAACTTAGCAACATTAGATATTAGCAGAGGTTGCTTAACGTTTTGCAGTAGAGTTAATGGTTTAATGTTAATGTTACTAAGTGAGTTGTTGAGCTAAACATTTGTTCATGTTCTGTTTTACAGGTCCTCGTGAAGATGCAGTGGAAGTGCACACACTGAGAGTTGTACCTGAGAGAAGAGGCTACCTATTGAAACATCACAGGCTCCAACATGGGAGCTGCAGTCCAACTGTACCGCTTCCAGCTCACACCAAGAATGTCTGTGCACATGTCACTCAAGGGATGCACATAAAGTCCACGTGTGTAAGACTCACCAGAGAGCCCAGTGTGCACGGCAGCGTGAGACTGCCCGGCAACCTCTCCCTGTCAGCGGTGGGATCTTGCTGCACCCTGCACTGAAGCCAAAGTCACTCACAGAGTACAGCTTCCATATAAACGTTGCAACTAATGTGTACTCCACATTGGATGCACATAAAAGTAAAGAGGACAGAACAGATTTAAGCATACATAGAGAGGAGAGAGAGAGAGAGAGAGAGAGAGAGAGAGAGAGAGAGAGAGAGAGAGAGAGAGCCTCCCATATAACCTGACTGAGCCAATATAACACAATCAGCCAAATAACTGTTCTATACATTCTTTATTAACATGTGTGAGGTCCTTGTAGGCTAGGACACACGTTTCACTCTGATACCATGTGACCAACGAGCACAGCGAGGCCACAGAGCACACACTTTCTACACCATACAAAGATATATATATATATATATATATATATGTATATCAATTATAGACAAACTCCCCATTAAACGCACGGTATTTCTCTATCTAATAAAAACAGAACATAAGACTTTCATCTAAGTAACAGCATGAGGTCAGTTTCTGGGTCAGAGTTTTGGTTTTTACAATATTGATTTATCGTAAGATAAAATGTACAACCGCTTTTTAAATCAGAACATGAGGCTCATTGAGACGGACCGGGTTCCAGTGAGGGTTTGAACATCCCTTCTCCATGCAGTGCATTTCTCTGGATGTCTGGCGACTCTGCGGCGGATCAGTGCTCCGCCACCGGTCTGCAGAACACACGACTCCCTGAATGCATCCTCACACAACATGCAGGAGCAGTCACAGCATTAAACTATTTACATGAGAGGAAATGAAGTGGGAGACGCACACCTTCACAAGTCCTTTCTGTTTAGTACCAAACAGCATAGAAATGTATTGAGGTGAACAAACCGACGTCTTACTCGGCCAAGGTAACAACTAGTTCCCTGCCTTCCTGACTACTGCAACACTACAAGGCCCCAGAGCCGGACTGTGGCCGAGCTGGGGGGGGGGCGAACTGAGGGAAGGTCCTTTGGGTCAGTGGGGTGTGTGTGTGTGTGTGTGTGTGTGTGTGTGTGTGTGTGTGTGTGTGTGTGTGTGTGTGTGTGTGTGTGTGTGTGTGTGTGTGTGTGTGTGTGTGTGTGTGTCTTTGTGTATGTGTGTATTTTAAGTGGTGTACATTTCTAATATGTTAAAAAGTGAAGTGTGTCGTACCAAGCGGTGGCCCTGAGTCCCCTGCGGTGTTGCTTGCAGAAAGGACTGCTCCACCCCCAGACAAAATGCCACACCCATATCATTCCCTAATTGTATTGGACACCAGCATGTCAGGTGACATTGTGTATATTTATAAAAATATATATATGTGGAGGTCCAGTGTGAGATCGGAACAAGTGGTTTGTTGCCTGAGGGCAACACTATGCCATAGAATAGATAGAGGGTTAAATACAATTTTAAAATACTTGTAATTTCATTTTATGCAACTGTGTACTACACTTTTACTCCACTAAAGTTCGCCACTCTGCTGTTCCGTAGCGCTGCTCCCCCTCCCTCCGGCTGAAATTATGAATGTAAGCGTATAGTAATCAGATAACACGGCAGGGTCCGTTACAGTTTGTTTTCATCTGGTTTCAATTAAACAAAGTCTTGGCTTTCAGAATATTAAACTTGTTTCGGCAAATTCAGATGATAAATACAACTTTGAAGCTTCGGCATAATGACAAGCGGAGAACGGAGTAACTTGACGTCACAGCAGGCAGTTTCTCCTGAGGGTTTTCCCCGGGAAACAAACACAATACACACAAACGCAAAAATACACAAACACACACATGCACACGCACTCGCGAGTTTCCCCCAGACCAGTACAAACGAAAATATGTTTCCTCCGTTAGAAAGCTAGGACTCTCCTCTCTCCAGCAGTGTGTATAACTCAACATGTGTCTTCGGGTCAATGTTTATGCACGAACTACCAGGAGAAATGCATTGCTTTTAAAATCATTCTGTGTGACATGAAACCCCACAGGATAGCAACTGACATAGGTACGCTCCTCTGAAGTTATTGTCGCCTGCATAAGCAATCATCCCACATTGAGTTCGCTAACGTTACTAGCTTAAACAAACGTAACATGCAGCGTTAGCCTAAGCCAACATGCTCTACTCCGGCGTACCTTCCACGGCTCGTCAGCGCAGACTCTCCCATCGAGAACAACTGCATTTCTTTTTGGCAACCTTTGCATGGTTTTAGGGTTTTAGGGTTTTAGGGTTTTAGCCATGGCTTGTATTTTTCTTCGGATAGTCAACGCTCGTTAAAACAGCAACCTCCTGGCACACTGTCATCTCTATCACTCTCATCAGAATGCCCAGTTCAGGAAAAAACCCACCTGCAGGTCGCGCGCATAGCGCGGGAAGGCCGCAGCTGTTTTATGTCGAAGCGAAGCAATTCTTTTCCTTTAATCTAAAAAGCAAACTATTCAGTCAGACAGCAATTTATTGTAAAAGTAAAGCATTTACATTTGCAAGTACTTTATCTCAATTTGAAGCACCATTCCCAAAAGTCAAGCACTTTCCCAACCTTGAAAACACCACGTCAAGCATGTTCAAGGATTTCAAGCACCGCACGAACCCTGCTAGCAATAGGGTTAGTGTTTCAAGTTTCTTCACATTAGCTGAGCACAAATGCATGGGAAGAGGTAACTCTAAAGGTTGGGTCTCCATCTCTCTCCAGACCGGGGGGTTGTCGTTTGTAAAATAAAACATAATAGTCCTTAACTGAGTTGCCAGTAGCACCAGAGAGGGTTAGGACACACGAGGCCCCCTCTATCACAGGGCATATGCAGGAGGGCCAAGCGCAGGCGGGTTCCTTTGTTGTTCCACAGACAATTCAAAAATAATTTCCTTAACTTTGAAAATAAGTTTGGAGGAGGAGGCAGGGGGATGCTTTGGAATAGATACAGCAACTTGGGGAGTATGTTCATTTTTAATATATTAATTCTCCCAATTAAAGAGATGGACAAAGGCTTCCATCTATCAATTGTGCTCGTAATTGATTCCATAATAGGATCGTAATTAGAATTCACCACATCTGTTATATTGGGCACTATTTTTACACCCAAATATGTAAAATGCTCCGCAACTTTAAACTGGGAGACTGATGCAGTCGGACTACTTCTCTCTTTGGAGTTTAATAACAATATGGAAGATTTGGAATGATTAATTTTGTAACCAGAACATTCACCAAATGTTTCTATCACTTCTAATAACACTGGAATTGATCTCTCCAAGTCCCTGAGAAACACGATGACGTCATCGGCATATAAAGCTAAACGGTGGTCCGGTTGACCTATAGTTATACCAGAGATCTGTGGATGAGACCGAACAGCTAGGGCCAGCGGTTCCATTATAAACACAAGTGGTGATAGGACACCCCTGACGGCATCCCTTGTGAATCTTAATTGGTTTTGAGATTGTATTATTTGTAAGTATTTCTGCCACAGGGTTTTAACAATTTAACCCATTTACAAAAATTGTTACCACATCCAAAGTGTTTTGAGGATATCTAAAAGATATGGCCATTCGACCCTATCGAATGCCTTCTCGGCATCCAACGACAAAAGAGCAGTCTCTGGCATGTCCTCTTGACCATGCAGAATGTTCAGTACCCTCCTGACGTTATGAAACCCATTCTGATCTTCCTTAATTACCCTGGGAGCAGGCCTTCCAGCCTTTTCGCAAGGATTTTACATAACACCTTTACATCCGAGTTAAGAAGGCTTATTGGTCTCACATCTTTGCATCTATTGCAGGGTTTACCTGGTTTTGGTAACAATGTAATCGAGGCTTCTCTCAGTGATGGCGGAAGGACTTTTTTTTTAAAAGATTCTAACAACATATTTAAGAGGGGAGATTGTATTTTATATTTGAACTTTTTGTAGATATCTATGGTAAGCCATCCGGTCCTGCAGCTTTCCCAGATGTCACCAGTTGCATTAGAGATCTCTTCCAGTGATAATTCCCCTTCCAAACTAGGTCTGATTTCTGTTGGGATACTCGGTACATTGGGAGAGTCTAAGAAGTTATTTTGACGCGTCAGATCTGAATTTGTGTCAGAGTCGTGTAGCTTTCATTAGACATTTTTAAAAGCCTCATTTATTTCTAAAGGATCAACTATATTATCTCCCTTGTTATTCTGTGTTGACGTAATAGATCTTTCCATTTGTAATTGTTTAATGCGCCACGCTAATATATTTCCAGGCTTCTCTCCTTGATCGTAAAATGTTTGTTTGAGTCTTAGTAGACTTGCCACTGCTTTAGAAGCTGATCATTCATTATATATATATTATATATTATATTCATTATATATTGATTGATTATACTGGGACCTCAGTACCAGCAGTTCTTGTTGTACTTTAGGGCAGGGTTTCTGAAAGGCCTCACTCTCCAGGGTTTTATATTTGATTCCAACAGTCATTTTATGACCAGCTTTTTGGATTTAGAGCTTGTGTAGTTGATCATTCGGCCTCTAATAAACGCTTTAAAAGCTTCACATCTTATAGATGCTGATGTTTCCGATGTATTTGTCTCAAAATATAAATCAATTTGTTTGCCAAGATACGTGACAAAATCTCATTTAGAAGGATCTAATTGAGTCTACATAAAGCAGTGAGTTTGGAAATAAGGATTCCATCATAAGTGCCGTCTTTGATTTTAGAAGCCACATTTGCTGATATCAAAAAGTAATCAATACGGGAATAACATTTGTAAGAAGCAGAGTAGCAAGAATACTCTAGAGCATCAGGGTTTAATTCTCTCCAGATGTCCTTCAAATTTAAATCTTTCATAATACTAAGTAAGGCTTCCCTGCTTTTGGTGTGTGGTTTATCTAAGCCCCCTGACCGATCCTTTGCTGGATCCAATACACAATTAAAACCCCCTGCTATGATGTAATTACCAGTAAATGTTGAAAGCGTATAAAACAGGTCCCTAAAAAACTTCGGATCATCATTATTGGGGGCATTACTAGATTCAAGTTCTCGGTTAGTAGAGTACCCTCAACAATTAAGTATCTACCAGCCTTGTCCTTGATTACATATGTTACCTGAAATGGTACTGATTTATGAATTAGCGTCATAACACCCCGAGCCTAGAGTAGAACATGTTGCTGAATACACACGTCGCGCCCACCTCCTCCTAATTCTAATATCATCCTTTGGAAGTAAATGTGTCTCCTGCAAAAACACTATTTTAGATTGCAGACTTTTAACTCTATTCATAACCTGTTTAATGTTTTTAAGTTTTTGCAGGCCCCTGCAATTCCAGGAAGTACATGTAACCTCCACACCCTGCGACATGACTTCTGACCATTAGGTTACCCACATGTACATAAAAAAAAGGAAATACATTTAAAAAACATTAAGAAACATAACACGGATGTTCCAAACCACATCCAAACCAGTGAACCTTTACCCCCTTTCCCGAATGCGTCCAACCTAATGGGCCGCCCCCCCCCCTCATGTTGATACTTCTTCTTATGCCTGACAGTCACTGTACTCTTGCAGAACGTGCTTCAGCTCAACTATACTTCTATACCTAACCTTTGTTTTACCTTACTAACCTCCATGTAACCATAAGAAGTCCCACCTAAAGTAGATTCACCATACATATCAAATGGGTAGTGAGCTCAGGAGGAGCCAACAAATGTTATGTCGAAAAAATTCAAGATTATAAAAAAAATAAAATGAAAAGATGCATTCATTCTTCAATTTTAAACTGAAGGCTCCACATACCCTCGTCATAAAACGACACTCAGCCGTTTTGTTAACCAACCATCAGGGCTTAACACATGTAGCTGCCCCTGCGAAATGAACCATTGTAGACCATGGTCAACCATGGTAGAACATGGTTCATTTAACCATGGTTGGGATATGGCACCACAGTCAACCATGGTAGAGCACTGATATAAACCATGGTCAACCATGGTCACAATAAACCATGGTCCACCAGTACCATGGACATAAACCATAGTCAACCAGTACCATGGACATAAACCATGGTCCACCAGACTGGAAATAATATAAATGAATACAAGCTTTTCAATAGTTTCAAGCATTTAATTTTAAAATATTTGTATAGCTCATGTTAATTGCACTTAATTTCATCTACAGTACACTGTCACTCTATAGTTGCACACACACTCATTAAATGCTCATTAAACAGTTGGTGAAAATGTAAAGACTATTTTATATACATTCATCAGGTGACGGTGCCTGCATGAGCCTCATTAGAATGATTGTCGACCATGGTTTCTGTAGACCATGGTTTCTTGAGACCATGGTTCAAATATTCAAATGGCTGACCATGGTTTCTTCCCCATGGTACTGTGACCATGGCAGGCTGACCATGGTTGACCATGGTTTCCGGAGATGACATTGTGACCATGGTACGCTGACCATGGTGGACCATGGTTTCTGGAAATGACATTGTGACCATGGTAGGCTGACCATGGTGGACCATGGTTTCCGGAGTTGACATTGTGACCATGGTTTCTTCCCCATGGTACTGTGACCATGGCAGGCTGACCATGGTTGACCATGGTTTCCGGAGATGACATTGTGACCATGGTACGCTGACCATGGTGGACCATGGTTTCCGGAGTTGACATTGTGACCATGTTAGGCTGACCATGGTTGACCATGGTAGACCATTGTTTCTTCCCCATGGTACTGTGACCATCATGGTATTTTGTGGTCAACCATGGTATTACCATGGTGACCATGGTCAACCATGGTTACGTTTCGCAGGGGTGAATAGCTAGTTCTCAGAGCCAGATTGAACTTGAATCAGCAATCCCCATAAGAGCTGGCCTCTCTATTACTTATTGACTCAGCCTCATTTAAGGCTATTGCTTTCAAACTTTGAACTTAAATATGCCATGCAACGTTGGCTAGATACTGAGACTTATGGTGTGAATATAAAAAATAAAATAAAAACAACCCAGAAATAAAAGCTAAGTCAGGGCTAACATAGTTAGCGACTCATGTGTGGTAACAGACATAAACATTATAGAAAACACTCGTGACCACTAGAACATATAAACAAAACATGTGGTCACCATCAGACATTAGTTGCAAACTTCAAGTAGCTCGATATGTCCTGACATAACCAAGACGTCCGACTGCATACTTAAAGAAAATAAGTCATGATACCTGCACATAGTTATCACATGTTAGCCTTTTAGCCGGGCGCAGCCACAGGCTACGTTACTCAGCCACAGGCTACGTTACTCAGCCTGTTCCTCCTCTCTTGTAATCTGCTTGATGAAGTCTTCCACAGCAGACGGGTTCTCAAAAGTGTGCGACTTGTCCTTGTATGTTACCAGGAGCCGAGCCGGCAATAGAATGCCATACCGAATCCCCAGGTTCCGTAGTTTCTGACGGACATTATCGAACGTCTTCTGCCGCTTGTGCACTCCTGCAGCCAAGCGTTTGTGAATCAAGTGGCCCATGGTGGTGGTGGGGTTATGGTATGAGCAGGCGTGTATTATGGACGACGAACACAGGTGCATTTTATTGATGGCTTTGTGAATGCACAGAGATACCGCGACGAGATCCTGAGGCCCATTGTTGTGCCATTCATCCACGACCATCACCTCATGCTGCAGCATGATAATGCACGGCCCCATGTTGCGAGGATCTGTACACAATTCCTGGAGGCTGAAAACATCCCAGTTCTTGCATGGCCAGCATACTCACCGGACATGTCACCCATTGAGCATGTTTGGGATGCTCTGGATCGGCATACGACAGCGTGTTCCAGTTCCTGCCAATATCCAGCAACTTGGCACAGCCATTGAAGAGGAGCGGACCAACATTCCACAGGCCACAATCAACAACCTGATCAACTCTATGCCAAGGAGATGTGTTGCACTGCGTGAGGCAAATGGTGGTCACACCAGATACTGACTGGTTTTCGGACCCCCCCAGACCCCCCCAATAAAGCAAAACTGCACGTTTCAGGGTGGCCTTTTATTGTGGCCAGCCTAAGGCACACCTGTGCAATAATCATGCTGTCTAATCAGCATCTTGATATGCCACACCTGTGAGGTGGGATGGATTATCTCGGCAAAGGAGAAGTGCTCACTATCACACATTTTTTAAGATTTGTGAACAATATTTGAGAAATGGTTATTTTGTGTATATAGAAAATGTTTTAGATCTTTGAGTTCATCTCATGAAAAATGGGTGCAAAAACAAAAGTGTTGCATTTATATTTTTGTTCAGTGTCATAAAAAAAAAGGAAAAAAAAATGTATATTATAAAAAATTTAGAAAATCGCACGTCCCTGCGATGTGAATATTGCGCATGCACATATCGCGGTTATCGCCATGACACGATATATCGTTCAGCCCTACTGGACAGTGACACTGAAGAGGAAGACTCAGAGTTGGATGTTGATGAGGCCCAGGAAGAGCCCATTGACTGAAAAGGTTTAACAAAAATGCAGAGGGTTGCTTGAAGGAAGATTTGTATGTTTAATGGGACTTTTTGGAGGGAGAAGGGCTTGTTTCATTTAAAGGAGACATGTCATGCTTTTCCGGTTATTACCCATCCCCTTGTGTGTTATGAAGATGTGTATGCATACAACGGTCTGCAGAGTCAAAAACCCTCAAAGTACACCCTGTCGGGAGTAAAACTCTAACACAGAAAATACCTGTCTATGCTGCCCCAGAACGCCTCGTTGGAGATTTTCTCATTTTCCATTGTTTACTTCGTGGGTATCGCTACATAGGGATACCCAGTAGCCACGCCCAGAGCTATGACCAGGCTGATTGGTCCAAATTGACCAATCCACGGACTTCCTCACACACACACTCAGTGCAGGCAGCTCTGCTGATCTCTCCTCCCTGGCTGCAGGCTGACAGTTGGGATCGCGGCAAAATTCTCTCTGCAGACCCATTCTCACAGCGTTTATCAACCTTTTTCTTACTCAATATCAAGCCACACTTATTATAGGGAGGTTGGGGGCTGGAGCTATTGGAGCTACAACGAGCCGTTAAAGGAAGGCTCCAGTCATTAGATAGTTAATCAAAACTTCAGTATTTAGTGAAATATTATGTTTAAACCATACCTTGAAGAAATCAGCGATATTCCCCGGTAAATAATGATTTTATAGTTATTTTTTATCAAAACCTGTATATTCCGTCAGGCAGCTGCCATTTTGGCCATTTTCAGTAGTCACATGATCCGAAAAACTAGGTTGTGACGTCATCTATGCGTTTACTTTGTAAACACACGAACAGCTCATTCGACGAAAACATGGCGAAGTATTTGAGTTCGGACTCGTCAGCCGAGGAAGAAGTTTAGAAAAATAAAGTCCAGGCGGACTTACTTTGAATTATCACTATAGGTATTCATTCCATCCAAATACAACTGTAAAAAAAAACATATTCTGTTATCCTCTTAGGCCCCACGGACCCGGTTCCGGGGACGAAATTGCGTCATTTGCAGGAAACAACGTCTAAGGAACCTTAATATTTAATAAACTATGAATATTTTATATCCATATAACGGGAAAAAACTAATTTAACTGATCTTTTTCATTTTTTTCTTCAACAAAAACACACAATGCTAACAGTGAGCCTCTGAATTAGCCCCGAGCGAAAAATGCTAACCTATTACTGCACCGAAAATCACTCCTAGCTCCCTTATTACTTATCCTAGCTGCACATCCAACACATCGTTTATGATCGTAAAGACACAGAATCTAACGGTGCCCACCTCAACACTGAAAGATACAAACTTGTGACGTTATGAACAAAAACGTACATCAAAACAAGTGGCGCTAGGTACTAACATGCGCTAGGCTAACATGGCTTACCTCCATCTTTATCTGGTCTAAACTGGTCTTCAATGGCATTAAAACGATAAAAACGATGAGAGTAGTTAATCCATAGGTTAATATCCAATGGGGCTGTGTCCCCTTTGAAATGTTCTGATAATCTATAAGCAATAAAACTGCAATTCCGTTATCTGCTGTCCGCTCTGTGCGCTCTGGGTCCTGCAATTCCTGCTTCCTTACGTAGTAAACAATAAGTAAAGTCTGCTGCGTAATGTGCTTACGCTGGCTGGCATTGGCAGTGCACTGCATCCCCATTAAGTAATGGTTGATTAATAAATCCCATTTTATGTTTCATCATACTCTCAGAGTAGTCGTCCGGAAACTTGGAAATGTTCGCTGCATACATGCGCCTGTGGATCTTTCGGTTCGGGCCGAGCACATCTCGCTACCCACTGCCTCCGAACGTACTTCCTACGCTTACCCGTTGGCAATAGATGGAACCGAGCATTCCGTGGATTGTTCCTATCCGAATTGTGGCAATGTTTCGCGATACAGTGAGGCATATTTCAATAGAATTGTGAGAGTAACTAAAGTAAACAACATGAACAAAGCACATACGTCAATTTGTCCTCGACACCAAACGCATAGTTCACGTCACTTCCGGTAAAATAAGTCATGTGACTCGTCAAAATGGCGCCGCCCACAGGGTTGATGTTATTTCGGTAATTAATCAGCTTAAAATCACTGATAACGAGACTGGTCTGTTTTATCGGATGATAATTATTTAAAAATGCGTGTCATGAGGATTGCCTCCCGTTAAAGGCAGAGAATGAAATTCAGTGAATACACGTAGTTTACAGAGATGCTGTTTGAGAAACCAATGTGAGTTTGGAAAATTGCAAAATATAAATCTATTCTAGTAGACCTCAACAATGCAATTATGATCAGTGGAAATGGCCATGACATGTCTCCTTTAACATTTTGAATGGGACTTTGTGGGGATTTTTGGATGGGGGTGCATTTTTGTTCATTTTTAATGAGTGGGGTTGGGGGGGGATGAGTAACATTTAACTCAACATTCCTGTTTTCGTTTTTCAATGAAACAAATAATTGTTCAATGAAATAATTAAAACTTGTTCTGTTCTATATAAAAAAAATTAAAAGAAACACAAACAAATCTGTTGAAATGTCATGTTTTGTGTTTAATTTTGCAACGAATATTTCCAAAATTCCCAGCTTAACTTCCCGTGGAAACATTCCGGAAATGTTCCGCCCCTTTGCAACCCTATATAGCCTACAACAAACTCTGAATAAACAACATCATTTTACGTCGAACAAGTGAATCCTACCCCTTTTTTGATATGTTCAATAAATAAAAACATTCTCCATCGCAACTGAACCAAATCAAACAGAAAACGCAAATAAAAACATTCATAATATAAAAAACCCTGTCTTACTTCGACAGTTCATCCATCTCATGCCCATTCAATAAATTGTATTTAAACTAGTGCTGTCAAAATTATCGCGTTAATGGCGGTAATTAACATTTTTGAATTAATTGCGTTAAAATATTTAACGCATTTAACGCATGTGCAGAATGGCCCTCCCCATACGTGCCACCAGTGGCAGCGCCAGGGTATGGCTGGGGTAGGCTACACCCACACCAAGAAATGGCTTAGCCCCACCATGAACAATGATGTTAAAGTAAGCAAAATAAAGTCTGCCAACTCGCGGAGTAAATTGCACAGACAGCAGTTAGTAAGATTGATTTCAGTAGCCACGGTTTTGAAAACTTTTGTCACGTAGTGATCGTCTTCTCAATAGAACATCTTTGATAACGGCGTGGTGTTGTTGCAGGAAGTCCCGACGCAGAATACTTTTGCTGTAGTACAGGGCAGAGCCATATAATAGTAATAATATGGCTCTGGTACAGGGGTGCACATAAATGAAATGAAATGCGTACCGTCACTTGTGTCACAAAGCGCATTTGCGTACCGACGTACTACTTGTGAAGCTTTTCCAGAAGGCGGTTAGATCACCGGACGACAGAGTCGGTCTCCGTGTGCACAGACAGGCTGCTGTTAACGTCGGTCTGAACAACGGAACTGTGCCAAAACTACGCCAACCGGCTGCGGAGGGAGACTCCCCCCTTCACTGGAGAACTGCGCTAAAACAACTGATTACAACGTTCACACTCCGTGGAGTCACGAAGTACTCCACTAGCTGTCGACTTTCCTGAAGTACTCCCCCGTTGATAGAAATCAACACGTAATGAATTAAGACCCCACGGTTTGATGATTGATAGGTGTGTGGGTTGTCTTTCATTTTGACATGCAGACAAATGTTATAATAAACATAGATACTGTATGTTAAATGGATATATCCGCCTTCTTTCATTTATCTTTTCATTCCCACAACAATATACATAAATTAATGGCATATTTTGGACATAGTTCGAATGGTGATTAATCATGATTAATTAATTTTTAAGCTGTGATTAATCTGATTAAAAATTGTAATCGTTTGACAGCCCTAATTTAAACATTTCTTTAAACTGAATACATGTTTTCCTCCCTGCAGTCATTAACTACATTAAAACGTGCAGTGTGCGAACTATACCACGGTCTCCGGGGGAGCCAGAATTTTTTTGTGTGGGGGGGGGGTAAATGCTGATCCGTGCATTAATAGCAACAGCACAGACATAGGCCTATTATAAAGAGAAAATCTGTTGCACACGGGGTGGTGCCACAGGTCTACATTTACATGAAACGTCCCGATGGATCATGTTCATGTCAACAGATTTCCCGAGTATGTATGGGCTACGCAAACTTCGATCAAACTTGATTATAAATAATCCACGGACCACCAACAGGCTACATTGTTTCACATAGGCTATAGCCTATTATGGCTGTAGCATACACAGAGCCGAAAACACGCGATAAGAGCAGCCAGCGGCACCAGCCATGAACAATATTAATATGAATAATACAGCTATAGCACAACACAACCCTCTCACTGCCTGGAGAGACGCGACGCCACACACACACAACACAACGATGCACATAGCTCTTCAGCCCCCAAGTTAACGTTAGCTGTCAAGTTAGCACTAGCACTGAGCTTAGCTCCCTCCTCTCTCGGTTCTGTTGTAGCCGCAGTCACAACGTACGATGTGCTACCACCAGCTACATTCGGGTGGTCTTCTTGATCAGGTTGTTTGGCCGTCTTTTTAAAGAAATTGTCCAAGGTACGTTGTTTTATTCAGCAGCAGCAACAATGCCTGGGAAACATGCAGTGCCAACTAAACGAGCTTGTGAGTGAGTGGGTGGAGCTGCGGGCAGCGTGCAAGCAGGCGAAACTTTTTTTATGAATCATAAACTCTAAATATAATTTTATTTCACTTATTTTACACCTTTGAAAAAAAAACATGCCCAAAATGGAATTTATTTGGTCATCATATCAGTATTTTAGAGAGCTCCCCCCAAATTTCACAAACCATGTTCCCAGGGGAGCTCATGTAGCCACTAGGGGAGCTATAGCTCCCCCTGCTCCCCTCCAGTTCGCACCCTGAAAACGTGTGACTGTAACATGATGACATGTTGCAGTAGTCCTCACTAATTGATCCTTGAACACACACATTCCTTTCAGACATCAGCTTTTGGATACTGCATTGTTTTATTGTGCTTTGATGATGATCACGATCACATGGTTCAAACTGAATTGAAGTCAAGCAAATGTTATTGCCTTTAATTTGATAAAGAGTGTGTTTGTAAGCTCTTTATACATGATTTTATTTACAATTCTTATGGGATGAATATTATATATTTGTATCTATTTCCCCACAATATGTTGTACAGTATATAGTATCCTCCATTATAATAATTAAGATACTCTATCAATTTCTTAATCATAAGATACTTGTTCATTTTGAGTTGGTCAAACGGTTCCAAAGGATTATTAATTTCATTTTTATCAATATTAAGTTTCTTCTTTTCAAACCAACCATTTAATTTTTACGCATTTGTATGTTTTCTCTGCGACACCTCAAAGGAAATGGTCACATTAAGGATAATGTGACCAGTCATGACCATGAGCACTAACTCTGTCACTATATTGTTTTACAATATGTATTCCTTCCTATGCATATATTTACACACCATACCCTGCTGTTTATATATCTTTATTTTTATTATGCAGCACATCATGCATTCCTGGGACAGGAATTGCACACAACTTATGTATTTTTCTTTCTTTCTTAATGTATGTCAGCTCACATTTTAAAATGTTCTGATATAATATTTGTATATAGTTTCTTAATATTTAAGTGTGTAGAGCTGAGTGTAAGAATGTATTCGTGCATCTGCCTGTTATGCTGTGTACACATGACAGTAACATATCTTGAATCTTGATAGAGCGCTAAAGCTAAAGCTTCATCGGCCGCCCATTGTACAGCTAGCTTAAAGCTAATGTGACAAACTGCTAACAACAGGAAGTTGGCTTGTCAATAATAGCTTTCGTTAGCTACAGGCTACAATGATAAACACAAACTGTTCTTCAGTCTATGTTATGTTTTGCTGACGAACCAAATGTAGGAGACGTGTACATCAGTAACTGCAGGTTAGCTTTATTAGTTGTTTTGCTGCTGAAGTGAACACAAATGCTAGATTCGTCATTATGTTATAAGCCATGGAGGCCTTCAGTCGGCTGTTAAGCCTGCAGTTCTAAACTCAATCGCAAATGTTTTACCAAAATGCAAACATGGTTTATCGTTTTACAGAAGTGTAAGGGTAATTCCTCAAACTAGCCCACAGTAGTAAACAATGTCAACGTTATTATTTATTCTTGTTTCTCAACTGAGCGTCATATTAGAATGCACTGGAAGTTAGCAATACATTTAAATGTTAAGATTAAGGTTATTAATAAATTAATTTCTGCATATAAATCATACACATCATCCCGCATGATGATGGTGGGATTGCGAGCTCTTAAATGATGAATCTAAACATGAACTGGAACGTAGCTTACAGTTTAGCTTTAGCTAGCTAAGGTTACACCATAGCCAATGAAGATCGATCATGTTCAGTCTCCAGTGCGACTGGACGACGCTGAAGTTGGCTTCCGATTCAGAGCATCCGATTCGGCAGTTAAGGGGAAAGTTAAGGGACATTTAATTTACAGCGCTGAGCGAACAATCCTCCGTGTTTGAACCTCTTAAATCGCTGCATAGCCGATTTATTTGGACTGGATTATCCCAGAGAGTCTAAAGATTCTTTATAACCCAAGTTTCAGATTTGTGAAACCTTTATTCTATTTGTGAAAATACAAACAAGGGAGATTTCAGTGCTTTTTTTATACATGTAGACCACATTAGACCAGGTCCTGATCTGAAACCACTAGACCTACTCATTAAATCAGGTAAGTATGGACAGCTAATTAAGGAAGAATAAAGTCTTTACTTCTCAAATGTGTTATAATTTTTGTTGCAAATAAAAATTCAACAGATAAGAAGGTATACTTATATAAACTTAATGTATTTACAGTTGCAGACAAAACATTTCAACAGGAAATTAAATATAGTCTATAACTAGCATTGTTCAAGTTTACTTTAAGCAACAAGCTTAGTTTGCCTAATTACAGTATGTCATCTTGAGCACTGGGATTGCTTGGAATGTGAAAAACATTACAAGATTAGAAAATAACACTTTGGTAACAATGGAGAGAGAACGTTGGTTCATTGTAATCCTGTCTTCTCTCTCAGAGAAATAATTGATATTTAGCTTTAGGACAAAGCAGCAGAAGCTGTTCAGAGTGGATGAAAGACTGAAGGCTTTATCTCATGAACCTGAATTCCTTTAACATCTCTTTCATGTTTGTGTTTGCTATGAAACAGTATTTAAGATACAAACACTTTGTAGATAAAGAATTATCACCAAAATGAGGAGCATACACTTATTTTTATTTATTCATTCATGTGTTTAACAGGGACAGTGCACATTAATTAACATTCCTGTAAATGTGCCAGAGTTAGCCAAGAGGCTATTTTTCATCTGTTGTCCCGGGACAGATTTTATAAGTGAACCTAAAAATGGGGTTACCTACTGTAACCCAGCTTCTGTGAGTAATGGCTTCGCCCTCTAAGGCTATCGCTATTGGGTTATCCCTCTGAAACAGCACTGAAACACTTGTAGTCCACGCCCACCCGCCAGGTGGGCCCCACCCTCGGGCCTCCTTCCGGTATAAGGGGGCCCGGCAATCTGCTCCCTTACAATATAACTTTTCTTCAGCTATTCGTAGAGCCAGTGGGGCCCAGCGCTCAGAGGGCTGCGCCATTACTCATAGAAGCTGGGTTACAGTAGGTAACCCCAGTCCTATTTGGTATATGGCTTCGCCCTCTAAGGCTATCGCTATTGGGTTAAGGGCGAAGCAGGATGTAGTCTGCGCCCCACTGGGTCCGCCCGGCACTAGAAGCACAGACACACCTGCTCAATAGCACCCCCTGCCTGTTGGGCCATGCGTAATGGCGCATCACCGTCCCTGGAACAAGCAAAACATGGCTATCTTCCCGACAAGGTGAAGGCTGGGAACAATACATACCGGCCGCTGTGAGAAAGTAGAGACGAAGGTCCCCCCGCCTTAACATGCGATCATAGAGGGGGAACAGCCGCTCTCTGCGTGTCAGACAGGCAGGAGAGCGCTCAGCTGGATCCCTGACGTCACTCACTCTGACCAGGCACTCCGTACGAAGTGTGTCAGAGGAAAGGGAACATCCCTCTCATACGAGGGGAAAAGAGCCGCTCTCTGTGTGCCGAGAGGCAGAAGAGAGGCGCACCGCTGGATCCCTGACGTCACTCACTCCGACAGGACACCCAGTACAGGGTGTGTCAGAGAGGAAAGGGAGACATCCCTCAAATAACATTGAATAAATGAACAGGGGGAAGACCGTGCAAATATCTTCCACTGACATTCCTCCGTGCAACGCCGTGGAGGCGGAAATTCCTCTGGTGGAGTGCGCTTTGATATTCTCCGGGGGCTCCACCCCAGAGGAGACATATGCCTGCGACACAGCCTCACACAGCCAGTGTGACAGCCGTTGTGCAGACAGAGGTTGCCCGATCGAGCGCTCTCTATAGTGCACAACCAGGCGCTGAGAACGGCGCCATGCCGTCGTGCGCGCCACATGGCAGGACAGCGCGCGCACCGGGCAGAGGAGATGTGGCTTCTTCCTCCGATTTATGAGGAGGCGGAAAAAAACCCGTCCAGGGTGATCACTGTTGACCTAAAAGAGCTTGTGATGACCTTTGGCATAAAGGCTGGGTTAGGGCGTAACACAGCCGAACTGCCATCCCCCTGGATCCGGAGGCATGACGGGGCCACAGAGAGAGCGGGTAAATCACTCACCCTTTTCGCCGATGTTAGAGCCAAAAGCAGAGCGACTTTGGCTGATAACATGTTGAGGGGAACCTGCTCTAAATGTTCAAATGGGGCTTTGCTTAGTGCTCGTAACACCAAAGCCAAATCCCACTGAGGCGCCAGTGCGCGTGACACCGGTCTGAGTCTTCGTACCCCTTGCAGAAACCGTTTCGTCAGTGGGTGACTGTATTGCACGAAGGACACATGCGGATACGATCATTGCTGCTCATGATTCTTTCTCGTGCTTCAGTACAGCTGGTTGCTGAAGAAAAGAGGGAGCAGATTGCCGGGCCACCTTCCTATTTATATCGGAAGGAGGCCCGAGGGTGGGGCCCACCTGGCGGGTGGGCGTGGACTACAAGTGTTTCAGTGCTGCGCGGGGGCGCAGAGGGATAACCCAATAGCAATAGCCTTAGAGGGCGAAGCCATATACGAAATAGAACACATTTCATTTAAACAAGTAAATACAATCAAATTAAAACATGCAACATACATTACTGGAATACATAAATAAATAAAAAGACAGAACAATAAAACAAAACAAAAGAACATGTTGTGACGACCCCTCCCCCCTTCTGCCTGTCTGTGCTCCCTGCCTTGCTGTCCTCTGGCAGGTACTGGGAGTGTCGTCCTGTTTGTGCCCGCCCATCTAGAGGCGGAGCCTCAAGAAGGCATAAAGGCTTGCCCAGCTGGGAGGTTCACTCTCTGATCCTGATCCTGGCCGGCTGCAGCAACCTCAGCCTTCCACCTGTGTTTGTATTTTCACAAATAGAATAAAGGTTTCACAAATCTGAAACTGTGTTATAAAGAATCTTTAGCCTCTCTGGGATCATCCAGACCAGATTTGATGAGTCTAGGAAAAGTGGTTTTAGATCAGGACCTGGTCTAATGTGGTCAGGATGCGAAAAAAGGACTGAAATCTCCCTTGTTTGTATTTTCACAAATAGAATAAAAGTTTCACAAATCTGAAACTTGGTTATAAAGAATCTTTAGACTCTCTGGGATGATCCAGTCCAGATAAATCGGCTATGCAGCGATTTAAGAGCTTCAAACACGGAGGATTGTTCGCTCAGCGCTGTAAAATAAATGTCCCTTAACTTTCCCCTTAACTGCCGAATCGGATGCTCTGAATCGGAAGCCAACTTCAGCGTCGTAAACAAGTAGAGGTTGTAGTCTACAGCAGTAATTCATATATTATAGCCTACTGCTTTGGCACTAACGGTTGATAACCGTTTATGAAAATAAAACCAATTGAACTGTACTGAAATAATGACAAGTTTTATATTTGTCTTGGGCTCCTGCTGTGTTTTTAAAGCCTTTGCAAATTATCCATGCTATTTTCTATTTAGCTAACGTTGAAGTAGTGTATGTGAAATCAACCTCACAATAAGATGTGTGTACATTATAATTATTAATGTCATATTTCAAGATGATTACTTAGATATTACAATATGGTTGGTTGAGCTGGAGTTCATTATTGAGCTTACACGTTAACGTCACAGTCATCTGAAGAACGAACCCAAACCTTGTTGTTTTTATTAATTGCATTACCAAATGGGTATCAAATAAGCAGTAAGCATTGGTAACACAACTTCCAAAGTTACAGTAAAATAAAAAGGACCCTGACTCGGACAATACACAATCCAACATGTTCAACAGAAGAGAATCAGTTATATTGTTTGTACACATGGTACTTTACATATATATCTGTTTGTTTAAGGTGTCCAGGTGATGCAGACAGGCTGGACCAGAGAGTGAGAGAGACAGAACTGGACTCCTCACAGCAGTGAACTTCAGCACAGGTACAAAGACTATTTTTTTACTGTACAAAGAATCAAGAAAGATATTGGTTTAAATGAATGAAGTATTGACTTGAATACACTGATATACATTCCATTACACAATACTAAATACTAGATCACCTACACATCAGTTAAGTTGAGGGGTTTTTCCATGCCAAAAGTTACATTTAGACGTTAACAAGCACTATGACTTTGTCAGCTCTCTAATTTAATGTATTGAAGGCAAAGATATTTAACACATAGTGAGAACTGCCACTATTTATCTCTCAATATTGTCTGTAAAAAACGTGGTAAAAGTGATTCTTTCAGTGAGACAACAGAGCAAGCTTCTACAGTTGCACTACGTTTTGAACAGTTAAATATTATTTTGATAATAACATATATTTCAATGTTGATGAACTTCATACTGTTCATTCATAATCTGATTACAATTAAAAAATAATGATATCAACAGCCCCTAAACACACGAACACACCGCTTTCATAAATAACACACTTGTTCTGCAATAATAAGTTTTATGTTTCCTGTCATTTTTGTTAGGAAAGGACATGCCTGAAAGACACGACATGTTCTCCTTCTCTGAGGGTCAAGAAGAACATCCAAGAGGAACATTAAAGGCTGATGTTATGAGATTTTAAGACCAGTACAGGACATTCACTAAGAAACTACTTTTATTGTGAAAACAAAGATCTGCACACCGAATATTTTTGTAGTCTACCAGGAACATCATTTGTTTGTGACGCTGCCTCCACCTCAGAGAAGGGGTGGTCAGGCTTATAAAGTGTGGCGAAAAACATAATCAGCTGATGGGATGCACCTATTTCCACATCTACACTCCATCCGCTGATTATTTCTATTTGCCTCACTTTATGAGCTTCACATCACCTGTGCCTTGTACTGCAGAGTTTGCAACGTCACAAATAAATGGGGCCAATCTTCAGTCAGATGTGAATGTGTAATATAACATTTTCAGTAAGAATAATGGACAAAAGGAGAGCAAATACAAATACAGTTTATTGAAATGTGAACCAAAAGTTAATCAAATGTTTTAAATAAAAAGCACATATGGACAGAAGGTGTACACCTATTAAATGTATAAGTAAACACATGTAGTCAAATAAAGTGACAGACTAGGCATGTGCAGTTGGTATCAGCTTCGCCCAGCATGGGCTCCTCCATCAGCCCTGGTCCTCCTCGCTGAGGAAAGACCCTCAGTCCTCTCCACACCAAGACAGGACGTCCATCACACGGAGGTTTCTCCCTGAAGTCTCTGCAGCCCTCTGGACACCACGCTGTCTCAATCCGTCCACACTGAATATGAGAGGGGGAAAATGAAAATAATAAATGCTTTAGACAATAAGAAACATAAAGTTGACTGTTGAGTTGCTCAGTTTTTTTAGATTGTCAATACTATTACTGTATAACTAATATCTCAGGTTAAGAGGCACCTTCAAATAAAGATTGGTCTTTAAAAAGATTTTGTCTGTTGAATTGTTTGTCTAAAGTCAAGGATCTATAACTGGTACTTAGTTGTAATGATACAGTCTGGTTATTATGCTGTTTGGAGGAGGCCTCACAGGTCAGAGTACTAACTATCATCACCTGATGGATCAACTGATTATACTAATAATAAAGTCAAAATTGTTTTTAGAATATTGAATTATAGTGTATTTTTTCAAAAAAGCAGTTACTGGTATACGATCAAAACTGGTATCTAAAGGGTTACATTTGTATCATAATTAATTAAATCATTATGTAAATTCTTCATGAAAAATTTGAGGAAAAAAATGCGAAAAATATTGATCCGACATCATTTTATTGTAGTTCAAATACAAATATTGTATGTTAACATTCCCAATGTTACTTTTTTTAACAGGGCATTAAGTGCAAATTGAAATTGTTTACAAAATATGAAAATATATTAAAAGATTATACAGATAATATAAAATAGGACCAATGTTGTCAATGGCTGCCTCTTCCACGCTCCTCCATCTCATAGAAGTTTCCAAAGATGTTCGTAATCATGCTTTTTGGTCTCAATTTGTCTGGCTCTTGCTTTCGGATTGTTAGCTAAGCAATGGCTTTGAAGCCAAGTCTTGACATACCTCTGGTCTGAACTTGTTCAGTGGAGGGCCAACACACTTGATGAAAAGCAACCTGACATGCTTTTTACCTCTAGGGAGCTTCTAGTTGTGGTTAAAATGTTCATCTGACTAAACCCACGTTCACACTCAGCTGTGGAGATGACCAGAGTGTTCACTGCTTGAAGGAGGGGCTTCAGCTCTTCTGGTGCTGCTGGTATCATTTCATCAACAGGTTTGAGTCTTACCAGCTAGCTAACACGAGAGAAAAACGTATAACTCCAAACTAAGTTGTTATTGCTGCTTATGTCCATAGATTCCACATTTGGTGACTAAAGTAGTGAGTAATGACTAAGATTACTGACTCTTGACTTCCCTGAAATGTTATTTTTAGTATTTTTAAATATGAAGTCCCTCAGATCGCGATGTCCTCCTGGTTGCTTGGCCATTGTGATGACCGTTACCTGCGCTTCTGGCATCGATCAAACAGGCGCATCACGGCGCTCTGGCGCCCTCTAGGGCACTCGCATAGTATAGCGTCAGTGACTTGGTAAAAATGTCATTGCGTGTGTGCATGCTCCCTCGCCCACAGTATTTTACTCAAAATGCGCAAAATTAATGTTGAAATAGCAATAATACCAGTGCCACGTTCATTGATACAATTACATAAGGGATGCCATCCCCCCTCAACTCGAGTACTGCACACAGCGTTTGGTCAGACTCCCAATTGATTGTTCACACTAATTTTTGCTTCAAGAGTATTTTACTCCAGATTATAACACAAGTTTTTGCTCTGTTTGGACAACTAACAAGGCCCAATCACATCCGCTAAGTGTTATGTGTCCTCAACATATCATTCTGTTTTTGTGTTGCCTTTGCCACCCTCCTAACTGGTTTTATATTATATCTTAGGAAAACATGTTACATCATCTAAAATCATAATTTTTAACAGTAGACTATTTTTACTCTTTTCCTGATGGCCCATTTAGCTGCTTCAAATTGATGACAAATCTGGTTTTGTGGGATTTATGGATGATGGCGGAGCTGCAGGTCATTCTACAGAAAAGGTGAAAGTGCTGTCACTTACTTTTGCAGACACCAAAATACATGACGTTGACCTAATACTCACATTCATTATGTTGAATACATAGAGATTGTCTTTGCAATGGTACTAAATAAAAAATGGTTTTATATGTAAATTGCAATTTATTTAAAATGTCAAGTTCAAGGAACTGCCTTGTCACTTTGATCACATGGAAGTGGAGCCTATAGTTTTAATTTAAAAGATTTTTTTTTCAATAAATAAATCTAATTTATGTTTACATAACATTACAAGCATTAAATATAACACTGAAATGGTCAAATAAAACGCAAATTATTATTAATAATATCCAATAAATGTCAGTCACCCAAAATTACGTCATTGGAGTTACTGCTACACAAAACGCTTTTATTTTGAAATAATGTACTGTCTCTGAAGTGCCTCCTGTAACAAGAGATCATTTGAGGCAGTGCAGTGGACAAAGACATGAGGAAAGTCAGATACTTCTTACTTTGTTTGTTAAAAGTGTGATTTTATCTTCAGATTTTACATGCGTCTTTCAAGTCTGTCATTCGTGTTACTCATTGGATTGCCAGGGGTGAACATTTGAATGGAAAAATAAATGTATTGTATTGAAGAGTTAAACGATTTTGATATTGACTGAAGCCATATTTGGTCTGACACATGGCAGCCATTTTGTTAAAATGGTGGTGTTTTCTCCAAAATGTCACTGGTGTTACTCTTCTTCCTGTAACACGTAACACCAGTGACAATCCTATACAAATAAGCTTTGTATAAAGTATAAAAATAATACAAATATTTTAAGCTCTACTTGTTATGGGTTCATCAAGTTAAGAGTTAGTTATTGCTATTTAACAGGTGTTAGATGTTTTTAGAAGGAATATATTTCAGCAGATTTGTATCACCCAGATTCCACCTTTTCTGTAGAATGACCCAGCTGCAAAAGATAACCTCAAACTACCGGACAATGATTTGGGCAAAGAAATCAAAGCGAAGTTTGATAATGACGATAAATTGTACGTTTTTCTTGGCATTATTAAAAACAATACATTATTGATTTATATATATATATATATATATATATATATATACAGTAAATGTCCAGAAATGTGCTATTTCCAATGATATTAAATTAAACCTTAGCAGTACCTCAGAGCTGTCCCTGTCAATCCTCAGCTTTGTAGTGTAGCTTTCCATTAGTCTGATAATGACTTTTTTCATGGTATTTTAAAGGTTTGTGAACTGAGATGCAGACAACGCTGTTTGATTGATTTGCCATATGTATCTTCAAGTTTAAATAATTTTCTTGAAATAGAAGCTAGAAAGCTGTGACAGTTTGACCTACTGTATCATTTGTCTCTCAGCCACTTCATAGTTAAGATGTAAACAGTTGTGAATCACACCTTTTAATTCATGTTTCCGTTATTGTGTCAATTAACAAAGTCATTTTCACCAAAACTACATGTTCATTTGACATAAAACCGAGGTGGCCGAAATGTTTTTTAATCTCATTTATTACTTTTTCAAATAATAGTTAGTACATTCCCTTCATATTAACAAGGTTTCACTTTGTATTTTGTTTAGCTAAAGAGTATTTAGATTGGCAAGTTATGTAAGTCCCCTGATTTCATTTTCTCCACCCTTTTCAGATCATTGTGTTGAAAGGTTTGGGGGAAGAATAAATAATTGGTACTAAGATGTTGAAGTAACACGTCCTATGAACAGCTGGAGACCTCACACCCCTAATCTCCAGTTTGAGTTTGAAGCCTCACCAAAGCTCATTGCCTTCACTCCATATCACAACAAGTTATCTGGATTGGCAACGGAAATCTGGAAGCTGGCTGGAGCAGCTTCTCCAACTTCACATTGGGGTCCTGGCTGACTGGCATTATGTGTAATCAATGAAGTCATCCACATGTGGCCAATCATTCTGCAATGGCTGCAATTATTACTCCAAGAATTCATTTATTTTACACTATGGGTGATGTGTGATTTTTGCTGTGTGCATTACTTTTTACGTTCTCACCATTATCCATTTTTAATAAATCGTGGAGCTTTTGATTTGGCAGTTGGCATTTATTTGTGGGCTTGTTGAGATGCAGCACATTTTCAAGATACATTTTCTCCCAAAATAATATAATCTCTCCTGGTCGACTCATCTCTTTAACAAGCTCAATTTCTACTTGGCTTTGAGAACCTAAAACATAACTTCACTGAAGGCTGGAGTATGCCTTTCTAGAGCTACAATACTATGGGTAGCGGATGGAGGAAAGTAAATAAATATGATGTTACCAATATTACCCAATCATGTCTTACAGAGACAAAGAATCTTACAACCCGAGCAAACAGCACACAATGACGAGTATTATAATTATCCTCAGTAATTATTGTTTGTCTGATAAACACAAGTTTGTTTTCCTTCAACATTTTCATTGCATTCCTTTGGCAATAAAATATATTCGAAAATGTTAGAGATTATCTTTTGTTGAATTAAACAGCGAATTAGCATGACCAGCAAATTATAAAGAAACATCTCACTTTAGCACGTTCAGCAGGGTCGTTTTAAGAACTTCTCATGTTGGCTTGAAATGTCAGTAAATGCTCAATAGATGGCAGTAATATATCATTTGTTGATAGCTGAGGTGAATCCATGGGCTATGGCATCAAAGAACATAATGCAGGGGGACAAGTGTGCAGAATACAATATAATGTTTTTTGTACGAAATATTATGCACCTAAGTAAAATACAAGTACTTTTAATCTGTAGGTAGAGTAAAAGTAGCCTACTTAGTTACATTGTCTGTCTCAAATTACAGGTAGGTTATTCCTGCAATAGTTTCCTTTGTGTTTTACCTCCCATGGATTTACTGAGAGTAACCCGTTAAGCAGTTTTGTTAAACCAGCATGACTAGTCATTTTAAGAAATGTATAATAAAGCTAGAGATTAATAAAAGAATAATATATATATTGCACATCATACGAAATATAGCCTATTGTATTTAGGCCTATCTGTTCAATTCAACTTCAGATGTGTTGTACTGCAGAAACGGGTTGGTAAAGTGAAATATTCAGAAGAAAAAAAAGGCAATCCCACACAAACTGAGATTATTAGAGATTTGATTCGTTTCCAAAATTAACGAAAGCGGTAGAAACAAACAAAAAGGAGCAATTTAACCTAACGAGAGAGAAATAAAACACGGGATGAAGCTGCTGTAGAGGCTACTATTACAAGGAAAATAAAGTACTGCACTGAAAGTAGGCTATAGCCTACTGCTACATGTAAAACATAAATCCTAGTAGCTTTTAATTTAACAATCAATATTTAACAACGATGAGATGTGGTAAAAGGCCTCTCTAGCTCTTACAGAGACAAAGAATCTTACAACCCGAGCAAACAGCACACAATGACGAGTATTATAATTATCCTCAGTAATTATTGTTTGTCTGATAAACACAAGTTTGTTTTCCTTCAACATTTTCATTGCATTCCTTTGGCAATAAAATATATTCGAAAATGTTAGAGATTATCTTTTGTTGAATTAAACAGCGAATGATAAAGAAATATGTCTCTTTGCAGGTCTCCCTTGAAAAAGAGATCTATGATCTCAATGGGACCAATCTGGTTAAATAAAGGTTTGAAATGAAATGAACATCTAGGAGCCATCTTATGCTAGTTTTCAGGTTCATATATTTGTATTAAGTTTCTCCACTTTGACTTATTTCTATGCTTTAATGTTCAAAAAGCTCTTTATTGTTCTCTTACTGCCTGTGCTGCAGCACCTCTTTTCACCCTCTGTCTAAAACCAGAGCCCAGTCTGCTCTGATTGGTTAGCTGGCCGGCTCTGTATTGGTCAACCACTTAGAGATGTCCCCCCCCTTAGCCGCTCAGTACAATGTTTGAGCGCTAGCCAACAGAAGCGTAAGTGTTACATAGTGATGTCATTATGTAACTGAACTAAACAAAGGAGTCCAATGGAGGAATTTCTGGCAGGGGATTTGTGGGAGAGAAACTCCCTCTGGATTGAACTTTGACATTATTGCCTTTGCAGACCATTTACATGCACACAAACCTATATAACACACTACAGGAAAGAGGAACCCCCAAAAATCATAATCGGGCCCCCCTTTGTTCTGAGCTGCAAATCATCCACAAAGCATTTGTTTGCACTTCCACTTCTCTCTCAACAGACACTTGACACACTGTTGAGCGGTGATGTACATTCTTTATTCATATATTTGTCCCGGCCCCACAACCCTCACATGTTGACATTGTTACTGTATTTACTTACAGGCAATTGCGAAGTGAAAGGTTCTCAGTCTTACCATCCACCTCTCCCACAGTGCCCTCTATCTTCATGAATGTCATGAATGAAACAACATACAGTACAGACAGTATTTTATGCATGCGGGACACATAGTTACTATTGACTTTGCTACTATGGGGCTCAAGCAATTGTCACCTATAAAATACAGATCTAGTTCAACCCTCTGAAACCCATACATTATTTAATCTGGCAGAAAAGTGTTATTCAAATAAAAATGCACAAAGTAAAACAAATCTCAATGATAGTACAATTCCATGATCATAAAATCAACTGTGCATTTATATAAATACAAAATGTCTCTCAGATCATTTAGTTACAGTTAATGAAATGACATTTTGGTTCTTCATTTTGAGGCTGCATTCAGACAGAGGGGAGAATGGTTGGTGGTGTCTTTGTGATGCTTTGATATTAATGTCCCTGCATTTATGTGAACCGAGATAATTATCAGTCTTGATTCATTTACATCCCACTTGAAAACAACATCCGATATTGGACATGCAGACTGGGACAGACGTAAATGATGAGAAAGGATTGGACGGACATGTCTGGGGAGACAACAATGTCATTAATTAAATGATGTGTGTGCATGTTTATTTTCTGTCATTTCCACATCCTCTTCTGGTCAATCCAGGCACACCTGCTGCCATGTGGCTCTACTAAATCTCCCTAACTGGCAGTTACACAGACTAGCTAGTTAACGACGTTAGCTTGAGCATGTTCGTCGGCTCATTCGGCTTTTTAAGTGAGATAAAAAAGAACACTAAATAACAAATTAACTATCAACGTTACCACAATATCGCTCATGGACTAGCAGTTGATGACATTTATTAACAGATTCACAGTTAGATGACAATGTTTTCTGCTTACCTCCTCCAACTTTCCCCAACGGTGTTTCTTGTTTCAATGATCTTCTCTCGCGATGATGATGGTTAAGTTTACGGTTATGCCCAAATATCGCGAGTGCACACAGGATGCAGGGGAAAACCTTTCCCGCCAGATCGCGGTCAAAATCAAACAATGGCAGTCTGGAAGTCCCCTTTGTCTCAGTTTATCTCAATATGAATGAATCTAATACATGTGAAATTGTTGCGAATCATGCAAACCAATACCATATACATAACCCAGAATGAGTTAAACATTTCATAACCAAATGGTTGGGTAGACAAAAATATTTTGACCCAGCACTTGGGTTGCACAAAAATAACCCAATACCATATTAATAACCCAGAATGGGTTAAACATTGCATAACCCCATGGTTGGGTAGATGAAATAACCCACTGTTTTTTAGAGTGCATTTGCAGGTCAAAGTGAGCTCGTGGTATGCTGTGATGTATTTACAGAAGAGTTCTCCTTCAAAGAACTGCTCTTTAAATACAAAGTCAATATTCAATCATTCGTCATTTTGACACAAAATGTTCTCTGGAAATGTTTCAAATTGTGTGGTGTGAATTCATTGGGAAAATATAAAATGTTACTAAATAATAAACTTAATTTAAGTAAGAACTGTAGATTATGAATTAATATCAGTTACTGGATTACTTAGTTCCCAAATAATGTATTCATATTTAAAAAGTACAGTGAAGAAACCATGATGTTGTGCTGTGCAAATAATGTTTCTACAATATTTAAACCCTTACCCATCATATCCACGATCAAAATGTCATCACTTTTGTGTTTATTTTGTAAAACAACAAGTTACATAATAACATACATATTTCCACTAAAGCATTTGCTGTGTGATTCCTGAATAGTCAGATCTTAAGCATCCAGATTGCAATTAGAATATATTTATTATGTAGCTCAAGTCTGGGGAACTAGTTTCCCACTCAATAATGAATCATCTCCGATTACCCCTCAACATCAGAAACATGGCAGCTTGGCTGCTCTGCAGTGAACCTGAGGGCAACAGTGAAGCCCCAGCGCTCACAGGACACACACAGCTCAGCACGTCTGCTTCCAGCGCTCACAGGACACACCCGACCACACACACGTCTGCTTCCAGCGCTCACAGGACACACCCGACCACACACACGTCTGCTTCCAGCGCTCACAGGACACACCCGACCACACACGTCTGCTTCCAGACACCTGACCACACACACGTCTGCTTCCAGCGCTCACAGGACACACGCGACCACACACACGTCTGCTTCCAGACACCTGACCACACACACGTCTGCTTCCAGCGCTCACAGGACACACCCGACCACACACACGTCTGCTTCCAGCGCTCACAGGACACACCTGACCACACACGTCTGCTTCCAGACCCTGACCACACACACGTCTGCTTCCAGACACCCGACCACACACACGTCTGCTTCCAGCGCTCACAGGACACACCTGACCACACACACGTCTGCTTCCAGACACCTGACCACACACACGTCTGCTTCCAGCGCTCACAGGACACACCCGACCACACACACGTCTGCTTCCAGCGCTCAAAGGACACACCCGACCACACACACGTCTGCTTCCAGTGCTCACAGGACACCCGACCACACACGTCTGCTTCCAGCGCTCACAGGACACACCCGACCACACACACGTCTGCTTCCAGCGCTCACAGGACACACCTGACCACACACACGTCTGCTTCCAGCGCTCACAGGACACACCCGACCACACACACGTCTGCTTCCAGCGCTCACAGGACACACCTGACCACACACACGTCTGCTTCCAGCGCTCACAGGACACACCCGCACACACGTCGCTCAGACCCGACACACACACGTCTGCTTCCAGCGCTCACAGGACACACCCGACCACACACACGTCTGCTTCCAGACCCTGACCACACACGTCGCTCAGACACCCGACCACACACACGTCTGCTTCCAGCGCTCACAGGACACACCTGACCACACACACGTCTGCTTCCAGCGCTCACAGGACACACCTGACCACACACACGTCTGCTTCCAGACACCTGACCACACACACGTCTGCTTCCAGACACCTGACCACACACACGTCTGCTTCCAGCGCTCACAGGACACACCTGACCACACACACGTCTGCTTCCAGACACCTGACCACACACGTCTGCTTCACAGGACACACCCGACCACACACACGTCTGCTTCCAGCGCTCACAGGACACACCCGACCACACACACGTCTGCTTCCAGCGCTCACAGGACACACCCGACCACACACACGTCTGCTTCCAGCGCTCACAGGACACACCTGACCACACACGTCTGCTTCCAGCGCTCACAGGACACACCCGACCACACACACGTCTGCTTCCAGCGCTCACAGGACACACCCGACCACACACACGTCTGCTTCCAGCGCTCACAGGACACACCCGACCACACACACGTCTGCTTCCAGCGCTCACAGGACACACCTGACCACACACACAGGACACACCCGACCACACACGTCTGCTTCCAGCGCTCACAGGACACACCCGACCACACACGTCTGCTTCCAGCGCTCACAGGACACACCTGACCACACACACGTCTGCTTCCAGACACCTGACCACACACACGTCTGCTTCCAGACACCTGACCACACACACGTCTGCTTCCAGCGCTCACAGGACACACGCGACCACACACACGTCTGCTTCCAGCGCTCACAGGACACCCGACCACACACGTCTGCCCAGCGCACAGGACACACCCGACCACACACGTCTGCTTCCAGCGCTCACAGGACACACCCGACCACACACACGTCTGCTTCCAGCGCTCACAGGACACACCCGACCACACACACGTCTGCTTCCAGCGCTCACAGGACACACCCGACCACACACACGTCTGCTTCCAGCGCTCACAGGACACACCCGACCACACACACGTCTGCTTCCAGCGCTCACAGGACACACCTGACCACACACAGGACACACCCGACCACACACGTCTGCTTCCAGCGCTCACAGGACACACCCGACCACACACACGTCTGCTTCCAGCGCTCACAGGACACACCCGACCACACACACGTCTGCTTCCAGCGCTCACAGGACACACCCGACCACACACACGTCTGCTTCCAGCGCTCACAGGACACACCCGACCACACACACGTCTGCTTCCAGCGCTCACAGGACACACTGACCACACACACGTCTGCTTCCAGCTCACAGGACACACCCGACCACACACACGTCTGCTTCCAGCGCTCACAGGACACACCCGACCACACACACGTCTGCTTCCAGCGCTCACAGGACACACCCGACCACACACACGTCTGCTTCCAGCGCTCACAGGACACACCCGACCACACACACGTCTGCTTCCAGCGCTCACAGGACACCCTGACCACCACAGGACACACCCGACACACACGTCTGCTTCCAGCGCTCACAGGACACACCCGACCACACACACGTCTGCTTCCAGCGCTCACAGGACACACCTGACCACACACACGTCTGCTTCCAGCGCTCACAGGACACACCTGACCACACACACGTCTGCTTCCAGACCCTGACACACACGTCTGCTCCAGACACCGACCACACACACGTCTGCTTCCAGCGCTCACAGGACACACGCGACCACACACACGTCTGCTTCCAGCGCTCACAGGACACACCCGACCACACACGTCTGCTTCCAGCGCTCACAGGACACACCCGACCACACACACGTCTGCTTCCAGCGCTCACAGGACACACCCGACCACACACACGTCTGCTTCCAGCGCTCACAGGACACACCTGACCACACACACGTCTGCTTCTTTGGTGAAAGTAGCTCAGAGAGAAAGCGACTCACCGGGAGGGGCATGGGTAAAAGTACAATGACAGTTGTGTTATGGAGTTGTGTTATGGAGTTGTGCTATGGAGTTGTGTTATGGAGTTGTGCTATGGAGTTGTGTTATGGAGTTGTGTTATGGAGTTGTGTTATGGAGTTGTGCTATGGAGTTGTGTTATGGAGTTGTGTTATGGAGTTGTGCTATGGAGTTGTGTTATGGAGTTGTGTTATAGAGATGTGTTATGGAGTTGTGCTATGGAGTTGTGTTATGGTGTTGTGTTATGGAGTTGTGCTGTGGAGTTGTGTTATGGAGTTGTGTTATGGAGTTGTGTTATGGAGTTGTGCTATGGAGTTGTGCTATGGAGTTGTGTTATGGAGTTGTGCTATGGAGTTGTGTTATGGAGTTGTGCTATGGAGTTGGAGTTGTGTTATGGAGTTGTGTTATGGAGTTGTGTTATGGAGTTGTGCTATGGAGTTGGAGTTGTGTTATGGAGTTGTGTTATGGAGTTGTGCTATGGAGTTGTGTTATGGAGTTGTGCTATGGAGTTGGAGTTGTGTTATGGAGTTGTGTTATGGAGTTGTGTTATGGAGTTGTGCTATGGAGTTGTGTTATGGAGTTGTGCTATGGAGTTGGAGTTGTTATGGAGTTGTGTTATGGAGTTGGAGTGTATGAGTGTGTTATGGAGTTGTGCTATGGAGTTGTGTATGAGTTGTGCTATGGAGTTGAGTGTGTTATGGAGTTGTGTTATGGAGTTGTGTTATGGAGTTGTGCTATGGAGTTGTGCTATGGAGTTGTTATGGAGTTGTGTTATGGAGTTGTGTTATGGAGTTGTGCTATGGAGTTGTGTTATGGAGTTGTGCTATGAGTTGGAGTTGTGCTATGGAGTTGTGTTATGGAGTTGTGTTATGGAGTTGTGCTATGGAGTTGTGTTATGGAGTTGTGCTATGGAGTTGGAGTTGTGTATGGAGTTGTGTTATGAGTGTGTTATGGAGTTGTGTTATGGAGTTGTGCTATGGAGTTGTGTTATGGAGTTGTGCTATGGAGTTGGAGTTGTGTTATGGAGTTGTGTATGGAGTGTTTATGGAGTTGTGTTATGGAGTTGTGCTAGTGTGTATGGAGTTGTGCTATGGAGTGGAGTGTGATGGAGTTGTGTATGGAGTTGTGTTATGGAGTTGTGTTTGGAGTTGGAGTTGTGTTATGGAGTTGTGCTATGGAGTTGTTATGGAGTTGTGCTATGGAGTTGGTTTGAGTTGTGTTATGGAGTTGTGTATGGAGTTGTGTATGGGTTGTGTTATGGAGTTGTGCTATGGAGTTGTGTTATGGAGTTGTGCTATGGAGTTGGAGTGTGTATGGAGTTGTGTTATGGAGTGGAGTTGTGTTATGGATGTGTTAGTTGTGCTATGGAGTTGTGTTATGGAGTTGTGCTATGGAGTTGGAGTTGTGTTATGGAGTTGTGTTATGGAGTTGTGTTATGGAGTTGTGTTATGGAGTGTGTATGGAGTGTGCTATGGAGTTGTGTTATGGAGTTGTGTTATGGAGTGTTTATGGAGTTGTGTATGGAGTTGTGTTATGGAGTTGTGCTATGGGTGAGTTGTGTATGGAGGTTTATGGGTGTGTATGGAGTTGTGCTATGGAGTTGTGTTATGGAGTTGTGCTATGGAGTTGGAGTTGTGCTATGGAGTTGTGTTATGGAGTTGTGTTATGGAGTTGTGTTATGGAGTTGTGTTATGGAGTTGTGCTATGGAGTTGTGTTATGGAGTTGTGTATGGAGTGGGTTGTGTTATGGAGTTGTGTTATGGAGTTGTGCTATGGAGTTGTGTTATGGAGTTGTGCTATGGAGTTGGAGTTGTGTATGGATGTGTATGGAGTTGTGTTATGGAGTTGTGTTATGGAGTTGTGCTATGGAGTTGTGTTATGGAGTTGTGCTATGGAGTTGTGTTATGGAGTTGTGCTATGGAGTTGTGTTATGGAGTTGTGTTATGGAGTTGTGCTATGGAGTTGTGTTATGGAGTTGTGTTATGGAGTTGTGTTATGGAGTTGTGTGCAGAAAGGTATTTCCCCACTATCTGTTTCTAACCTTCCATTTCTCTTGTAACTCTTTCTTTCCTCTCACACACACATCTATCCTTCAGCTCCTATTCACCTGTAATATCCAATCGGTGCACTCCCAAGTGTGCCTCAGAGCTGCATCTTGCAGGCAGGACAGGTCTCGTGCTGTTGGATCCCAGCACAGTCATGCCCAGTCTGCTGGTACCACGCGTGCATCGGCACCGACTCCAACGCAGGGATCAATGTCGCCTGGAGAGGACATGACATATTGTACTATTGCATCTTGTTTTGAAGCCAAGACACAGCTCAGATGAACGTGCCCATGTGTGTGGTGAATGGCCAGCTGGATGTGTATGTAGACTTAACAGTGCTCACAGGCTGTGACTGACCATCAACAGCCAGCGCTACGGTTTAAAGCCTTTCAACATTTGAAAATGTTTTAGGAACCAATCAGTATATAGATTAAAAAAGCAGTTACACTGCACCTCCACTAGTTTGACTTCATTTCAGTTTCAGTCAACCACATCAACAATTAACACCTCCCTTTTTAAAATAGTACACTCTTAATTCAAACCTGACATTATTTTGTTCATTAGCAGACATGTAAGCATTGTTTACACGTGTCTTTGTTTGTGTTCAGAACGTTCTGTGTCTGCTTCAGCACAAGGCGTCGCTGAGGACTCACGAATAGAGCGGAGCAGTGACGAGTCCTAAAACCCGGAAGTGAGTTAGCGTTGTACCACTACCGGGTCCCCCGTCTCAGAGCCAACGGGATCTCTCCACAGGGTTTTGGAAAAGAGCTGGATATAATGTCTGTGGTTGAGACACGTTGAAGAGACGGATCACGTTTTGTTCTGCGACATTAAGTCCATCAGCAGCGACCCCGCTGACCCCGAGTGGAGGTGTCTGAAAAACGATGGTTGTTACCGAGTGGCTGAATAGGACTACAGCAGTTGTCGAGGACGTTGTACGTCATTACACCGAACACGTAAATACTCCCGCTAAGTGTGTTTGCCCTGTTCTGCTTGAAAGCAAGTAGGCTACCTGCCTGATTAGAAAATGATAAAAGTAGGGTAGACATGTGGAGATTATGCATTCATCAAACAGGTTCGTTTTCCACGGACCTTATTTCCAGCTCTTTTCCAAAACCCTGTGGAGAGATCCAGGGAACCGGTAGTGGTACAATGCTCCACTCTATCGTGGAAGGTGTACTGGGGAATGTGACGGCGAAGAGTGTAAGTACTGTGGAGCTGGAGAACATGTGGAACATATTGTATAACATTGCACTATTTATGAAACAGAGAGGAAAGTTCAGTGATTGGGTTAGAGGCAGGACGGGAGCAGAGCCTTATGGAGATACATGGATCAGAAGGAGGGGGTAAGAGCTACCAGAAATGCACTTCTATAATCAAAAATGTTTGTACATCTTTATGCAAAGTGTGCCCGACATTTTGAAAAAAATAGTCTGAGCTCTAGTGAAGTGTGAAGTTGCACAACACTCAACATTCGTATGCTTTTCAAAGGCTCATGGGAGCTGTAGTTATTAGAAGATGACAACATAATCATACCACCACCGCCAACAACATCAAGTCATGACCTATGTTGCGATGGGCATGTCTCCAAGTGTGCGTTCTTCCACCTGCACGGTGTCAGGCCGGGGTCTGCCTCATTATCTCTTCTTTCTCTGGACTGTCGCCGCTGATGATGTGACAGGCGGAGCGAACGCATCTGAAGAAGTCCACACTGGTTGTTGGGGAGGAGGCTCCAGAGGGAATGGAGGCCAGGTCCACGTACACACTGACTTCACCACCAGAGGTAGCCTTAGACCCTGTGGCAGGAGAGAGAGAGACGTTCCAACAGAAATAAGTGCCCATTTGTTTCAAGTACAAAAGAGGGGAAATTAAAAAGTACGAGGGAGATCTACTGTATTTATTTCAAATGTACTTCTCATACCTGAATTGGGCGATGATTGAGCTGGTGCTGAGCGGGTGCTGGAGGAAGGGGTGCGAATAGATGAGACATTTCCCTTTGGGACTCCACTTTGGCTCCCTGTCTTCCTCTTTCCTGAACTTGGTTGTTAAGGGGCTTCAGCAACCTGGAACCATTATTATCAAGAATCAATTATATTAAAGGGTCATCTCTGTGCTCAAAACCTTTGTGAATTTTCTGAATCTCCTTATAGTTGAAGTTAATATTTAGACCATGAAAAGTACCTGGTTTTTTTCAAGATTATTTGTTTGATTTTGATTTATTTGATAACATTTAGCAACCGCTCCTATCCACCAGATGAGCTACCAGTGCACCATAGAAAAGTCATTTTGACGTATAAAAAACCTGTTTGTTGCCAGTTTAATAAGTGAATGGTGACTTTACAATCTCACATTAAAGTTCTATAAAATACTTGCATTTATTTTCCTGTTTATAAAAAAAAAGTTTTGCACTATTTTTCTAATCTGTACATTTTTTCAATAAAAAAGTTAGGTAAAACTGTGAAGAGTTTATTGCATACGGTGATTAACATTTCAGTAGTTCTACATAATCAACTTTTAAACCATGACTAATCACTTAAAGTTATACTTCATAACCAAATTAGTTGAATAACAGACATCCCTTGCTTTTATGCGAATAAGACGAACTCACCGCTGCAGCTTTTTTCCCTCGCATGCCATTGGCTGTTGCTTTCTTCCCGTAAGTGTCAGCGTCGGACTGAGGAACGGGCATGGAGGCGTCAGGATGAGGGGGCCGGGGGGGGCCGTCGCTTCAAGGAGCCGGTGGAGGGTCATGGCTATCGCTATTGGGTTATCCCTCTGAAACAGCACTGAAACACTTGTAGTCCACGCCCACCCGCCAGGTGGGCCCCACCCTCGGGCCTCCTTCCGGTATAAGGGGGCCCGGCAATCTGCTCCCTTACAATATAACTTTTCTTCAGCTATTCGTAGAGCCAGTGGGGCCCAGCGCTCAGAGGGCTGCGCCATTACTCATAGAAGCTGGGTTACAGTAGGTAACCCCAGTCCTATTTGGTATATGGCTTCGCCCTCTAAGGCTATCGCTATTGGGTTAAGGGCGAAGCATGATGTAGTCTGCGCCCCACTGGGTCCGCCCGGCACTAGAAGCACAGACACACCTGCTCAATAGCACCCCCTGCCTGTTGGGCCATGCGTAATGGCACCTCCCCGTCCCTGGAACAAGCAACACATGGCTATCTTCCCGACGGGGTGAAGGCTGGGAACAATACATACCGGCCGCTGTGAGAAAGTAGAGACGAAGGTCCCCCGCCTTAACATGCGATCATAGAGGGGGAACAGCTGCTCTCTGCGTGTCAGACAGGCAGGAGAGCGCTCAGCTGGATCCCTGACGTCACTCACTCTGACCAGGCACTCCGTACGAAGTGTGTCAGAGGAAAGGGAACATCCCTCTCATACGAGGGGAAAAGAGCCGCTCTCTGTGTGCCGAGAGGCAGAAGAGAGGCGCTCAGCTGGCTCCCTGACGTCACTCACTCCGACAGGACACCCAGTACAGGGTGTGTCAGAGAGGAAAGGGAGACATCCCTCAAATAACATTGAATAAATGAACAGGGGGAAGACCCGTGCAAATATCTTCCACTGACATTCCTCCGTGCAACGCCGTAGAGGAGGAAATTCCTCTGGTGGAGTGCGCTTTGATATTCTCCGGGGGCTCCACCCCAGAGGAGACATATGCCTGCGACACAGCCTCACACAGCCAGTGTGACAGCCGTTGTGCAGACAGAGAGCCGATAAATCACTCACCCTTTTCGCCGATGTTAGAGCCAAAAGCAGAGCGACTTTGGCTGATAACATGTTGAGGGGAACCTGCTCTAAATGTTCAAATGGGGCTTTGCTTAGTGCTCGTAACACCAAAGCCAAATCCCACTGAGGCGCCAGTGCGCGTGACACCGGTCTGAGTCTTCGTACCCCTTGCAGAAACCGTTTCGTCAGTGGGTGACTGTATTGCACGAAGGACACATGCGGATACGATCATTGCTGCTCATGATTCTTTCTCGTGCTTCAGTACAGCTGGTTGCTGAAGAAAAGAGGGAGCAGATTGCCGGGCCACCTTCCTATTTATACCGGAAGGAGGCCCGAGGGTGGGGCCCACCTGGCGGGTGGGCGTGGACTACAAGTGTTTCAGTGCTGCGCGGGGGCGCAGAGGGATAACCCAATAGCAATAGCCTTAGAGGGCGAAGCCATATACGAAATAGAACACATTTCGTTGAACCCTTGTGTCCTCCTCGGGCATTTTTGTACATTTTTCCTGACTGTTTTTTTGATGTGTTAATCACTTCAGCTTTTCGCATGGAATTCTGTAAGAAGTCTTCTTTTGAGTCAAATCTTTGAAATCCACCTTCGTGGCAAAAATGTACACGCCCATAATAACTGCTATTAAATCATCATACATCAATATTTCTTTCTACTTTTCTTTTAATAAATCACTTAAACAACTTCTAACGTACTCAAATCTATCAAATATTCGATATTTGTTCAGGATTTTAACCCTTTAAAGTTTCATTATCTGAATTATCTCATTATTTATTAAAAAGAAACACAAAAAATGAAAAATATTCAATATAATAATTAGTAGAGGGATGGAACTTTGGTGGTTATTAGAGTCTTGGATGAGTCAAAGATTAGCAACAAAATTGATTTGACTGCATTATTATTTTGTACGTAGTATCAGATACTACCTCTGGACCCCTTCGTGGCAAAAAATGCCTCATTGACTGCCATTCAAACCACCTTTTTTGATCTCACTGCCATTGCAGTATAAACCATGCATTTTGTAATGTCAGCATTTCGGGGCCCCAACAGTGTGTGTGTGTGTGTGTGTGTGTGTGTGTGTGTGTGTGTGTGTGTGTGCGTGTGTGTGTGTGTGTGGTGTGCGTGTGTGTGTGTGTGGTGTGTGTGTGTGTGTGTGTGTGTGTGCGTGTGTGTGTGTGTGTGGTGTGTGTGTGCGTGTGCGTGTGCGTGTGTGTATCTGTAAACATGCACTGATCATTTCAGGGTAAAAAAAGGGCATCTTTTGATCTTCAGCAACGTCAGCAAGATCTCACCTCTATTAACTCCCCGAAGAACCAGGTTCAATGAACTGCTGTTTCAATTCAGACAACTCTTTTTAATCTGTTTAAGCGATCCCGAAGGACTTTGATATCAGTAAATGGGGTGTGTTCCTACCTAAGTGGGTGTGGCAGGGTGCAGTCTTACCTTTGAAGCAGGAGAGGAGAGCACAGATTTTAGTTGTCCCAATCCAAAAGGTGGGATCAGTTTATTTGAAGAAAAATAAGTCCAAACTAATAGTCTTTACCTTTTAACACATTATAATCATACAAAACATATCATGCTGGGGTTATATTTTTTATCTAAAACCTTAATTCATATTCATTTTATTCCCGTGCGTACGCCTTCCAGGTAGAGTCTAAACATTAGTTATAAGTTCCTGTACGTAATAACAACGTCTTCCAGGTATATCTAACCATTAGTTATATGTATCCTGTACGTCCTAACAACGCCTTCCAGGTAGAGTCTAACCATTAGTTATATGTATCCTGTACGTCCTAACAACGTCTTCCAGGTAGAGTCTAACCATTAGTTATATGTATCCTGTACGTCCTAACAACGTCTTCCAGGTAGAGTCTAACCATTAGTTATATGTATCCTGTACGTCCTAACAACTTCTTCCAGGTAGAGTCTAACCATTAGTTATATTTATCCTGTACGTCCTAACAACGCCTTCCAGGTAGAGTCTAACCATTAGTTATATGTATCCTGTACGTCCTAACAACGTCTTCCAGGTAGAGTCTAACCATTAGTTATATGTATCCTGTACGTCCTAACAACGCCTTCCAGGTAGAGTCTAACCATTAGTTATATGTATCCTGTACGTCCTAACAACGCCTTCCAGGTAGAGTCTAACCATTAGTTATATGTATCCTGTACGTCCTAACAACGTCTTCCAGGTAGAGTCTAACCATTAGTTATATGTATCCTGTACGTCCTAACAACGTCTTCCAGGTAGAGTCTAACCATTAGTTATATGTATCCTGTACGTCCTAACAACGTCTTCCAGGTAGAGTCTAACCATTAGTTATATGTATCCTGTACGTCCTAACAACGCCTTCCAGGTAGAGTCTAACCATTAGTTATATGTATCCTGTACGTCCTAACAACGTCTTCCAGGTAGAGTCTAACCATTAGTTATATGTATCCTGTACGTCCTAACAACGCCCCGAGAGCCATCTAACCCAGCTCTGAGGGTCAGAGCTTACCGGGAGAGAGTATACCAGGGGTTTCCCTCTCTCCCCGACAAAATCCAAAAAAGCCAGTCTTTTTATGCTCAAAAAACCGGATAGAAAAAACCCACACCTCCTCTATACCCAACCAACATATTCTATTGGCTATGGCATAAGACACACCTTCCCAAGTTTGTGTAGCTATAAGAAATACTTAAGTTGTTGGTCAAAACACTTTCCATCTGATGAAGGCAGATGCCTTCCCAGATGGAGAAAAGTAGAAAACATTACATTCAGTTGTAACTGCCAAAACAAACATTATTTACACTATTATGGCCCCTGTTAAAAATATTATAATGTTAACTACTGTAAGTTGGTCGAACGAATGCCTCCTCACCTGGAAGCTGACCGAGCAGACCCGAGCAGCAGCCGAGAGGAGCCGAGCGCATCCGCGAAGCACAGGTCAGAGTTCCCGTTAGCCGGCAAATCTAAATATCTTCGGTCAAAATAATTTCCCTTTAGAGCAATACCGCTTCAGTTGCGCCACTTATGTGACAGACAAGAAGAGGATGTGACAGACAAGAAGAGGATGTGACAGACAAGAAGAGTCAACTCTAATGTCTAACACTTAATGTGGAGAAAGAGATGTCCTGTATGGGTTGATTGTGCGTTGATCTGTTGGTAATGCCTCGGGGTTCCGGTGGGCATGTAAACAAATGCATAATGCTGCGCTCTACTGTGTGGCCTCATCCAGTTGCATAGCGACACTTATTGTGTAGTTGTCTTTTAATAAGCAGGTAGTCATATCATTAGCTGGATCTGATCGATATGGACATAAACGCGAGTGAAGTCTGATCTGACGGGAGAGAGAGATCAGCTGCTGCTGACGAGTCGAGACTCGACACGCAGCTCTGCATGATCACATGCAGCGGTGAGCGGAACAAAACACACTTCAGGTTAGAATATCACACGTAGCTATTTTAATTACTCTCAAACTACCTAAACTAGTTATAGATATGTTTAGTTTTACTGTCGGGTCACTCATTACTGGATCCGCGAGCTGCATGCTACTGGCATAATAGATACTATAGCCCGATCGTGCAGCCAGCAGGTGAGGCTTCATTGCCCGAGCTAAATACTAGATGCCCCGGGCCATCGAGCAGTCCTTAATGTCGAGCCCATCCAGTGAGCCAGGGAGCTGGTTCTTCTCTCAGACGTGGACTGACTTATCCTGGCCCTGAAACCAGTCGTCTGGTTGAGTGTGGGTTGGGTCAGGGCGTGGTTCCTTGCACTCGGAGTCGGGCTAACGTCCACGCTAGCTGCTACATGCTTTGCATTTAGGTGATGCTTTAGGCTCGATGTGCTGCGGTGATATGCAAATTATTTTTTGCATAATTTGCACACAACCGTGCTCTTGTCGACGCTTCCATCCGTCCGTTTTTTAAAACCAAATGTCCCATCCAAATGTCCCATCCACGGGGCCGACCAAAGCGGTCTCATCAGCTTGTTCGTTCATGTTTGACTTGTTCACCTTGGTTTGTTGTTGTTTGAAGTCCCATGCTGAAGTCATGAACGTTAGTTGGTTCTCCAGTATAATCGGTACGCCTGAAACTCATCCAGTGAGTTGTGCAAAAATAAGTGCGATTAAAGTGCGATTAAAATGCGTTAATTTTTTTAACGCGTTAATTTTTGTGTAATTAATTAACGTGCTAAAGTCCCGGCCCTAATTTTATTATTATTAACTACTTGTTCAGTGGCGGCTGGTGGAAAATATTTTGGGTGGGGTTGTTGATATAGTGAGTAAAACATATTTTTTGGGGAGAAATGACCCCTTAAATTAGGACTTCTGGTGATGTAATGGCGCATTTCCAGTGCAGCGCGGAGCTCGCTTTAAGCGTGCCGAGCCGTGCGGGGCCCATTTTTGGTTGCGTTTCCACTCGGCCTAGTTCCGGCTAGCGGGTCCTAATTCACAGTTTTTCTGGCCCCATAAAATCGTGGTTCTAGGGCCAGGAACAACCAGGCTGAGCCGGGCTGAGTATGCTAAACTAGAGAGAATAGCTGACAAGGGGACTACAACTACACAAGATGAACATATTTGACCGTGATTTAATCGTAATACACGTTTCAAAATGATGCTGAATTAACAACATACTGGTACCGGTTAGTAGGGATGCTCCGATCGCCAATTTCGGGGCCGATCGCCGGAATCAGTATCGGCCGATACCGATCGCCGATCCGATCGAGTGGGCGGGGCCCAAATGGAAGATTTAAACATCACTTTAAATGGAAGATTTCAAGTTTAAACTCAGTTAATGGGGCTCATTCACTGGAGCTTCCACAAACAACAATCAACTTAATTATTACAATGAAATGATGTACATTATTCAAGTTTACATTCACTTTGGAAAATAACACGGGAGAGATGAGCGGAAGCGCTCTCTTTTCCTCTCTCCCTCTCTCTCCTCCCTCCCCCTCTCTCTCCTGACAGCCTGTCAGTATCTCATGCAGCTCACTGATCTTGTAATGAGTGACCCGACAGTGAAGAATAAATATATTTATAATAACTAGTTTAGCTTAGAGGTAGATAAAATAGCTAAGTGTGTTAGGTCTAACTCTTGTGTGTTTCGTCCGGCGGGCGGAGCTGCAGGATTTCTGCTTCACACACGTTGCATTCCGCTATTTTGCTGTCTTTTTCGGACACCTTAAAATAATGCCAGACCGGTGAAGCCATTTTGGCGAGCTTGTTTTGCCGCACACAGAGAAAAGTGTCATGTATTTTACGTCATGCGATCGGCTCTCGCGATCGGCATGTTGGCATCGGCAGAGCACTGATTGATCGGTAGAGAGTGAGTATCGGCCGATATCGATCGGTGACCGAATTAATGCTTTGACAAGTCTGCCGACAGACGGCAGGCGAAAAACGTTTTAAAATGTGTGTTTTCTAAATGGAGATCGGCTAAGCTAACGCAGTATATGCTCCGACCGTCCACACTCACAACAACGGCCTATACAGACATAAATAAACCAGCGACTGTATTCGCCATGACACAGGCAGTCTGTGGTTTGTACTTATTTAACTTTAGTCTAGTTTCTGAACAGATATGAAGAGCTGTGAGCTCTGAGTGCTAACAGCTAACGGCTGTGTTGTTATGCTATGTTAGCTTTGCCTAGCATGGCTAGCTTGAAGGTACTTGTCATATGTTACTTCGTGCACTCGTGCTTTTTAATTTTTTCGGACAAATGCTTCATATCGTTTACCCCCGTCAGAGTCCACGGGCACATCGTATCTGTCCCCGGCTGTTTGAAGAGCAAGCATGGGAAACAAAAGACAGCATTTACCTGTTTGCATCCAGCTAGCCATGCCTTTCTGGTGTACCAGCTACGTGAGAAGCCTCGTTGATACGTTTTGTCTTTTTCACGAGCTTGCTGCGATATATACAAATCGGGTTGGTCCGGTCCAAGGTCTTTAAGCAACAGTTTATCTCCCAAACTTCTCCTTTTGAAAGGATTGGAGATTAGCTCTTGAACGGAATTGGGCGGGGACTCCACCTGCACATGAAGCCATCCTCATCAACTACTGCCGTACTGCGTCACCCCACCGGATACGAGTCACTAGTAGGGGTGTTGAAAATAATCGTTTTTACGATGCATTGCGATGCGGACGTGGACGATTCGGTCTCGATGCAGTGACGGAAGATAATCGGTTATAGAGTAGTAACGTTGCTTCCTGATTTTCCGGCCGCGGCTTTACTATAACGTTTTTTCTGTCACTTTAAAATCAAACCGGTCGGTGACGCAGAGATCAGGGAGCAGACCTGACAGCGGCACAGCAACACGGAGCAGTCTGCTTTATCCACCAACACCAGAACACCAGTCCAAAACCGACAGCAGAACGACCCGCTCCGAATCACTCTGTGTCGCTGCGGCTCAGAGACCAACACATCCTCACTCCCAGGTCGGCCTATGTTGACGTTATGTCAAGTCCCCTGCCGGCTTTTTCCAACGCAAGGGGGGGGGCCTTAGCGTCCATTTTCAACGCCAGGGGGGGGGCCTTAGCGTCCATTTTCAACGCCAGGGGGGGGGCCTTAGCGTCCATTTTCAACGCAAGGGGGGGGGGCCTTAGCGTCCATATTCAGCTTTCCGGGATGTCCATGTGCTTCTATGGACGCTCATGTAAGCACGGCATTCGTTTGTGTCAACTGCCCTTAAAGGCAATGAAGACACTACACTACCCAGAATCCCCAGCTATCGTTTGGACTACACCATGTGCTCTGTTTGGCAAACCCCGTGATCGTCCTCAAGCTCTGTGATTGGAGAGTGTGCTCCGAGGGTTACCGAGCCTCGAACAGCACTTGAAATGGGATGGAACCACGGCAGACTGTTCAAAACTGGATTTGAACGGGTCCACCGCGTCCCCCCCCTCCCCCACCCTGTCCCCAGAACTACACATGCTGGCTATTCTGTTTCGCAACATGTTCTCTATGGCACGTCTCTACTGGGAGTTGTAGTTTTAAAAGACGTGTTCGTATTTCCCATAATAAGAAGTTGCCAGTATTAAACTGTGTACATCCCTGGAGGTTTAGGGGACAGGAAACACTCATATTTAAAACATATAATTAATAAATGGGTGTAAATTGCTTGTGCCCATAATGGGCAGCATTAATATATATACCCACACGCCAGCTAAGGTCAGAAGAGCTTTATTTAACAGCTGGACTTATGTTTGTGACCCCTCCTGTTGTTAATTGATAACATTACATTACATTACATTAATTGATAAGCCTGAAACATGCACTTGTCAAGGTTCAGAGGCACATTTTGCAAATATGGCAGTAGCCATCGATCAGCTTAAGATAAGATATACTTTATTGATCCCAAGTTGGAACATTTGCGTTACATCATAGTATACATACAACATAGTTAACATTGCTGGAGGTATGCACACATATTGATAGATGTCTTGTAATGCACTATTGAGGAACCTGCGACCCAAGTTTTTCATTCAGTGCAGAACTACACCACAGTTGTGTAGGCCTATATGATATGTCAATAAACCTTAGAACATCTTGAAATCTTGAACGGGATGTGCAAAATAGTCATTATATACAGTCTTTAATTAACTATTAGTAGAGAATAACGAGTAATGAATATACTTTATAGGGATTCTTTTAATATCTAATAATAAAAATAATGAAATTCAATAACGTGCTTTAACCACCAGGTGTCTCTTTATATCAGGTGTGCACCTTTATGGTGTAAATGCAGCCTATCTACCAATTGGATCAAATATAAAAGTGAGCCGAATTAGTGTTGATACTGCAAGGAGACGTAATGTGTGAAAAGAAATGTAAGATGTTGTTTAATGGCTGATATATTTATGATCCACGTCACGTTTTCAGTTCCTCATCTTTGTCTTCTCATCAGGGCTCTATAAATACAGAACTGCGGCAGATATGTAATATTTAATGCAGCCGAACCGTGTATTACAATGCCGTTATGTGATGACTTTCAAAGAGAAAAGCAAGAGCACTCGGAATAAGGGTATTATTTTATTTTTTAAAAATATTTTCGGTCTGTTTCCGGTATTTGTTAATGACGATGTGCTGTGAGATGTGAGACTGGAATTGCACAGGGGAAAATAACGTATCTTTAGATGCGGATTTTGTTAAACTAATATGTTTAGGCTGTGGACCAACACTATACATTGACGGGGAAGGGGGTAGCAATAAAGATAACACCATTAAACAGTTACACAACATAACAGAAATAATATCGATAGCAGCGTCCCTAGCAACCACCTTGGTAACAATGAAAACGTTGGACGCAATTTCCTGAAGTAATCTTCGTAATAACTAGCAAACTAAAGATCATGTACATCCACTGCACACATAATCTGAAATAACAACTCATATTTCTCGCATCAAATGACATCAAAACGCATTTTAATGGCCAAACTAACTTTAAAATAGGCATTTTACACCCAGAATAAAACGAAGTTCGGCCATGTTTTCTTTTTCTGCAGGGAGAAATCACGTGACGTCAAACAGAGCACATGGTGTAGGCCAAACGATAGCTGGGGATTCTGGGTAGTGTAGTGTCTTCATTGCCTTTAAGGGCAGTTGACACAAACGAATGCCGTGCTTACATGAGCGTCCATAGAAGCACATGGACATCCCGGAAAGCTGAACATGGACGCTAAGGGCCCCCCCCCTTGCGTTGAAAATGGACGCTAAGGCCCCCCCCCTTGCGTTGAAAATGGACGCTAAGGCCCCCCCCCTGGCGTTGAAAATGGACGCTAAGGCCCCCCCCCTTGCGTTGGAAAAAGCCGGCAGGGGACTTGACATAACGTCAACATAGGCCGACCTGGGAGTGAGGATGTGTTGCAGAGACACAGACAGGGATTTATGTTTTTCAAAAATAATCGCGTTACAATCATGTCAGGTTTTTGGTGGATTTAATTAAGTCTTGGATGCAAAGTATGAATGTCCTCTAGCAATTTGCAGACGATATATACGTGTGTAAAGTTTGTGAAGGCAGGAGGAAAAAAGCTTCCGCGATCACCGTCTCCTCTCCGTTCCTCCAAGCCCCGCCCCCTCCCTGAAAATAATGAGTGACAGGCTGATAGTGACCCGATAGAAACTTTGTTATTCACTTAATCACTGAGATATAATGAAGCTAATTTAATCTCATACATTCATGGGATTTCATGTAACAGTGAGACAGAGAATGTGAGTGTGCACCCACATGCACTATTTTTGTTTGTATATGCTGTTGTAAATACTCCTGTTGTCTGCTGTGTTCAGACTCAAGTCCTGTGTGTGATGCCTCATTCAGGACGTTCAGTGTCCTTCCTTAACAGAAGGCCGTTGCTAGAAGCTGCAGCTAGACTGCAGGAGCATTAGCTTTTTGTTTTTGAGGATGGAACAACTTCACACACGGAGGCTAGACCTATACAATTCATTTATTTTGGTTTATAAATTAATGTCAAGACATTTATGTTATTGATTTCTGAAGCACTTTCTAAATAATAAAAATAGAGTTCATATGTATTTACTGCATGTATGCGTTGATGAAAAATAAGCCATGTGCAGTAATATAGAAAATTGAGGATGCAACGCATTGGTATGAATCGTGATGCACCGGGATATCGAACCGAATCGAATCGTTGACAGGATAATCGTAATCGAATCGAATCGTGAGACCAGTGAAGATGCACAGCCCTAGTCACTAGTGTCCAAACTACTCACAGACTGGACCGGGCGCTGCACTCTTAGCCTGGCTTAGTTGACTTTACTAGAAATTCGCGTGCAAACCCGTTGCCTTAAACCACTTAAGTTTTTACACATGCAAGAAACTTAACAGGTTACATTTTTACACAAGCAAGAAACTTAACAGGTTAAGTTGTATACATGTAGAACTTTAAGTAGACTTATCTTAGTTTACATTTGTAGTCTTATCTCAAAATCATTAGTTCACATAAATGATGTCTTAGTTGTATGAAATAACTTGTTTAAGTTAAATATAATAAATAGGGCCGGGACTTTAACGCGTTAATTAAGATTAATTAATTACACAAAAATTAACGTGTTAAAAAAATTAACGCATTTTAATCGCACTTATTTTTGCACAGCGGAACGTTTCTCACTGGATGAGTTTCAGGCGTACCGATTATACTGGAGCACCAACTAACGTTCATGACTTCAGCATGGGACTTCAAACAACAACAAACCACGGTGAACAAGTCAAACATGAACGAACAAGCTGATGAGACCGCTTTGGTCGGCCCCGTGGATGGGACATTTTGTTTTAAAAAACGGACGGATGGAAGCGTCGACAAGAGCACGGTTGTGTGCAAATTATGCAAAACAGAATTTGCATATCACCGCAGCACATCGAGCCTAAAGTATCACCTAAATGCAAAGCATGTAGCAGCTAGCGTGGACGTTAGCCCGACTCCGAGTGCAAGGAACCACGCCCTGACCCAACCCACACTCAACCAGAGGACTGGTTTCAGGGCCAGGATAAGTCAGTCCACGTCTGAGAGAAGAACCAGCTCCCTGGCTCACTGGACTGCACTCGACTGTAGACCACCTGGAGTCACATCCATGTGGAAACTGCTTCTCACTGTTCTCAGGTCAAATATGTATATTTGATTAAAAATGAGATGAATTTCGATTAATTAATTACAAAGCCTCTAATTAATTAGATTATTTTTTTTAATAATAAATAACATTATTTATCAATGCTTAATATCATGTGTTAATAATAACAAATGTCTTTTAATAAAATTAATTGTACCATTTTGATTTGGGGATTGCATTTATACATTGTTTTACCAGAATTGTATGGAAGGGAAAACATGAAACAATACATTTAAATATTCCAATGTTTTTATTGACAAATAACCTCATCAACCAGAAGGCAAGCAAAGACAGGAATTAGAACCCACAACATTTAACAATATGCAGGGTTCTTACACCTTTTCCAAAGTCAAATTCAAGCACTTTTCAAGCATTTTCAAGGTGCATTTTCCAGCTTTTCAAGCATCTCACAGCTGTTGTAAATTACATGTTTATATACACATACTCAAATGATTATTTCCCTACCTCACATTAAATCAGATGTTCTTTATGCTATAAACAACCAAATGTGCGTCTCGTGATAGCCTTCTACACGAGGATGAAAAATTAAAGAAAAGAAAACTAAGTTTGATATTTCAAAATGAGTGATCTGTACGTAGACTGGGCCTCCCATACAACCTGTCTGAGCCGATATACAACTATCAGCCAAATCACTTTTCAATACATTATTGATTACTATTGTTGAGGTACTTTTAGGTTGGTAGTGAACATAGTTCAGAGGTACATGGTGTACTTTTCCTCCACTACATGTATTTAATACCTTTAGTTACTTCACAGATGAATGATGTGAAATATAACCAAGTGTTGAATCAGACTTTAGTTCCACCTGGAGGAAATCCACCAGCTACCCTGCAGTCTACAAAGTACTTCAGACTAGCTGCACCTCCACCAGCTACCCTGCAGTCTACAAAGTACTTCAGACTAGCTGCTCCTTCACCAGCTACCCTGCAGTCTACAAAGTACTTCAGACTAGCTGCACCTTCACCAGCTACCCTGCAGTCTACAAAGTACTTCAGACTAGCTGCACCTCCACCAGCTACCCTGCAGTCTACAAAGTACTTCAGACTAGCTGCACCTTCACCAGCTACCCTGCAGTCTACAAAGTACTTCAGACTAGCTGCTCCTTCACCAGCTACCCTGCAGTCTACAAAGTACTTCAGACTAGCTGCACCTCCACCAGCTACCCTGCAGTCTACAAAGTACTTCAGACTAGCTGCACCTCACCAGCTACCCTGCAGTCTACAAAGTACTTCAGACTAGCTGCACCTTCACCAGCTACCCTGCAGTCTACAAAGTACTTCAGACTAGCTGCACCTTCACCAGCTACCCTGCAGTCTACAAAGTACTTCAGACTAGCTGCACCTCCACCAGCTACCCTGCAGTCTACAAAGTACTTCAGACTAGCTGCACCTTCACCAGCTACCCTGCAGTCTACAAAGTACTTCAGACTAGCTGCACCTCCACCAGCTCTGAGAACACTTTCATGATCAATCATTATAAAACATATCATATATATTATTCTGAAATGGACCAATCTGCACAACGACTACTTTCACTGTCTTTCACTATATTTAGATGATAATACTTTTCTACTTTGACTTGAGGAACATTTTGAATACTTTTACTGTGACAGAGTATTCCTACACTCTGGTACTTCTACTTTTACTCAAGTAAAAGACCTGAGTACTTCTACTTTTACTCAAGTAAAAGACCTGAGTACTTCTACTTTTACTCAAGTAAAAGACCTGAGTACTTCTACTTTTACTCAAGTACAAGATCTGAGTACTTCTACTTTTACTCAAGTACAAGATCTGAGTACTTCTACTTTTACTAAGTATAAGATCTGAGTACTTGTACTTTTACTCAAGTACAATATCTGAGTACTTCTCCACCTCTGGTAGCGTATTAGTCTGAATTGTAGCCACAAAATCACGCAGAGCTGCATACAAATAGCCTCACAATGGTAACAAGTGGAAAATAATATCTACAAATGTGTCCAATGATTTGAAGGTAATGTTGACTACTCAAAGCACCTGACTTATACATCTTCAAAGGAAGACTGTGTTCATTCTACAATGACATGGGATTAAAGCAAAATGTAGTTTTAATTGTATAATACTTCAATTTTATATAAAAGACAGTTTGTTTTCATGTTTTCAAATAAACAAAGTCTTGGCTTTCAGAATATTAAACTTGTTTTGGCAAATTCAGATGATAAATACAGCTTTGAAGCTTCGGCATAATTACAAGCGGAGAACGGACTAATGTAACGTCACAGCAGGCATAACAACACACACAGTCTTTTTACAAAACATGAACGGCATTATTAATGACAGCTTAACATTTTAATTTCAATAAAATCCGGGTTTAGAGTGTAACATTGGCGCCCGGTGATCATCAGATTTGACGACGCTGATTGGCTGAAATTATGTTTCGGCATTATAGTTTACAGATAGCAACAGTCAGCTGCTAGTGGCTGCTGCCGCACTGGTTGAGGGCTCCTTTCTTACCGCCCAGACGAGAGAGGGTAATGACCTTAGACTGTATATATAAAGGTAATGATACATGGACAAGGCCAGGCAGGAAACATGTGATTTATCAGTAACTTTACACATCGTCGTAACACAATTTTAAACGAGATTTTATTGTAGATTATACTTTGTACTGATACCAATTATATAATATTTACCTTGTTTATTAAAAATAAAATAAAAAATATTTTTTTTAAGATATTTTTTATTTTATTTTTATTTTGTATGTGGGAAGAGGTGGGGCGGCGCCCCTAACGGGCCGGCCGCCACTGTACTTGTTGCTAGGGACGCTGCTATCGATATTATTTCTGTTATGTTGTGTAACTGTTTAATGGTGTTATCTTTATTGCTACCCCCTTCCCCGCCAAGTGTTGGTCCACAGCGCAAACGTATTAGTTTAACAAAATCTGCATCTAAAATTGTAGCATAGATAGCCTACATTATTTCCCCCTGTGCAATTCTCCATTTACTCAACCATAACACATAATTATCCTTGTGTTTAGTTATATGTTCGATTAATAAACACAAGCTGGAGTCCGTCAGGACCGAGGGTCAGAGCAGCTCATTTGCTTTACAGAATATTACACCCGGAAGTAAGTATTCTCTCCGCTTCGCTTGACAAACCCTGTGATAGTCCTCAAGCTCTGTGATTGGAGAGTGTGCCGAGCGTCCAACAGCACTTGAAATGGGATGGAACCACGGCAGACTGTCAAAAACTGGATTTGAACGGGTCCACCGCGTCCTTTTAGTGTAATCACACAAATTCTGTGTTTTATATTCAACAATTCTGTGTTCTTTATTTATTGATTGTTCAATCCCTGACAAGGCCGGAGACGAAATATCTACATACATCTTATAAGAGTATAATACATATGTATAATATCAATTAAAATAAGTGCTTCAACATAGTTAACATTGCTGGAGGTATGCACACATATTGATAGATGTCTTGTAATGCACTGTTGAGGAACCTGCAACCCAAGTTTTTCATTCAGTGCAGAACTACACCACAGTTGTGTAGGCCGATATGATATGTCAATAAACCTTAGAACATCTTGAAATCTTGAACGGGATGTGCAAACTAGTCATTATATACAGTCTTTAATTAAATATATCAGTAGAGAATAACGAGTAATGAATATACTTTATAGGGATCGTATTAATATCTAATAATAAAAATATTGAAATTCAATAACATGCTTTAACCACCAGGTGTCCCTTTATATCAACTGTGCACCTTTATGGTGTAAATACAGCCTATCTACCAATTGGATCAAATATAAAAGTGAGCCGAATTAGTGTGGATACTGCAAGGAGGCGTATTGTGTGAAAAGAAATGTAAGATGTTGTTTAATGGCTGATATATTTATGATCCACGTCACGTTTTCAGTTCCTCATGTTTGTCTTCTCATCAGGGCTATAAATACAGAACTACGGCAGATATGTAATATTTAATGCAGCCGAACCGTGTATTACAATGCCGTTATGTGATGACTTTCAAAGAGAAAAGCAAGCACACTCGGAATAAAGTATTATTTTATTTTTATTAAATGTTTTCGGTCCGGTATTTGTTGTTGACGATGTGCTGTGAGATGTGAGACTGGAATTGCACAGGGGAAAATAACATTGGCTATCTTTAGATGGGGATTTTGTTAAACTAATATGTTTGCGCTGTGGACCAACACTATACATTGACGGGGAAGGGGGTAGCAATAAAGATAACACCATTAAACAGTTACACAACATAACAGAAATAATATCGATAGCAGCGTCCCTAGCAACCACCTTGGTAACAATGAAAACGTTGTATGGACACAATTTCCTGAAGTAATCTTCGTAATAACTAGCAAACTAAAGATCATGTACATCCACTGCACACATCATCTGAAATAACAACTCATATTTCTCGCATCAAATGACATCAACACGCATTTTAATGGCCAAATTAACTTTAAAATAGGCATTTTAAACCGAGAATAAAATGAAGTTCGGCCATGTTTTTCTTTTCTGCAGGGAGAAATTTGAAGATCACGTGACATAGATGCCAGCCATTGGAATGAATGGAATGCAGTTGGAGGTCAACCAATCACAGAGCTTGAGAACTAATCACGGGGCTTGTCAAACAGAGCACATGGTGTAGTCCTAAACGATAGCTGGGGATTCTGGGTAGTGTAGTTGTTTCTCAGAATCGAAGGGGAAAAATACAAAAGCATTGCACACAATTTAAACCAATCAATGTTGTGTTAAAGATAAGTTTCAGAAACCGGCTCGAGATACACTTGTTATATTCCATGGAATGCTCTTAACATCCCGATAGCAATGAATATCTTAAGTGCTTTGACAAAAACTCCATACAAAAATGTCATCTGTGGAAGCCGTAATACAGTAAAAAGCCAATGCGTTTAGCCGAGCCGGCTGGATTGCCGCCCTGTCTGTCCGCCTTCCATCTCGTGCACGCACAAATGTATCTCGTGCCCTAATTGGGCGTGCCGTCATTGGGCGTGCATTGCAGCAGTACTTCAATGACTCGCCAGCAACAGGCGGCCACTTTCACCAGTCTGCTGACGCCATGTGCGCGTTCATGTGTGTTGGAGGAGGTGCTCTGTAAGGAAGTCTGAAGGAAGGGGCGGATTCTTTTCGGCTGTTAACTTTCAAATTTTAGTGCACTGGAGCCGGTTTCTGAAATGTACCTACCCCACCTTTAACAAGGATAATCTGGTGTTTTTTAGTCGAGTAGTGCAGATATCACTGTAAAATCACTCGACAGTAGGGGAATACTTACTTCCAGGTGTACAATTCTCCGTTATCCAATGGGAATGGACGCTCACATTGCACATTTAAGGGCAGCCGGCATAAACGAATGCCGTGCTTCCATGAGCGTCAAATCCCACCGCAGATGGGAATACATTGCAATCAGTTGAAAGCTATTTGCGTCCCTTTATGACGCTGAAGGAGCATAGGAGCATCACAACTGCACGCCACGGGACCCTGACCAAGCGTCGCTCCTGGACGATTATGGAGTGAGTGTGTTGACCAAGCCAATACTATGCTGCGTTCATGGAGCTACGTGGAAATGGGGAAGGACAATGCTTGATTGCGGATACGTAATTTCACATTCTATTGCTCTTATACCTTGATTGTTGCCAACTACGATGCTCAACAGCTTGCTTAAAAAGGAACTTTGACGCTGGTATCAGTTTACCACCAATCACAGGAGTGTTGTGTATAGAAAGTATTGAGTTATATTTATCGCGCTACCTAACATCCATGAAGGCAACATGACAGAGGGAAGCCTGCCACTCAGAATGCCAAACTACTCTTTGCTAAGCCCCCCCTCCAGCAACATCAGGGCCAAAAGTCTGAAAGCGAAAAAAAAACGATCTGAAAGTGAAAAACGATCTGAAAGTGAAAAACGATCTGAAAGCGAAAAACGATCTGAAAGTGAAAAGCAATGTGAAACCTGAAAAAACAAGATTTGAAACTGAAAAAATAAGGATTCAAATATCAAAATATGTATACAAGTGAAATCTGAAAATAAATATTTTATTCAAAAAAATTGCTGAACTTAATCAAAATAATATTCAAACTGAAAAATTATTTCAAATACTTATTTTAAATACATCATTGTATATTTCAAAGTTCACGATAAAAACTTGAACTTTCAAATACATTTAATTTTTTTTGAATGATCAAAACTTATGACCCTGAAATAGCTCCATAACAGGCCGCTAACAACTTCACGGCGTATACCGACGCCCGAAGTCGGGACTGGCTTCAGTAGAAGCTGTTGGGACTAAATCTGTTGGGAGTAAATCTCCAGAACGCCGACACCTCCATCTCCACCGCTCCCATGTTTTCTTTTGTGTTGCCATAAGTCTCTCTGCGTTGGTGCGCTGGGCTAATGCTAATGCGAGGATAATAAAATGGACAGCTTCACAAAACTTTTTGGGAGTTTTACAGGGCGTGGTTTGCAAATATAAATATAAATATATATATATATATATATGTGTGTGTGTGTATATATGTGTGTGTATATATCCGTATCTGTAGCCTGTTATTGTCTCATACCGCACTGTGAATGAATCAAAGTAAATATATAAGTGGTCATGAACACATGTGTCCCATCAGACAGAGGCTGCTGCCTCCTGTCATCATTAATGGACGTCTCTTTAAGATGACCGCTGAGAGGAGAGGAGTTCTCCTTTCTCTAACTGCCTGCTGCCTCCCCTCCTCTCTCCTCGGTTCCCCTCCTCTCTCCTCGGTTCCCCTTCTCAGTCCTCCGCTCACATCTCCTGTGGGCGGGACTAAGACACGAGGATAGGAGTCGAGGAGGGGAATTAGAGAAATGGGAAACTTTCCTGGTCTTCATTATATGTTGTGCTGTAATTATTTTATTATAATTTTAATCATTTTATATATTCGTTTATTTGTTTGCTTTGTATTCTCAGCACCTTGATCAATGTTTAAATGTGTTCTACAGATACAGTTTCACGTGACAACAGAGCTTATTATAAAAAAACAGTGAGTGGTTTGGGAAGTGTTTTTATTTTGAAACCATGTTCCTGTTTATGTGTAAGCAGAGCATCTGCCACAAGTCACACAGCGTACGTGCTGAGCTTTCATCAGAACACACTGTCCTCTCGTCCGGATGAGCAGCCTGACGGAGGATGGATCAGCCGACAGGACATCAGAGATCCTTTCAGAACAAGTCTTTATATTGTGTCTTCAGCAGAGAAACAGGAAGTGGGCGGGGCTGGGGGTTGGTGTGGGGGAGCCTCCTCACATGTTGGTGCTCATCCTGGTCTGGCTGTTGGCAGGTGTCAATTCTCCCTGGCTGCCTTCTCTGGGGGGGGACTGAGGAGGAGACACACCAGTCAACTTAACATGCTCTGCGTGTAATGTCCCAGAGTTTCATCTAAAGTAATAATACATGTTACGGTGAGGATCAGCTGCCGTCTTTCTTCCTCCGTCTCTCATGAGAGCAATACTGAATTACAGCAGTGCACTGATGCAGCTGTGTGAGGAGGAACGTGGCGGGAAGCCAACCCACTCCCCCCCACTCCTACGCCAGAGCTGAACGTCAGGATACGACTGCATGCATTCTTTTGTTAGGATAAGCCCCTCCCATCCATTACATCATAGTCAACAATGCAACCTACATATTGTGATACAACTAACTTAGAAAATGAAGTTGTAAAACGTCAAGCAGCCAATCATTTGCCTCCATGAGTTTGCTTAAGTGAGCTAGCTATGCTAATGTTGTTAGCAAACTAACCGTAGCTAAACTAATCACATTAAGCTTTTTGCGGTGTGCTAACTTTAACGTAGACGTTATGTGATGAGGCGTGTGTACCTTGACGTGGATCTGGTTGCGGAGCACGGCCGCTCGGAGGATCATGGCTTTGGCTCGTCTCTGGAACTCTTTGCCCATGTGGATGGACTTCTCAAAGGTGGTGCTCCTCTGGTCCACATCCCTGGCATACAGGATCTATGGGACAGGACCAGTCAGCGATGTTTCATATGCAGAACGACTAACTGGGCAACATGTACAGTGCGTCACCTTGCTGTGGGAGTCGATGCGTGCGTTGATGAGCCCCTCCAGTATGAGCTGAGTGAGCTCGTCCTCCAGAGCGGCTACTGTGGTGTTGAAGGCCTGCGCCATCTTAGTCATGTCAGCCGACACGTAGGGGCTGAAATACTGAACAGACAGAACTGTCACCATACTATCAGACGGTACTTGTTCTCGTTTCATTTGATTTAGCTCAACAGAGCTTTTGAAGCGGCAGTGTCTTGTTTTCTGTGTAAGCTGGATTGCAGCCTGGTTTCATTGAGCCTGCATTATATTAACACATATGTTGTATACCATTTATTTACTTAACTGGTTCGTTTCACTTTTATCTACTCTTTGCTTGCTGTGGGTCAAAGTTGGCTAAAATCTAAGATTATTGAAAAACGTAAACGGGGAAAAAGCACACATTGGCAGTAGGAGCTTTCTGAGCAGTTCCCGGACCACACGACGTTTCAGCACCCTGGAGAGCTCCAGGGGACAATGGGACTTTGTGAGGTGTATATATTGAGGAAGGTCACAGTATACTCGTCACTCCACACAGATATAGTACTTATTTTTATAAATACTTTTCTTCTCAGCAAAGTGATACACATGTATTTGCTCCTGATGTTGAAAAGCGTGTCTCACCTGAATGAGGGCCCGGTTCCTGATCTGGCTGTACAGCGTCTTCACATGTGGGGCCAGGTACATGTCCAAAAGGAGGTTATCCTGGAGAGAGACACACACATACTAAAGAATCATCACAGTTATGACATCATCACTGCGTGACGCTTAGTGTCCTGCTCACCTTCATCTCGTCCAGCAGCTTGAGACAGGAAGCGTACTTGGACTCATAGAACTTGAAAATGATGTCCCGGATCTGAGGTTCCAACTCTAGAAATAACTTAAAGGAGCTGAGGACGCACACAATATTAGTTTAGATTTATTTTAACAAGACGTGTTCAGCTATGGTTAATGAAGCGCCAGCTACCTGCTGGAGATGACGTTGCGCTGGAGCTCCTGTCTGTCGAATGTGGCCAAAGCACACATGCCTCCGTACACAGCTACATTACTGGGGGACAGGAGCTGCGCACACACACACAGCACATACTGGGGGACAGAGCTGCGCACACACACACAGCACATACTGGGGGACAGGAGCTGCGCACACACACACAGCACACTACGGGGGACAGAGCGCGCGCACACACACACACACACACACACACACACACACACACACACACACACACACACACACACACACACACACACACACACACACACACACACACACACACACACCACACACACACACACACACACACACACACACACACACACACACACACACACACACACACACACACACACACACACACACACACACACACACACACACACACACACACACACACACACACACATTAGGGTTTTGATGTAGATATCGTAATAGTGACTGTAGATCGTGGATGGTGTGAGGCAGCGGTCCAAGTAAGACGAATCAAACGGTATTCTATCCATAACACGATTGACCTGAAGCTATGCTGTGCCCTGCTGTGACTCAGTCAAGCTGCTGCAGCTCGCATGGAGCCCAGAGCTGCTGGCTGGAAGGAACACACAGGAGTGTCTTCAATATGAAGTCAACGGAAGTATCCAGAATGTCAAACTGAGTTATTAGCCAAACCAGTTAAATAACAAGATCCCTGAAATGAAATGATATTAGCAGCAACAGCGTTCCTGGAAAGCAGGGGACGTCTCCGTCCACTGCCGTCATCACAACATCTGTCTGCAAAGCTTGTGTCCAGACAGTTCTAAGTGTGGCGTTAGCTCGTTAACACGGCAGCAATCAGCTGCATGCCGTGAGGAGGTGTCTGAGTGCACATGCATGTTGCTGCATCATATCATCAGTAGGACTTGAGAGGCGGCAGAAGCCTCCGGAAGGTGTTATTGCAGAGCACACTGGGTACTGTGGATCCAATGGATGCAGTTGCTTTAGTGGATCGAGTGGAGAGTTCATTGGCTTACATCACTCACCTCAGGACAGTCACAGTGGTCAAAGGACGCCTGCAGGAAGCACTTGGCAGCTGGTTTATACTTTCGAGAGGCCAGCTCTGCCAGTCCTTGAAACGATAAACAGGGTTAGGTAACGACTGTAGAGCGGTGCAGGACCCCCCGCTCCCTCGGCCTGTTCAACCTGAGCTCCTGAGATGAAGAGCTTTTGAAGTTTTGCTTTACAACATCAAATACATCAATCTGTGGTGAATGTGTGAGCATGCTACATGTCATCAAACAAGTGACTCGTTAGCCGCTTTTCTCCAAAGCGACCAACGCACTCAGCACTGTGGGCGAAGCGTCTCAGGGACACAACGACATGCTGACTGCAGTGGGACTCGAGCGTGCTACCCCCTGATTCGAAGTCCAGCACACTACCCACTGAGCCACAGCGTACAGTATGTAGTTCCTTTAAATACTAACGTTATCATTCTACTTCTTGCGATTCATTTGAGGAAGCTTTCCGCCCAGAGTCAGAACTACACACGCAGCAGCAGCAGCAGCGTTCAGTTGCTATGCTCCAACATCTGGAGCTAGCAGAATCCTGCAGGTCTGCTGTGACGGACTGCTTCTCCATCCAGGCTACTCGTATGTGCTTTAGCTGCATCATCCTATACTCGCTGCTTTTATGTGTATTTCTTTATGTTTGCTTTCTAAGGACGCTTTTGAAATGCCAACTGTGTTGTGTTTCCGCCGCACTGTTTCCAAATTTCATTTGTGTAAAGCACTTGGATCTGCCTTGTGTTGAGAGGTGCAGTATAAATACACGTGCCTTTCTGAATAAAATGTGTAAGTATCATAAACATCTGCAACATTGTGAAGTCTAATGGAAACATGACGTCACTCGACCCTGATATCCTCTGAAGCAACTACTTACTAAGACTGTACAAGGCTGTCTTACCTGCAGCACACTTTAGTTTGGTGAGGACCGCTTGGTTCTGGCTGTCGCGCTCTCCTCTTTGCTGAAAGACACACAGAACAGGCGACATCACAGTGAGGAGCGCTGGGCGACAGAGAAGGGCTTGCCGTTTCTCAAAATCAATGCGTGTGTGAGTTCCACGTTAACCACGGTCCGGAGTGTGCTGTGTGAGGGCTCACCTCTGCTATCTCTGGCGTGGATTCTGCTTTGTTGACGTAGCTCAGAACATGGGACCAGTTCTGGAGGTACACACTAACCTGTGGGCAGCGAGGACAGGGTTAGTCCATCTTTGTTTCTGTCGTCCAATGTTGAAACTGCTCCAATACCCCTTTCCCACCAAACCCGTTCCAGTTCTAGCTCCGTGTTAGGGCTCTTCTGGTTTCAAACCGGTTCTCCTTTTGGGCCCCAGTTCTGTTTCCATCGCCCCGAGCGACGTTATGACATCATCGTTTCTGATTTTCGGCACATCCGCTCTCAACAACAACAATGGCGGACTGTCGGGCCGATGCTTATGTTGCTTTAAATTTAGAAGCCAGATTAAATGAAAGAACGACTTCTCCAATGTTATACTCTTTCCCAGAGTGCAGTGCTTCATTGTTTACCAATGTGGTTCATACCGCTGGAGTGGTACGCTGTTCGTCCACCGGTGTTCAGCCGGTGACTGATGGCAGCGGCCGCTGGAACGCAGTAACTCCATTCGTGGATGTGTTTCGGTCTGAATGGACACGGTCTGCATCACAACGCCGTTAGTACAGTTCCTCTGGTTTGGATGTGTGATGTTGGCATAGCAACTGAAGCTCACCTGACTACCTTGACTGTGTGTTGCCATCATATTGTTGTAAAAAGCGTTTTCTACAGGCATATTTTTCCTTATGATATTACTGATGATATTCTGACACGGCAACCTATGTAGCCCATGTATTGACTTGGTTCATGACGGGCAAACGAGTGCTGTCAACTATGAACCGGTTTTCGGGGCAAAGAGCCGCCCCGCTGTGGTGGAAACAGGAAGAACTGATTCTTAAACCAGGCACTAGCTCTGAACTGGAACCGTGGGAAAGGGCTTCTAGTGGTTTCCACCCCACACTGCTTTCTTGTTATGTGGCAGAAAGCATTCAAACGTTAACCTGAAACCCAGGTTTAGCGTGCTTAATACTCCACAGAACGGCAGAACAGAATATATCCATATTGAACCAGTGAAGCATCAATAACTCAGAATACTGGCCATTACCATGGTTACTGCCATATGATGTGTATGCATGTACCTTGATGACATTTAGACACATGTTGATGACATGCTTGGCACTGGTGCAGTAGTCTCTGGCTCTGGAGTAGCATTTCAGGGCATTACTGAGGTCTCCACAGTCCAGGTAATGATCCCCCAGGTCATCATGGCCTCTCCTGTGTGTGTGTGTGTGTGTGTGTGTGTGTGTGTGTGTGTGTGTGTGTGTGTGTGTGTGTGTGTGTGTGTGTGTGTGTGTGTGTGTGTGTGTGTGTGTGTGTGTATGTGTGTGAGTGAGATTAAGGGAAAAAGACCAAGAGGAATAAGAATAATTGTATCCAAGCTTTTTGATATGACCATACTAGAAAAGTTGGTAAGAATATTGATAGGGCTACATTATTCATTTCTAATTAAAAAAATCATAGTATGGACTAGTGCGATATCCAAAGCGCGTTAGCACAATATTTGGTGAAGGCTCCATATCTGAATCAAGTGTTGTGGAACCATATGGCAGTTCCAAAGCATTCAGAATGGCAATGTGTTACTGAAAACTGGTTCTGCCCTTAACATTGATGCTAAGATAAGTCCTTGTGCCTTGTACCTGATGCTCTCTTTAATGGAGTTTCCCTTGTAGTTCTTCAGATCAGTGTCCAGCTTCTCCAGTTTGAGCAGAGCCTTCTTCCTGGTGGACTCAGCCCAGGCAGAGTCCAGGGGGGGAGGGACAACCCCACCCTCAGGGACTGTGTCAGGCACACCCTGCACCTCTCTACAGGGGAACAAAATATACAATAAGTTAAACAATGTTGGTTTAAAAGAGTGTGGGTTTGTGAATAGTAACTACCACAATCTATGTGGTAAGAGAACACTGTTGGGCTGCGCACATGGTGATTTGAAATCAGGATTGCACTCATCCAGAATTTCAACTTCACCATTGACAGTAGGGCTGCACGGTTTTGAAAAAGATGACATCGCGGTCTGCGGTATATATTGCGGTTTTTTAACCTGTTAAGCCCCAAACGTCTCGGCGGGTACTTTACTTTTTTTTTCACGACTGTGTCTCAGGGGATCTTAATATTTAAGAACCTATTAATGTGTCATACCAGATTAACGGCAATAATCTCAGCTAACTGACGATACAATCCATGTTTATCAAAACAAAACACAAGTCTCATAAGAAGCATCTAAATGACCCCTGAGCGAAAAATGCTAACGGACATTGGCACAGAACTCAAGATAAAAGTACCCTTATTACTTATCGTAGCTGCACAGACAAGATATCCGATTAAAGCTGAGACTCCACAGATTATGTAGGTATATAGTATCATCACTGAGTCATCCGGACTCGCGACAGGGGAAGCAAATACAGTCATCACAACACGTACCTTTACAGAGCTTCTAGGGAGATCGTCTCACCACCGTAGCTGTCAATCTGATCAAAAGACGTGTTCAATGGCATTAAAACGAGAACACACGCGGCTGAATCGGTTAATCCATAGGTTTTTAACGTCTCCGTTTAAAAAAAAATGATTTAATTTATAGTCCATAATTCCATTTTTATGTAAATAACGCAGAGCAAAAGTTAGCTGCTAATGGGAGCCACCAGAGTCGCTGCTGCTTCCGGTCTTGGCTATGCGGCAGTCCAGCGCAGTCTAACACACACACATTACCAAATAAGGAGTGAGAGTGACGCATAGCCAAAACCGGAAGCTGCATACACTCTGGTGGCTACCATTAGCAGCTAACTGTTGTGCTCCGATTTTTACATAAATATGGAATTATGGATTATAAACAATTGCTTCAAAGCCACAGACATTATTAACCTATGGATCAACTGATTCAGCCGCGTTTTTTCATTCTCGTTTTAATGCCATTGAACACGTCTTTTGATCAGATTGACAGCTACGGTGAGATGATCTCCCGTAAAAGCTCCGTAAAAGGTACGTGTTGTGATGTCTGTTTGCTTCCCCTGTTGCGAGATCGGATCGCTTAGATACTATACTTAAATAATCTGTGGAGTCTCAGCTTTAATCGGATATATTGTATGTGCAGTTTTGATAAGTAATAAGTGTATCTTTATTTTTGAATTCTGTGCTAAAGTGCATTAGCATTTTAGCGGTGTGAATACCGCGCATGCGCATACCGCGGTTATCGCCATGACACGGTATATCGTTCAGCCATAATTGACAGCCATACTCTACACCCCCCACCTCACATCCGCAACCTCGGAGTCATCTTCGACAGTCAGCTCAAATTCAACCACCACATCAATCACATCACCAGGACCGCCTTTTTCCGCCTCAAAAACATTGCCCGTCTCCGCCATCACTCTCCTCCTCTGCTGCTGAAACCCCGATTTATGTATTCATCACGACTCGACTACTGCAATAGCATCCTCTACATCAGGGGTGCCCAACCAGTCAATCGCAATCGCGGGGAGATTCCCAGTCGATCGCGAGATAATATTATAATATTCTGTTTTATCGTTAATGTCCTATAACATAATCTTCCTGTGCCAGAATAATGCACTTGAACGCACCAAAGCTTTGTGATTGGCCGGCGTGATCCCATGTGTTGGGGTGTGGCTGGTGGGCAGTGGGCATTAGTTAGCTGACGCTGTCCGTGTCAACAGGAGTGACAGTCCGCACACACACACACAAGACCGCAATTATGGCAGAAGCAAAAGAGCGAGAGTGGGAGGATGATTATTTGTGTATCTATTCCAATTCAAAGTCCATCTGTCTCATCTGCAATGCGAGCGTGGCTTTATCGGGGCCTGAGAGGACGGCTAAATGCACAGCAGTCCATTTTCACCAGGCCCAACAACAAGAGCAAGGCTGCTCCAGAGCATCTCATCGTGTCAGTCACGTTCTTGAGGAACACATGAAGTCTTTCAAAGACGGCGAAGTTGTGAAAGAAGCATTCCTGGAGGCTGCCGGCGCGCTTTTTGGGGACAGTAAAAATAACAGAAGCATTTCAACAGGTTTTTGATATAATAAAAACTCAAGTTAGATACCGTTATTAATCAGCTGTAAGTTTTAGTTTGTTTGAACTTTTTCATTTTAATTATTGTACAAAATGGTATAAGAATGCAACTTAAATTGATTATAGTCTATTTGTCTATTATTAGAGTCTATTAGTCTATATTAGAGATGTCCCGAGCCGAGCACGTGATCGGGGATCGGAGCGATGGAGAAAAAAAAATCGAGGATCGGGATTTTTTTTTAATAAAATATTTGTATTATTTTATTTCATGTTATAAAACAAAAATCACCATGTTGACGTCTTAAAGTCATCCTGAGGCCTTAGTTTTGGTTAGAATTACACAACATGTATGTGTTGCTTTCTTTGGGCTTGTTGTCAGACCTGCTTATTCCTCTGAAATCTGGCAGTGGGCGCAGTGTCTGATAGCCGCAGCAAGCTAACGAGAGGCTACGTCCAGCTGGAGACTCGGGAGTCGGGACGGAGAACATGTCAGGAGTTTGGAAGTATTGTGAAATTGAAAGCGAAGGCAGTGTGACAGCCAGATGCAATGTTTGCAAGAAGGAGGTTGGTGGAAAGAACAGAGCCACGTTCAACACGACCAATCTAATACGCCACCTGAGAAACAAACACCAACAACAACACGGCGAGTACACAGCGGCCACTCGGGTAACGGCACTGAGACAACCGACACTTTGAAAAGGAAAGCGAAACTGCCCCAGAACAGATAACAGCCCAGATAGCTGAATGCATCGCGTTGGAGGACCAGCCGTTATCTGTTACCTTTCTTTCTCTTAACGCATTGCATAAAGATCGGATCGGGAAAAATCGGTATCGGCAGATTGTCAAAATCAAATGATCGGAATCGGAAGCAAAAAAAGTTGATCAGGACTTCCCCATCGATCATGAATTCAGGTTCAGAAACTAGTGTTGCTTGCATCCTATTTTAAAAAAAGGCATTTATTTTTATAATCTACTAAAATGCAACAAAAAAGGGTTTGATTCAATTAATTTTGTCTTTTTTTATTATTATTATATATATTTATTTGGCAGCAGATTCCTGAGCAGCTTCAGATCTGAGTTGTGTTATTAGTAAGCCTCATTTATACTTTAGTAGCAACACTATTTGTATATAATGTCAAAGAAAGGGTTCAGTCTTTTCTTTGTCCTGTGTCATGTGGCAGCACTGTTCAATGCTTCCTGAAAACATTACCCACTGTAGTGACGTGTGCATAAACTCCAACTCTGTATCAACACACTGTTGGGTAGCTTCAGTTAAATACTTGTATGTGTGTAGATTAGAAAGAGGTGAGATAAAGGATCTGCAGTATTTTATGGAGTATTAATCGTACAGAGGTCAGTTTTATACAAGTAGCAGTGTGTATCTACCTGGCAGCAGGCTGTCAGTAATGGCCTCTCTATTTGGACTGGTAGATCTCGGCACACTGGCAACTTTAAAAGTAGCTCTCGGTTCAAAAAAGGTTGGGCACCCTGCTCTACGGCACACCACCCAACCTCCTCAATAAACTCCAACATATCCAGAACTCTGCTGCCCGCCTCCTCACCCACACCCGAGACCACAACACCCCGTCCTCCAGAACCTCCACTGGCTCCCCGTCCGTCAAAGAATCCACTTCAAAGTCCTCCTGATTACTCACAAAGCCCTCAATAATCAGGCCCCCCCACCTCACAGACCTGCTGCACCACCACCTCCCTTCCCCCCACCTCACAGACCTGCTGCACCACCATGCCCCCCTTCCCCCTACCTCACAGACCTGCTGCACCACCACCCCCCTTCCCCCCACCTCACAGACCTGCTGCACCACCACACCCCTTCCCCCCACCTCACAGACCTGCTGCACCACCCCCCCCCTTCCCCCCTACCTCACAGACCTGCTGCACCACCCCCCCCTTCCCCCTGCCTCACAGACCTGCTGCACCACCCCCCCCTTCCCCCCGCCTCACAGACCTGCTGCACCACCACCCCCCCTTCCCCCCTGCCTCACAGACCTGCTGCACCACCCCCCCCTTCCCCCCTACCTCACAGACCTGCTGCACCACCCCCCCCCCTTCCCCCTGCCTCACAGACCTGCTGCACCACCCACCCCCCTTCCCCCCTGCCTCACAGACCTGCTGCACCACCACCCCCCTTCCCCCCTACCTCACAGACCTGCTGCACCACCACCCCCCTTTCCCCGCTGCCTCACAGACCTGCTGCACCACCACCCCCCTTCCCGCTGCCTCCGCTCATCAGAAGCCCACCTCCTATCCATCCCCTCCCACATCAATCACCGGACCTGGGGGGACAGAGCCTTCTCCGTCGCTGCCCCCTCCCTCTGGAACTCACTCCCAACCCATCAGACGGCACCGACCTCACCTCCTTCAAAGCACTCACCTCTTCAATCTGGCTTTTAATGTGTGATTGTTTTTGTATTATTTGACTTTAACTTTAACTATATATATTTATGTGTTGTTCTTTTCTTTTCACTATATCTGTAAAGCGTCTTTGAGCACCTGTAAAAGCGCTAACAAAATAAATCTATTATTATTATTGTTAAAAAAGGGCCCTCCAAAAACATTGGGCTGGATCAGAGGCGGGTCAATGACTGAAATACCTAGTGGCCTCTGTGAGTTTGCGGTGGATCTCTTCATAGGTGTCCACATTGAAGGTCCTCTGGACGAAGGTGAGGGCCATCTTCAGGGCCTCCACTCTCAGCTGAGGACAGTGCTCAGCGATGAACTGAAGCCTCTCGATGCGCATCAACCCACTGTAGCTGGTGGCATACTGCTCCAGGTCCTACACAGGGAGTGACAGGGGAAAGATCTTAAACAAGGTCATGGTCATTCATTACAAAACCTCTCCAACAGTACTTCGTCACATGGACCAGCAAAACAAATAAACATCGGTTACCGCCATTGGCGCATTTCACCTAATTTGCTGATGTGCCTTTGAGAGAAAAAAGGGCTAACAATGGCCGATATATCGGCCATTCAATATTCTAAATTGATTCAACAAAATGTTCTCAATAAATAATGTTGAAATTGAGAAGGTTGGAAAACTTTTTGAAAACACATTTTCTTTACAGAGAGCCGAGTACAGAGCCCTTTTGGTTCCAGAGTTAACATTCCAGGTACCACAATTGTAGGCTCAAATGTGAAGGGTCCCAGACTCTAATGGCGCATTTCCACTGCAGCTCGCTTTAAGCGCGCCGAGCCGTGCGGGGCCCGTTTTTGGTTGCGCTTCCACTTGGCCTAGTTTTGGCCCGGGGCTACTTTTTCACCTTTTTTCTGGCCCCATCACATCGTGGTTCTAGGGCCAGGAACAACCAGGCTGAGTCGGGCTGAGTATGCTAAACTAGAGAGAGAATCGCTGGCAAGGGGGCTACAACTACAACAAGATGAACATATTTGACCGTGATTTAATTGTAATACACGTTTCAAAATGATGCCGAAGTAACTACACACTGATACCGGTTAGTAAAAACCATGAGTTAATGCTTTGACAAGTCTGCAGACAGACGGCAGGCCAAACACCCTTTCAAAATGCGTGCTTTCTAAATGGAGCTTGGGCTAAGCTCACGTAGTATATGCTCCGACCGTCCACACTCACAACAACGGCCTACAGACAGACAGAAAGCAGGGACTGTATTCTCCATGACACAGACAGTCTGTGGTTTGTACTGGTTTAACTTGTGTCTAGTTTCTGAACAGATATGAGGAGCTGTGAGCTCTGAGTGCTAACAGCTAACGGCTGTGTTGTTTTTCTGGGGCGCTCATTGAAGATGACGTCACGGCTCCGCCTACACTGCGTTACTATAGTAACTACCCCAGTTCCTAAACTGTAATGGAAGCACAGCATTAAAGTGGGCCGGGCCTAATAAGGCCTAACCAAACCGAGCGAGGCCTGCAGTGGAAACGCACCATTAGAGTATTTAAATACAAGCGTTTCAGATCAGTACCAGTGTTGGGTTCTCCACAATGTAGTTGGTGTCCGGAGCATTCTGCTGGTCATCCTGGGGGTCGGCGTCTATCTGCATGGGTTCCACAGACCCCTGAGGAACACAGCAGAGGTTAGCACATATCCCAATACAACACACGATCCACATTATATATACAAATAATTCAAAATAATACTCGGATTAAATATAAAATGTTTCATAGATTTAAAAAAAAATAGAAACTTCAAGTCAGTTTTAGATGAGTGCTCCAAATAACTAAGTACAACTATAAAACTGCTTCAAGAGCTTGCTGATAGCTGTGAATACATTGGAGAATGGTGGTGTGAGAAATAATTGTATTGGGAAAAAAATCACAATGGATATAAAATATGTGTGCTGATTTCAACAGTTTTTCACAATCTCTTTAGCCTCCCTGTTCTACACAGGAAGTCTGGTTGGCAACAAGGAAGGCATGTTATAATGGTTTTGATAGCTTTTTAAGATAATGTTAGTTATTGACACTAAATACAGTGGAGGAAATAAGTATTTGACATTCTATAAAAGATGCTCGCATTAGCATTAGCCCAGCGCACCAACGGAGAGAGACTAACTTATGGCAACACAAAAGAAAACCTGGGAACGGTTGAGTGATGAGGCGTCAGCGCTTCTGCGGATTTCGCTGCTGGAAGTCGATTATCGGTCGACCCCTAATATGAACATAACCGATAACCTACCATTGCCAATAACAAATAAATGTAACTTATTATATTTTTGTTGTTCATTTATATCTTATTTTACCTAGTTAACATTTATTAATTTATGCATATTTTTGTATCTCTCCAACTTTAAACAATATTTTTGGTTTACTGTCCTAGAGTATACATTGGAATGATTTCAAACCTGTTTTTATTAATCCTAATAATTGTGTTATTCTGGTCAAACCGTTGGAGACCCCCTGAGATAACTTAGACTAAAGTCTCTAGCAGCGGCGCGCATATTTCAGCAGCGGCGCTGCCACTATTTGTATATAGGGGAAACACTGGCCTTACCCCGCAGCGCAGCTGTGACGCAGACGGACCCGGTGGAATCGGGAATTTTCAAAGATGGAAACTTTCCATGGGAATTAACGGGAATAAACGGGAATTAACGGGAATTTTCTAAATTGAACTTCAATATAGTTGGGGAAAGTATATGTTAGCATAATCTTGACTAAAACAAACAGATGCCATTCAATCACACTGAAAACTGACATTGCGATATATATTTTTTCCCTGCGATATATATTATATTTTTTTAAACTATATTTAACCGGATGAAGGATTTTAGTCACGGACGTCTGGATCTTAACTGGTTGCCTGCTGTAATCTGATCAAGAATGATTGTGTTTGGTGGTTTGCTGTGCATGTCACTCACTCAAGTACCCCTGACATGAGAGCCGCGCAAGTTTTCCTTTTGAAGCAAACAGTGTGAGAAAAGGTTTTTAGAGAGTACTTGTCCATGGGCAAGTGAGTTTGGCAATTTAGTTGTCCCAATACATTTTTCACTTGTCCAGAATGGACAAAAATTGGGGCCACTGGAATCTTCTTCTTCGTCATCGTGCATCACACATAGGGTTGGGTATCGCTTGGATTTTAACGATTCCGGTTCTGCTTTTCGATTCCGGTTATTCTCGGTTCCAGTTCTTTGAGAGGGTAAAAATCAGTCCCATGACAAACTGGGAGAAAAATATATTTATGAAAACATGAAGTCAAATCTGTATTCCTATTTACAAATCACTTCATACTGTTTCATTTCTTACGGTTATTGAATACAATTATATAAAAATGATCTCTGCATTGTTTAGTTAGTTCCAAGTGGTGCAGTTTGAGAATGTGCAGTTGGCCCAGTGTCCTCCGATGTAACACTGCAACCTGCCTGTGAGACAGAGTCCAGCCACACATGTCCAACACATAGGCCTGATAATAATAATACATTATATTTATAGCCCTAGCGCTTTTCTACGGCTCAAAGACGCTTACACACGTCCTGCAACACACAGCTGTTCACTGTTTGTAAAAGTAAATAAATAGTATTTTCATTTCAATAATGTACTTTCTATACCCTGCTTCATAAACAATGCTGACATCCCTGTGCTCCTGAGTCTGGAGTGCTGAGGACAGCGCGAGGACTAGGAAGTCATGACCATGAGCACTAACTCTGTCACTATATTGTTTTACAATATGTATTCCTTCCTATGCATACCCTGCTGTTTATATATCTTTATTTTTATTATGCAGCACATCATGCATTCCTGGGACAGGAATTGCACACAGCTTATGTATTTTTCTTTCTTTCTTAATGTATGTCAGCTCACATTTTAAAATGTTCTGATATAATATTTGTATATAGTTTCTTAATATTTAAGTGTGTAGAGCTGAGTGTAAGAATGTATTCGTGCATCTGCCTGTTATGCTGTGTACACATGACAGTAACATATCTTGAATCTTGATAGAGCGCTAAAGCTAAAGCTTCATCGGCCGCCCATTGTACAGCTAGCTTAAAGCTAATGTGACAAACTGCTAACAACAGGAAGTTGGCTTGTCAATAATAGCTTTCGTTAGCTACAGGCTACAATGATAAACACAAACTGTTCTTCAGTCTATGTTATGTTTTGCTGACGAACCAAATGTAGGAGACGTGTACATCAGTAACTGCAGGTTAGCTTTATTAGTTGTTTTGCTGCTGAAGTGAACACAAATGCTAGATTCGTCATTATGTTATAAGCCATGGAGGCCTTCAGTCGGCTGTTAAGCCTGCAGTTCTAAACTCAATCGCAAATGTTTTACCAAAATGCAAACATGGTTTATCGTTTTACAGAAGTGTAAGGGTAATTCCTCAAACTAGCCCACAGTAGTAAACAATGTCAACGTTATTATTTATTCTTGTTTCTCAACTGAGCGTCATATTAGAATGCACTGGAAGTTAGCAATACATTTAAATGTTAAGATTAAGGTTATTAATAAATTAATTTCTGCATATAAATCATACACATCATCCCGCATGATGATGGTGGGATTGCGAGCTCTTAAATGATGAATCTAAACATGAACTGGAACGTAGCTTACAGTTTAGCTTTAGCTAGCTAAGGTTACACCATAGCCAATGAAGATCGATCATGTTCAGTCTCCAGTGCGACTGGCTGGTTGTAAATGATTAATAAAGAGACGGTTAAGACTTACCTGAAAGTTAAAAACCTGCACGGGCAGAGGCATGCTCCGTTTTTCAGACTTCGGTGTCGTTAACGTTATGGTGGGATATATCATAAAGATGCCTTTTGCGGCGTGCACTGTAGCAGCCGAGTGGGTCTACTTCGTCTTCGCTGTCTTCTTCTTCTATGAGCTTTAATGGCGGTTAGCAAACAACGAATAGGTGCATTACCGCCATCTATCGGACAGGAGTGCTGAGCAGTAGACCGGAGTGAAAACACAAAATTCTCTCTATGCTAGGGTTAGGGTTATGACTCCGTCTATATATCTATATGACTATATGCATGCAGTGTTGGAATAAGTAGGCTACTCAACTTAACTGAAGTATAAGTACAAATACTATGGTTTGAAAATACTCCTGAACTGAACATGTAGAATCATAAATCATGTGTTTTTATAAGTAACTAGAAACTATGAAGGTTAACTAAATGTGGTGGAGTAAAACATACTAATACTAACAACATACTGATAATACTTTACTACAAGTGGAAATCTTCAAAACCTTACCAAAGTAAAAGTACATGTCAATATCCACTGTGTTTCTCCCAGTTGCACACTTAAGAATGAAGAGTAAAAGTAGTCATTCTGTGTAAAATGTTCCCTTTATGTTTTAGATTATTATTACTGCTGCTTTAATGTAGTGGTTACATGTTACTGCTGTATATTACTATACCTGCACCAAGTGCCTTCTTAATCAGTCTATTTGAATTGTAATGTATTATAGCAAACAAGAGGAAAGCATTAGCCCATGTGTTACAGTTAAGGAGTCAATTAATGACTGACATGTGTCTGTTGTGTACAGATTCCCGAGCTATAACCACCTGATTGAGCCTTCCATTTATAAAATGGTTCGCGTCACAAGAGCGATATCAGCTGCCAAGAGGAATGAAGAAGTGGTTACACACGCACGTCCATCAACGGTAGGCTACGTTTCTTTTAACACACACTCTAAACACAAACTGAAGGGAGAATGTTTCTCTGACATTTCATTGCTTTTGTGTTGGCTAAAAGGCTATAGTACTCAATCATTTTTGAATACATCAGAGAACTAAAACAACTCAATGTTTTTCCCATGGTGTGCTGCACTCATGACATTAATATAGGACCCTTTTTTGTTTTTATCTTCCAGAGACAGCTGCTTCAGCCAATTGACGAGTTCTTCCTTTTTCTCTGCTTCCTGTCGGTGGGTTTGAAAGAAAGGGACCTCGCAAACCGCTTCAACGTACACCAGTCCACTGTGAGCCGCATCATTGCAACATGGACAAGTTTTCTTACAACTTTATTGGGGTCATAGTGCATCTGGCTTACACCTGCAGAAGTTCAAGCCCACCTCCCAGAGGCCTTCAAAGATTTCCCAGACACACAGGTGATCCTGGATTGCACAGAGCTGAGGTGTCAAACACCATCCTCACTCCTCCCAAAGTGAAATGTATTCTACATACAAATGTCACTGCACCATGAAAGCCCTGGTTGGCATAGCCCCACATGGCGCAGTGACATTTGTTTCCAGTCTGTACGGTGGTTCTGTCAGCGACAAGGAGATTTTCAAACAGTCTGGAATAGCTGCGTTGTTGACTGAAAACATGGCAGTGATGGTAGATAAGGGCTTCCTGATCAGCGATTGCTGCAAATGCAAAGTGTACTGCCCACCTTTTCTGTCGAAGCAGAAGCAAATGCCAGCCTATCAGGTGAGGGAGACACAGGCCATTGCCAGACTGAGGGTTCATGTGGAGCGCGTCATCAGGAGGATAACAGAGAACATGGCGTCATCCTCCTGTCCCATGCCTACAACATCACCCAACTGTTTGCAGTAGCATGTATGCTGTCAAACTATCAGAACAAAGCACTGGTGAGGAAATGGGTGAAATAAGACAAGATGATGACACCTGTGCGGGCAGCTGTGAGTAGGCTGGGTGAGCACACCGTGCTGCTGACACACGCTAGTGCTTTGTTTGAATAAATGGTAAATGGCAAATTACAATGCGTTGATTTCTTACAAATGCAATGATTTACTATTCATTACAAAAAAATCACTTCACTTTATTGTCTTTTTAAATACAATTGTATATTTATTTACATATATGAAATGTGAACAAACAAACAATATCAACAATATATATCAAAAACAAAATATTAAAAATCACATTTTGTTGTCATTCAGAACACGTGATTGAGGGATTGCCTCCTAAAAACAATGACGGCTGAGCCAGGGTCTAGCAGCTAACTGCTCACAGAGTTATCAACGGCTGCAGTGCCCACTACTCTTTTAATGACCGGTACTTCGGCATGTATGTGTAAAAAAAAAGTCTACTTTTTCTCTGATTGCTCTTTGCACTTCTGGATCTGTGTATATTCTTTGCACCAGGTAGTCCTCCTGTGCCCACACTACACAGTCACACCACTGCATCCCAGACACAAGAAGTTGACCCTGTACTTGCCAATAATAGGCATGGCTTTTCTTGAGCTTAGGGGAGCCACATTCCATCTGCACATATTTGCAGTCGACATAATTTGGGACATTGGGACATTTTAATTCAACAAGGCCAAATTGGGGATATTCTGTTAGGTCAAATACAACTCCATCAGGGGAGGCACCAAGCCAGGGCGTAGAGGGGTGAATGACAAGGCCACAAGGGGAGTAGTTCACGTTTGCCAGTCTACTGTATTCAGCTGCTACTGTGGGCTCCATCTCTGCACCTCTCCTCATCTCTGCAGTCTGCCTTGTACCTTTGAGTATTCGCTCTGCAAGAGAGTGAGCAGAGCTCTCACCTCTGACGTGACAAATCTCTCTAAACCTAGAGGCAGTAACCCTGGGTTTGCGGAGCAGATGCCACTCTGAGCTAGAGCTTTGCTCACAGGTAGCCTCCTCAATTTTGTGAGACATTTCTAAATCAACAGATAAGCTGTTAATATGCAGTTGCTCCTCTTCTGAGCACACCAGCGGTAAATCACATGGCAAGATCACATACCCCTCTATGGGCAAGTGTGGTGTTGGTGGTGTGTCAGTGTGAAGTGTGGTGTACCGAGACGTCAAAGCAGGCATCTGATAGGACAGCACACTGCCCTCCTGCACCATCCCGAAGGCACTTTCCACAAGGGGCTTGTCAGGTCTCATGTTCATTGTGGTCACAAGCGGTCTGTCTTCAATGCTGAATGCTGAGTATGCCTCCGTAACTCTGAACAGGCAGGGGTCTGGTAATGGCCCCACCATGCCTCTGTAGAATCCACTCCTACAAAGAATGGCAAAGACAATATAGCACATTAATGTGACAAAGGTTAGGAATACAGCACCAGAATTATGAATTTAAAAAACACAGGAAACACAATTTTCCAGCTAAACTGACCTCACTCCAGTCTGCACCATCCTATTTGGCACAGGCTTGGTGAACACCATGGAGGTGATGGGCCCTGGCTTCACACCCTTAAGGAAAAGACAAGTACTGTTCGTTGAGTCACTTTAAAACAAAAACTCTGTGAAAGATTACAAGTATTTGAACCTCATTGAAATTACCATTGTTCGCGGCTTGTGCCATTGCTGTTCCGATTCAGAACAGCTATGCACAGGTGGCACAACGGACATGTTCAGTTCAGTGTAATGTGCTGTTTGGAACAGCAATGCTACCGTGTGATTACACAAAACAGTTCCTGCAACACAGGAGCACTGGTTGTGCGTGAGCACCACTGGTGATGAATCACGAAGCGTTATCTAAAAAAGAGAGAAGAAATACCAGTGATTAGTAACCTCACTTGTGGTAAATGAGCCAGGAGGTTATGAGTAGAATTATTGGTTATTTTTACTGACCCATTATCCTAGAAGAAGCATGTATTTACCTTGGGGAATCTGCTAGGGAGACCATTAGACAAGGATTCAGTCTGTTAACAAATGTACTGATGAGCAACCATGGCTAAGGCTACATGCACAGTCACTTCCGCATTCTACTCAGAGGGCCGATGCATTTCCTGTTGATGAAAAATGACGACCTTCTACACCCGCTGCCCATTTATATTAAATATTTGCCGGTGTATATATTTCCCTTTATTTTATTGTTAATATTTAAAATAAATTATAAAATTAAAATACATTTATATTTTATATATAAAAATCGGTCTCATGTTACCACTCTGTAAGCCAAGAGTTGTTAATTTAGCAATGCCTTAGCTTGAAGAACAGGGACACAACTAATGACAATATGACATATGTTGGTATATTATTTAGATATTCACACCTTTATCAGAAGAACCAAACCAACATAAAATGTGCTCACAGACAGGCCAGTTCTGTCTAATTTATCACAATTATTTTTGACATGAGATCTTCATATCATCCTAGTTTTGTATTTAGTTTCTAGATTTGTAAACAAATCCAGAACCTTTGAAATATGTTATTGAAAAAAGACCAAGAATAATATAAACTGTACCATGTGTCCTTTTGTGTCCTTCTGTAGTCCATTTGTGGTTTGTCTTGTCTCACCCCGGCTGATATATCACAAGTTTAAATTGTTCCCTATATTGCCCCTATGCAATATAGGGAACAATTTAAACATAAACTATCCTATGTGTCCTTGGGTGTTATGAAAGGCGGCCCCCCAAAATAAATGTATTATTATTATTAAGAAGAACAAATTGGTGTGGAGGGAGATGTAGGAAGCAGGAGCAGGTGGGGAGAGATGGGACTTCAAGGTTATTTGTTTTAAATGTGTTTTGGAGATAAGGACCAGCTGCACACAATAAAATACAGTATAGCACAAAACCAATAAGACACACGGTGACACATGGCACACCAACAATCAATCATCGTCCAGCCTCAGCTTTGGTATTCTTTCACAACCATGTTATGGGTTTATTAGACTGAGCAAACATAAACATATGTGGGGAACATAGTGCTGCGTCTCCTGTCCAGTCAAATTCCTCACTCCTGAAGTGCTCACTGCAGAGCAGTGTCCTGTCACAGGAAACAAAACCGTCCCTTCTTAGGGCGAGTTCCCACTGCCTCCTCCTCTCTTTGGTTTTGGGAAACCTTAAAAACATGAGAAAGGTAGCCAGATATATAAATTATTGTCAACATGTTCCTCCCTTCTTTCCTTTAACATTAAGGGTAGGACAACAATACACACCGAAATTATCATATTTTTGGTATGTATGCATGTATGTATAGCCTACTTTAAGAATAAGACAACCACACTAAGAGTAATAAAAAAGGTGTCCAATAGAAACATTAAATAATTGTGTAAAGAAATGGTAACAACATATTCTAAAGAGGCTGGGTCAACAACAATCTTGCAATACTATCTCACATAGCCCCACTGATCCTGTGTAGCAGGACTTGTAATGTGCATACATCCACTAAGTAATTAACGATTATCCTAATTTTAGTCATAATATTGTCATATCTTACACATGAAAGGTGATCCTTCTTGTTTCCAGACTGCGGTGATTAGAGCATCCGTAGGCTGCACAAAAGTCCGGCATAGTCAGGTACTTCTGTAAACACAAAGCCAGCAAATTCCTGAATCATAATGCAAGATGTTTTTAACAAGCCAAACCACTTGGAAGAAATCATGTGTAACTTAAGTTATGTTGAAAAGAAAGAGCAGTGCTGCCTCTCCCACTGGTGTAAAGTTGCTGGGTCAACTTTGTAATACTAGGTCTCACTCACAGCCTCTTGTTATTAGCCAGCTAATAAATACAACCACATACACAAAGAAAAGCTGCAAGTTCTACATGTCCAAGCATCCTGTATCATAGCCATGCTAATCATGTTTATAATAAACCAAACCGTTTGTAAATCAGTCAAGATTTCAGTGAGTTAATAGTATTTTTGTGCAGTTAACTGTAGCAAGATGGCAGCCGGTCAGCTACGCTGGAAAATCTCCCATGAGCCATCTAGTGTTTATATATATCTATGGTTTTTACCACGTGCTGCTGATGAAGCTCTCCAATTGGCTGGCAAAAGTTTGTTGTTGTTTTGTGTCAGTTTTACGTCGCCACATCCATTCCCATTTGTCATCATTGTTCCACAATGTTTATCATCATGAAATTAATATCTATATATTTTATACTATACTGCTTACCGTTTTCATACTTTATATATCTTAGCATATTCCTACACACTGTTCATACTGCTCACAGGCTGATATCTAGTGTATTCATACACACTGTTCATACTGCTCTCAGGCTGATATCTAGTGTATTAATACACACTGTTCATACTGCTCTCAGGCTGATATCTAGTGTATTAATACACACTGTTCATACTGCTCTCAGGCTGATATCTAGTGTATTAATACACACTGTTCATACTGCTCTCAGGCTGATATCTAGTGTATTAATACACACTGTTCATACTGCTCTCAGGCTGATATCTAGCATATTCATACACACTGTTCATACTGCTCTCAGGCTGATATCTAGTGTATTCATACACACTGTTCATACTGCTCTCAGGCTGATATCTAGTGTATTCATACACACTGTTCATACTGCTCTCAGGCTGATATCTAGTGTATTAATACACACTGTTCATACTGCTCTCAGGCTGATATCTAGTGTATTAATACACACTGTTCATACTGCTCTCAGGCTGATATCTAGTGTATTAATACACACTGTTCATACTGCTCTCAGGCTGATATCTAGTGTATTAATACACACTGTTCATACTGCTCTCAGGCTGATATCTAGTGTATTCATACACATGGTTTATACTGCTCACAGGCTGATATCTAGTGTATTCATACACACTGTTCATACTGCTCTCAGGCTGATATATAGTGTATTCATACACACTGTTCATACTGCTCACAGGCTGATATCTAGTGTATTCATACACACTGTTCATACTGCTCTCAGGGTGATATCTAGTGTATTCATACACACTGTTCATACTGCTCTCAGGCTGATATCTAGTGTATTCATACCCACTGTTCATACTGCTCTCAGGCTGATATCTAGTGTATTCATACACACTGTTCATACTGCTCACAGGCTGATATCTAGTGTATTCATACACACTGTTCATACTGCTCTCAGGCTGATATCTAGTGTATTCATACACACTGTTCATACTGCTCACAGGCTGATATCTAGTGTATTCATACACACTGTTCATACTGCTCTCAGGCTGATATCTAGTGTATTCATACCCCACTGTTTATTCATCATTCAATTCATTCTATATGTTATTCTGTAGATTGTGTACATTACTTTCCACTTCTCTGCTTGTTGCACCTGGTTAGAAGCTAAACTGCATTTCGTTGTCTCAGTACCTGTAATATGTGCAATAACAATAACGTTTCTCTTTAAGTTAAACCAAATCATTAAAATAAGATAAGATGGACTTTTATTAATCCCTCGTGGGGAAATTGTTTCTCTGCATTTGACCCATCCTAGTGTTAGGAGCAGTGTGCTGCCATATTGAACGGCGCCCGGGGAGCAGTGTGGGGAGCAGTGCCTTGCTCAGAGACACCTCGGTAGCACTTGGTCTTCCTGGGACTTGAACTGGTGACCTTCCAGTTGCCAAGCCAAGTCCCTATCGACTTCGCCACCACCGCCCCAAATAATAAAATCTATTGTAATGTAATGATTTGGTTTAACCTTATTTATTGAATACATCATTTAAAATGGCAAGATTAAATCAAATCACATCCATGTTGTCCACATCATAAAGCTTAAAGTGGCAGCTAAAGAGTTAACACAGCAGCAGGTCTGTTCAGTGCAGCTCATGAAGCTTCATGTGTGCGGATCTGAAGGACTAATCCTTTGTAGCCTGTCCACCATCAGTTTGCAAACATTAAGAGGGAGGAGCATTTCGAATGATGGAACCCAGTCACTGGTGTGGTTCCTTATCATGACTGAATTAACAAACCTATATAAAGCAATGGAGATCACCTGTGTCTACAGTGGGTCAAATAGAATTTCCGCCATTGCAAACCCAGCCAGTCAAGCCGACTCCGAGTCCGAGCTGTCCGACTTAAGACTTTTTGACACCTCCCCCGGCTGCGATCGGCTACTCTCGTCTACTTTCGAGGCGAGCCGCAATGTGTCTCAAACAAGCCTATTTTGTCCGACTTGCTCTGGAGGCTCGCCTACATCCATCCATCCATCTTCTCTCGCTTATCCGTGGTCGAGTCGCGGGGGTAGCAGTTCCAGCAGAGAGCCCCAAACTTTCTTTTCCCTGGGGACATCAACCAGCTCTGACTGGGGGGTCCCAAGGCGCTCCCAGGCCAGAAGAGATATAATCCCTCCACCTGGTCCTAGGTCTACCCCTTGGTCTCTTCCCAGCTGGACGTGCCTGGAACACCTCCCTAGGGAGGCGCCCATGTGGCATCCTTACTAGGTGCCCGAACCACCTCAACTGGCTCCTTTCGACGCGAAGGAGGAGCGGCTCAACTCCGAGTCCCTCCCTGATGACCGAACTTCTCACCTTATCCCTAAGGGAGACACCAGCCACCCTGCGGAGGAAACCCATCTCGGCCGCTTGTATCCGCGATCTCGTTCTTTCGGCCATGACCCATCCTTCATGACCGTAGGTGAGGGTAGGAACGGAAATGGCCCGGTAGACAGAGAGCTTTGCCTTCTGGCTCAGCTCCCTTTTCGTCACACGGTGCGGTAAAGCGACTGCAGTACCGCTCCCGCTGCTCCGATTCTCCGGCCCATCTCACGCTCCATTGTTCCCTCACTCGAGAACAAGACCCCGAGATACTTGAACTCCTTCACTTGGGGTAAGGACTCATTCCCTACTTGGAGTGGACAATCCATCGGTTTCCTGCTGAGAACCATGGCCTCAGATTTGGAGGTGCTGATCCTCATCCCAGCCGCTTCACACTCGGTGGTGAACCGATCCAGTGAGTGCTGAAGGTCGCAGAGGCTAAGAGGTTAAACTCCAGACAGGCACGATGGACCTTATTCTTCAATAGGTTTAACTTCACTCTCTCCTACCGTCCTGGCTCACAGAACGCCAAACCAGACGCGTTATCCAGGCTTTTTGACCCAGAGGCTCTTTCCAAGGAGACCGAGTCCATTTTACCGCCCACTCAGGTGATAGGAGGGGTGACATGGCCAATTGAGGCTCAGGTAAATCAAGCTTTAGAGGGACAAACCGTACCCAGTGGTGGCCCCCCTAACCGTCTCTTTGTTCCCCCATCTGTCTGCTCTGACGTGATTCACTGGGCTCACACATCTGTATTAACATGTCATCCAGGTATCAGACGAACTATGTACATGATCAAGCAAAGGTTTTGGTGGCCTAAAATGGAGAAGGAGGTTACTGAGTATGTGGCATCCTGCACTACCTGTGCTCGGAATAAGACCTCTACCCGGTCTCCTATGGGTCTACTGCAACCTTTGTCCATTCCAAGCCGCCCATGGTCTGACATCTCGCTGGATTTTGTCACTGGACTGCCGCCCTCTGCAGGTAACACTGGACTGCCGCCCTCTGCAGGTAACACTGGACTGCCGCCCTCTGCAGGTAACACTGGACTGCCGCCCTCTGCAGGTAACACCACCATTTGCACTGTTGTTGACAGATTCACCAAAATGACTCACTTTATCCCCATGCCCAAATCTCCCTCTGCTAAAGAGACAGCAGAAGCGCTCTTATCTCATGTTTTCAGGCTGCATGGATTTCCTCGAGATGTGGTGTCGGACCGTGGGCCGCAGTTCGTTTCCCAGTTTTGGAAGGAGTTCTGCAGCCTGATAGGAGCCACTCCCAGCCTCACATCTGGTTACCACCCACAGGCTAATGGTCAGTCAGAGAGGATCAACCAGGAACTGGAGACGTGTTTACGGTGGCTGGTGTCCCAGAATCCCACAACTTGGAGCAAGCAGCTGATATGGGTGGAGTATGCCCACAACACCCAACCTACATCTGCCACGGGTCTCTCCCCTTTTCACTGCGCCTATGGTTACCAACCTCCTCTGTTTCTAGAAGTAGAGAAGGAAGTGACTGTACCGTCAGCACATGCCCTGGTGAGGCGGTGTCACAGAGTCTGGGCAGGAGCTCGCCAGGTTCCCCTGAAGAGTGCTGCTCGCATGAAAAAGACAGCAGATCAACATCGTCGTCCGGCACCTGCCTACAAACCCGGGCAGAAGGTTTGGCTATCTACAAGAGATCTGCCCCTGTGTGTGGCCTCCAGGAAGCTGGCTCCGAGGTTTGTGGGTTCGTTTCCCATAACGAAAGTTGTTAACCCGGTGGCTGTTCGCCTGCGCCTGCCCAGGTCCTTGAGAGTCCATCCGACCTTTCATGTTGCCAAAGTCAAACCGGTTCGGGAGAGTCGTTTGGTTCCTCCATCCAAGCATCCTCCTCCCCCCGGATGTTAGACGGCGGTCTGATATATGACGTCAAGAAACTGCTAGCAGTCAGGAAGAGAGGACGTGGCCGACAGTTCCTTGTAGACTGGAAAGGATACGGTCCAGAACATCGGTCGTGGGTACCAGCAAGTTTTGTTGTAGATCAGAAACTGATAAAGGACTTTTTCAGACTTAATCCACAGGACTCTGGGCCGTCCGGAGTCGGCCGTAGAGGAGGGGGTACTGTTGTGTCTCGTCAGATCTGTTAGTATTATTTCTCTGTGAGTCTATATTGTCAAGTCCGTGTCTGCCATTTCCTGTCTTACTTTGTCATTTCTCATTTCAGGTAGCTCGACTCCTACCTTGCCTGTTTGTCCACGGACCTGATTACCTGCCCCGCCCTTATTGTTTGCACCTGTGGAGTCCCTTGCTTTTGTATATATTCTGTGTGTTCCCTGTGCCAGATCGTTTTGAACCTCGTGAATGGATTACCTTGTTTTATCATCACAGTAAAACCTTTTTTTGAATCATCTTTTGTCTAGAGTCGTGCATTTGGGTCCTATCACTTTTTGTGTGCTCCAGTCGTAACACTTGGTAACATAAAATAACTAAAAATGTAAGTTAATCAGAAAAGAAAAACCTTGTTTATCTGAACAAGTGTTGCATACGCCAAAGTGTGTTTAAAAGTATCTTAGTAACACAAGAAAAAGAGAAGAAAGCGTTAATGTTAACAAAAACTGGATTGTTCCACTGAAATAATAAATAAATAATTTCAAAAAGTGCGCTTAAAAAGAACAAATGTATTCAGATAAAAGTATTTTGTTAGACTATTAAGTCCACGATGGTTACATTTAACCCCTAACCCCATTTGTATTATATGTTTGTTTTCCTAATAAAAGCCAGAGTCACCTGAATTAATTTAGTCTCCATACCTTTTATTTTTATTTTTTACATTTTGTAACAATCTTAAAACATTTGTAGAGAGCAAACACTGTGGTTAAAATGAGTGTCTTTATGACGTCTCTCACACAGTTGGTATTTTTCACAACATTTATTTTTAAACACATCTTCTTGATACAGAGACAACCCCGACACTCTTTTTATATAGGTAGAATACACAATGTCTTTCTTGAGGGGTCCTTAGTTTAAAATGATCTGATGAGGAGGGTGTGACTTGTTATGTTGAGTGGGAGGCAGAGTCCTCTGTAAAGGTGAGATTCTTTTTCACCAGTATAATGTCCATCGATGTCTGACTCTGTTTCAAAAGTTCTTTAAGCTTTGTAGCTTTTCCATCAATCATTTTCAGCCAAGCAGTCAGTGGTTCCCGCACTGCTGTCTGAAATACTCCGCAGGTAGAATTAAAAATCTCCAAAACAAAATCATCAGAGGGGTCCTTCCCCAGCGTCTCCAAATGACTTGCACGGTAATACCATCGCCCCGATGGTCCGCTTTTAGTTTCCCAGACGGTGCCCGTCGGGACTCTTCTCACTTCTGGCAGCGGGGAAATAACTCTTTCTTCCTCCACATTGAGGGGCGGCGGTGAAATCTCTTCTTTGATCTCGCATGCTGTCTGTGTTTCTTTGCTTTTCTTTGGAAATATCTTGTACACCTCTGGTTCCACGATGGTTTCTTGATGCAATCTGTTGAGGTCAGTGTCGCTTTAACACTGCGGGGTCCGTACGTTTCTCCATTCTTCAGATTGTGGAAATGCAGTTCATTTGCCATATAGTTGAATACATAACCCCAAACATCGCCATTTTTCAGAGTCCATTCTTCATGAAGTTCTCCGGCTGGAGGCGTCCGGCACATATGCTGCATTCGTTTCTTGATTGGCGCTCCGGACTGATGGCTGAACGTTGTCACAGGCGTCTCGCTGATTAAACCCATATCTAAGCTTCTCTTTGCCATTTTTCTTTTTTTGAAAAGTGCCTTGGTGATTGGAAATGACTGGCCTGTTATCTAGTTTGAGCGTATTTATTTTCGTCTATTTCCATCCCCTTACTTTTTAAATGTTCTGGTGAGGAGGGCGGGACATGTTATGTTGAGTGGAGGCGGAGCCCCTGTACAAGCTGGAGGCTTCATGGAGTGAAATGGAGCAGAAACACACATTCTTTATGGGTATTATCCCAGTGTTCTAAATCTGCCTACCTTCCCTGCACTTGTGTGTATAAAAGCTGAAAAAAGTAGATAATGAAGTTAACCCCCTGACTCTTAATGGCTGTTTGTGATTTTGAGGTTATTTCAGTGAAAAACAAGGCTGTTTTGAACATTTGCCAGATTTATGCTTAAATTCTCTGGTAAAGTTACTGAAAAGATCCACTTTTCTTTTTAAAAAGCTGAAAAGTAGATAACGAAGTGTGCTTTGTTTTTAGTAGATGTCGTTAACCCCCTGAGGCAGTCCAAAAACTAAGCATCTGTCTCTTAACCCACCATCCCCCGAGAGCCATAACATACTCAGCTCCCCACAGCAGCTCGGGTGTGAACTCCCATACAGAATGTCAGTCACTGCGTACAACTTTTTTAGTTTTGGTCGATGTGAGTGCTCGTATATCCTGAAATTGTTTTAAAATGTTGCCAGTTTTTGAATGATTGTAATAGTTTGTTTTACTTCGCATATTGACTGGCTAATGTGCCATTTTATTTGTGTTTTACAGCTGTATTTGTCTGCCTTTCGTGTCTGTGTTTTATATGTTGTAACTTTGTGCATGCTGTCCCTTCTTGGCCAGGTCACTCTTGGAAAATATATTTTAATCTCAATGAGTTTTTTTACCTGGTTAAATAAAGAATATATTTTATATATATATATATATATATATATATATATATATATATATTAGTGACACTCTGCAGATTTGTGTGTAATTCACTCACAAAGGAACTGTAAGATACACTGTAATGGATGCAAACCTATAGTTAATAAAAGTAATTATACATTAGTTCACAATCCTACAACTAAAGGAACTGTAAGATACACTTTTTATGTATGCAAAACCTGTCATTTTGGAGAAACCATCTCGAGTGAAAGCTATCAATGATTCCTTATCAATGTAGCTATCTATGTGTCTTTTCTCGCCCCCCCCGTAGTGTGTCTGCCATGAACACTTTTGTTCAGATCGGCCTGGAGCCGTATGGAGTGAATTGGGGCAGAAACCAGATTCTTTATGGGTACAACAAAATCTAATAGTACACGGCCGTATGGAGTGAATTGGGGCAATGGGAAAAGTAAAACATTCAGGCTCTTCGTACGGGCTTTTTTATGGCATGTATTACATTATATTCTAACAGTGAACGTCGCATGAATAGATAATCAAAAGCTCACTCATTATGACACCTTAAGGAAACTTACTGACACTCAAGCGGATCCCCTTGGAGAAAAGTCAGAGTCTTTTTGCAGTCAAACCGGGGGAGAAATCCTGCTCGTTCCTTCAACCTTCCTTACAGAGCCCCTCCTCCAACACACGTGACCAGAAAGAGGCTGTACTCTGAACCCACCCACCCCTATGCCCGCATTCGTTTTTTGGGTTAGACTCTCAGACGGTTGACTCTGTAAGTTGAATTGTCTGTCTTTTTTAAATTTATTTTGAGTATATCTCTATATGGTTTTATCTCCGTCATTTATACAGAGGCTTTCATCATTGTGAAATTGCACATCAAGGGCAGGCATCAACAGCTAATTAGATTTGACAACAAAGGGCTCTGAGGGGGAGGGGTCAAAGAGACTATCTATTCAATACATCAAACATACCTATACAACAGAGGGGGTGTCTGGGGCTAATATAATTGCTGGCAATTACTCCACTCTCAGGGTCAGGGGTCAAATACCTTAGCTATCTTAATTGATGCAATAAATGACCTGTACACAAAAGGGGGGTGCCTGGGGCTAATATAATTGAGGGGAAATTACTCCACTCTGGGGTCAGGGGTCAAATACCTTAGCTATCTTAATTGATGCAATAAATGGCCTGTACACAAAAGGGGGGTGCCTGGGGGTAATATAATTGAGGGGCAATTACTCCACTCTCAGGGTCAGGGGTCGAATACCTTAGCTATCTTAATTGATACACTAAAAAGCTTGTACACAAAGGGGGTGCCTGGGGCTAGTCTAATTAGGGCAATTACTCCACTCTGGGGTCAGGGGTCAAATACCTTAACTATCTTAATTGATACAATAAAAGAATCACTCCGGGGGGTCTTTCACGCCAATCTGACATCAAAGGACTTAGCTCATTTGCATAAGTAGGGAGAGGTATGACCTGTCACACCACCTGTCACTTTTTTGAGGAAAGGAACATGTGTACTACTACTTATGTGCATCATCTCCATCTGACATGTGGACCATTAGAATTCAGGGAGTAAAACAGCAACATTCTCTATTATTCATGTTGCTCTGAAGTCATTCATTGTGGAAAGAGAGGAGGGAAACGGAGCCGAGCTGGTCCAAAAGAGACTACGAGGTGTAGCTGAGCCAAGAGGACATCCAGGGCAGGGAGACAAGGCTGAGCAGAGCAGGCAGAATGTGCAGGACATGTCACCCTCATTATCTCTTATTTACCGATAGCATGTCTCTTTGTTTCAAAGGTCCTTTTGCCAGTTCATCAGCTGCCTCCTCTCCCTTTGAGCTGGAATTCAACAACACTTTTGATCAGTTACTAAATGCTAAAAAATGAAGCGGACTCACATTGATTTTGATTCAGACATCCTCTGTGCAGCAGCATATCACCTCCTCGAGTAAGACTCGTGGTGGTTGTTAATTCTGCCATACACATAGCTTATTGGATGTTATGTTGACAATTCCTGTAAACGCAGTTATGTACAATACCTTGATCAATACCTTGATCAATGCCTTGATCAATGCCTTGATCAATAACTTGATACCTTGATCAATACCTTGATCAATACCTTGATCAAGACCTTGATACCTTGATCAATACCTTGATACCTTGATCAATACCTTGATACCTTGATCAATGCCTTGATCAATGCCTTGATCAATACCTTGATACCTTGATCAATACCTTGATCAATACATTGATACCTTGATCAATACCTTGATCAATACCTTGATACCTTGATCAATGCCTTGATCAAGGTATTGATCAAGGTATCAAGGTATTGATCAAGGCATCAAGGTATTGATCAAGGTATCAAGGTATTGATCAAGGTATTGATCAAGGTATTGATCAAGGTATCAAGGTATTGATCAAGGCATTGATCAAGGCATTGATCAAGGTATTGATCAAGGTATTGATCAAGGCATTGATCAAGGTATTGATCAAGGTATTGATCAATACCTTGATCAATGCCTTGATCAATACCTTGATCGGGTGTTTTGATCCTAAAATATGTATTTGAACGGTTGCTCTTTATGTTTCGTGGACTGTTTATATCCCTTTGACCATCTCTCCTTTCAATATGTAATTAATCCTAAATAAGTAACACTATTGATAGTATCAGAACTATCAGAACTTTCTGATCCCAACATGTCTAAACAATATGAATAGGTTATTTCATAGATTACATGTCACTTGTTAGACGCTTTTATCTGGAGCGACTCACATACATTACTGTGGACAATCCCCATGGTGCGATTTGGGTCTTGGACACACCGACATGCTGACTGCAGTGGGACTTGCTCTCCCCTGATCCAAAGATGTATATTTATTTAACATTCTTGTTTTAACATGAGCATCAGCTGCTAATGTTAAACACTTCAGTTATCATTACACACTTTTCTTCTCTTGAAGATATGAAAGCGTACAGGAAATGGTTCTAGCATGTGCACAGGTTGTAAGGTAATGCTGTTATTTTAGCATTTGATCCTCTAGTGTTATGTATTAGTTAGATTCTCTACTGGTTTAGTGAAAGGGTTGTTGCACTCGTCCACTGTTTTGGCAATCTGAGGTCTGGTAACTTCCTGAACACGGCATAGCATTACTGTGTGCACGTCAATGTTATTCACTGCTCCTCAGATTGTGGACTCTAAAAAACATATGCTGCTGTCAGACGGTGCTCTCCTGAAAGGATCGACATGTTGTGGATATCTTTCTGTGGTCAAATTCAGGATGTTTGTTTTTCAAATTTGGGAAATATTGATTATATATTGAAATATTGATACGAGTATTTGAACAGGCCAGACTTGATGGCCAAGCTCCCTCTCTCCCTCTCTCTCTCTCTCTCTCTCTCTCTCTCTCTCTCTCTCTCTCTCTCTCTCTCTCTCCCTCCCTCTCTCTCTCTCTCTCCCTCTCTCTCTCTCTCCCTCCCTCTCTCTCTCCTCTCTCCTCTCTCTCTCTCTCTCTCTCTCTCCCTCCCTCTCTCTCTCTCTCTCTCTCTCTCTCTCCCTCTCTCCCTCTCTCTCTCTCTCTCTCTCTCTCTCTCTCCTCTCTCTCTCTCTCTCTCTCTCTCTCTCTCCCTCCCTCCCCCTCTCTCTCTCTCTCTCTCCCTCCCTCTCTCTCTCTCTCTCTCTCTCCCTCCCTCTCTCTCTCTCTCTCTCTCTCTCTCTCTCTCTCTCTCTCTCTCTCTCTCTCTCTCTCTCTCTCTCTCTCTCTCTCAGTCTAATGCTGACCAGGCACCTGTCCTCTGCTGCACGTCACAGCTCACAATCCTCATTATTAATGTTATTTATAGCCAATAAGCTGTCAGGGGTTAATGTTACGGACAGTGATCATTCTACAGGATGCTCTTCTAACATTATACCAGTGGTTGATGAAGTATTCAGGTCCTTCAGCTTGCAACATTTTGTAAAAGTAGGCCTATAAATAATTACAGGTTGTGTCAGAAAACAAATCAAGTATCAAAGATGAACATCCTTTAAGATCATTATTAATATTATTGTTATTATTTTTGTTATTCTCTGATTCATTCAGGCATGGATATAAGCAGCTGAAGATGGAATATTTTACTTGACTTAAAATGTTAAAGCAGCAATACCCCTTTCACCAAAACATTTATTTTATACCGAAGTAAGCTATTACGAAATGTAGACTGCTTAATGTAGACCAGCAAAACAAAACAGTCATCACGCAGAAAGGAACTGTTATCATGCTAATATCACATTATTTGTTTATGGAAACTGCATGCCATATTTTAAGGATTTGATTATTCGAGAAAACGTTAAATCTATAATTAATCATAAAAATACAAGAATTAGACTATAGATTACTGAATGTGTGAGCGTTGTTACATGTATAATAACAAAAATCTGTGCATCTTATTAACATTGTTATTAATAGACTTGGACACTGCTCTTGAGGAGTATTTTAACAGCTAAAGTAATTAGGCTCATTGCTAGAAAGGAAACGTCTGGAATCCTCTCATTCTCTGTCTCTGCTGAGTGTGCGCTGAGGAGCCATGCACGTGATGCAGAGGCACGATGGTCACGGAGAGTGGGTGGATTAATGTGTGGAGGTGAAGTCATTTAGGTCATGTTCCCTTCAGGTCTGTTTGGAAGTACTGTGGACAGTTAAACGCTCGTTTTCGCACGTGTAACGTCGAAAAACGTGAAAAAAAGTAGTCGCGTGTTATGGCACTGCTGGATTTCCATAAACCCGGAGCTCATTGACAGCTAAGACGGAAACTTTAGTTTATCTGAATGTGTATTGGAGAGTGTGACCGGGTATGTAATTGGTCCGAGAATTATCCCAACAAGGGCTCGTGTAACAACATCCATCAGCCCGGGGGCAGCGGAGCAGCACAGCCTCTGTTATTAGCCTCGCTGTCCCAGCTCTGCGGTGTGAGGGAGCGGGCTTTACAGAGGGTCCTCGGTCCTCAGTGTCCAGCTCGGCTGAGATAGTAGCAGTTGACCATTAGACACCCGGCTCTCTTTATTTCACATGGGCGAAGACAAAGAGGGGTTCAGCGGCCAGACTCGCCACGGAGGAAACAAAGAACCGGGAGAGACCGGAGCCGGAGAGCCTCTGGACCCGGCAAGAGAGGGGAGGTATGCGGAGCTGTTCAGCCAGCTGGACCTCAATAAAGACGGCAGAGTGGACATCAGTGAGCTGAAGACTGGACTGGCTGCTCGGGGGTTACAGCGGGGGGAGGCGGAGGAGGTGAGACATGCTGACGGTTCGTCCACACAGCAGCTTTTCAAAAATCTTGAAAATCTTGGAGCTGGGCGTGTCTGACAGCTTGGGGATTTTTTGCAAGCAATGCGACCAACAACCAATCACATGAATCTCCCGCCCCCGACATACAAAGCAAAAAAACCCGGGGATTTTATGCGAGCATAAACTCCCCAAACAGGCGAAAACCTACCAGTTTCCCCCACTGTCTCTGCCACCTCCCTCCATGCCTGGTTCCTCCAGTTTGTACCCCGGTAATAGTTCTGGTCGTAAAGAACCGGGTGATTTGCTACCGTAATTTCTCGTTTGGAATATGAGGAAATTAACTGCGGTCTGGTTCTCCCTGCTTACACGCGGTTTGATTGGCTAGCGCTTCTACTGTCAGATTTGCATAAACGAGTTTGATTGGCTGACGCTTCCAGCTCAGCTTCAAAAGTTGAACATTGCTCAACTTTGGAATCCTGGAAATCTTCGCTTCGCTCCCCCACAATGCAGTTCGGCGAAAAGCGAGGCAAAGTGACGTCATCCCCATTCAAAGTCAATGGGCAGAGAAGCGTTGGAAGCGGTGGAAGATTCGTCTAAAACTGCTGTGTGGACGTACCGTGATGCTAACGGCCCGTCCACACACAGGTGTGGAAAAAATCTTTCAAAGCTTCGCCCATTCACTTGAATGGGGTGACGTAGAAGATTTTTAATCTTCGCCGAACTGCATTGTGGGGAGCGGAGCATGGCTTTGCAAGCATCGTGAGCATCAAAAGTTGAGCAATGTTCAACTTTTGATGCTCCCGATGCTTTCGAAGCTGGCATCAGCCAATCAAATCCCATTTATGAAAATCAAGTCAATCAAACTGTGCAAGCTGGGAGAGCCAGACCACAGTTCATTTCCTCATATTCCAAACGAGAAGTTACGGTAGCAAATCACCCGGTTCGTGTCGATCATCGCCTACCATGCCGTGAACTATAGAGTGGCGAAGTCACGCCCATCTACTTCCGGTCCATGGGACCTTATTTCGGAAAAATAATGTATTGAAGTCAATAGAGAGCCGCAGTGACGCGTCCTAAACCCCGGATGTAAACTTCTTCCGGTTCCTTCGTCAAAAACGCAATGCAATTTCTCCATAGGATTTTGGAAAATAGCTCGAAATAAGGTCTGTGGTTGACACACATTTAAGAGAAGGATCACGTTTTGTTCAGCCGGATAATCTCCACATGTCTCTCCTACTTGTATCATTTTTTAATCATAAATCTAGTCGCCAAAATCTAAATGCTAACGTTATGCTATAAACGAACTACAAGCCAGTACAGGGTCGCACGACTTCAACGTCACGCCAACTTAAGATCGTTTCAACTGACTTGCACTGAAACTGCACTTTGAACACTTTAAATATATTAACATTTTAAACTGTATACCCCGTTTATCTAGGCCCTTTTTGTTTTATGTATAGGCTACATGTCACACTGGGAAACGATATTTCTGTATAACACATGTAGAATTTGTTTACAATAAAGCTGACTTTGACTTCCGCATGCTTGCATATTTTAACAAAGCTTTTCATTTTAGCCACACTGAATTTAACTAGAAGTCATGGCTGCGTTAATTACCAGTCTGATATCGTTTTACAAAGATGACAAGAAGAGTGTAGATAGAGGTCACTACAAGTCAGCACACGTAAAACAGTGCAGACTAGATGAAGGTGTGCTTACCGGTGTTGTCAGGACTAGCATGAGGGACAAGGTTTATAGTGTCGGTGAGTAGTGATAGCAAGAGTACCGTTAACCGAGAGTTAATTTATTCACATTAATTCCCATCAACAAATCCATTTTATGTGTCACATGAAATCTTTATTAGGCAAGGCAAGTTTATTTATAGAGCACTTTTCAACACATGGCAATTCAAAGTGCTTTACAAAAATGAAAGACATTAAGAAATGGGATTTAAAACCAGTCATTAAAAAGAAAAGCTAATAAAATAAACATTAAAAGAAAAATACATGATAAAAGTTACAGTGCAGTCTAAGATGTGAATAGTTCAATTAAAAGCAGCGTCAAAAAGAAAAGTCTTCAGCCTGGATCTGAAAGTAGTCAGAGTTGCAGCGGACCTGCAGGTTTCTGGGAGTTTGTTCCAGATGTTTGGAGCATATAACTGAACGCTGCTTCTCCATGTTTAGTTCTGACTCTGGGGACAGAAAGCTGACCAGTCCCTGAAGACCTGAGAGATCTGGATGGTTCATAGTTTAGCAAGTCAGAAATGTATTTAGGGCCTAAACCATTCAGTGCTTTATAAACCAGCAGTAATATTTTGAAATCTATTCTTTGACACACAGGAAGCCAGTGTAAAGACTTCAGAACAGGAGTGATGTGATCCACTTTCTTAGTGTCAGTGAGGACTCGAGCAGCGGCGTTCTGAATCAGCTGCAGCTTTCTAATGGATGTTTTAGTGAGACCTGTGAAGACACCATTGCAGTAGTCGAGTCTACTGAAGATAACGGGACAAGTTTTTCCAAATCCTGCTGTGACATTAGTCTTTTAATCCTTATGTTCTTTAGGTGATAGTAGGCTAATTTAGTAACTGTTTTAATGTGACTGTTGAAACTCAGATCAGAGTCCATGACTACACCTAGATTTCTGGCTTTATCTGTTGGTTTGAACATTGCAGACTGAAGCTCAGCGCTAACTTTTATACGTTCCACCTTGGCTCCAAAAACCATTACCTCAGTTTTATCTTTGTTTAATTGGAGAAAGTTCTGACGCATCCAGTCATTGATTTGTTCAATGCACTTACTCAGTGTTTGAATTGGAGCATAGTCTCCTGGTGAAATGGTTACGTAAATGTGTGTGTCATCTGCATAGCTATGGTAACTTATTTTGTCGTTCTTCATTATCTGAGCCAGTGGTAGCATGTAGACGTTAAAGAGAAGAGGCCCCAAGATTACAAATATTACACACCAGAAAACACAGAAATATCCATGAAATAAACATACAGTAGGCTATAAACAATTAAAGAGATAATTGGGAAGGCATTACAAATGTAAATATATTTTAAATACTAAAACAATCCCACCACCCACAGGTATCTACAGGAGAAGAGGGAGTTCTCTCCACAGAATGTGAATGCCCATGTGGAGAATGGAAATGCAGTCATGCGGCTGCATTAGCCATCTTTGCCATCCACAGTTTCCGCTGCACTGACACCCCTGTCAGTGAGAAGCCAAAGGTAGCTACACGTACGCATTCAGTGGAGGAGCTATTTCCTCCAACCAATAACTGATTCAACCCGCTGACAAGAGAGCCCACCTCCGAAGATCGTGACTGGCTGAGGGACAGACTTGGAGGGCAGGTTCTCAGGAATGTCTTCTCTCCCCCGAGCCAGAAGAGGAACACTACAGCTTGGAAACACTTACTGTTCCTGAAATGATCAAATCTGTTGGGCATCAGGGACCTGAGGCAATTGTGGCAAGCATGGCATAGTCTAAAGAGCAACAGAGGGCAATTCAGGTGGCTACACCGGTCAGCGAACCAACCCAAACTGGCCTTTGTTCAGGAAAGGAAGGTTGACTGCCAGCAACGTTGGAGCTGTCCTGAGGTCAAAGTGTGTGACTGCTGCCCTTAGTGCCAGGGTGCTAGGGCAACAACAGGCCCTTGATGGTGTTTTGTCTGTACAGTGGGGGACTATGAATGAATGTGAGGGCATCAGGGCATTCACCACTGCAACCCAGATGCAGGTCCATCAGGTGTGTGGCTCTCCCAATCAGGATTGTTGGGGGCATCTCCAGATGGTCTGGTAGGGTCTCCCGCTGTGCTGGAGGTAAAGTGTCCCTACGGAGCCAGGGAAATGACAATTAGTGAAGCATTGCAAATCAAGGGCTTCTGTGTCAGTAAGGAGGGAGTAACATTCAGCCTGCGTGAGGAGCATCCTTACTGGCACCACGTGCAAGGTCAGCTTCACCTCACTGCAAGAAAGAAGAAGAAATTAAGAAATTGTGAATCGTTTTTAATTTACATTTACTCGCCTTTGCAATGTTGTGGTTGTTGGAGTGTTAGGTTTCCTGTCAGCTCGTCTGTTGGGAAGATATAAATATTAGTTTCATGGAAGTCACATCGTCACAAATAAGAGCATTAAGACATACAGTACATAGGCTAAAACAAAACATCTAAAGATATAACCTTACACTTTGTCTCGTGAACATTTTCACTATTTTGACATTTTTATAGATCAAAATTTAACTAAAGAAATAAAGGTAGATTAATCCATATTGAAAATAGGTGTCAGCTGCTACACTAATTATAATAGTTATATTTCTTAATTAATTAAGATAAGATATTACTGTATTGATCCCAATTGGGGAAATGTTTGTGTTGCAGCAGCATAACAAGAAAAACAAAATATAAGTTATTATATATACAAAAGTATGTTAGGGATGGAATATTAAATTGAATATAAATGTAAAATGTACATGTGATGTTACGTCCAAGAGAAGCTATGGAGCAGAGAGTTCTCTGCCAGCCAGGTGATTTGTTATTAGTTCAATATGTCAAACTGATTTCCCTGAATACAATCTTTAGTTACATGGTGAAACGTTATGCTGCTTGTACTAATTAGACTTATCATATAAGCCACACAGGTTTTAATAGGATGCATTCATTATCTTTACTTGTGTTGCGGTCTTTTCAGCAGTGCCATCTCTAAAACGGCGATACACTACCCATCATTTACATTTCACCGTGACATGGACAACAATGTAAAGTCAGCTTACCTCATGGCACGAATCCAGACTCTCCTTTGGAAAACATTGGCCGGGAAACGATAGAACGAGCACGTTTCATGCAAAGACCTGTGGCTGCAACCCGGAGCAAAGCAACAAGCCATTGCGTAGCTAACTAGTAGCGCTAGCTTTAGCTGACGTTAGCTAACGAAATGAACTGCCGAGTCAAATTGGAAAACACTGGTAATTAATTGTTCTATAATTTATAAAACTACGGTGTTAAAAATGACCATTTCAAAAATAGAGATTATAATGGTAAGATATAGATATACAGATACTAAAGAGACTACAGATAGGCTACTAAAGATAGGCAGGTACTTGCTTTCAAGCAGAACACAGGGGAAAACAAACTTAGCGGGAGTGTTTACGTGTGTAGGCGTAATGACGTACAACGGACTCGACCATTTCTGTAGTCCTATTCAGCCACTCGGTAACAACCATCGTTTTTCAGACACGTAAACTCTTCAAAAATCACCAGTGGGGTCACTGCTGATGTATCTACTGTCGTAGAACAAAACGTGATTTATCTCTTAAATGTGTGTCAACCACAGACCTTATTTCGAGCTATTTTCCAAAACCCTATGGAGAAAATACATTGCTTTTTTTGACGAAGGAACCGGAAGTGCTAAAAATGCTAACTTACTTCCGGGTTTTAGGACGCGTCACTGCGGTTCTCTATGGAGAGAGGAAACTTATCTTTCGATCCCGTTAGAATTGTGCCATAAATTACACATCTGATGTTTGTCAATCTTAAAAAATCCTTTCCAATTGAAAAAAGTCACAGTTTGTCGTAAAACTGTTGAAATATAAGACTATGAAAAATACGTAAGTAGAAAGACTACAAATCCCAGAGTAAGTGATGTCACAATTGTTTTCCTCCACTATGAGATAGCTACAGTAAGATCAGCGCCATAGAGATATAATCTATCTATATGGCGCTGGCTAAGATAAGATAACTTTAACAAGATGCCTGTGTGCTTAGTACCAGGTTGTTATCATACCAGCAATGGGTCTTGCTCGTTCTTTCGCTTCCCGTCTGATGAAAGGACCAGGAGTGGCTGGATCAAGTTAGCTACCTAGCTAGTAGCTAGCACGTTAGTTAGCATTACAGCCATGTCATTTTTATTAGTATGAAGTAACATTAAGTAACCCAAAATGTTAAACAGTGAGAGTAGTAGTCATATTTTGTGAACCCTTTGAAGAGTACTGTCACCGGTGTGATCATTCTATAATACACAATTTAAGCCCGGGGGAGAAATGCTAACGCTACATCGGCGATCGCCGATCTTTTCTACTTCATGCTATCTGCACAAATGGTTGACATTAAACATTAAAAAGACCAGGCAGTTCAGAGAGAATCAAAGGCAGGCAGGCAGGCAGCTTTGCATGACATTCTTCTGGACGTGTTTCATTGTGGTGATAGTGAGGGTAGTCAATCCTTTTGTTGACAAGACAGTGGTGACGGCCATCTTGGTGACGTGTGTTGTTCTGCGAGAGCAGAGATGTAGTTCATTGAGCGTTTCACACAAACAAATGTGTTACTTCACAGTTTTACGACACATTACTTGCACAATTATCTTTTCAATTGACAAACATCATATGTGTAATTCGTGGCACAATTCAAACGGGATCGAAAGATAATCTTTCTCTCTCCATTGACTTCATTACATAATTTTTCCAAAATAAGGTCCCATGGAGGTCCACCGGAAGGGGAGGGACTTCGCCTCTCTATGCCGCGAGAGAAGTAACGGGACACTCCCGTCGCCACCCCTCTCGTCTGAGAAGCTGAGAGCGCGTTCACGTGAAAGGGGCGGGGTTAGCTACATTTGACCAGTCACAAACATGGATAAGCGTACTGACAGCGCAGCGTCATACTTCATTAATGAAAAGTAAACTAATATTAGACAAATATGAACTTTAAACATCCATGACTTAAACATATAATCCAGGATACAAGCCACATAGCTGCGCCTGCTAGGTGAATACAGAACAACAATAAATAAACTACAGAGTGTTTGAATGCGTACAGCAGTTTTATGATATCACTGCCCCATCGAGTGGATCTGACTTTAATTACATTTGAGTGTTTCGTCATCTTAATGTGTTGCTTAAAATAAAACTTCTGCATACAGTATGTGTGACAATGTAGCCTAAGTGTTGCACGGCCCGATACGGCTCAGCTGACTCAGATAAGGAAATATTGTGATATTATATGATCGATGATCTGATTGATGATGTGACATCAGTGTGATATGAATGATAAGTGCGACACGTCGGCGTCTTCTCTGCAGGCTACTTATCCTGTAATATGACTTGATAGATTTAAACTCCGCACACTGAGCTCTGATTGGTCAGCAGGCGATGCTTTCACTGAGTTGATCTCTTTTCTATAGAGGAGGCGGGCAGCGTCAGGTAAAAAAAGTTATTTAGCCTTCCCAAACCTGAGTCTCACGCACCGCCTATGGTTTTATGATGTTTAGTTGACCAAATAGTCACTGTGCTACATTTTCCTGCACTCAAGCATACATCTGAAGACAAGAGTCATTTACCCCCTTTGGCCACAAGAGGGAGTATATCCAGTGGCGGCTGATGGAAAATACTTTTGGTGGGGCTATGGAAATGGTGACCAAACCATACTAGGGGGGTCCGGGGGGATCCTCCCCCGGAAGAACATTTTGAGAAATCACCCCTTAAATTATGACTTCTGGTGATGTTAGAGGGGGAGGGGGGGGGCTTAAAAATATGAGATAATCCATAATCTTCAGTGTGGTTAGCTATGAATCTTCCAAAACTTCCAAATACCTTGTCCTGGACATAGTTTCTATACCTTGTGTGGTGAGCAAACCGTTTAATCAACCTGTACTGTATGTGGCTAGCAGCAGGGCCGGCCCTTGGCATAGGTAGTATAGGCGAATGCTAAAGGTGCATCAACCCATCGGGGGTGCCAAAAAAAACAAAAAACCACACAATTTCCCGATTTTGGATCAACAAATTACATTTTATTATCTTATACTAACAGAACTACACCTATATTGCGTACAGCGCCCATAAACTATGGCACACCAGTAGTCTTACAAATGCAGGTTCAATCTCATTAGTATGCAGAAAAAGTGACAGGTCGCCCCGCCCCTTTTTGGCTTATTTTACCGGAAGTCCCGCCTTATTCTACCGGATGTCCCGCCCCCACTTCCGGCGGATGTCCCGCCCCCGCTTCCGGTTTACAAAATAAAAATAAAATAAAACCACATCCGGCGGATATCCCGCTTCCGGTTTACAAAATAAAATAAAATAAAAATAAAACCACTTCCTGCGGATGTCCCGATTCCGGTTTACAAAATAAAATAAAATAAAATACAAATTAAATACAAATTAAAAAAATGAGAAAAATAAAATGCCGTTGTTTCAATCAATTAATATGTATAGGATATATGTCCTGCCTCCTAACCACTTCCTGTGTGGTTAATCCTGTATATAGTATTGAATGTAACTTACAAATACTTGCAAATAACATGAAATTAATTAAAGCATCTAAAAACAAACATATATATTTTTAAACCTCTCTGTTCTTGTTAAAAGGACACGATGGTAAAAACATATGGTGGAGGAGGGGGAACACACACACACACACACACACACACACATTACCCCGCCCCTCACCCCATCTCGTCTAAAATAAAAAGCCAGCCTCACTGTTAAATATTTTTCAAGTGAGAGAAAATGGCCAAGAGACGTCTGGATATGGTTTTAATCAGCGAGACACCGGTAACAACTTACAGCCATCCATTGGGTGCTCCAATCAAGAAACGAATGAAGTTTGTATGCCGGGTTCAGACGCCTACAGCCGAAGAACTTCACGAAGAATGGACTCTAAAAAATGGCGATGTTTGGGGTTATATATTCAACTATATGGCTAACGAACTACATTTCTACAGTCTGAAGAATGGAGAAACGTATGGACCTCGTAGTGTTAAAGCGACACTGACCTCAACAGATTGGGCTGTGTTAACTCTGGTGTCTTCCCGAGATCTACACGCAACCAAAAAGAAGTCAGCCTTTTTGCGAACAGGACATATGGTGGCCGAGGGGAGGGGGACACACACACACACACACACACACACACACTTTCCCCACCCCTCACCCCATCGCTGTCTAAATAAAAATCCAGGAAGATATGCTTCAGTCTCCTCTGTCTTGAAGGCATTCTTAAGCACATAAATGTAACATTAGGCTATGCATAAAATAACCAAACGATTATTACATTAACTAATTTGAACAGTAATTCACATCATCATCTCATAACAAAATAAGCTAAGGCAACTACTTGCATTCAGTGACTTGATTTTGTAAATGAAAACCAGGGATATCTTTTGTTTTGCGGTCCATATCTCATTAAAAATATCTAATGTTAGTAACTATTAAAGAAAGAATGGGGACAATTCTGTTTTAATGTAGTTTGACCATTGTAACTGCTGTGCAGACATACTGATAAATAGGGCTTCTAACTAATTACCTTAAATAAAATCACTAATTAATTAAACCAGTTCAATACGCATTATTCTTATTCTTATCATTCTTTATGAGCGCAGTAATGGTAAGGTATCTAATTACTTATTTATCTAGTATTCCATCATATAATAACAGAGATGGTCAAACTGAAGTAGAGACATGGCAGAAATCCTACAATGAAGTGGGAACAGTGAAGGGGAAGTCTCTTTGAAGAGGGTATTAGTAGTTTAAAGATCTTAATGCTCCTTGATCATATCTTTTTTTTTAAAAGACTGTTTCTCTAAAAGGCAAGTTTTGTGATTTTTAAGACTTTTTACAGACACTCGGCAGATTTGTGTGTAATTCTCTCACAAAGGAACAGTAAGTCTCTTACTTTTTTGATAGTGTTTTTTATGTTTGACAACTTTACAACTGGTAGAAAGTTAAGTACTTTTTCTGAGCAGTTTTTCTTTAAGACTGTGACTCTTAACAAACCAACCCCCCCGAGAGACAGACATACTCATCCCCTTTTCAACGTATTTTGTTTTTGTCTTTCTCGCTTTTTTCCATTATATTTTTGGAAAAAACTACATAGTGATTGCTAGCAAAAATACAACATGCAACTAAGACATTATACAATATTACGACTTTTGGCGATATTTTCAACACAATATACTTGTACCCTTTTTTTTTGTTTTTTTTGTAGGACTTCAAGATATGTTGCATGTCATGCATAAACACGGTGTCATCTTTCTTGAAACTGATGTGCTGTCCGTTTTTACAAACAAGTTATGTTTATGCTTCTTCATCCTCTGAATGTTCCTCCTATTGTGAAGAAGGACCTCTTCACAATAACAATCAAGGTGGATCTGTGAAATGAAACACCTCTTCCCAAAGCGTGACTCCCCTATTGAGGGCATGCGTCTAGGGCAGTAGGGTCTAAATCGATGGGCCAGATATACTAACATGCAGAATGTACGGTATGTTTTGAAAAAGACTAACCATTTATCCAGTTCAAGCTGTCTTTAAGATGTGACATCGCGCTCTGACTATTTCCCATAAAATCGTGACAAACTATTACTTGTTCTTACATTTGACCTCTTGCTGCTTGGTTGAAAATGATAGATGAAAAAGAACTTTTTTTCATCTATCATTTTTTTTCAAACCACAATTTTTTTAAGATTGTTACAAAATGTAAAAAATAAAAAAGTTCTGGAGACAAAATTAATTCAGGTGACTCTGGCTTTATTAGGACAACAAACATATAATACAAATGGGTTAGGGGTTAAATATAACCATCGTGGACTTAATAGTCTAACAAAATACTTTTATCTGAATACATTTGTTCTTTTTAAGAGCACTTTTTTGAAATTATGTATTTATTATTTCAGTGGAACAATCCAGTGTTTGTTAACATTAACGCTTTCTTCTCTTTTTCTTGTGTTACTAAGATACTTTTAAACACACTTTGATGTATGCAACACTTGTTCAGATAAACAAGGTTTTTTCTTTTCTGATAAACTTACATATTTTAGTTCTTTTATGTTACCAAGATACTTTGAGATACACCCTGATATACGCAACACTTAACAAAGGGTATAATATGAAGTCGTTGGCAAGGAAGGGGTTTTTCTTTAAGGGTGCAAACACTTTAGAACAGGGTAAAATATTCATTAATTTGTATTGAATTGAGTTTTCTTTTTTTGATTTTCAACATACTATATGACTTTTACATATTTTCTGACGAACTATACTTTTTTGACTTTTTTCTGTAGAATCTTGACAAAACTATTACAGTACTTGTTCTTAAATGATGAACTATTGCTGGAGATGAGATGAAAAAGCTACAACGCTTAAAGAACTTTTTTCTAAAAACTCTCAATTCTATAACTGACTACCACCATTCAACGCAATAAGCCCCACCCTCCGCTCAGCAAATCATCTAAAACGAAGGACTGTTTTCAATTAAACAACCATTACAAAATGAAAATGTGTTTTATTTTTGCTTTCATATATAGTAATAGTATTGTAAACGAAACATTTAAAGTGGTCCTGGAATCTTCCTTTTTCAGAAACATTCTGTAACATTACCGAAGAAATGACACTTACTCTTTTTCTTGTGTTACCAAGATACTTTTAGATACAGTTTGGTGTCTGAAAACTGAAAATGGTTGAATATGAAGTACTTTATAAGGAATTCGGATTCTTTTAAAGGCAGATTTTGGCTTTTTTTCTCTTGCCAAGAGACTTTTAGACACAGTTTGAGGGATGCAAAACCTTAAAACTAGAAAATGAAGTACAGTCTGATTAGATTTTTTCTTAAAGACTGTTTCTCTAAAAGGTAAGTTTGTGATTTTAACAATTTTCCCTGACACTTGGCAGATTTGTGTGTAATTATCTCACAAAGGAACTGTAAGATACACTTTTTATGTATGCAAAAACTTAAACATTTTTTTTTGAAAATAAAATACTTTGTCTGAATACATTTTCTTTAAAGGCACTTTTTTTAACGCTATTTCAGTGGGAAAATCCAGTTTTGTTGACATCAAGGCTTTTTTTCTCTTTTCTTGTGTTACTAAGATACTTTTAGACACACTTTGATGTATGCAACACTTGTTCAGTTAAACAATGGGGTTTTTTTTCTGATAAACTTACATATTTTAGTTATTTTATGTTACCAAGATACTTTGAGATACACCCTGATGTACCCAACACTTAACAAAGGGTATAATATGAAGTACTTGGTAAGGAAGGGGTTTTTCTTTAAGGGTGCAAAAAAATTAGAACAGGGTAAAATATTCATTAAATTGTATTGAATTGAGTTTTCTTTTTTTGATTTTCAACATACTATTTGTACACAATGACTTTTCCATATTTCTGATAAACTATACTTTTGACTTTTTTCCGTAAAATCATGACAAACTATGACTTATTCTTAAATTTCACCTATTGCTGGAGATGAGATGAAAAAGCTACAACGCTTAAAGAACTTTTTTTCTAAAAACTCTCAATTCTATAATTGACTCCTCCATTCAACGCAATGAGCCCCACCCTCCACTCAGCAAATCATCTAAAACGAAGGACGATCGTTGTAAACTAGCCATGGAGAAGAGAAAAGCCAAGACTCCCCCCGCGAGTTGCAGTCAGAGTCCACCAGCAACACCACCATGTGGGAAACCCGAATCTTGTAGTACTACTGCTGCTGATGCTACTCCTCGGGTCAAGAAGTCTCAGTTTAGGGACACAGTGAAATCGGAGTTGTTTCATATTCTGGAGATGGTGATGTATCGGTACAGAAAAGAAATCTGCAAAGAATGCCGACGCAGTAACCCCGACCAGAGGCAACACGATTGTCGGAATGACATGCCCGATTTCTTCTTCAGAAACAATTACAAAGCGTGAATGAAAAGACTTTGGCTCGCCGACTTCGTTGCAGTGATTGACCAGAGTCTTATTGAAAAAGGCATTTGCGAGGATAAACTGAAGATAGGACGCGCTTCGGAAGCCTTTCTGCACAAGCTTGTAAAATGCAGATGCCTCAAGGAGAGACTTGAAATATCCTTACAGAGTTGGATGGAGAAGAAGAAGACTAACAAACAGCAGTCGGATGGAGAAGAAGCCAGGGACTTGTTCAATGCAGTGACTTTTTTCTTTAAGTAAAATAAAAATTACTATGCAAAACGCTCTGTATATATTGATCATAATGTAGTCCTTACCCGTTTAATAAGTGTGATGATGGGGACGATTGAAAACAGAACGAGTAGTGACCCCCGTGTAAAAAGAATGGCCGAAGTTGGTAAACTGGAAGACATTTTGGATATCGTTCGTTCTGGCAGTACTATTCCGGGTCATTGGGAAACGATTGTAAACGAAACATTTAAAGTGGTCCTGGAATCTTCATTTTCCGAAACATTCTGTAAAATTATCTCAGAAATGAAACACACATCAAAAGTGTATCATGTGCTCTCATTGTATGCTCTGTTTGTAGATGTAATGCATCTCTGCGTCGAAAACAGCATACACGTGAATATTTTGACTGAAGTGAAAAAACTCCATCACGATATCTCCAGTAATATGGGGAATTCTAAGCTGGAGACTGTCCTGGGGATGCTACAATCAGTATAACTATTGGTTTTGTGTGTGAAAAAAATAAAAAAAAGTGTTTTTTACATCTAAAAACTGTTGTCATCATTATAGCAAGGGAGCGTGTCTGATACATGTGTATTACAGTCCTTCTTGTTGTGTTTTCAGTGTTTTTGTGTGTCTGTACACACAAAGCACACTTCATTATCTACTTTTCAGCTTTTTTAAAAGAAAAGTGTATCTTTCAGTAACTTTACCAGAGAATTTAAGCATAAATCTGTCAAATGTTCAAAACAGCCTTGTTTCGCTGAAATACCCTCAAAATGACAAACTACCATTATTACGAAATCTCCTCAAACAGAGTACTTTCTACAGATGAAGCCTTCCCACTCAACGCAATATGCCCCAACCCACTCAGCAAATCATATAAAACTAAGGACGACCGTTAAAAACTAGCCATGGATCTGAGAAAAACCAAGTCTGATGTAGCCTGCCCTTATTATCACCAGGATAATGGATATGGGCTTAATGACTGGATGTTACAAAGTAGGGGAGAAGATGTTCCCGAAGAAGAGCTCTCCTCTATATCTTATCCATGTAAGGTATTTAGGACAAAAGAGGACCATGATAACATGACATATGAAGAATATCTTTCTTTAAAAGATGGTATTATAGATAACCTTTATAGAAACAGTATATCTCATGCCACTCGCCAAGATCGCAAACGACAATTAGCAGAAAAGAATAGAAAAAGTAAAGAAAAACGAAGAAAAAGAAAAAGCAACATGAAAAGGAGAAGAAAAAATAAAAGCAAACGCAGAATGCGAATGAAAAGAAAAGGGACCAGAGGACGCAAAACTAAAAAGACAAAAAGAAGAAAGGTGAAAAGAAAAAGAAACAAAGTGAAGAAATTTAAACTAGAGGATGATGTTGTAGAGCCATTACCGGATCATAATAATCTTATAGATCATCTCCCGCTAACCGACTGCTGCGAATGTGTTGAACAAATACCAAAAGCAATGGCAGAACTTTGCTTCAGTATAATGAGAGAAAAAGCGCGATACTGTGGAATTGCCCAAATTGGCGACAGTGCCAGAATATGTATTAAAAGACTGTTGGATGATCTTTATTCTAGTGTCGGTTGTCATTACAGCGAAGGATACGCCAAAACGTGTGACGACATAGACAAAGCTTTTGAAGACAATTATATGGTACCTGTCCTTACAGCTAAACAAATCCTACGCCAGGTATTCAACAGACCACAAGAAGCACAAGAAGTCCCAGAAAGGATTACATTCAGAGCTAATAATGGAGAAACCGAAGAAGAAGCAAAGCAGATTATAATCGTTGCGGGTGAAAGGATAGAGAATTTACATGTGATGTTAATGCATTTATCTGATATAAAAAATGCTTTCGTATACTTCCAAGAGACCCCTAAACATCTACTTGGGCTGTGTGAATTGAACGACAAACCGATCACCGTCAATGAAACGCGGAGAGAAGCAGCAGTGCAAATCGTTAAGTCTATTACCTTATATGCACTACGACATTAACTTGGTAAAATGTAATATGTTTTCTATGAATTGTGTTGAATGTTGTGTTTTTTCAATTAAACAACCATTACCCAATGAAAATGTGTTTTATTTTTTGCTTTCATATATAGTAATAGTATTGTAAACGAAACATTTATAGTGTATCATGTGCTTTCATTGTATGCTCTGTTTTTTGACATTGCTTTTGGTATTTGTTCAACACATTCGCAGTCGTCGGTTAGCGGGAGATGATCTATAAGATTATTATGATCCGGTAATGGCTCTACAACATCATCCTCTCGTTTAAATTTCTTCACTTTGTTTCTTTTTCTTTTCACCTTCCTTCTTTTTGTCTTTTTAGTTTTGTGTTTGGTAAAGTTACTGAAAGATACACTTTTCTTTTAAAAAAGCTGAAAAGTAGATAATGAAGTGTGCTTTGTGTGTACAGACACACAAAAAACACTGAAAACACAACAAGAAGGACTGTAATACACATGTATCAGACACTCTCCCTTGCTATAATGATGACAACAGTTTTTAGATGTAAAAAACACTTTTTTTATTTTTTTCACACACAAAATCAATAGTTATACTGATTGTAGCATCCCCAGGAGAGTCTCCAGCTTAGCATTCCCCACATTACTGGAGATATCGTGATGGAGTTTTTTCACTTCAGTCAAAATATTCACGTGTATGCTGTTTTCGACGCAGAGATGCATTACATCTACAAACAGAGCATACAATGAGAGCACATGATACACTTTTGATGTTTGTTTCATTTCTGAGATAATGTTACAGAATGTTTCGGAAAATGAAGATTCCAGGACCACTTTAAATGTTTCGTTTACAATCGTTTCCCAATGACCCGGAATAGTACTGCCAGAACGAACGATATCCAAAATGTCTTCCAGTTTACAAACTTCGGCCATTCTTTTTTTTTCACTACTCATTCTGTTTTCAATCGTCCCCATCATCACACTTATTAAACGGGTAAGGACTACATTATGATCAATATATACAGAGCGTTTTGCATAGTAGTTCCCCATTTTTATTTTACTTAAAGAAAAAAGTCACTGCATTGAACAAGTCCCTGGCTTCTTCTCCATCCGACTGCTGTTTGTTAGTCTTCTTCTTCTCCATCCAACTCTGTATGGATATTTCAAGTCTCTCCATGAGGCATCTGCATTTTACAAGCTTGTGCAGAAAGGCTTCCGAAGCGCGTCCTATCTTCAGTTTATCCTCGCAAATGCCTTTTTCAATAAGACTCTGGTCAATCACTGCAACGAAGTCGGCGAGCCAAAGTGTTTTCATTAACGCTTTGTAATTGTTTCTGAAGAAGAAATTGGGCATGTCATTCCGACAATCGTGTTGCCTCTGGTCGGGGTTACTGCGTTGGCATTCTTTGCAGATTTCTTTTCTGTACCGATACATCACCATCTCCAGAATATGAAACAACTCCGATTTCACTGTGTCCCTAAACTGAGACTTCTTGACCCGAGGAGTAGCATCAGCAGCAGTAGTACTACAAGATTCGGGTTTCCCACATGGTGGTGTTGCTGGTGGACTCTGACTGCAACTCGCGGGGGGGAGTCTTGGCTTTTCTCTGCTCCATGGCTATTTTACAACGATCGTCTTAGTGAGGTCCTTCGTTTTAGATGATTTGCTGAGCGGAGGGTGGGGCTCATTGCGTTGAATGGAGGAGTCAATTATAGAATTGAGAGTTTTTAGAAAAAAAGTTCTTTAAGCGTTGTAGCTTTTTCATCTCATCTCCAGCAATAGGTGAAATTTAAGAATAAGTCATAGTTTGTCATGATTTTACGGAAAAAAGTCAAAAGTATAGTTTATCAGAAATATGGAAAAGTCATTGTGTACAAATAGTATGTTGAAAATCAAAAAAAGAAAACTCAATTCAATACAATTTAATGAATATTTTACCCTGTTCTAAATTTTTTGCACCCTTAAAGAAAAACCCCTTCCTTACCAAGTACTTCATATTATACCCTTTGTTAAGTGTTGGGTACATCAGGGTGTATCTCAAAGTATCTTGGTAACATAAAATAACTAAAATATGTAAGTTTATCAGAAAAGAAAAAACCTTGTTTATCTGAACAAGTGTTGCATACATCAAAGTGTGTTTAAAAGTATCTTAGTAACACAAGAAAAAGAGAAGAAAGCGTTAAGGTTAACAAACACTGGATTGTTCCACTGAAATAATAAATAAATAATTTCAAAAAAGTGCTCTTAAAAAGAACAAATGTATTCAGATAAAAGTATTTTGTTAGACTATTAAGTCCACGATGGTTATATTTAACCCCTAACCCATTTGTATTATATGTTTGTTGTCCTAATAAAGCCAGAGTCACCTGAATTAATTTTGTCTCCAGAACTTTTTTATTTTTTACATTTTGTAACAATCTTAAAACATTTGTGGTTTGACTCTTTTAAAAAAGTTCTTTTTCATCTATCATTTTCAACCAAGCAGCAAGAGGTCAAATGTAAGAACAAGTAATAGTTTGTCACGATTTTATGGGAAATAGTCAGAGCGCGATGTCACATCTTAAAGACAGCTTGAACTGGATAAATGGTTAGTCTTTTTCAAAACATACCGTACATTCTGCATGTTAGTATATCTGGCCCATCGATTTAGACCCTACTGCCCTAGACGCATGCCCTCAATAGGGTAGTCACGCTTTGGGAAGAGGTGTTTCATTTCACAGATCCACCTTGATTGTTATTGTGAAGAGGTCCTTCTTCACAATAGGAGGAACATTCAGAGGATGAAGAAGCATAAACATAACTTGTTTCTAAAAACGGACAGCACATCAGTTTCAAGAAAGATGACACCGTGTTTATGCATGACATGCAACATATCTTGAAGTCCTACAAAAAAACAAAAAAAAGGGTACAAGTATATTGTGTTGAAAATATCGCCAAAAGTCGTAATATTGTATAATGTCTTAGTTGCATGTTGTATTTTTGCTAGCAATCACTATGTAGTTTTTTCCAAAAATATAATGGAAAAAAGCGAGAAAGACAAAAACAAAATACGTTGAAAAGGGGATGAGTATGTCTGTCTCTCGGGGGGGTTGGTTTGTTAAGAGTCACAGTCTTAAAGAAAATCTGCTCAGAAAAAGTACTTAACTTTCTACCAGTTGTAAAGTTGTCATACATAAAAAACACTATCAAAAAAGTAAGAGACTTACTGTTCCTTTGTGAGAGAATTACACACAAATCTGCCGAGTGTCTGTAAAAAGTCTTAAAAATCACAAAACTTGCCTTTTAGAGAAACAGTCTTTTAAAAAAAAAGATATGATCAAGGAGCATTAAGATCTTTAAACTACTAATACCCTCTTCAAAGAGACTTCCCCTTCACTGTTCCCACTTCATTGTAGGATTTCTGCCATGTCTCTACTTCAGTTTGGCCATCTCTGTTATTATGTGATGGAATACTAGATAAATAAGTAATTAGATACCTTACCATTACTGCGCTCATAAAGAATGATAAGAATAAGAATAATGCGTATTGAACTGGTTTAATTAATTAGTGATTTTATTTAAGGTAATTAGTTAGAAGCCCTATTTATCAGTATGTCTGCACAGCAGTTACAATGGTCAAACTACATTAAAACAGAATTGTCCCCATTCTTTCTTTAATAGTTACTAACATTAGATATTTTTAATGAGATATGGACCGCAAAACAAAAGATATCCCTGGTTTTCATTTAAAAAATCAAGTCACTGAATGCAAGTAGTTGCCTTAGCTTATTTTGTTATGAGATGATGATGTGAATTACTGTTCAAATTAGTTAATGTAATAATCGTTTGGTTATTTCATGCATAGCCTAATGTTACATTTATGTGCTTAAGAATGCCTTCAAGACAGAGGAGACTGAAGCATATCTTCCTGGCTTTTTATTTAGACAGCGATGGGGTGAGGGGTGGGGAAAGTGTGTGTGTGTGTGTGTGTGTGTGTGTGTTCCCCCTCCCCTCGGCCACCATATGTCCTGTTCGCAAAAAGGCTGACTTCTTTTTGGTTGCGTGTAGATCTCGGGAAGACACCAGAGTTAACACAGCCCAATCTGTTGAGGTCAGTGTCGCTTTAACACTACGAGGTCCATACGTTTCTCCATTCTTCAGACTGTAGAAATGTAGTTCGTTAGCCATATAGTTGAATATATAACCCCAAACATCGCCATTTTTTAGAGTCCATTCTTCGTGAAGTTCTTCGGCTGTAGGCGTCTGAACCCGGCATACAAACTTCATTCGTTTCTTGATTGGAGCACCCAATGGATGGCTGTAAGTTGTTACCGGTGTCTCGCTGATTAAATCCATATCCAGACGTCTCTTGGCCATTTTCTCTCACTTGAAAAATATTTAACAGTGAGGCTGGCTTTTTATTTTTGACGAGATGGGGTGAGGGGCGGGGTAATGTGTGTGCGTGTGTGTGTGTGTGTGTGTGTGTTCACCCCTCCTCCACCATATGTTTTTACCATCGTGTCCTGTTAACAAGAACAGAGAGGTTTAAAAATATATATGTTTGTTTTTAGATGCTTTAATTAATCTCATGTTATTTGCAAGTATTTGTAAGTTACATTCAATACTATATACAGGATTAACCACACAGGAAGTGGTTAGGAGGCAGGACATATATCCTATACATATTAATTGATTGAAACAACGGCATTTTATTTTTCTCATTTTTTTAATTTTTATTTAATTTTTATTTTATTTTATTTTATTTTGTAAACCGGAATAGGGACATCCGCAGGAAGTGGTTTTATTTTTATTTTATTTTATTTTGTAAACCGGAAGCGGGATATCCACCGGATGTGGTTTTATTTTATTTTTATTTTATTTTTATTTTATTTTGTAAACCGGAAGCGGGGGCGGGACATCCGCCAGAAGTGGGGGCGGGACATCCGGTAGAATAAGGCGGGACTTCCGGTAAAATAAGCCAAAAAGGGGCGGGGCGACCTGTCACTTTTTCTGCATACTAATGAGATTGAACCTGCATTTGTAAGACTACTCACACCCACGCCCCCAAATCAAGTTGGACCGGCCTAACCCCAGTGAAAATGTGAAATGAAAGATTGTTCTTTTTTTGATAAAAAAATTTGCACACTACTGTTGTGTTCATTTAAAATAGATAAAACTCCCAAAAAACGTATACAGCTTCAGTGTGCTATTATTAACATTGTAATTTACTGTGTAAGCGGCCGCGGGGGGGAGAGCTTTAGAGAGCTCTCTCCTGAAAGACTGAGAGGCTCTGATAACCTCAGCTCAGTGAGGTAAAGGCACAGCTTTATATGATCATTATAGTTATAAAAAAAATAAGAGAATAGATGAAAAACAGGTATAAAATACTATATGACAGTACAAAAAAGTTGTTATTAAGAGGGGCCCGGGCCGAAAAGGCTGCGAGGGGGCCTCCACACGCTGCATCTCACACCGGCTCTCATCCTGTCTCTGTTTAGGAGAAGGCTCGTAAACTGGACATTGAGGCGCGTTCACGCTCAAACCCGCTGAGGAATGAGCAGAGGTGTGTGCAGTGCTATTCACACAGTGCGTAATAACAGCCCTGGGCTCATTACGACCGTGTGTAGTAGGCACATCTGGAACAGAGGAAACCGACTAACCGACAGGTTAGGAGCATCAGGTTTAAACGTCAAGCCCTGCTGTCTAATAACCGCCTGGTTAAATACAGCTGGCTTGTGCCGCGAGCCCTGCTGCCGCTGCCTGACAGGTTACAGCCGGCTCAAACAGCGAGCCCCGCTGTCTGTTAACCGACAGGTTAACCACAACTGGCTTATGCACCTCCACACGCTGTATTGCACAGCGGCTCTCATCATGTCGCCGTTTCGGAGAAGGCTTGTAAACCGGACAATGAGGCGCGTTCACGCTCAAACCCGCTTGAGGAATGAGCGGAGGTGTGTGGAGGCATATCTGTGACATAGGAAACAAGCCCGTGCTGTCTAATCAACCGGCAGGTTTTAAAGACAGCCGGTTTGTGCCGCGAGCCCTGCTGCCTCATAACCGACAGGCTATGAGGCAACCGCTGATGTCATCCGGAGCAGAGCTCTCCTGAACCGGGGGAACGGGGAGATCTCTTGGCGGCTGCCTTTCCGATAATCTCCGGGAGTTCCTGGAGAATACCGCCTATACGGCAGAGCCGAGATGGCGGATAGAGGGACCCGGGACCCGGTGTCAGCTCGGCAGCCGAGTCTCCCCTGTCCGGAAGAGAGGGAGGATGGGGCCGGGGGAACCACACGGTGATCCGTGAATGGAGGGGAAGGAGTCGCCTGACTGCTGCCCGCCACTCGGATCCAATAAATAATTGGTCCGCTCTCCGCTGTCTGTGGGCCAGAGGGAGACGGACACAATGAGGCAAGTGAGAGCCGCGTTTGCGTGCTCCAATCCCCGGCAGGACTCACACCGTGAGCTCCGGTCGTAACTCATATGCTGGGTTGACACCGGGCCCCCGTCCTGTCTCAGGCTTGATCGCCGTTCAAATGACAGCGTTGGATTCCCCCAAATGTGGGCGGGGCCGTAAAGTGACGTTACTCTCATCTATGGACATCGATCGCCTACTGCTATATTTAACCATATATCGAGCCCGATTGTCGATTTCCAATGATTTAATGTAATTGTTTGCCTGTCTGGCCATTGTAATCGGGCTCTTTGAAGATCCAAAAATCCACGGTTTTCTTACATTTCGGATCGGATTGGCAAAAACTTCAGAATTTGTATTGACCGGCATTCAAATGACAGCTTTGTTTTCCCCCAAAAGTGGGCGGAGCCGTACTTTTTGCCCGGAAGTGACGCATGTGTGTACAGAGCATGACATTTAAAAAAAGTGGATTCACTAAGTAACTTTATTTTTTACGCCTTTAATATCAGAACAAATTTATTCACATGTGCCCTGATCCTTTTCCTTCCTTTTTAGTGTTAAATCACTAACTAACTTTGCAAAGAAAAGATGGAGAGATTGAGGGTTATTGCAATATGTCATCTGAAAAATACTAAGATCACTCGATGTGTTTACTGATGTCATGTTGCAACTAGTCCAACTCTCTCCCTCTCTGTGTCCTCATCCAGAGATGTTGGCAGACAGGTAAGATGTGTTGACTTCTGGAACCTCACAGGGAGCACAGCCCTCTGACCCCTTCTCTCTCTGGACCCCCCTGACCCCTGTCTCTTCAGTGCTGTCTACATTACCAACACACCCTCACCTGTACACCCCCGCCATCTCCACCTGCTCCATTATAGATGGAGCACCTGTCTGTAGCAAGCTATTGAATGACATCACTCCCCCCCCAACAGATAGTCCTGGAGAGCGACATCAACCACGATGGTTTACTGGACTTCCACGAGTTCTCCCAGTACTTGTGGGCTCACGAGAGGAGACTGTGGCTCCTCTTCAACAGCCTGGACCGCAACAAGGATGGTGTGGGCAAGCTACACACACACACACACACACACACACACACACACACACACACACACACACACACACACACACACACACACACACACACACCCCATTGGCCAATCTGGCCCCTTGCTTGTTTGGGTGTGGCCCTTATATCAGTATAGGCTCTTGATACATTTGTATATGTTGCATTGCAGATGTCTGCTAGCTAGCAACAGGTGTCTGTGTTACTAACAGGCATGCCAACACTGATGCATCATGTTTAGGTCTGTGAACTCCCATGTGAGATTTAACTGCAGAGATTATTTTGTACTTTTTAGGGTTTTTGTTGATATGATTGCATGCCAAGAAAACCATCATTGACTTTTGATAATCAGACCTGTGAAACCTGTTGGTTTTAGTCGGCTGTATGTTAGCAACTTGTAAAAATGTCATCGAGATTCAAGTTATTTGTTTTTGTTTAGCTAAATGCTATGATAGCGAAGCAACTTTTCTTGTTGACTATTTTAGTTTTTTTGCTGCACAAAATGTTATAATATAAAGAAATGTATAAAAAAATACTATATATAATTGGCCTTTTTATGTGATTATGATATGTCAGTGTGGCCTTTAGTGGAATTGAGTTTGTCACGCCTGGGGCCTGTACTATGAAGCCGGATGTTCTCTTAGCGGCTAACTTCAGGGAAATCTCCGGCTTTCGGGTCCTACGAAGCTGGTTCTCTTATTAGCGGCTAGATCTCCATGGTAACTGATGCTGAGCGGCTAACCTGCCCCGGAGTAGGTTAGGTTGCAAGAGCTCAACTCAGTGAAAGCACCGCCTGCTGACCAATCAGAGCTCAGTGTGCGGAGTTTAAAGCGATCAAGTCATATCACAGGAGAAAGGAAATACAGAAAAGCTGCAGGAAAGACGGCCGGCAGAAATCAGCGACTGTGTGAACGTGAACATGAATAGAATATCACCTCCATCTTCAGAGCAATCTGACTGTTATCACATTAGCGTTAAGAAAGCTTACTTAAATATCTGCCACAACATCAGTACCCGGATCAGAGTACATTAAGTACAGTCCGCGGCATATCACTTCATAAAGTATCACATATCTCCTGATCTGAGTCACTGAGCGTATCTGGCCGTGCAACACTCTCAGCGTCACAGACTGGATGCAGAAGTATTATTTTAAGCAACACGTTAAGTTGAGGAAACTCTGGAGTCAGAGGTAATGAAAGTCAGACGGTGTGTTAGACGGGCCGTGACATCATGAACCTGCTGATGGACGCATTCAAACACTTGTTCTGTCCCAGCTGTGTTCACCTTGCAGCTGCAGCTCTGAGGCTTTGATCCTGATCAAGTGTTCAAGTCATGGATGTTTAAAGTTTAACTTCTTCATGTCTAATATTATAGTTGACTTTTCATTCAGGAAGTATGACGCTGCGCTGTCAGTAGCTTCTCCATTGGTTGAATGCTCCAGATACCACCCCTTTCATGTGAACGCGCACCTAGCTAGATAGGACACGGCTGGCTTGAGCGATCCACTTGATAACCCGCGTGGTAGGACCGCTTAGCGAGAGCGCGTATGTTTTGGATTAGGCCAACCGGCTAACTCCAACATATCCAGGTTAGGTTGAACCGGCTTCGTAGGACAGGCCTCTGGTTAGGTTGAACCGGCTTCGTAGGACAGGCCTCTGGTTAGGTTGAACCAGCTTCGTAGGACAGGCCTCTGGTTAGGTTGAACCGGCTTCGTAGGACAGGCCCCTGGTTAGGTTGAACCGGCTTCGTAGGACAGGCCCCAGGTTAGGTTGAACCAGCTTCGTAGGACAGGCCTCTGGTTAGGTTGAACCAGCTTCGTAGGACAGGCCTCTGGTTAGGTTGAACTAGCTTCGTAGGACAGGCCCCAGGTTAGGTTGAACCAGCTTCGTAGGACAGGCCCCAGGTTAGGTTGAACCAGCTTCGTAGGACAGGCCTCTGGTTAGGTTGAACCGGCTTCGTAGGACAGGCCCCTGGTTAGGTTGAACCGGCTTCGTAGGACAGGCCTCTGGTTAGGTTGAACCGGCTTCGGAGGACAGGCCCCTGGTTAGGTTGAACCGGCTTCGTAGGACAGGCCCCAGGTTAGGTTGAACCAGCTTCGTAGGACAGGCCTCTGGTTAGGTTGAACCAGCTTCGTAGGACAGGCCTCTGGTTAGGTTGAACTAGCTTCGTAGGACAGGCCCCAGGTTAGGTTGAACCAGCTTCGTAGGACAGGCCCCAGGTTAGGTTGAACCAGCTTCGTAGGACAGGCCTCTGGTTAGGTTGAACCAGCTTCGTAGGACAGGCCTCTGGTTAGGTTGAACCAGCTTCGTAGGACAGGCCCCTGGTTAGGTTGAACCAGCTTCGTAGGACAGGCCCCAGGTTAGGTTGAACCAGCTTCGTAGGACAGGCCCCAGGTTAGGTTGAACCGGCTTCGTAGGACAGGCCTCTGGTTAGGTTGAACCGGCTTCGTAGGACAGGCCTCTGGTTAGGTTGAACCAGCTTCGTAGGACAGGCCTCTGGTTAGGTTGAACCGGCTTCGTAGGACAGGCCCCTGGTTAGGTTGAACCGGCTTCGTAGGACAGGCCCCAGGTTAGGTTGAACCAGCTTCGTAGGACAGGCCTCTGGTTAGGTTGAACCAGCTTCGTAGGACAGGCCTCTGGTTAGGTTGAACTAGCTTCGTAGGACAGGCCCCAGGTTAGGTTGAACCAGCTTTCGTAGGACAGGCCCCAGGTTAGGTTGAACCAGCTTCGTAGGACAGGCCTCTGGTTAGGTTGAACCGGCTTCGTAGGACAGGCCCCTGGTTAGGTTGAACCGGCTTCGTAGGACAGGCCTCTGGTTAGGTTGAACCGGCTTCGTAGGACAGGCCCCTGGTTAGGTTGAACCGGCTTCGTAGGACAGGCCCCAGGTTAGGTTGAACCAGCTTCGTAGGATAGGCCTCTGGTTAGGTTGAACCAGCTTCGTAGGACAGGCCTCTGGTTAGGTTGAACTAGCTTCGTAGGACAGGCCCCAGGTTAGGTTGAACCAGCTTCGTAGGACAGGCCCCAGGTTAGGTTGAACCAGCTTCGTAGGACAGGCCTCTGGTTAGGTTGAACCAGCTTCGTAGGACAGGCCTCTGGTTAGGTTGAACCAGCTTCGTAGGACAGGCCCCTGGTTAGGTTGAACCAGCTTCGTAGGACAGGCCCCAGGTTAGGTTGAACCAGCTTCGTAGGACAGGCCCCAGGTTAGGTTGAACCGGCTTCGTAGGACAGGCCTCTGGTTAGGTTGAACCGGCTTCGTAGGACAGGCCTCTGGTTAGGTTGAACCAGCTTCGTAGGACAGGCCTCTGGTTAGGTTGAACCGGCTTCGTAGGACAGGCCCCTGGTTAGGTTGAACCGGCTTCGTAGGACAGGCCCCAGGTTAGGTTGAACCAGCTTCGTAGGACAGGCCTCTGGTTAGGTTGAACCGGCTTCGTAGGGCAGGCCTCTGGTTAGGTTGAACCAGCTTCATAGGACAGGCCCCAGGTTAGGTTGAACCAGCTTCGTAGGACAGGCCCCAGGTTAGGTTGAACCAGCTTCGTAGGACAGGCCTCTGGTTAGGTTGAACCAGCTTCGTAGGACAGGCCTCTGGTTAGCTTGAACCAGCTTCGTAGGACAGGCCCCTGGTTAGGTTGAACCAGCTTCGTAGGACAGGCCCCAGGTTAGGTTGAACCAGCTTCGTAGGACAGGCCCCAGGTTAGGTTGAACCAGCTTCGTAGGACAGGCCCCAGGTTAGGTTGAACCAGCTTCGTAGGACCGGCCTCTGGTTAGGTTGAACCAGCTTCGTAGGACAGGCCTCTGGTTAGGTTGAACCAGCTTCGTAGGACAGGCCCCTGGTTAGGTTGAACCAGCTTCGTAGGACAGGCCTCTGGTTAGGTTGAACCAGCTTCGTAGGACAGGCCCCTGGTTAGGTTGAACCAGCTTCGTAGGACAGGCCTCTGGTTAGGTTGAACCGGCTTCGTAGGACAGGCCTCTGGTTAGGTTGAACCGGCTTCGTAGGACAGGCCTCTGCTCTAACTTCTGGTGAATTTTGGAGAAATCTACAGACGTTCTGTTCTAAGGTCGAATCGATGTGGGGGAGATCCAGCTCTCACTGCGCAGGCTGGGTGTGGAGGTCAGCATGGAGCAGGCCTCCAGGATACTGCAGAGGTACAGTGAGAAAGAAACAAGTTCATATCACAGCCATCTTAAACCGCTCACAGATCACCCATAACTCTCTGTCTTATCTTTCATAACGATGTGTGATGTGTTCTATACATAGACTGTATATCTAAAGAGAATGCCACATTATTTCTGTGTGTGGTTAATAACAACCTGGTAAACACAAAGGTGCTCATACCTGGGGTGTGTGTGTGTGTGTGTGTGTGTGTGTGTGTGTGTGTGTGTGTGTGTGTGTGTGTGTGTGTGTGTGTGTGTGTGTGTGTGTGTGTATATTGCAAATGGAATGACAGCAGTGGGAACGAGGAGAGCAAGAGTCTCCAGTACCATCTGAGGGGGCATGGTTCCGTCTGAGGAGCAGAATAGAGTGTGTGAGTGTTCTGCTCTCCGGTCTCACTCTGTCTCTCCCACACAGTATGGACAGGGACGGCACCATGACTATTAACTGGAATGAATGGCGAGATCACTTCCTGTTCAACCCTTTCCACAACATGGAGGATATTGTCCACTACTGGAAACACTCCCATGTGAGTGACCGGCTTTCAGTCATGATGCACTTCATAATCAGTCCGGCAGCGGCTCAGTCAGTAGGGGCTTGGACTGAGAGCCGTAGGGTCGCCGGTTCAAGTCCCCGACCAGACATAAATATGGAGTGTGGACTGCTACTTGGAGAGGTCCCAGTTCACGTGGTGCCCTTGAGCAAGGCACCGGACATCCCCCTTCCCTCCTCACTCCCATTGCTGCCCACTGCTCCTGGTGCTAGACTCCTGGTGCTAGACTCCTGGTGCTAGCATGGGTTAAAAGCAGAGCACACACGTCACTGTGTGCTGGGGGTTTCATCCCTCCCACTCTGTTGTTTCTACTAACATGTACATGTAGTGCGCTCTGCAGAGATGCAGCATGTCTGCAGAGATGCAGCATGTCTGCAGAGCACAAGTTGAAACTCTATAATGTAATGTTTCACAATAAGCATGGCTCACATAGGATAGTTTGGATGTTGTGCAGTGGGGTTGAATGAGATGCTTACCTATGGTGTGTCACAGTTGCTATCCTATATTTAGAATATCAGCACCAGAACGTGGAGCCACTTTACCTTGCAGCACGTTAGTTAGTTATGTGACGTGGGGACTTCTTATTTCACCAAATTAACCCAAACCTTAAAAAAAGGCAAGAGATTGAGGCAGCTGCCAGTTAGCCTTTGTGTTCCATGAGGTCAAATGAACCTGTTTGCATAGCTAGAGGCTTTAAAGACAGAATAGATGCATATAGTGTCTTCAGCGCCCGTCTAAAGAAGGGCCGTCGTATGGCAAGGTAAAGCAGTTAATGCAATCTAAATATAGCATACCCTTCAATTAAAATAAGATGACCCCACATAACCCTTTGAGGATACCCCCCTCCTGGAGATAAATACAGATGGGCCCTTTTTTAATTATAGATGTATGACATCGGGGAACATCTGACAGTACCGGATGAGTTCTCGGAGAAGGAGCGGAGGTCCGGTCTGGTGTGGAGGCAGTTGGTTGCCGGGGCGATGGCGGGGGCGGTGTCCCGGACAGGAACCGCTCCTCTGGACCGCCTGAAGGTCTACCTGCAGGTAAAGACCAGGGTTTAGGAACTGTTGAGCATTGTGTGAGCAATGTATTTGATCAGAAAATAGCAATAGGAAAATCCTTTAGCTGACGAGAAGTATAAAATAAACAATTGTTTGTATTCTACATCTCTTGCATGGTTTAGTTTATTCTATGAGATTGTAATGATACATTCCAAGATTAGCACCTTTTAGTTAATTGATACTTCTGAAGCTGCATTTCCCCACAGTGAAAATATGTATGAATTATTCCTTTAGGAGGAACCAGTTGGACACCCACATGTTGTATTCCTGTGGAAACAAGATGTCAGATACTAAATGTTAGTGAAAGCAATGTTCCACCAAGCTCACTCTATCCAACAGCACTGGGGGGTTGGATGGCCACACCGTTAAGGTTAAGGTTAGTTTATTTCTTCCGGTTATGGCGCGGTGTTGATCAGACGTAGTTCAGTCGTCGCTCTGCCCTAATATTGTAAATTAACTGTTTGGAACGCAGGAGGTCAAAGGAAAACGCAATTTACACAATCATAACGGTACTAATGCCTCCCGCAAGAAAACAACTAGAAAGGACAACGTTTTGGAAACTTCATCTGAAGAAGATTGGCCACCGCTGTCTCAACCTGGCCTTGCTCCCGACATGGAACACGAGGCGGGAGAAGAGCTGTCGCAGCAGGATACATCCTCAGGTGGAATCCTGAGTGCAATCATCAACTTAAAGAAAGACCTGGAGGAAGACTTTGCATCAAAATGTGATACGGTGATACACTCGATACAATCTATTGAAGGCCAACTAAAACAATACTCTGGCCGATTAACGGAGGCTGAGGAGCGGCTTGGAGCGGGGGAAGGCGATGCCTCAGCGCTGAATAAAACAACGAAACAGCTGAGACACCAGGTGGAAAGTTTGGAGGCGAGAATGGGAGATCTGGATAATCGTAGCCGCAGATCTAATGTGCGACCGATAGGCTTGCCCGAAAAGGCTGAAGGGAAGCATGCATGCCCCTTTCTGGAAAAATGGATCCCTGAAATTCTGGGTGCCGGATCGTTTGCAGCACCGCTCGCTATTGAAAGGGCGCACAGAGTTCCATCTGGCAGACCGAAGCCAAACGCACCGCCTCGAGCACTTCTGATTCAGTTATTAAACTACAAGAACAAAACCAAAGTGACGTCGGCTGCATATCAAAAGGGTCAAATCCACTTTGACAAACATCATATAATGTTTTCCCATGACGTCGTACAATATCATCCTCTTTCCGAGTGACACGGCAACTCTCACCTCTTCACCTCTCCTACGGATGTACACGCGTTCCTGACCAAGATCCAGGAGAGGCCCAGAGACTGTTCTGTGAAAGCTCCTGGTGAGATTACCATAAAGAATGGCCTGCAGTATATTGCTTGTTACTGTAAAAGGATCTGCTATATATACGTACACTGTCAAAGTAAAGTGTTGTCTTTGCAGTATTTAGCAGTAATAATGTTTATGTAGGCTATACACTGGTATATCTGTTTACAGGTATTATATTATGCTGTTGAAGAAGTGTGTCTTCTGTTATTGATACTGTTAAGAAGAAGTGCTGTCCTTGAACGGTTAAATCTGAGTTATGCCTTTACACTCCCAAATTCACATTTTATATAATTTTCATTAGATATAAAACAAATTCATAATCCACATTTTAGATCCTAACAATGGCAGCTAAACGTGGCGTTTACTTATGAATACATTTTATTTTAAGAGCTTTAAACGTGCTGCCTCGTGAATGAAAACATCGACAAGTTAAAGTGGAAATATTTTATAGAAGTGTTTTGTTTTATTCATTCCCTTTGTTAACATTTCTATCATTTGTTTGGGAATTACAGAACTAGAAAATGCATTTCCTGCAGAAAATGCGTGCGAATGCTGGAAACTGTGAACATTTAGGGCTGAATTTAGCTGAACATGCAGAAAAAGCTGAATGTGTTATTAGCTGAATGGTAGCTGCTTTTAGCTACACACATGCAGAACAAGCTTAATGTTTAAAGGAAAAGTTTTAAAAAAGGTGTAAACAACAACATGTCCTGAAATAGCTGAATGATGTAATAGTGGAATGGGTTCTGCAGCTGAAAATAGGCTGAAGGAGTTAGATATCAGATGTAAGTAGTAGTGAATGAATTTGTATTAAGATGAGAAAAGAAAGTCAAAAGGCTTGGGAAAGCAGCAGAATATTTAGACTGCAAACGTTTGAACTAACCTGATGGTGAATTATCTGTCGCCATTGTGTAATAAACCCATGAGCGCCGTTATAACGCTTCATGTGGGCAGCACTGCACACGCCTCCATCCATCCCCTGAGCGTGGACGCGCCTCATGATGAGAGTCGGAGTGAGACGCAGCGTGTGGAGGCCCCCGCCTTGGGTTGCCTCACGGGCAGCGGCGGCAGGGGCTCTGGCTTGGCTCGTCACCATGACGACCACAAACACATCTCGAGCATGTGCGCCCGCTCTCATAGTTTTTCTCAGAGTGGCAGCGCGCGGGTCTGATGGACAGATGGATGAGCAGGCTGATCAGCAGTTCGCCTCTCCCCCCCACAGTTCAATGGGATACAGGAAACACTCCTGTCCTCCCAGAAGCTATGTCTTGCACTCCAATCCGAGCCGCTGGAACTCCTGTTGAAACAGGATATCTCCAGGGTTCCTCAGAGGGAGGACATCAGGGGTTTTCACTCCCGTTATTTTTCTAATCCCGAAAAAGACTGGGGCAATGAGACATCCTCGATCTGTCAGTATTCCACATGCTGACGATCAAACAGGTGCTGGAATGTGTTCACCAGGACGACGGGTTCACTTCCACCTGAAGGATGCATACTTCCACCTGAAGGATGCACACTTCCACCTGAAGGATGCATACTTCCACCTGAAGGATGCACACTTCCACCTGAAGGATGCATACTTCCACCTGAAGGATGCATACTTCCACCTGAAGGATGCATACTTCCATCTGAAGGATGCATACTTCCACGTACCCCTCATCCCGAAACACAGGAAATTCCTGCGTTTTCTCATTTCAGGGAATATCAGACCAGACAATCGTCTGTTGTTCGGATATTTTCTGGCTCCTCGCATTTTTGTGTAGAGAGGCTGGAGCCGCAACACATAGGAGGGATGAGAGTGTGGTTTCCTCTGGACGACCGGCTATTTGCTGGCTCGCTCCAGGGAGGAAGTCGCTTTCCAGACGGTACCTCTCGTATCGCATCTGTCAAAGCCTGGGTTTCATCATGAATTGGAAGAACAGCTGTCCTCTTCCCTCTCAGACAAATGTTTATCTGGAGTGGAATTAAACTCAGCCAGCAGAGTGCGGCTCTCGCGGCAGCGAGTGGAGAAACTGACAGCTCTCCTCCGGCGTGTCACAACCCACACAGCCCTCTCCGTGACGCAGCTGCTCGGCGTTGGCGTCAGCTGGTCACGTGATGATCCCCTTGGGTCTCTTCCAACAGGGGGACCCTCCAGAGGTGGTTCATTCGCTGCAGAAGCCTGCTGTTTTTAACCTATTGGTTTATAAACTGCAGAGCTCGCGGCATTCCTCTGTCCCAGATATGCCTCCAACACACGGTCATAATAAACCCACGAGCACCGTTATAACGCCTCGTGTGGACAGCATACACACACCTCTCATCCTCTGGGCGTGTACGCGCTGCATGATGAGAGACGGAGTGAAATGCAGCGTGTGGAGATTCCCTCGCAGCCCTTTTGCCTCACGGGCAGCGGCGGCGAGGGAGTGGCTCGTCACCATGACGACCATTACGGCACATCACAGAGAAGCCTCTCCCCCAGCAGTTCCATGGGATACAAGAAACACTCCTGTCATACCAGGGACAGTGTCTTACGCGGTTTTTACTCCCGCTATTTTTCTAAATCTCGGAAAAGAACGGAGTGTCGCCCCGTTGCTGTACAATCAAACATGTGTTGATTCGCACAGACAACAGGCCACGGCTATGGAAGCAGCCTACCTCAATCGCCAGGGAGGAGTACGATCTGCGCAGCTTCTGAACGCAGCCAGGCGGCTGCTGTTCTGGGCGCGCACACACGTTGCTCTCCATCATATTCCCGGCGAATTTAACCGAAGGGCTCGCAGAGCGCAGCAGCCGTTGTATGTGAGGAGTATGGAGACTCACGCACACTGGCGCCTCAGTGGGATTTGGCTTTGGTGTTACGCGCACTGAAGCAAAGCCCCATTTGAAGCTGATCAGGTTCCCCTTAAACTGTGTTCAGCCAAAGAAGTACTGCTGATCAAGGTGGGACCTTCCTCTCTACTTTCTCACAGCGGCCGGTATGTATTGTTCCCAGCCTTCACCCCGTCGGGAAGATAGCCATGTTTTGCTATGTTCCAGGGACGGAGATGCGCCATTACGCATGGCCCAACAGGCAGGGGGTGCTATTGAGCAGGTGTGTCTGTGCTTCTAGTGCCGGGCGGACCCAGTGGGGCGCAGACTACATCCTGCTTCGCCCATAACCCAATAGCGATAGCCTTAGAGGGCGAAGCCATATACAGTGTGCGAAAAAGTCCACGTCCCACCGTCCGGGACGTGTTATTTACAATATCGGACAAGTAGATCTTTCAATTGACTTGTCCGGCGGACAAGTGACTTTTTTCGCCCCGATTTATTGACAAATTATTGATAAATTCAGTTTACAAAAGGCAGAACTCATTCGCAAATTGTCCGTGTCCGCCATTGTTCGTTTAGAAATGTTAGTTTCGGTTCATGCTTGTCGATTCATAAGGAAATGCATCTCGCCGCTTTCTGTACAGTTAGACGGGGGCGAGGCGGAGCGGGCGGGAAGTGTAGCACAGTGGCCGGGTTGGGAAGCAAAACTCGGTTCCGAGTAGGAACAAATAACAATTGTCCGGTCCCGGGATTAATAAGAGTTGTGAGGACAGAAGGCGAGGCCGACGAGCCCCGCAGACTGCAGCTCTCTCTCTCTCGCTATGCTCCGTATCAGCTGATCGCTGCAGCTCAGCGTCTCTCTCTCTCTCTCTACACACAGCGGATCCGCTGCCCGTTTGACAGCCTCATCTTTGTCAAATTTTCTTATGTTCTTTCTCTAACACGTAATGAAGGTTATTAAGCGTTTTAGCTCCTGTGTTGTTAATATGGACCACCATTTCCTTTATGAAGTGAAGCAACCCTGTCTGTCCTCGCGCTGTCCTCACATCCCCGGACCCCCAGACTCGGAGGAGCACAGGGATGTCAGTATTGTTTATGAAGCAGGGTATAGAAAGTACATTATTGAAATGAAAATACTATTTATTTACTTTTACAAACAGTGAGCAGCTGTGTGTTGCAGGACGTGTGTAAGCGTCTTTGAGTTGTAGAAAAGCGCTATGCCTATAAATATAATAACTTTATTTGTATAGCACCTTTCATACAGGGGATTGCAGAACTTCAAAGTTCTTTACATCAGTAAAAAACAAGATAAAATCAGTGTAAAACAAGCAGCAAGAGCAAAGCATAAAATAATTAAAAATAAAAACATGGGGAATAAAACAGAGAAATAGTGCAATGTCAATCACAGAATAGTGCAGTATAATAGTGTAACATCTGTAAAATGCTTTGGTAAAGAGCCTTTTAAAAATGCCTAACGTATTGGCTTCCCTAATATTGTTGGGTAACATGTTTTGGGGCGTAGTTTACAAAGGATGCTTCACCGATCTTCTTATGACTCTTTCTGGTGACCTCTAACAGACCTGCATCTGATGATCGCAGTGTTCTGGCAGGTGTGTAGTTCATTAGAGAGTCAGCAATGTAGCTGGGTCCTTGTCCATTTAGAGCTTTGTATGTGAGGAGAAGCACCTTCAAATCAATTCTGAAAGTTACAGGAAGCCAGTGTAGAGTAGCTAAGACAGGACTAACGTGTTCCCTCCTTTTGGTATTCGTCAGTAGTCTAGCTGCAGAGTTTTCAATGAGCTGGAGTCTTCCAATAGCTTTCTTGGGGAGACCAGTGAATAGTGCATTGCCGTGTCTAGTCGGCTAGATATAAAAGCATGAATTAGCTTCTCTGCATCATTGTGATTTATGAATGGTCTTACCTTCGCTATGTTTCTGAGATGAAAGAAAGCTATTTTGGTCACTTTGTTTAAATGGGCGTTGAAGTTCAAATCTGAGTCCAGGGTGACTCGTCACCTCCGGTTTAATCCAAGTGGTTAAACTTCCTAGATTATTTGTTAGCATCTCTCTTTTTGAGATAATAATAATGTATTATTAATTATTATTATTATTATTAGATTATTATTGATGTGTGGTTGGACTCTGTCTCACAGGCAGGTTGCAGTGTAACATCAGAGGAGACTGGGTCAACTGTACATTCTCAAACTGCACCACTTAGAACTAACTAAACAATGCAGAGATTATTTTTATATAATTATTAGGGCTGTCAGTCGATTAAAATATTTAATCGCGATTAATGGCATGATTGTCCATAGTTAATCGCGATTAATCGCAAATTAATCGCACATTTTTTATCTGTTCTAAATGTACCTTAAAGGAATATTTTTCAAGTTTTTAATACTCTTATCAACATATGAGTGGACAAATATGCTTTATGCTAATGTTTATTATCATTTGAACAATGACAAAATATTCTCATGAATATTAAACAACAACCTCTGAACATTACAAATATTCACCTCAATTCAACCTGGAACCTCTCTCATACAATACAAATGGTGTGTGTGTGTGTGTGTGTGTGTGTGTGTGTGTGTGTGTGTGTGTGTGTGTGTGTGTGTGTGTGTGTGTGTGTGTGTGTGTGTGTGTGTGTGTGTGTGTGTGTGTGTGTGTTGGATCGTTGGAGCTTTGTGCAACTTAAGGCATATGCTCGAACGGGAGCTGCCTGGGGCCTATACTGCGAAGCTGGTTCAACCTAACCTGGATATGTTTGAGTTAGCCGGTTGGCTTAATCCAAAACATACGCGCTCTCGCTAAACTGTACTACGACGCGGGTTATCAAGTGGATCGCTCAAGCCAGCCGTGTCCTATCTAGTTAGGTGCGCGTTCACATGAAAGGGGTGGTATCTGGAGCATTCGACCAATCACAAACATGGAGAAGCGCACTGACAGCGCAGCGTCATACTTCCTGAATGAAAAGTGAACTTTAATACAAGTCAAAAATGAAGAAGTTAATCTTTAAACATCCATGACTTAAACACTTTATCCAGGATAAAAGCTACAGAGCTGCACCTGCAAGGTGAATACAGCTGGTAACAGAACAAGTGTTTGAATGCGTACATTAACAGGTTTATGATATCACTGCCCCGTCTCTAAAACACGATCTGACTTTAATTACATTTGTCTCGAGTGTTTCGTCAACTTATGTGTTGCTTAAAATAATACTTCTGCATACAGTATGTGACACTGTGAGTGTTGCACGGCCAGATACGGCTCAGCTGACTCAGATATATGACAAACACTATGATGTGATATGCCGCGGACTGTACTTAATGTACTCTGATCCGGTTACTTATGTTGTGGCCGATATTTAAGTAAGCTTTCTTAACGCTAATGTTATAATAGTCAGATTGCTCTGAAGATGGAGGTGATATTCTATTAATGTTCACGTTCACACGGTCGGTGATTTTTGCCGGCCGTCTTTCCTACGACGGCAGCTTTTCTGTATTTCCTTTCTCCTGTAATATGACTTGATCGCTTTAAACTCCGCACACTGAGCTCTGATTGGTCAGCAGGCTGTGCTTTCACTGAGTTGAGCTCTTAGCCTGCAACCTAACCTGGTCCCGACCAGGTTAGCTGCTTAGCATAAGTTACCATGGAGATCTAGCCTGCTTTAAAGAGAACCAGCTTCGGATGACCGGAAAGCCGGAGTTTTCCCTGAATTTAGCCGGCTAAGCGAAAATCCTGCTTCGCAGTATACCCCCCTGGACGCTGCAATCATGTTGCTGCAATCATGAGTGTGCAATGTCCCGCTGTCTGCTTCTTGCATCAAGTCAAGTGCTCGGTGCAGTTGTGGCGAAATGTCGCTCCTCTGTTTTCATTTAAACAGCTCCTTATATCCGTTAGCGCAGCTAGCTAGCACCAGATGCTAACAACAACACCAATGCACGTAAGGTTTCTCTCTCGCTCGCTCGGGCCACATTACACACACCCTCCCGGTCCTCCCGATGGCCAGTCGGTGCCTGCCGGTGAGCGTGGAAGTGTGGTCTGCCACAAGCGGGCGGCAGGAGCGGGGCTGTCAGCAGATGGTATTTTAAACTTAATGCGCTCTGAAACTACCGGGGCGGCCGAGGAAAAAAAATACACATGCGCTAATCGCGTTAAAATAATTAGAGGCGTTAATTTTTGTTTGCGTTAACGCGTTATTAACGCGTTATTAACGCGTTATTAACGCGTTATTAACGCGTTATTAACGCATTATTAACGCGTTAACTTGACAGCCCTAATAATTATATTCAATAACCGTAAGAAATGAAACAGTATGAAGTGATTTGTAAATAGGAATACAGATTTGACTTAATGTTTTCATAAATATATTTTTCTCCCAGTTTGTCATGGGACTTATTTTTACCCTCTCAAAGAACCGGAAATAACCGGAATCGAAAATCAGAACCGGAATCGTTAAAATCCAAACGATATACCCAACACTATGTGTGATGCAGTAAAATCTTACCGCTCACTTACGTTAGCCGTGTTGTAAAAACCGTGGGAAAATGTAAAATACGATGACGAAGAAGAAGATTCCAGTGGCCCCAATTTTTGTCCATTCTGGACAAGTGAAAAATGTATTCGGACAAGTAAACTGCCAAACTCACTTGTCCATGGACAAGTACTCACTAAAAACTTTTTCTCACACTGCATATACCAAATAGACCTGAAGTTACCTACTGTAACCCAGCTTCTATGAGTAATGGCGCAGCCCTCTGAGCGCTGGGCCCCACTGGCTCTACGAATAGCTGAAGAAAAGTTATATTGTATGGGAGCAGATTGCCGGTCCTCCTTCCTATTTATACCGGAAGGAGGCCCGAGGGTGGGGCCCACCTGGCGGGTGGGCGTGGACTACAAGTGTTTCAGTGCTGCGCGGGGGCGCAGGGGGATTACCCAATAGCGCTAGCCTTAGAGGGCTGCATCATTTACTCATAGAAGCTGGGTTACAGTAGGTAACCCCAGTTCTCATGTCTGTCGTTAGTTTCCCTGGTGTGTCTAATTTCCTGATTGTTTCACCTGTCACCCCTTCTGTATCTCCTGTGCTCATCAGCGTCAGCCCCGCCCCTGATTGTTCCCACCTGTGTCTAGTTACCCTGTGTTTAAATTCCCCCGTCTCCCAGTGTTCAGTGTCACTTCGTTTTTTTCTATGGTCATGGTCAGGTCTATGCTCTTTTGTGCTCTAGAAAAGTGTTGTTCCTCACCACGTGAGCGATTATCATTTTGTTCTCAATTTTTGTCATCTCATCCTGAGATTAGTTATTGACCATTTGTTGCTGTATTTTGGAAAATAAAGTATCCTACCAATACTTTACCTCTGTCTCCGGGTCGTGCAATTGGGTCCTACCTCCTAAGTGCCTGAGTTCTAAAAAAAGTGTTCACAGCCCCTTCAGTAATTTCATCCTGGAGCCAGGCCTGGTTTCAGGGACGGGCAGTGACAGTCGGTCTCAAATCTAAAGGGTGCAATAGCGATTTGTATCCAATATGCATAAACAGCGGACACTGTTCATACGCAGCCCTCACAAACCACACACGGCCAGATAGCTTATCTCACAGTTATGGCGCGTTTCCACTGCAGCGGGTAGCTCGCTTTAAGCGCGCCGAGCCGTGCGGGGCCCGTTTTTGGTTGCGTTTCCACTTGGCCTAGTTTTGGCCCGAGGCTACTTTTTCACCCTTTTTCTGGCCCGACTAAATCGTGGTTCTATCGAGGCCAACAAGCGGGGCCAACAAGCGGGCGGAATATGCTAAACTAGTGACGACTGCTGATTGGTCAGAGAAAATCGTCACAATTCTCGCGCGACTTAATCCCTAGTGTCGCATATATTAAGGGACGCTTGCAGCATTTTTGTAAACCTAAGAAAATGACAAAGAAAAGCATACCGTGGTCGATTGACGAAGTTGCGACGTTCCTCCAGCTGATTGCAGATGATAAAATCCAGCGGGAGCTCGACGGCACAACTCGCAACCTAAAAGTTTTTCAGGAGGTCTCTGCACTGATGTCCGAACGCGGATTCTCAAGGACTTTCCAGCAGTGTAGGGAAAAACTGAAAAAGCTTAAGAGTGAGTATAGAACTGTGAAGGACCACAACGGCCGGAGTGGTTCCGATAGGAAAAGCTGGAAGTGGTTCGACCTGTTGGACGCTATTTATGGCCATAGACCGGCCAACGTTGGGAGGGAGGGAGGCCTGGACTCTGCAACCGCGTTACTGGAGTCCCTGCATGGTAAGTCTTTGCTAACGCTCTGTTATTTGCTTGAAAGCGTTGTGTCCCTATCTATTCTAAAGCTCACTTCTAACAAACAAGTATTTTATCCTTACATTTATGTTCGGCAACCCATGCTTTTATGGAGCCCCGAAGAGCTACATAGCTAGCTAAGGCAGATAGCATTAGCTAGAGCTATTGTTTGCTAACACCACATGCGCCATTGTTTAGGTTCTTCTTTTCTACAGTTGTTGTTGCTATTTAGTATTGTGCTACAGTAGTTTGTGGAATTAACAAGTCATGTTGTTCTAGATGATGCCATTGTGACTAGTGAGGAGGAACAGTCCCGAACACCGGGTGGTGGCAGTGTTCCGTCCTCAACATCAGAACGGACCTCAACTCGACCACAGACACCAGCCGAGGAGGAATCGACACCAACGCCGAGTGCCATCACGACACCGCAGCGTGTGGTTCTAGGTAAGAAATAGGCATGGCAAAACCACTAGAATTGTGACTTTTTTTTAAACTTTAGATCATCCATCGTTATTAAGTAAAATAAGCTATACCACTGTGTGGAAATGCTCTGTTACAAACTAGCTAGTACGCAGCTAGCAAAATTGTGTGTGGCATCCTATTATATACATATATTTATAATAATTATCAACAGGCTGGACATAATGTAATTCACTTTCACAATCATTGTAAACATCTAGGGAATAACTGTCTTTAGGTCATCCTTACTGTTGTTCTGCTTATACATTTTATTATATCCTTGTGTGACCTGTACCTGTCCTGTGTTTTTTATTGTTATAATTATCTTATCGTCATACAGGCAAGAGGAAACGAGGAGGAGACGAGCACCTAGCACAGCAGGCACGGCACCATGAACAGAGCCTGGCCCAGGTGGATCGGCACTGGCAGCTGACCATGGAGGCTGTTGCCCGGGCGAGGGAGGAGGAAATGGCCTTGAGAAGGGAGGAGAACGCTCAAACTCATGCGTTTAACCTAGCCTTCCTGCGCACTCTCGGCCAGGTTCTAGGGGGCAGCCGACGTGGCCCGTCTCCTCAGGAAGACGAACCACCTCTGTAATTTTAACATTATTCAGTTTCATCTCTCTTGTTTTTGTTAATTCTTGTTTATTTCTTATCTTTCCTTTTTTATATATATATATAATGCCATATATTTTTATGCTGCTGCAATACAAACATTTTTTTATTTTGTATTTGTACAATGCCATGCCTTTTTATGGCTATGGTATGCAACAAATATATATATCTTTTGTATTTCTATTGTACATGCCATGCCTTGTTATGCTGCAACAAAAAACACTTCCCAAATTGGGATTCAATAAAGTACTTCTCATTTTATCTCTTGTTGATAAATGCACCATCTGATTTCCTGCCATAATCTGATTAACAAACTGATTTTCGTGAGCATGTAAACAAAGTCACTGGGTTGCCACTCACACACAAAATTACAGTTTTGGAATGAGGTAGAAGTTATAGGCCTATATTTTTCCTAAATAAAAATAGGCTACAACCATCAGTTAGGAAAAAGCCCATAAGATAAAAGTTAATTTTAAGAGATTTAAAGCAAGAAATTGAGTTTGCCTGCTTGAGGTCCTCCTAAAACATTATTTGGTAACTGACATTAAAGTAAAAGATTTCCTTTTACAAATAAACTGGAAGGGGGTATTTAGAAAAAAAGAGAAGGGGGGGATAAGAGATCATTTGTTTACTTTCATATTTGCTCAAATGTTCTTATTAAGTACTTAGCCTACTGGTGCTTGAAAATCAAATATTTACTAAATAGTCAATTCTGATAACATTTTTTTGTTTAAATCATTTGACAAACACATATGTGAAAGAGAAAAAAAGATTTATTTATGTTCAATACAATGTAGTAATAATAAAAACAAAACAAATGGCACTAGCCTTAATGGCCCACAATCTTTCAATGTCGTGTTTATAATTACAAACACAAGAAATGTATATCGCTGATGATGTTATGAACCAACACATTCAAGTTTTCTGAATACAATGAATATTTAGCTATTCAGGTAGCGCATTAAACCCTGTCGTATTTCAGTGCCCTCCTCCTCTGCACCTTGAGCCACTGCTACCCCAGGCTCCGCTACAGCTGGTGCATCCCACCCATCATCATAGGCCTCTCCATGACTCTCGCAGAGGTTATGCAGAGCACAGCATGTCAGAACCATGGATTTAACAAGTTTCACATCACAGTCATTTCTTTTCATGAGGCAACGCCACCTTCCCTTCAGTCTACCAAATGCGTTTTCTACCACTACCCGTGCGCTGCAAATGTTCTTGTTGTAGACCACATGTTCTGCTGTCAGCTGTCCATTGTCAGGGAACGTTTTTATGAGCCAGCTTTGCAAGGGATAGGCATTGTCTCCCAGGATGTAATAGCCAGCATTCACCCCACCAATGTCCCTGGTGCAAGGTGGAAAGTAGTTGCCACGACTGGCTAACTCCCACAATGAGGACAGCCTCAAAACCCGAGCGTCATGCAAGCTCCCAGGCATTCCTGCAAACACATTCCAGAAATGTCCCTTTCCATCTACAACTCCTTGAAGGATGATGGAGTGCCAGCCTTTCCGGTTGAAATAGTCACAGTGGTATTCCTGTGGTGCCAAGATGGGTATGTGTGATCCATCAATAGCACCTACACACTGAGGGAGCCTCCACCTGTTCTCAGTGTAGGCAGCCATTTCTGCAAACTTCTGCCGGTCTGGTGAACGAATTAGCTCCGGTACTAACAACGCCTCTGCAGCAGCACAGAAGTCTTGCACACACCGGCACACAGTAGTCCTGCTCACTCCGAAAAGATGTCCAATGCTTCTGTACTCTGAGCCGGTCGCAAGCTTCCACAGTGCGATGGCCACCCTTTTCCTTAAAGGTATACACTCGCGGAATGGTGTGTCCTGTCTCTCCATCGCTGGCCGCAGTTTATTGCACAGGTAGACGTAGGTTTCCTCAGACATCCTGAAGTTCTCCACCCACTGAGTGTGTGTGAAAGATGGAACAATCACACCCCACCACTCGGTTGCTCGGTCAAGCATCCAAACACATGGTCTGCGGTGGCAACCTAACTTCTGAAATACACAAACAAAAGCATACATATTTTAATAATTAAATACTTGATTCACTTTTGTCATATAATGAGCGTGAAACACATTGGTCGTATAGTGAGCGTGAAACACATTGCTAGTTAGCTAATGTTAGCTTACCGAGTAGCGTTGTCGTTGAATCGTCCTGGAGTAGTCTCTGCCGCGTTGTACGATTGCCATAAGTCTCCCCTCAGCTTCTTCTGTATTCCGTCTTGCTCTAAGCAGCCTTTTCCGAAACAAAGTTTTCCTTCTTGCTGTGATAAAAAACCACATACCAAGAAGCAAGGACACGATGGCTTCCACATGCTCCATTGTTGTTGTGTCGCATTGAAGATGACCTCACGGCAGTTGTATGCAGCGTCGCTCCGCCCGCCCAAAAGCTGATCGCCCCGCCTACACTGCGTTACTATAGTAACTACCCCAGTTCCTAAACTGTAATGGAAACGCAGTGAGCCGGACCTAACAAGGCCAAACCAAACCGAGCGAGGCCGAGCGAGGCCGAGCGAGGCCTGCAGTGGAAACGCGCCATTAGAGCCTACATACGAGACACAACCTTATAGGAGTCCAAAGACATATAGGGGACACCCCCCCACTGTCAGATTTCACCCCCGTATGGGGCAATAGTCCATTTATACCTGGTAGAGAAGATGCTGGTTTTAAGACTTGGGCGAACAAGGGATTAAGCAGGATTACCGATTTGTACAATGATGGAAAATTAATGTAATTTACTAAACTACAAGAAAAGTATGATATTCCTTCGAAGCACTTCCTTAAGTTTTTACAAATAAGACAATTTATCTCTGTATCTCAAAACCGCTCCCTTACTCAGCCACCTCTCTCAATCCTGGAAGACATTACAGTTAGACACATGGTGGGTAGAGGCCAGCTGTCGCTGCTCTATCAGAGCTTTGTAGACAAGTCACCTGCATCTTCAGAAGATAGCCTAAAAGCTGGAGGCTTGATTTACAAGGTCTGAAGTGCCTGAAGGCTCAAACACAAACAATCAACACACGGCTTAAGTTGATACAATACAATTGGATTTTAAGAACATATATAACGCCATCAAAACGACATCACTTTAATCCCAATACCCCGGACACCTGCTTTAATGTAACGATGCTAAAGGATCACTCGTTCACTGTTTGTGGGAATGTAATGTGGTCCATCGGTTTTGGAAGGAGGCTCTTAACACGATCAACCAGAGAACAAAGCTGAAAGTCCCTTGTCAGCCAAAGTTGTGCATCCTGGGTATTTGTCCAAAAGACTTCTAAGAAGAGTGAGCGTGCGCTTATAGACTTGTCTTTTACAAGCTAAGAGGGCAATAGCTATAGAATGGAAACATGTGAACAAACCTAGTATGAATACATATATGAAGGATCTGTCAGCATGTGTCGCTTTAGAAAAACTAACAGACATTACTAAAGGAAAGCTTTCTGGGGAGCTTCATGGAGTTTCTGAATAATAATGTTTGTAATGATTAGTAACGGCAAAGACCGGGCGGGGACGGGGCAACGGGAGTACGATTCTACAGTGTAGTCGCCCACGTCGTATTCTCTCAGACGTTTGTCCTGTGTCATCTGTGTACTGGCTGTATCTGCCACCTAGACTGACCATGTACTGTATGTGTAATGTTCGTTATTGTATGTATGTGTAACGTCCGTATTTGAAAACTTAAAATATAATAATATAATAATAAAAATATTGTTAAAAAAAAGAAAAGAAAAAAGGTTAGTTTATTTATACAGTACATTTTCAGACACCGAGGCAATTCAAAGTGCTATACATCAATATGAACTCACTGATGGAGAAGACTGACCTGGCAGTATGTGTGTGTTCAGGTGCACGGCTCTACGTCTCGAGGGGTTAACCTGTGGTCCGGCCTGAGGGGGATGGTCCGAGAGGGGGGGGTCTCCTCACTGTGGAGGGGAAATGGCATCAATGTCCTCAAGATCGCCCCGGAATCTGCCATCAAGTTCATGGCCTATGAACAGGTCAGTGCTTCCAAATAGTCAATACAAATGCTACCACTCTATATTAAAACAAAACAAAAATATAAGTTCTTAACACTGTAAATACACTGCCCATCCAAATAAAAGTTTCAAACTCTAATATTTAATGGACCACTTTTAGCTTTGAGTATGGCGCATAGTCGCCGTGGCATTGATCGATAAGCTTCTGCTATGTCACAACATGTATTTCTGTCCAAAGTTGCATTCATTTTCCGCCAAGATCTTGTACTGATGATGGGAGAGTGGCACCGCTCCCTGAACCCCTCATTCACCATGTGAGCCCCATGAAGCCTGGCATGTCATCTTGGCATATGCCCGTGCCATCAGGGAAGAACAGCTCCATTGATGTTAGACCTGGGCATTCAGTACATTCAGGTCTCAGCTGACCTCTCTGGAGCATAGCTGAACCTAGACCTGGCCGACTGCAGCAACCCAGACCAGAACTCTGCCCCACAGGCTCGTATGGTAGGCACTAGGCATGATGGATACATCACTTCATCTGCCTCTCTTCTTACCCTGACGCGCCCATCCCTCTGGAACAGGGTAACACTGGATTCATTGATTTGGTTTCCATAATGCTAAAACGTCTGACAGTTCTTAACTCCTTTTACTAGTTCCAATCCCTTAGTTGTTGTCTTTGCTTGATGCTGGCCAATCCTTTGACCCTTCTGAAAATGACTAGCAACCTTTGCACAGGTTATGTCTTCCAACAGGGTTGTTTAATAAGTGAGAAGCTAAGCACAGCTCGGATTAGATAACGTGTTGCCAGCTAAAACACACTGTCAAGGAGTGAACTCAGACTCAGGTGGTTTTCAAAAATAAAGACTTTACTGGATTTAGCACAGTAACAAAACAAGGAAACACAAAATCACTCTTTCGAGGAAAAACTAATAGCAATCATCAGGAGCATGAAAATGGAGCAGGCTTGAACGTAGTCATGAATGATAACGAACTGGCACCGGACAGGTGGGGACTAAAACAATATATCCACAAGGTGAGAGGCACAGGTGGAAACAATCAGGGCGGGGTAACCAATCACGAACACAGGAGACACCTAGGGGCGGGGACATGGAGTCCTGAAACGAGAGGGAGAATTACTTTTCACAATAAGACAGAGGGCACAGGACAAAGGGACATGACGACACTAATATAAAGAATACACTTTCATAATAAGTTCCGAGACAAGACACACACAGTCAGTCACTGCAGTAATGATCCAATGGAAGGCTCTTACTGGTCTGCTTGGTTAAATCAAGCTGGTGACTTGTTTTGGACGGGCAGTGTACACTTTTGTAAGTTGCTTGGAACGTGAAATAGAAATGGCTGTTTAGGTCATTCCTAATGGCCTTAGACGGAGAGACCCCAACATCTCCCATGGCTGATTCCTCCCTGTTCGTTCTCTACTCTAGATCAAGTGGATGATTCGAGGAAGGAAAGAGGGGGGGGGTTTGAGGGTTCATGAGAGGTTCATCGCTGGCTCTCTGGCAGGAGCCACCGCCCAGACCATCATCTACCCGCTGGAGGTCAGTTTGAAACGTGTAATTGGAAGATTCATAAAATGAGGTCGGATGGCCAATTTGAAATCTCTCGCTCCTTTCTGAAGTTTAAAACTGAGTAAGGATGTCTGGAGCTGCTTTAAGTGTAGCATTCTGACCATCGGCTCCCTACTCATTCTCTCAATGAGCGGATGGACAATGGAAAGTCTTCATTTTTTCTTTGTATATGAAAGAACAGAAACATGTAGATGTATCTCCTTGTCCGATTGAAGATTACTCTCTTGCTCCTATCATTCCTCACCTCCCTCTTTAACGTGTCTCTCCCGCTCTGGTGATAGGTTCTGAAGACACGTCTGACTTTGAGGAAGACGGGACAGTACTCGGGGATGGCTGACTGTGCCAGACAGATCCTGACGAGGGAGGGGGTCCGGGCGTTCTACAGGGGCTACCTGCCAAACACACTGGGCATCATCCCCTACGCTGGCATCGACCTGGCAGTGTATGAGGTGTGTGTGCCTGCAGTTTGATTTCCTTTTACATGTTATTCAGCCACTCTTCCAAAATAAGTACATTTGGTGGAAACTACACTCGAGTACCATTGGGTCTTGAACTCATTATAAATACAATTCGGGTTTTGTTCAAAGTATATCAATGCCCTCAGAAATAACTCTTTATTTTATACTTTTATTGTCAACAAATCCTATGAAAGACCAAAACCAACAATATATGAGTCTACTTTCAATACTTCTAGTCTTCCCAACCTGTCTATGGCACTCACTTCTAATTCATTTGTCGTAAATCTTTAAAATCCATAACTATAGAGTTTAACTAATAAAGGTTCAGTTATTTCCGTAAAGGTGGGGTAGGTAAGTTTCAGAAACCGGCTCGAGATACACTTGTTGTTATATTCCATGGAATGCTCTTAACATCCCGATAGCAATGAATATCTGAAGTGCTTTGACAAAAAATCCATACAAAAATGTCATCTGTGGAAGCCGTAATACTGTACTGTACCGTTTAGCCGGGCCGGCTAAACGGATTGTGTGGGGTTACGTAGACAGTGTGGGATTGAGTTGAAATAAACTCCAGTGTGTTTTGGTCTTCTAGTTTTTGGCCAACAATGGAGCTTTTTGACCCCTGTTTATTTAGTATAGTTTTAGTTATATATAACTATGCAATTAAGCATCAATATCTTATTAATACTAATATACAACTGTATTTATGTTATTATTTCAGTTGAATGTGCACATTTTTATTTTGTACTTCTTATTTTAATTTAAACATTTTGATTTTGTTTATGTCATTCTGAATTGAAGCAACTATGAGCAGTGGCGTTTTCTCCCGGAGGCCAAGGGAAGCCAGGCTTCCCCAGTTTTTTTCGGATTGTAGTTATAATTTAAATAAATAAATAAAAACACTTCGTTTAGTTTCAGAAATTATTTGTTGTGTGTTGCTGCCGGCCCGTCTCTCCCCCATTCTCATTGAGTATTTTACAAAGAGTGAAACAGTGCCCCTCTAGATGTTATGGTGAAACAGTAGATTGCACTCACTGTTGCGAGAGGAGGCCAGCCGAATCTGGCTTCCCTTGGTGAAAACAAATGGAGGGATTGACCAATCAGATGAGGCCCACGTAATGCCCCTGCCAACCTGTGATTGGTCAGGGCCATGCCAAGGGAAGCCAGGGCTTCAATCAAATCGCATCAACTTAGTGTTGCAGTGACGCGTCCTAAAACCCGGAAGTAAGCTGCGCTCGGTTTCCCTCGACGAAAAGGCAACGGGATTTCTCCATAGGGTTTAGGAAAATAGCTCAAAATAAGGTCAGTGGAAAACCAACTTGTTAGATAAATGCAAGTTTTGTTCAGTCGGATAATATCCACATGTCTACCCTACTTTTATAATTTTCCAATCATAAATCGAATCGATAAAAGATAGATAGCGTCACTGCATCACTCTCACCGCCGTTAGCAAGTAGCAAGCAACTGAAGCAAGTGCTCCAAAAAGAGCAAATCGGACGTAAAACGTGAAAGGTCTCCTGATTTAGTTTGTGAATGAATGCTTATTAGAGTTTGGGCTGGAGAGTGCGTGCGGACCTGTCGGTTAGATAACAGGCGTGTGTAAGTCCTGCATCTGATACAAATGTGTGTAAAATGATACCGGGTGCTGCAATCACTCATCTGGTTACGTTATTGCATTGACCACCAGACCCCGACCCAAAAGAAAGGACGTATTATTGGCTTCCCCTAATTTTTTCCCCACGCACAAAAAAAATAATATTAAGCAACCAGTCATGCCAACATTAATTACACTGTAATCTGAGTTTTTTTTTATTTGAACTGTATTGTCATACTATATCTTAGATATTTTATTTAAGTGTATTTGAAGTGTACTAAGTGTTATGTTCGTAACCTGAAACCTTTAAATCAGGCTTTGTAATTGTTTGACTGAAAGAGATCATGCAATGTTATTATTTGTTTATTGATTGTTATGAACCTGCCTGAGGACCACAGATGGAAATGAGCTATTAGCTATAATCTGGCATATTGCATCTCTTCTCTTTGCTGAGATTAATGTTTTTGTATGCATGGTCCTTCTATAAATAAATACAAATATATAGCACATTTATAAACGATTTTTGGTCGAGCCAAAGTGCTGTACATATAATAAAACACACTTTACAGCAAATACAACAGCACAGATTGTTCAGCATATCAGTATGAGAAAAACGACACCCTCTGTCCTTAGACCCTCTGTCCTTAGACCCTCTGTCCTCAGACCCTCTGTCCTTAGACCCTCTGTCCTCAGACCCTCTGTCCTTAGACCCTCTGTCCTCAGACCCTCTGTCCTCAGACCCTCACATCGTAAAGGAAAAACTTCCAGAGAAAACCCAGTTTAAAGGGAGCATGGGAGAAACCTCAGGGAGAGCAGCAGAGGAGGGATCCCTCTCCCAGGACGGACAGACGTGCAATAGATGCCGTGTGTAAATTGAAAAGATAATACATTTGCAACATAGGTCGTCCAAATGTTTGGAAATGCATGTGTGTAATAGGAAGATGAATCCACGAGGATATCCATCCAGGACCAATGATCCAGGACCACAGCCACGACTCAAGATCCAGGGCTCGCGATCCAGGACACAGGACCACAGGATCATCCATGACTCCGGATCCCAGCGTATAGAGACACCAAAAAGAAAGACATTTGGGGAAGCTGGGTTAATCGGAACATGAGAGTACACAGGTATAGACAGAGAGAAGGAAGAAGGAAGATGTCCCCATGAGAGGACACAGGGACAGACAGAGAGAAGGAAGAAGGAAGATGTCCCCATGAGAGGATACAGGGACAGACAGAGAGAAGGAAGAAGGAAGATGTCCCCATGAGAGGACACAGGGACAGACAGAGAGAAGGAAGAAGGAAGATGTCCCCATGAGAAGACACAGGTATAGACAGAGAGAAGGAAGAAGTAAGATGTCCCCCGACAAACTAAGCCTATATCAGCAAAACTAGGGGCTGAATCTAATCAGCCCTAACTATAAGCTTTATCAAAAAGGAAGGTCTTAAGCGCACTCTTAGAAAACGGATAGGCGGTCTGCCGCCCGAACACAAACTGGAAGCTGATTCCACAAATATGGAGCTTGATAAGAAAAGGCTCTGGCTCCCATTGTACTTTTAGAGACTCTAGGAACAACCAACAACCCTGCATTCTTGGAACGCAATGCCCTAGTAGGACAGTAGGGTATAATGAGTTCTTTAAGGTAAGATGGCGCCTGCCCATTAAGGGCTTTGTAGGCGAGAAGAAGAATTTTAAATTCTATCCTGTGTTCTATAGGGAGCCAGTGTAAGCCAGCCAGAACAGGAGTAATGTGGTCCCTTTTCCTAACTCTGGTTAGTACACGAGCCGCAGCATTTTGAATCAGCTGAAGCGACTTGACTGACTTCTTGGTACTCCCTGATAGTAAGGAGTTACAATAATCCAGCCTTGAAGTAACAGATGCATGGACTAGTTTCTCTGCATCGCTTTGAGGCAAGATATGCCTGATTTTTGCAATGTTACGTAGATGGAAGTAGGCGGTCCTTGAAATTGATTTTATGTGGGCGTTAAAGGATAAATCCTGATCAAATATAACACCAAGATTCCTTACAGTCTCACTGGAGGCCAAATTAATGCCATCCATAGTTAGTATATCTTTAGATAGTTTGATACAAAATGATACAAAACACCACATTTTAGTGTTAGACAGAAAATAGGTGACGAGACATTTTTCTATTTTTTTAGATTAGGCCACTGTGGTGAGAGTAATACTATAGCTTGTATTCCATTTGTTTTGAAAATGTATATTTATACTTTATAAACAAACTGGTTACCCTTTTTTAATTAGCATACAGAGCATTATGAAAACAAACTTGACTAATGGTCGGCTCATAACCTCAGAACACAGAAGAAGAAAAACTGCATAGATTCTCGTTTCATTTTGAAGCAGCTGCAGACCTAAAGTGTGTAGAAGACTTTAATGATTACAAAGGTCACAATCACATTAATAAAACTGTACTTAGGTTTTAGTTTCACTTTTACAACACAGAGTTCCACATGTACTTTCTAGCATGTACGGCCATCTCCTCACTAGCCCTATGCTGCTGCTCCCCTGCCAGCTCTGTCTCTCCTTCACTCATCTTCTTCTTACAATAAGAAGAAGATGTCTGTTGGCTTCCTCTTCATGTTCTGCAGATTGACATTACACACAGCAGTGATTAATAGTAGCCTACGCATTACACCAGCCCAGCATACCGAGCATACTCAGCTAACGTTAGCTTAGCAAGCTAAACTAACGCTAACTAGGATAGCCGCCAAAGTGTGTTTACAGACGAATTATACCTGAAGCCAAGCAGCCTTTACTGAGCCCCGAGCCTGTTTTCCAGGTCTTCCAGCATTTGTCTCGTTGTAATGCCATTGAACACACATTTTGATCAGAATAACGGCTAAAGGTAAGCATATCTCAGTTTGCTACCTAAAGCTAACACACTAAAGCCTAAAGTGTTGTGGGGCTTAACAGGCAACGAACGTATACGACTTACCTTCTAGAAGTCTGGTGGATTTTTATCAAGTCAGTAGAAAGAAACGTTTTGCTGCAACCTGCTGCTGTCTGTGCGAATCTCAGAGTGGTGCGCGCGAGTATCAGAGTGGTGCGCCGAGTATCAGAGTGTTACCATGGTAGCAGAGGAGGCAGTATGAGCGTTGGAAGCTCAAATCAAGCGACTCCTGGCTGTGTATTTGTTGTTAAATATCAGATAAACTACTGCGCATAGGTGACTGGCGAGGTGGTTTGTGTGGTGGGGGGGGCCAGTGGGGGGGGCAACAAATATATCAGGGTGGCCATGGCCCCCCCCTGCTGGCGCCACTGCTCTCTTCTCCTCTATTTGTCAAACTCTTTCCATGCTATCAGACTCTGAAGAACGCCTGGCTGCAGAGGAACGCTGCATACTCAGCAGATCCAGGAGTGTTGGTTCTGCTGGGCTGTGGAACCATCTCCAGCACATGCGGCCAGCTGGCCTCCTACCCCCTGGCTCTGATCCGCACACGCATGCAGGCCCAGGGTGAGACAGGCTGTAATCAGACATCCACACACACTGAGAATGAACAATGTTCCAGCAATAACCCCCATTGTCCCTCTTCTTTCAGCCGCACTTGAGGGCAAACCCAAGCTGACCATGGTGGGCCAGTTTAAACACATCATATCCCATGAAGGAGTACCAGGACTGTATCGAGGACTCACCCCCAACTTCCTCAAAGTCATTCCAGCTGTCAGCATCTCCTACGTGGTGTACGAGCACATGAAGAAAGTTCTCGGGGTGGCTTACTAGACGGAGAAAAATAATAGACATTTTGATCAATTGTTGTTCCAAAGACACTAAGTAATACGGTACAGGAGCTAGTTTTACTGATATCGGGTCCCTTATATGTTATATATTATTATTATCATTAAGGTACTTGGACTAAGCCAGTAGCCGGCGATGCTAAGTCTCTTAAAGTAATTCTAAAAGTATTTTATTACTAAAACAGTTCATCTCTGTAAAGTTAGAGACAGTAAGGAGGGCTCCTAAGATTGTACACACACATCACACACAGCAAGACAGGCTCCCCCAGCAGCTTCTTTAATACACTGAAGAAGAAACTCTTGTATTTCCTCTTTGGAGAACTTGCCATGGTGAGATAAATACTTCCTGAGTTTGGCTTCAGGTGTTCTGCTCAACAGGAGTGAAGCCTGAACTGTAAAAAACAGAAATTACATTTATATCCATAAAGTGCTTAAACAAAGTCATGGACAAACATACTGAGTGGACTTTTGACACTGTTGTTTGGTCTGACAGTGCTGCTGTCTAACCCTCAGCCTCTCAGCGCACAATGTGGCAACACAAGGAATGTGAAACTGTACCTGCAGTCTTTGAGGTTGAAGAGAGCATATATGAATGACTGTCCAAAGGCTCACAGGCTCAGGTGTAGGGTGTTTTACCCGAGTAAGTTAGCTGACTCTAGTTTCATGCTGGCACCAGTGGCGTTTTCTCCCGGAGGCCAAGGGAAGCCAGGCTTCCCCTGTTTTTTCGGATTGTAGTTATAATTTTAATAAATAAATAAAAACACTTTGTTTAGTTCGGGAATTATTTGTTGTGTGTTGCTGTTCCATCTCTCCCCCATTCTCATTGAGTATTTTACAAAGAGTGAAACAGCGCCCCTCTAGATGTTATGGTGAAACAGTAGATTGCACTCTCTGTTGCGAGAGGAGGCCAGCCGAAATTGGCTTCCCTTGGTGAAAAAAAATGGAGGGATTGACCAGACAAGGCTCACGTCATGCCCCTGCCAACCTGTGATTGGTCAGGGCCATGCCTCACACTCCAATCAAATCGCATCAACTTAGTGGTGCAGTGACGCGTCCTAAAACCCGGAAGTAAGCTGCTCTCGGTTTCCCTCGACAGAAAGCAATGGGATTTCTCCATAGGGTTTTGGAACATAGCTCGAAATAAGGTCAGTGGAAAACGAACCTGTTAGATAAATGCACGTTTTGTTCAGTCGGATAATATCCTCATGTTTGTGAATGAATGCTTATTAGAGTTTGGGCTGGAGAGTGCGTGCGGACCTGTCGGTTAGATAACAGGCGTGTGTAAGTCCTGCATCTGATACAAATGTGTGTAAAATGATACCGGGTGCTGCAATCACTCATCTGGTTACGTTATTACATTTACCACCAAACCCCCGAGGCCCCGACCCAAAAGAAAGGACATATTATTGGCTTCCCCTAATTCCCCGCGGCGTTATGGCCGCGTTACGGCCGTGTTACGTCCGCACCGCGGCCTTCGCGAAGATCGCAGCCACTCTAGTCAATGGGTGCTATTCCACCAGACGCGCCGCGTTATGGCCCAGAAGCGTCCCGGAAGCGTCTCGGCGCTGGGCTCCGCTCAAAATAGGATTCAAGTCTATTTTTCAATGCGAGGCGTTGCATAGGCGCCGGGCAGGAAGTGGAGCGGTCAGAGCATCCGGCCCATCCCCAAAATAAACTAATTTGCAGACCCTATCCCTCCGTAGTCTTTCAAGGAGGAGGAGAAATGCCAGCGTTCTCCTCCGGTTTACAGGCACTGTGTACATTATATTTATAAAGAATAATTATGATGATGAATGCATTTTTTACCACTAAAATACAGCAACACATCTTTGATTCATGTCGTTTATAAGTGGAATATTACAAGTAGTATTAACTTTGTCTGTACAAAGTAGCCTGTCCAGGAAATATGCCCAAATCAACAAAAACTGCGAGCCGGCAGGTAAGACGCTCCGCTTCTGAAACGCGCCCGGTAGGGTATGGAGGTGTGTGGCGCAGTGGGTAGAGCCTTGTTGTTGGGATCAGGGGAGCACAGGTTCAAACCCCACTGTCCCCATGTCGTTGTGTCCCTGAGACGCTTCACCCCAAACTGCTCCTATGGGGATTGCCCACAGTATTGAGTATGTAAATCGCTTTGGATAAAACCGTCGAACAAGTGACATGTAATGACGCCGGAAAATCGTGACGCGACGCAGACGGACGAGTCACTAAATAAAAGCACGCTGGTGACCTGGGCCGTTTCTCAATGTCGAGTGTTAGCAATTATTGAACCCTGAGAGCAGGACATACTGAAAAGAGTCAAGGGAAGCCTATACAATGTAACAGCATTTAATTACACAAAAGATGCGGCGATGTACAAATGAAATGTGCGAGTGGCGGTCTCCCCCCATGCGTCCGGTCAGCCTAGGTCAGGGGGGTAGAAGACATTTTAAATCGTTTTTCTACGATAAAAATTGTTTAGGACAAACAGGGCTCTCAAGTCTCACGCATTTGGCGTGAGACACACGCATTTCACTCCATGCACACGCTCACACGCCACACCTTGTATTTCTCATGCAGAGATTTCTTTCCAGGGTACCGCCCACCAAGTTGCACCGGAATTTTGTAAACAAACTAGTACAGAATCACTGTAGCCACACATCAACCAATCAAAAGAATGTAAGCTGTCGAACAGCCAATTAGAAAATAACATGGCAGGCTGTATCCGGGGTGTAATAGTCCTTTAGGCTATTTAGTTGACCGCAGGTCATGGAGAATAATGAGGTGTCCGTAGACCTTTGTATGATGCATCTTTATTGCTTGACAGGTCTACAGCAAAGACACACATCGATCACTCCTAGATGCGGGCTTGCATACACACATATCACTCCGCCGCAGCACCCCATCACTAACGTCCTGATGGTATATGTGCGCGGCACTATATACTACATCCTCCTTTCTTACAATGAAAGTTGCATATAACATTTGCTGTTGTAAACATTCTATAACGGTCTCAATATTAACATTGTTCACTTGTTAACATGCGAATATATGAAATTATATTTTGTATGAACATTAACATGTCAACTTAGAATCAGTGAATATCACTCCAGCATCCTCATATAAACAACACACCTTACTTTTCTCTTTTTTTTAGCAAATAGAGTAAGGATTTGAACATAAACTCTGTCTTAGCACAACCTTTAGCCTGAGCTAATTAGGAAATCTTTGTATCTCTCAGGTGGTCGAATAAGTCGGCCACATCTGGTTCTTCTTGTGCTCTGCGGTGATGACATTTCACATTCAACAGTCTCTGACGTGTCTGCATCTGGCGTGCACAGCTGATTGTCTTCAGGTAAGTCAGGTTCTGGGTCCATTTGGGCGTTGTGTGGTGTTCTCCTCAGATGTCTCCTGTTGCCCCTGTAGTGCTGACCTGAAGATGTGACAACATCATAGGAACGTGGCTCACCTCTCTGTGCAGTGACCAAAGCTGGACGCCAACCCTGTTCAGTTTCCATGTGAACAGTACTTCCTGGTTGCAGCTCAGGAAGCGGCCTCGTTCCTCTGTCATAATACTGCTGCTGCCTCCTCTGTAGATTCTCGAGAGTCGAGTGAACATCCTTAGGCACAGCAGGCTGAAGCATCACGGTGGAGCTCGGTAAGGTGCTCCTTAGCACTCTCCCCATGAGCATGTGTGCGGGTGAGTATTGCGTGCCTGTTACAGGTGTGTTTCTCAGGATGAGCAGGGCAAGATGAGGGTCTGCGTTCGTTAGTTGTGCTTTTTTAAGAACATGTGTAACAGTTTGTACGGTCCTTTCAGCCAGACCATTGGACTGTGCAGAGCCTGGGCTGGAATGAGTGAGTTTTATGCCCCATGATTCTGCAAAGTTCCTCATTTCTTGACTCGCGAATGGGACATGGTCACACACTATCTCTTTTGGTATTCCTATCCTGGAGAAGACTGATTTCATTTTCTTAATGACAGTATGTGATGTCTTGTCATTAATGTTAAGCACCTCAGGATATTTCGACAGGTAGTCGACCATCAATAGGAATGATTTTCCTTTTATTTCAAAGATGTCAGCCCCTATTTTGAGCCAAGGAAGCTCAGGAATGTCGTGTGAGATCAGAGGCTCCCTCTGGTGTCTGGGCTGGAACTGCTGACATGTCCCACACCTCTCCACCATGTGTTCTCTCTCTCTTGACATACCTGGCCAGTACCAGTGCCATCTGGCAAGTGCTTTTGTCCGCTGCATTCCTCGATGAGCCACATGTAATGTTTGCAGCATGTCACTTCTCATCGAGCTCGGGAGGATTATCGTGTCACCTGCAAACATTATCTCATCCATTACTGACAGAGTATGTCTGATAGGCCAGTATTGAACCAGTTTAGTGTGTACTTGTTTTCTGTGTCGTGGCCAGCCCTGTCTGTGTGTTTCCTGCAGCAGCTGTAGTATTTCATCATTAGCTGTTCCACTTTTGAGCTTTTGCAGCATCTCAGTGCTCAAAGCATCTGTTGGCTCCAGAGCATAGACAACTTTCTCATCTGTGATGTCATCAGCTGTTGAGTGTTCATCATGTGTGACAGCTCGTGAGAGTGTGTCTGCAATCAGTAGGTCTTCACCTGGTGTGTAGATGACATTCAAGTCATATCGCTGCAGCTGGAGGAGCATCCGTTGGAGTCTGGAAGGAGCTGCTCCAAGAGGTTTGTGGTCTGACTGCACATCCACTTTCAATCCGTACACGTACTGATGGAACCTCTTAACAGAGAAGACAATTGCTAACAGTTCCTTTTCTATTTGAGCATAGTTCTTTTCTGTTTGTGTTAGTGCTCTTGATGCATAGGCAATTGGGTGGCCCTCGTGCATTAGACATGCTCCCAAACCATCTGTGGATGCATCTGCCTCTATGATGAGCTGTTTCTTTGGGTCATAGTAACTGAGTACAGGAGCTGTAATGAGAGCATCTTTCAGTTGTTTGACTGCTTCATCGTGTTCGTGCTGCCACAGCCACACACTGTCTTTTCTCAACAACTGTCTCAGTGGTGCTGATATGGTGGCCTCACCTGGGATGTACTGAGCTAGGTATTTCACCATGCCCAGCAATCGCTGCAGTCCTGTTTTGTCAGTTGGTGTTGGCATGCCTGTGATAGCCTTGATCTTACCGCTGTCTGCTTTAACACCCTCTGAAGTGACAGTATGGCCCATGTAGTTGACACTGCTCACCTTGTACTGTATCTTGTCTTTGTTGAACTTCACATTAGCCTCCTTTGCTCTGGCTATCACTTTCTGTAATATCTCATCGTGTTCTTTCTCTGACGATGCAGCAATTATCATGTCATCTGCAACGATGTGGATCCCTTGGATGTCTCCAAATGTCTCACAGTTGCGTTGCTGGAAAACCTCACTTGCTGACTTGATCCCAAATGGAAGACGTTTAAAGCGGTATCTCCCCCATGGTGTGTTCAATGTGCACAGTAGGGAGGACTCTTTATCTAGCTTTATTTGCCAATATCCATCTTTTTCATCCAGCACTGTGAAAAGTTTCTTACCAGCTAGTTTGCACAGAACTTCATCGGTCGTTGGAATGGAGTAGTGCTGCCTGAGAATAGCTTTGTTTCAAGTCACTGGGATCCAAGTCTTTCTTTTCTGTGATCACCAGGCTATTAACCCATGGTGTGGGCTCAGTTACCTGTACAATAACATCAGCTTGTAACAAGTCATCGAGAGTGTCTCTCAGTCTGTCCATTACTGCCAGTGGTATCTTCCTACAGCCTGCATGACAGGCGTGGCCTTGGGGTCAGTGTGGATGTGATATTCTCCAGCAAACTCACCTAAACCCTGAAAGACAGTTGGGTGCTGAGCTACGAGCTCCTCTTTTGTTGTGCGATGTTTCACTTCTATCGAGTCAATGTCCACTCTTTTCACCGGGCGCAGTTCTTCACATGCCTCGTTTCCTAATATGGGAATTGATGAGTGCCTGGAAACATCACATGTCAGACTTGCCTGTGTTTTGGGAGTGGAGCATTTGAGTGTTACCACCCCTTCCGGCTTCAATCTCCAATTACGGCAGGATACTCCGTATGCTGGACACTGTCTTGGCTGGTGTGATTTACCACATTGTGTGCATGTTTCATGCCTTTGTCCCATGTCTTGTGTACGTTGTACAGGCAGTGTGTGTGTCTTTTGTCCTTGTCGACTGTTCTTGTGCACTGCAAGTACAGACATCTCCTGGGCTGCTGCATGCAGAGCTAGCATTTGAACTGTGGCCGTCTCAGCAGCTCTCCAGGTGTCTATGGCCCTTTCTAATGTGAGATTAGGTTCTCTTAAAAGTCTCTCTTTCAGTCTCTGGTCATTCATACTAAACACAATCTTGTCTCTGATCATGTCATTTTCTGTGGTATGAAATTCACAATCCTTGCTCTTTTGCTTGAGCTCTGTCACATATTTCTCAATCGTGGTGTTACATGACATAGGATGTCCCAAAACTGATGTCTCTCAAACACTGTGTTCTTCTTAAGGCAAGGCAAGGCAAGGCAAGTTTATTTATAGAGCACTTTTCAACGCAAGGCAATTCAAAGTGCTTTACAAAATGTTTTTAAAATTAAAGACATTAAGCATTAAAAAAGAAAAGCTAATCAAATAAACATTAAGAAAAAAAAATACATGGATAAAAGTTACAGTGCAGTCTAAAATATAAATAGTTCAATTAAACATTACAAGAAAAAGTACATGGATAAAAGTTACAGTGCAGTTTAAGATGTGAATAGTTCAATTAGAAGCAGCGACAAAGAGAAAAGTCTTCTTGCTGGATCTGAAAGTAGTCAGAGTCGCAGCGGACCTGCAGGTTTCTGGGAGTTTGTTCCAGATGTTTGGAGCATAATAACTGAACGCTGCTTCTCCATGTTTAGTTCTGACTCTGGGGACAGGAAGCTGACCAGTCCCTGAAGACCTGAGAGATCTGTCTCTGGGGACAGGAAGCTGACCAGTCCCTGAAGACCTGAGAGATCTGTCTCTGGGGACAGGAAGCTGACCAGTCCCTGAAGACCTGAGAGTTCTGACTCTGGGGACAGGAAGCTGACCAGTCCCTGAAGACCTGAGAGATCTGTCTCTGGGGACAGGAAGCTGACCAGTCCCTGAAGACCTGAGAGATCTGACTCTGGGGACAGGAAGCTGACCAGTCCCTGAAGACCTGAGAGTTCTGTCTCTGGGGACAGGAAGCTGACCAGTCCCTGAAGACCTGAGAGATCTGTCTCTGGGGACAGGAAGCTGACCAGTCCCTGAAGACCTGAGAGTTCTGACTCTGGGGACAGAAAGCTGACCAGTCCCTGAAGACCTGAGAGATCTGTCTCTGGGGACAGGAAGCTGACCAGTCCCTGAAGACCTGAGAGTTCTGACTCTGGGGACAGGAAGCTGACCAGTCCCTGAAGACCTGAGAGATCTGTCTCTGGGGACAGGAAGCTGACCAGTCCCTGAAGACATGAGAGATCTGTCTCTGGGGACAGGAAGCTGACCAGTCCCTGAAGACCTGAGAGATCTGTCTCTGGGGACAGGAAGCTGACCAGTCCCTGAAGACCTGAGAGATCTGTCTCTGGGGACAGGAAGCTGACCAGTCCCTGAAGACCTGAGAGATCTGTCTCTGGGGACAGGAAGCTGACCAGTCCCTGAAGACCTGAGAGATCTGTCTCTGGGGACAGGAAGCTGACCAGTCCCTGAAGACATGAGAGATCTGTCTCTGGGGACAGGAAGCTGACCAGTCCCTGAAGACCTGAGAGATCTGTCTCTGGGGACAGGAAGCTGACCAGTCCCTGAAGACCTGAGAGATCTGTCTCTGGGGACAGGAAGCTGACCAGTCTCTGAAGACCTGAGAGATCTGGATGGTTCATAGTTTAGCAGGAGGTCAGAAATGTATTTTGGGCCTAAACCATTCAGTGCTTTATAAACCAGCAGCAGTATTTTGAAATCTATTCTTTGACACACAGGAAGCCAGTGTGAAGACTTCAGAGCAGGAGTGATGTGATCCACTCTCTTAGTGTCAGTGAGGAACCAGTGTAAAGACTTCAGAACAGGAGTGATGTGATCCACTTTCTTAGTGTCAGTGAGGACTCGAGCAGCGGCGTTCTGAATCAGCTGCAGCTTCCTAATAGATTTTTTAGTGAGACCTGTGAAGACACCATTGCAGTAGTCCAGTCTACTGAAGATAAAAGCACGGACAAGTTTTTCCAAATCCTGCTGTGACATTAGTCTTTTAATCCTAGATATGTTCTTTAGGTGATAGTAGGCTGATTTAGTAACTGTTTTAATGTTTTAACCATTACCTCAGTTTTATCTTTGTTTCATTGGAGAAAGTTCTCACACATCCAGTCATTGATTTGTTCAATGCACTTACTCAGTGTTTGAATTGGAGCATAGTCTCCTGGTGAAATTGTTACGTACATTTGTGTGTCATCCGCATAGCTATGGTAACTTATTTTGTTGTTCTTCATTATCTGAGCCAGTGGTAGCATGTAGATGTTAAAGAGAAGAGGCCCCAAGATGGAGCCTTGAGGAACCCACATGTCATATTTGTCAACTCAGATGTGTATTTACCGATAGAAACAAAGTTGTTTCTGTCCTTTAAGTAGGATTCAAACCAATTTAGAGCTGTTTCCGAAAGTCCCACCCAGTTTTCCAGTCGATCCAGTAATATGCTGTGGTCAACAGTGTCAAACGCAGCACTGAGATCTAATAATACTAACACTGAAGTTCTGCCACTGTCTGTGTTTAAGTGGATGTCGTTAAAGACCTTTACAAGAGCAGTCTCAGTGCTGTGGTGTGGACGAAAGCCTGACTGGAACACATCGAAACAGTTATTTAAATGCAGAAATTACTCAACTGTTGAAAAACAACTTTTTCAATGATTTTACCTAGAAATGGGCAGGTTTGATATGGGCCTGTAATTGTTCATTACTGAAGCATCTAGATTATTCTTTTTCAAGAGCGGTTTAATGACTGCAGTTTTCAGGGCCTGTGGAAAAATACCTGAGTGAAGAGATTTGTTTACTATATGAAGTAGTTCTGAGGCCATGCAGGGCAAAACATCTTTGAAAAATCCTGTTGGAATAATATCAAGGCAGCAGGAGGAGGACTTCAGAAGTTGTATAATGTCCTCTAGGTTTTTATCATTAATCTGATGGAATTGTGTCATGATGTCTGAATTGATGTTAAGTGGACACAGAGACAACACATTTGCTGTTCCTGATGCAGAGGCACTGACTGCTTGTCTGATTTTCTGAATGTTGTCAGTGAAAAAGGCAAAATCATTGCACGCCCTGGTGGATAGACATTCAGAGGCTACTGACACTGGGCGGTTAGTTAGTCTGTCGACGGTAGCAGACAAGGCACGTGCGTTGTTTTTGTTTTTGGTAATGATGTCATGGAAGAATGATTGTCGTGCGTTTTTCAATTCCAATTATAAAGGCCAAGTCTCTCTTTATAAATTTCAAAGTGAACCTGGAGATTTGTTTTTCGCCACCTGCGTTCAGCTTTTCAACATTCTCTTTTTTCTGTTTTCACGGTCATGGCCTTTCTCCATGGAGATATTTTCTTTCCAGTCACTTCCTTTACCTTAATTGGAGCAATGGCATCTATAACATCTTTAATTTTTGAATTAAAATGATCTACTAGCTCATTTACTGAGATGTTAGCAGGGGCAAGTGTGGAAGAAAAATTCTGAGTAAACATTTCCCTAGTATTTTCAGTTAAACATCGCTTTGTGGTTACCTCTTTCTGAACAGAAATAGAGCTCTCAAAGAAAACACAGGAATGATCAGAGAGCGCAACATCAGTCACCACAACCTTAGAGATATTCAGACCCTTTGAGATCATTAAGTCCAAAGTGTGCCCCTTATTGTGCGTGGGCTCCGTCACATGCTGAGTCAGTCCATAGCTATCAAGAACACAAAACAGTTATTTTGCCCCTCTGTCCTGGGGGTTGTCAACATGGATGTTAAAATCACCAACAATGACTAGACGGTCAAAGTCAATACACACTATAGACAGCAGTTCAGTAAGGTCATCAAAAAAGCTTGCACAGTATTTGGGTGGTCTATAGATATTTAGGAACAGAGCTCGAGAGGAGCATTTCAGCTGAAGGGCCACATATTCAAAAGAATCAAAGTTTCCATACGATGTCTTCCTGCATTGAAGGGAATCATTGAACAGATCAGCAACTCCTCCTCCTCTCTTATGCATTCTTTCCTGACTCATAAAACTACAGTTGGGAGGGGTTGATTCGATAAGAACAGCTGCACTGTTATTTTGCTCAATCCAAGTTTCTGTTAAAAACATAAAATCGAGATTGTGCTCAGTGATAAAATCATTGATTACAAATGTTTTTCCTGCCAAAGACCTGACATTTAATAAAGCTAGTTTAAGTTCGTTAAACACACTATCAGTCATGTTTTTTGTAACAAGCTGTGGCTGACATGGAATCACTGCTAAATTAGATAAACTCACACAAACGTTTGGGCGCTTCCTGTTTCTAAGATGATTCACCGCTCTTAATCTATTACCTATCAACACAGATATCGGCAAAGCTACTGGCAGGCAGGGCCCGGGCATGTCCTGGAAAGAGTTGAGAGTGCCATACGCCCTTGAGCCCTTGTCTTAGGCAGACAATAGGCTCTGAATGCTGCTAGAATATCCTTAACAGTCTGTTCATCTTCTTCTTCACCTTCATCTTCACCATGTGCGATGTCTAGCGTGTTGTAAACTTCAAGAGCCTCCTCTCCTAGTGCATGCAGCAGTATGGCCACTTTAATCTTCCTGTCCTTACCGTCTGCACCACTCGCGGTCATGTAGATTTGGAAGCGTTGTTCCCATCGTCGCCAGTTTTCTCCCAAGTTGCCACTGAGTACCAGTGGAGATGGTAATTCCAATCGATCCATCTCTCTCTTTTTCTTTCTTCCAAAAAAATTGCGACTCCCGCTCTCTGGGGACCGCACCTGTTAGCTTTAGGCTAACCAAAACTTTCATCTGTTTAGCTCCGGCAAAGTGACGAACTGGACCGACTTCTGACACCATGTAATAGTCCTTTAGGCTATTTAGTTGACCGCAGGTCATGGAGAATAATGAGGTATCCCTAGACCTTTGTATGATGCATCTTTATTGCTTGACAGGTCTACAGCAATGACACACATCGATCACTCCTAGATGCGGGCTTGCATACACACATATCACTCCGCCGCCGCACCCCATCACTAACGTCCTGATGGTATATGTGCGAGGCACTATATACTACAGGGAGGATTTAGACATTCCGCTTTAACATTACATTACATTCCGATTAAGACGCTCGCTGAAGAGTAACTAAAGAGGACGGCTGTCACATAGTCACTCACTAACATTTTGCATGGCTACAGACTGCTCGACGTGGAAGAAGACCATATTTCCAGTTCAGTAAGTCATCTCATCATGATTTCCGCTGTTATGGAATATATGTCCAGGGAGCTTTTAGCTAACAGTTTGACTGACTAGACTAGAGTATGCATGAATTAGCCTAGCAAGCTAGCCGGGTTCCCTGCTAGCTAATTTCAGCAGCTATTCTGACGCTTGTTTTCTTCGGAATTTTGCACCTACACTAACTTATTATAATGATTGTTTTTTATTATTATCATTGTTGTTATTGTTATTGTAGTAAGCACCAAGGCTATTTGCTCCCTCGTTGGACTGTCCCTGTGTCTCCTATTTTCCCGGTGTGTGTGCGCGCGCCAGGGCTGGAAATTAATTTGTCAAAACATTTGAATATTTACATAACGCATGAACATTTACCAGCCACTGGGGAACATCTACCAGCCACTGGGGAACATCTACCAGCCACTGGGGAACATCTACCAGCCATTCAGTAGTAAACCAATGGTACTTTTGTATTAAAATCTACCAGCCACTATTATGTTTTACCAGCATGTGGCTGATGGTTGGTGTTCATTTCCATCCCTGGCGTGAGTGTGTGTATATTTTATCAGAAAACAAAGCATATTAATAATTATTATTTGTCATTCAAAGATGTCAGGAAAGAGGCAACTAGGCATTCTTTCATGCTTTCAAAACAATTCGGCTCCCTAAAAAGGTGGCCAGGTCAAAGGACACTGTAGAGGAGGCAGTAGAGGAGGCAGTAGAGGAGGCAGTAGAGGAAGCAGTAGAGGAGACTGTGGAGGAGACTGTGGAGGAGGTAGAGGAGGCAGTGGAGGAGACTGTGGAGGAGACTGTGGAGGAGACTGTGGAGGAGGTAGAGGAGGCAGTGGAGGAGACTGTGGAGGGTTGGTGGAGGAGACTGTGGAGGAGGTAGAGGAGGCAGTGGAGGAGACTGTGGAGGAGGCTGTGGAGGAGGTAGAGGAGGCAGTGGAGGAGACTGTGGAGGAGGTAGAGGAGGCAGTGGAGGAGACTGTGGAGGAGGCTGTGGAGGAGGTATAGGAGGCAGTGGAGGAGACTGTGGAGGAGGTAGAGGAGGCAGTGGAGGAGACTGTGGAGGAGACTGTGGAGGAGGTAGAGGAGGCAGTGGAGGAGATGGAGGAGACTGTGGAGGAGGTAGAGGAGGCAGTGGAGGAGGTGGGGGAGACTGTGGAGGAGGTAGAGGAGGCAGTGGAGGAGACTGTGGAGGAGGTAGAGGAGGCAGTGGAGGAGGTAGAGGAGGCAGTGGAGGAGGTAGAGGAGGCAGTGGAGGAGACTGTGGAGGAGGCAGTGGAGGAGACTGTGGAGGAGGTAGAGGAGGCAGTGGAGGAGGTAGAGGAGGCAGTGGAGGAGGTAGAGGAGGCAGTGGAGGAGGTAGAGGAGGCAGTGGAGGAGGTAGAGGAGGAGGTAGAGGAGGCAGTGGAGGAGGTGGAGGAGGCAGTGGAGGAGGTAGAGGAGGCAGTGGAGGAGGTAGAGGAGGCAGTGGAGGAGGTAGAGGAGGCTGTGGAGGAGGCAGTGGAGGAGGTAGAGGAGGCTGTGGAGGAGGCAGTGGAGGAGGTAGAGGAGGAATTTATTATGAATTTATTATTTATGAGAATTTATTGAATAAATTGAAAGTCGTTTTGGACGACAAATCAGTACGGCTGGTATAGTGGTTATACTTGGTATAGTGGTTGTATATTGCAGGTGGATTGTGGTAATCGGAATTACAGCAGCATTACGTTAAATTTGACAACGGTCTGTTAATAGTCACTGATAGGTCTCCATATTAGTCCAATACCAGCGTGTCTAAACAGCAACAGATAATCACAAGACAAAACTAGATAGAAATGTTATTTTAAAAAGTGTTGAATTTCTATCAACCACTTTGTGACTGATCTCATCAGTGAGAGCCATTCTTCTTGAACAACTCTTTGTCTGCAGGTCAGAGTTTGAAATAATCAGTTGCCATCTTGTTTTGACCTCATGTTGACAAACAAACACATGGCAGTCGCCATTTTGTGAAATGCAAATTAAAAAGCACTCCTTTGTTTGTTCTAACGGCCCGTCCACACAGCGGCGTGCGCTGACGCTTGCCGGCGGACGTGTCTGAAACTCGACCAACAACCAATCACATGAATCTCCCGCCCCTGACACACAAGCAGCGGTTTGATTGGCTAGAGCTTGTACTGGCATATGATTCGATTGGCTAACGCTTCGCCGAGGCGTCAAAAGTTGAACATTGCTCAACTTTTGCATCGAGACACGCCAGCTACGCTCCGCGTCGCTTCCCACGATGCATTTCGGCTAAAAGTGACGTCACCCCATTCAAAGTGTCAACGCACGCCGCTGTGTGGACGGGCCGTTATGCATCTAGTTTCACTCCCATGAGTCATTTTTCTGACCTCCATCTTGTGAAGAACAAATCATACTTCTTGTCACAGTTGGAACTAGAAAATAGTTAATTTTTGCTAAATCAGGTTATCTATACCGTTGGACTTTGGTGTTTGTAAGGAAAGATTATTGTATTTTCTAAAGGTCCAATCTGAGTTTTGAAGTATTTCTGCTGGCAAATGTGTTTTGGAGGTTTTGTGCTATATTGTTTGATCATATTGTAACTTTTCTTCCCATTTCAAAGGTATTTTTAAGATTAGCTACGTCTAGTGGATGAAATTGAAAATTACAACAGCGCACTCTGCTGGTCGTACAAAATTGGTTCACAGAACAGGAAAGACTTATAAATATAAGAATAGCGCATTTTAGGCAGAATTACAATTATATGCGAGTGTTATAGATGGACACATACTTCACAGATAAGATTACATGTGGTTTCAAAATGTAAGATAAGAAACTTTATGCAATAGTCGTCCAACCAAGACTGTACAATATTAAAACACCATATTATTGAGTTTACAACATTTCTGTATAACTTATGACATTTTGAAAATGTCATACACTTGAGTATACACAGCACACAGCAGATTTAGCTTTTCACCATATTTCTATTTTCATATTTCAAGGTCAAAACATACAATTTTTATTTTTAAATTTCTAATTTACTTTATTAACTTTAAAAAAAGAAAAAAAAAGGTTAAACTTTTTTAAAAAATATATAAAAAAAACGAAAAAAAACGTTTAACTTAAAGATTAAATAAAGATTAAACTTTAAAAATATATATAAAATAAAAAAAAATAAAAAAAACCTTTAACTTTAAAAAAATATATAAAACCTTAAAAAAAAATCACAGAATGTAAAGTTAAGTTCGGATGACATAGGATATTATTTATCAGGAACGAAGGTGCTGGTCAGAGGATTAGTGCTTCATCTTTGATAACTTAATAATTCCATTCAAGTAGTTAAAGAACATGTCAGGCTCAACTGCAGCTATTAAGGAGAGGATACGCATAAGGACAGATGCTATGACACATCCAAATCTTAGACAGAAGACATGGAACCAAATAGAGAAACTGTTGGAACAGTGGCAAATGAGAGGATTGATTCCAGCAGATGATCAACCGGCACCAAGCAATGCCATAGAAAATCTGTAAGCGACTATGAGAATGGAGAATACCTGCAACAGCAACAAGCATGGCCCTCTTGGTAGGACCTGCAAAGAACGCTATGACAAAAGCTGAAAAAAGAAAAAAAACAGTCACAAGTCTGCTACTCCATCTAAAATATGTCAGCCAAGGATCAACGACCAGCATGTATGTGGCTCAAGGAGCAGAGCTCACAGCAAAGGAAGATAAGAGATAAGATAAGATAAGACTTTATTCATCCCGAAGGAAATTGTTGTGCCAGAGTAACAGTAACACAATACAACAAACACAATAAACACAGCAGAAAAAGAGCAATCAAACATCCACCGACAACATGAAACATAGAACATAGATGCTCACACAATCAATGCAATCATTATTAGCAGTATTCCAGTCCAGTTTATTGTCTATGTGGACACCAAGGAACTTGTAGGAGGGTATCAGAACAGTCTCATAATACACAGAAGGATTCTCACTTGTGTTTTTCAATGCACACACATGTGTTCCGTTTCATATACATGTGAATACAATCCAAACACAGAAAAAACATATGTATTACATATTCCTCCTCACATATTAGTTTTCCGTTTAAATCCTCTGCACCTGCAAACACAAGCCGCTCTCTGTGAACGGATCGCTGTGCATTCGTGTGAGACTCCCTGAAGGTCAGCCGATTCGTACTTGTAATTTTTTCTATCTCTAGCCAATCAGATGTCTTCTCAATTCTAAGCCAATCACATGAGCGCGCCCCCACAAGGGTATGATTTCTTGCGTTCATGACGTAGCGCTTCATGTACGCATTTTGCGCAGTCCGGTCAGCTCGCTAAACAGAGGGCGGGGCTTCAGGTGATCATGCAGAGCTGCGAGTCTCGGTCAGACTCAGCAGCTGATCTGATCTCTCTCGCTCCGGTTACACTTCACTCATGTTTATGTCCATATGGATCAGATCCAGCTCTCCTGATCAGCCTTTATAGAGAGCACCGATCAAACTAGTAAGAGTGAGTATCGGCCGATAATGACCGGCGGGGCTCCCCCCGTTGACAGGTCACTGTCTAGCACTGGCTTCGTAGTTAGGGTTGCCAACCGTCCCGTATTAGCCGGGACGTCCCGTATTTGAGCCAAAAGGGTCGTGTCCCGGACTCCTGTGTAAAGGGAAAAATATGTTTCTGTTTGCACGCAATGCAGTGTGTCTGGCTGCCCTGTGTGTTTGTGTGCTGCATGAGAAGGGCGCTAGGACCGCTCAGTTGACAGGGCAGGCACAATGCTCGCACGTGTGTGTGTGTGTGTGAGATTTTGTGTGTGTGTGAGATTTTCTCCGGTGGGCGGCGGGCGCGGAATCATTGTTTGTGTGGCATGTCAGCCTGTTCAGTCGTGTGGGGAAATGAGCGCTGCCGGTGGAGGAGGTGATAATGAAAGAGGAGAAGAGAGAGAGGATGTGGTTCTGGGCCCTGACCCTTCTAAAAAGAAAAGACTTGTGTCTTACAACAAACAGTGGAAGAAATACACAGTAGGGTAAAGCCTGTGAGTGGAGATCTGTCTTGGGTCGTGTGTGGTGTGTGTGTGTGTGTGGGTGTGTGTGTGTGTGTGTGTGTGGTGTCAGCTGATTGATGGGAAAATGCTGGGGAAATGGTTGGTTGAAGGATAACATTAAGTCTAATAATGATGTACCGTGCATGTTCACATCATGTATACTTTGCATTACTTAATACCATTTTTCAAATATTTATTTTTTAACATTTTGGACAAAATAGCCAATTGTACATCGAGGTGCCCAGATGTCCCTAGTGCCCACCTATCCGATTTGAACATGCTGATGTACAATGTGATGTAGTAGCCTAATGCAGGTGTAAGATCATTGTGTTTGTATTGTGTTATAGGTATGCGTAGTTTTCTATGCATTTTGAGGGTTTTGGGGGGTTTGACCCCTCGAACCCTAGGGGACTCGCTCCCCCTAACATAACCCTAACCCTAAAACCGAAATAAAGTAACAAAAAAAAAGTAACTAAATCCGCCAGAAACCCGAAAATCTTCGCGCACGCGGGGGACACATGCATGTGTCCCGTTTCTCCATTTCTGGAAGTTGGCAACCCTATTCGTAGTGCACTGATCGATTAGGCTAAGCTAACCTGCTTAGGTTAGCTTAGCTTAGCTGCTCCCTCCACACTCACAACAACTTCAGACAGACATAAATAAAGCAGCTGTCTTCGCCACACAGGAAACACACATTTAAAACGGTTTTGCCTTCCGTTTTTGTGGACACAAGCATGCATCAATGGTTCGGAAAGTGACACTGTACCTTAATAATATAAAGGCTTGTATTTTTGTGCATTTCCTGTTCGGAATGTGGCGCTGTACTGAGAGTGGAGGTGTCCTGAGATTAGCTGCAGGCTCCATGGAGCTGTCAGCTCCGGACAGCGCAAAATGCGTACATGAAGCGCTACGTCATGAACGCAAGAAATCTACCCTCGTGGTGGGCGCGCTCATGTGATTGGCTTAGAATTGAGGAGACATCTGATTGGCTATAGATAGAAAAAATACAATTACGAATCGGGTGACCGTCCAACCCAGTCTCACGGCATTTCGTGTTCACCAACACGATTTTTAATCTATTGATTCGTGTTCACCAACAAGATTTGCCCCTTTTTTTCGTGTTGCACAGCACGATTTTCAAAGCAATGTATTTCTCTCCGGTCGGGTCGTGGGAGACCGGAAGCTGTGTGGTTCATAAAAACATGTTCTTCCTCAATATCAAGCCACAGTTATTGCTTTTATTTTAAATCGTATCATTTCTGACTTTTGTTGCCGTCTGTGAGGAAAATTGTCACAATCACAGGTACAGATCAGAACCCAATAGCACGACTCAGATACAACCAGTGTAGTAATGTTCAGTTTATTCCAGGTCAAGGACAGGCAGAGTCAAAACCAGTAAATCCGTCGGACAGGCAGACAGGAATCGAAAACTGGGCAGGACAAAACTCGGGACAAGAGCACAACACTCACTGGAGAGCTTGGCGGAAACAACAAGACAATCTGGCAAAGGACAAGTGATAATGAGGTGGTATAAATAATGTGGAGTGATGAGGGAATGAGTAACAGGTGAGGGGAAGGGCTGAGGAGACCAGGTGAGGGAAGTGAGCTGATTACAAGGGCCTGGAGGAAAGCAGGATCTGAAATGACAGGAGAGTTTAGATGAGGCATGAAACAAAAAATAATAGAAGTGTCTAACTTGTGACAAAAATAAATGGGGCTCAGACAATAAACGGGGCTCAGAGCCTCAGAATACGGAAATCTGTATTTTTAAATGTTTCCTTCGAATTTGTTATTCTTTTCAAAATAACACACTGTTATTTACTCACCAATAACACACAATTATCCTTGTTTTTATTTATTGGTTTAATTCCATAATCTCGGGCTTTTTTGGTGTCCGTCAGGAACTGAATTTCAAAATAAAAATAACCGGAAACAGACGTAGGCCTGTAAGGGACATTTCAAGCATCATTGCGATTGTCAACATTTCTGAGTTTAGAATGGCCGAAGACACTACACTACCCATAATCCCCAGCTATCGCTTAGGACTACAGTTCCCGTAAGGCAGGGGTGTCAAACTCAAGGCCCGGGGGCCAAATCCGGCCCGCGACTTCATTTTATGTGGCCCATAAGAGCTTGCAAAGAATATAACAGAGGCTTCTCAATACTCAAATTTCCCCTCCTCGACTCCCCTCCTCGATACTTAGACCCGCCCACAGGAGATGCGAGCGGAGGACTGAGGAGGGGAACCGAGGAGAGAGGAGGGGAAGCAGCAGACGTTTAAAGAAATGAGAACTCCTCTCCTCTGAGCGGTCATTTTAAAGAGACGTCCGTTCATTATTACGTGGCAACAGCTGCATCAGCTGTCCAGTGTTTTGTCATAGTGCTGTATTTTATAATCTCTGTTGGATCAGCTGAACATTGTTCCCCCACATATTTACTTTGAATTCATTGAGAGTGCGGTATAATGAGACAATACCAGGCTACAGATGCGGACACACACACACAAATATATTTATATAAATATATGCAATTTAAAGTATGAGAGCACTCTCATAACAACGTAACACAATCAGAGACTGGATATATCCCCCCCCCTCTCTGATCGCTGAAATGGGGAATTGTAATCACGGGCCAAAAGTTGTATTTGCAAGTATTAAAAGTAAGCAGAGGACACCAAACCAACTGAGACCTGTCTGTCCGCCGCATCTGCGCACTGTACAACACACACCTACACACTGTACAACACACACTACACACTATACCACACACACACCTACACACTGTACCACACACACTACACACTATACCACACACACACCTACACACTGTACCCAGGGCGCCGTAAGGGGGTGAAAAGTTAGGACGATTCTAAGGGCCCGTGACTGACAGGGGCCCCAAAATATTTAGAACATTTCATCAATCCTCAATAATTAACATTCATAGAACGTTATATTGATAAATGGCTCACTAAACTTACGATTCATTTAACTTATTTTCTTCCAAAAGTTAATTACCCAAAGCCTCTGTACACCCCCTTCTATTTACGTGTAATGGTTTGGTCCTGCCTCCCAACGCGGTGCGGCACCGGCACTTGCAGAGAGTGAAAGCATGTGAGGAGGGATGCTAGTACTTAGCCTACGTACTGTGTTGTACCATGGTTGTACCATGTTTCAACGGCTCAAAAAGTCAGGCTGTAAGAAAAGAAGAGAAAGGAGAGAAAGACAAGAGAGAGGGACTAAAGGGCGACAGCATGTCACCCAGTTTTTCACAAGAAAAGGTGGGAGTGGTGGAAATGAGTCTGTGAGCTCATGTTTTTTTTACTAAACTGACATTAAGTACAGACAATTCAGAGGTTTTTCATGTCACTGCTCTTTTAGCTGACATTTAAAGGTGGGGTAGCTCATTCACTTCAGATACACTTGTCGTTATATTCCATGGAATGCTCTTAACATCCGATAGCAATGAATATGTTAAATGCTTTGACAATAAATACGTACAAACATCTATACATCTATCACTGTATACATCACCATTCAAACATCTTTTAGAAGTTGAACAAACTCCACACAGCTCAGTAAAGACTGAAATGTTGACTTTATTTGATCATTTCAGTGAAAACTAACGTTCATATTTCTCTCTTTATTATAATACTGATGAACGTTCAAAACAAAGCACTTTGGCAACTTACCACCTATGTTTTAAAATGCTTAATAAGCACCGTAACTTTCATGATATCATTTCTCCGTCATAATCGGTTGTTTCCGTGAACGGCCGACTGTTGAGTGACGGCAAATGCTGCGGCTGCAAGGCATTGTGGGGCAGCATTTTCGCTTCTCCTGTCGGTTAGGGAGGTCCAGTGGTTCCTAAGCTAAAGGAGGTTATAAAGGAAGTTTGAAACCTCCTTTCCTATCATTCTCATCATTCCAGAGAATTCGAACGGCACTTATCATGGCTGCCACTGAGGGACTTCCGGGTCATTTCACTCCTTTAGGAAGGTTCCTAAGCTAAATGGACTATTCGACTTCAGCCCATCAGTGTATCCTCGGTTATAGCTCCTCCAGAGAGCCTCCTCGACGCTCGATCCTCGGTCCTCGGTGTGCATTTAGAGAAATGAGACGTCCTTCAAAATGGCGCGCTGAAATTCATTTCCGAGTCACTACCGGAGGACCGAGGAGTCAAGGAGGGGAAATTTGAGTATTGAGAAGCCTCTAATGTGTTTATTATACGGCTACATGCTACTTTACAGAAGCACGTTGCCCATAAACTACATGTCCCACAATGCATCTCAAAGTCGACTTTTTTTCTCAGAATTTGTTTTTTTTCTTCAAAATATGCATTTTTTCTTAGAATTTGCCTTTTTCTCAAAATTAGATTTTTGTCTGAAGTGTCTTTTTTTCCTTTTTTTTTGAATTTGGCTTTTCTTTTTAAATTATTTTTGTGACATTCTTACTGAAGAGACTTGCAATGATTTGCCCCAGACTTCTGCTTTCAGATGTAGTTAATTATGAAGTTATTACCCTATCCGATAAGAATCCAATGCAGAGGCAATAATGTAATATAATACATTATTTTATATATATTAAATATTTGTATATGTATTTTTTGGTGCTGTCAAAATTATCGCGTTAAAGGCGGTAATTAATTTTAACGCATGTGCAGAATGGCCCTCCCCATACGTGCCACCAGTGGCAGCGCCAGGGTATGGCTGGGGTAGGCTACACCCACACCAAGAAATGGCTTAGCCCCACCATGAGAAATGATGTTAAAGTAAGCAAAATAAAGTCTGCCAACTCGCGGAGTAAATTGCACAGACAGCAGTTAGTAAGATTGATTTCAGTAGCCAGGTTTTGAAAACTTTTGTCACGTAGTGATCGTCTTCTCAATAGAACATCTTTGTTAACGGCGTGGTGTTGTTGCAGGAAGTCCCGACGGAGAATACTTTTGCCGTAGTAGGCCTACAGGGCAGAGCCATATAATAGTAATAATATGGCTCTGGTACAGGGGTGCACATAACTGGTACGCAGGTTATGTGCGTAATCTGAAATGCGTCCCGTCACTTGTGCTACAAAGCGCATTTGCGTACCGACGTACTTGTGAAGCTTTTCCAGAAGGCGGTTAGATCCCCGGACGACAGAGTCGGTCTCCGTATGCACAGACAGGGCTGCTGTTAACGTCGGTCTGAACAACGGAACTGTGCCAAAACTACGCCAACCGGCTGCGGAGGGAGCAGACCCGGCGTCATGGGCGATCCCATGGGGCCGGGCCCGATCATCCAGGATTTGGGCCCGCTGTTTTAATCAGGGCTGAATATAACATTTTAATTGTTTTATTATTATGTCCAGTGGCAGCGCCAGGGTATACTTGGGTAGGCTACAGCCACACCAATAAATGGCTTAGCCCCACCATGAAAAATGATGTTAAAGTAAGCAAAATAATGTCCGCCAACTCGCGCGGAGTAAATTGCACAGACAGCAGTTAGTAAGATTGATTTCAGCAGTCACTTGAAAATACCAAAGACTAGAAAGGGTTTGAAAACATTTGTCACGTAGTGATCATCTACTCAATAGAACATCTTTGATAATGTCTTCTGGCCAATCAGAATCAAGATAACGACGTGGTGTTGTTGCAGGAAGTCCCGACGGAGAATATTTTTGCTGTAGTTACAGTACATCTCTATATACATCGATACAACATTACGTGTTGATAGAAATCAACACGTAATGAAATAAGACCCCACGGTGTGATGATAGCTGTGTGGGCTGTCTTTCATGTCGACACACAGAACAATGGGGGCAATCCACCCTTATCCACAATGTAAAGTAACTCACAGCCTCGTCTCTCTTCTCTCTGTGAGGAGCAGCAGGTTCAGCTTTCAGAACAAAGTAACAGAAAACTGAAATGGCATTCATTTTTTTTTAAATATGTCGTGTAGTAATAGATTTATTTATTTTTCTTCTCAATAGAGGACCAGAATGTATATGTTATGTTAGTATTTCAAAAAATCTCCTGGGAGAGAATCTCCCCAGACCCCCCTGCATCATGATTAATTAATTTTTAAGCTGTGATTAATCTGATTACACATTTTAATCGTTTGACAGCCCTAGTATTTTTATATAGTCTTAAAGTTACAACCGGTCCTTTGAGTGCAACCATAATGCTGAGGTGGCCCACAATGAAATTGAGTTTGACACCCCTGCCGTAAGGTTACGAAGAGCGTCAAACAGCTGTGTGAAATGGAACGAAACCCCGCCAGACTATCCAAAACTGGAATCGAACGCCCCCCCAGAACTACACATGCTGGCAATTGTGTTTCGCAAAATGTTCTATGGGACGTCTCTACTGAACGTTTTCGTTTTTCCCACAGTTAGAAGTTGCCAGTATTAAACACATTGGTGTTATCAAATGTAAAACATATAATTAATAAATGGGTGAAAATCACTTGTGTCCATAATGCGCAGCATTAATATATACCCACATGACAGCTCATTGCTACTTTGTAATTCTACTCCACTACAATTCAGAGGTTAACCTGGTATTTTTACTCCACTGCATTTATTTGAGTTACTTTGCAGATTCTGATTAATGATGTGAAATATAAACAACCCTTAAATCAGACTTTAGTTACACCTGAGTAAAATTCAGGTAAGGTGATTGTCAAGTGCCAACAATCAGGAGAGATATTTGATAGTTGGTGCTTGAGAAGACTAAACATGTATCTGCAATTGACATGAATGGAAACAAGTCATAAAGTATATTCATTATTCGTTATTCTCTACTAATAGTTCATTAAAGACTGTATATTATGGCTATTTTGCACATCCCTCTCAAGATTTTCAAAGGTTTATTGACATATCATACACAACTACGGTGTAGTTATGCAATGAATGAAACACTTGGGTCACAGGTTCCTCAACAGTGCATTACAAGACATCTATCAACATGTGTGTACCTCCACCATTAAACTGTCATATTCTGCACATTTCTTATTCTATCTACATAAGAGTATAATTAATGTGTATAATATCAGTTAAAATAAGTGCTTCAACAAAGTTAACATTGCAGGAAAGCAATATATTAGACGTTAAGTACTTTGTCAGGCTTAATATTTATCTGTAGATAGATACCCCCAAAGACCGAACCGTGTATTACAATGCCGTTATGTGATGACTTTCAAAGAGAAAAGCAAGCACACTCGGAATAAAGTGTTTTCGGTCTGTTTCCGGTATTTGTTAATGACGATGTGCTGTCAGATCAATCAATCAATCAATCAATGTTTATTTATATAGCCCAATATCACAAATGTTACATTTGTCTCAGTGGTCTTCACAGTGTGTACAGAATATCAGTATGACCATACGACACCCTCTGTCCTTAGACCCTCACATCGTACAAGGAAAAACTTCCAAAGAAAACCCAGTTTAAAGGGAAAAATGGGAGAAACCTCAGGGAGAGCAACAGAGGAGGGATCCCTCTCCCAGGACGGACAGACGTGCAATAGATGCCGTGTGTAAATTGAAAAGATAATACATTTGCAACATAGGTAGTCCAAATGTTTGGAAATGCATGTGTGTATAATAGGAAGATGAATCCACGAGGATATCCATCCAGGACCAATGATCCAGGACCACAGCCACGACTCAAGATCCAGCGCTCGCGATCCAGGACACAAGACCGCAGGATCATCCATGACTCCGGATCCCAGCGTATATAGACACCAAAAGGAAAGACATTTGGGGAAGCTGGGTTAATCGGAACATGAGAGTACACAGGTATAGACAGCGAGAAGGAAGAAGTAAGATGTCCCCCGACAAACTAAGCCTATATCAGCAAAACTAGGGGCTGAATCTAATCAGCCCTAACTATAAGCTTTATCAAAAAGGAAGGTCTTAAGCGCACTCTTAAAAACGGATAGGGTGTCTGCCGCCCGAACACAAACTGGAAGCTGATTCCACAAATGTGGAGCTTGATAAGAAAAGGCTCTGGCTCCCATTGTACTTTTAGAGACTCTAGGAACAACCAACAACCCTGCATTCTTGGAACGCAATGCCCTAGTAGGACAGTAGGGTATAATGAGTTCTTTAAGGTAAGATGGCGCCTGCCCATGAAGGGCTTTGTAGGCGAGAAGAAGAATTTTAAATTCTATCCTGTGTTCTATAGGGAGCCAGTGTAAGGCAGCCAGAACAGGAGTAATGTGGTCCCTTTTCCTAACTCTGGTTAGTACACGAGCCGCAGCATTTTGAATCAGCTGAAGCAACTTGATTGACTTCTTGGTACTCCCTGATAATAAAGAGTTACAATAATCCAGCCTAGAAGTAACAAATGCATGGACTAGTTTCTCTGCATCGCTTTGAGGCAAGATATGCCTGATTTTTGCAATGTTACGTAGATGGAAGTAGGCGGTCCTTGAAATAGATTTTATGTGGGCGTTAAAGGATAAATCCTGATCAAATATAACACCAAGATTCCTTATAGTCTCACTGGAGGCCAAATTAATGCCATCCATAGTTAGTATATCTTTAGATAATTTGTTTCGTAGATTCTTCGGGCCAAGTACAATAACTTCAGTTTTGGTCGTGTTTAACATCAAAAAGTTTAAGGTCATCCACGTTTTTAAGTCCTTAAGGCAGTCTTGAATTTTATTTAGATAATTAATTCATCAGGCTTGATTGATAAATATAGTTGAGTATCATCCGCATAACAATGAAAGTTTACAGAATGATTCTTTATAATATTGCCTAACGGAAGCATATATAATGTGAACAAAATAGGTCCGAGCACTGAGCCCTGTGGCACTCCATGGCTAACTTTGGTTTGCATTGAAGATTCATCGTTAACACGTACAAACTGAGAGCGTTCAGATAGATAGGACCTAAACCAGCCTAAAGCAGTTCCCTGTATGCCAACCAAGTGCTCTAGTCTTTGCAATAGGATATCATGGTCGATAGTATCAAATGCAGCACTGAGATCGAGCAAAACAAGAATAGAGACAAGTCCCTTGTCTGAGGCTATTAGAATGTCATTTGTGACTTTAACCAGAGCTGTCTCTGTGCTATGATGTGTTCTAAAGCCAGACTGAAAATCTTCAAATAAATCATTGTTTTTTAAGTAATCACACAACTGTTTTGCGACCGCTTTCTCAAGAATTTTTGAGAGGAACGGAAGATTAGAAATAGGTCTATAATTGGCTAAAACCTCTGGATCGAGGTTGTGCTTTTTAAGAAGTGGTTTTATCACTGCTACTTTGAATGATTGTGGAACATAGCCTGATAATAAAGACATATTCATAATATTTAATAAAGAAGTGCTAATTCATGGAAAAACTTCCTTCAACAGCTTAGTTGGAATTGGGTCTAACATGCACGTTGATGGTTTAGAAGAGAGAATCATTGAATGTAATTGTTCAAGGTTAATGGCTGAAAAGCATTCTAGTTTACTATCTAGTGTAATATTAGAACTTACGATTCCGGGAGCTGTTGATAACACTATACTGGTCAAAGGCAAGAGGTCATTAATTTTGTTTCTAAGAGTAACAATTTTATCGTTAAAAAAGCACATAAAATCATTACTACTGAGTGCTGTGGGAATAGAAGGCTCAATGGAGCTGTGGCTCTCTGTCAGCCTGGCTACAGTGCTGAAAAGAAATCTTGCATTATTCTTATTCTCATCTATTAATGAAGAGTAGTAGGCTGCTCTCGCTTTACGCAGTGCTTTCTTATATTCATTGAGAGTAATATGCCAAATTAAACGAGATTCTTCAAGTTTAGTGGAACGCCATATCCTTTCAAGTTGTCTAGACTTTTGCTTTATTTTGCGGGTTTCGGCATTATGCCATGGAGCTAATCTATTTTGTTTTATTTTCTTCTTTTTCAAAGGAGCAACAGAGTCTAATTTTATTCGCAGCGCATCTTTAGCAATATCAACAAAATGATCAATTTGGGGTGGTGTACATTTTGTATAAGTTTCCTCCCCTACATGCAGACATGCTATCAAGTTAAGTATTGGTGGAATCTCTTCCTTAAATGTGGCTATAGCACTAACAGATAGGTTTCTGCTGCAAGAGCTTTTGACTAATGCTTTGTAGTCTCGTAATAGTACTTCAAAAGTTACTAAGAAATGGTCGGATAAAGCAGGATTATGCGGTTCGACTAATAGTTGCTCAATTTCAATACCATAAGTCAGAACAAGGTCGAGAGTGTGATTATAGCAGTGGGTTAGTTTATTTACACTCTGACAGAAACCAACAGAATCTAATATAGAGTTAAATGCAACAGTAAGGCTATTTTTATCATCGTCAACATGAATATTAAAGTCACCTACGATAATTACTTTGTCTGTTTTAAGAACCAAAGTTGATAACAACTCAGAGAATTCTGATAAGAATTCTGAATAAGGACCTGGTGCACGATACACTGTAACAAATAAGATTGGCTGCAAAGTTTTCCAGGTCGGATGCGTAAGACTAAAAACAAGGCTTTCAAAAGAGGTATAATTTAATTTTGGTTTAGTATTGATAAGTAAACTTGAGTCAAAGATTGCTGCAACTCCACCTCCTCGGCCCGTGCCTCGAGCAATATGAGTGTTGACATGGCTGGGTGGAGTGGCCTCATTTATGCTGACATATTCTTCATGTCTCAACCAAGTTTCAGTGAGACAGCATATATCAATATTATAATCTGATATTAAATCATTTACCAATATTGCTTTAGATGCTAGAGATCTTATGTTTAAGAGTCCACATTTAATCTTCCTGTTTTGTTGCACTGTAGTAGTTGTTACATTTACTTTTATTAGGTTATTATGTATGACACCTCTATTAGGTTTTACCTTAAATTGTCCTTGGGCAGACACACACACCGCTAATATTGGGTATTTTATTGGGTTCGGGATTCCTATGGATGACTGCCTAGGAGAGAGTGCAGAGAAGCGTGTAAGACTGCGACTCTGCCTCCTGGTCTCAACTCCAGTTTGTCATGGATTAAGTCCACAAAGCCCTGAAATGTTTGCCGAAATGAGATCTGCACCTTTCAAAGTAGGGTGAATGCCGTCTCTCTTAATCAGAACAGGTATTCCCCAGAAGGCTGTCCAATTATTTACGAAGCCCACATTGTTTGCTGGGCACCACCTAGACAACCAGCGCTGAAATGATGACATGCGGCTATACATGTCATCATTGATCAGATTCGTGAGGGGACCAGAGAAGATTACGGTGTCCGACATTGTTTTAGCATAACTACACACCGACTCCACATTAAGTTTGGTGCATTCTGATTGGCGTAAACGAACATCATTACCACCGACGTGAATAACAATCCTACCGTATTTGTGTTTATTTTTAGCCAGCAGTTTAAGATGCGCCTCAACGTCGCCCGCTCTGGCCCCCGGAATGCATGTGACTGTGGAGGCTTCGGTCTCTAAATTCACGTGTCTCATAATAGAGCTACCAATAACCAGAGTTGGCTTCTCAGCGGGTGTCTCGCTGAGTGGGGAATATCTGTTAGATACGTGAACGAGTTGGTGGGGACCTGCGGGTTTCGCTTTATGCCCCTTCTGAACAGTCACCCAGTCTCCCTGCTGCTCGGGAGTTGCCGGGGGACGGCTAAGAGGAGCTACCTTTTGCCGGTCCGCACCGGCTAACATGGGCTTTACTGTAGCTGAGTTACTTTCTAAGATGCGGAGCCGGGCTTCTATGGCTATGATTCCCGCCTCCAACCTAACAACTATACTACATTTAACACATGTATCCTTACCAGTAAAGGAGGCCGGGAAGTAACCAAACATGAGACAGGAAGAGCAGGAAATAGCACCAGAGGGTGGGGAGAGAGCCATGGCTAGCTATCAAGCTAAAGTTGCTACCGTTAGCAAACCCGAAAAGAGTGTAGGCAACTGTGGAGTTACAGTCTCTAAGAGAAGGAGAGTTGTGAGTGCTTAAGCTGTAGTAACGTGTGATTACAACGTCAGGCAGTTGCCGTGATCAAGAGTTTTAAAATGATCGATTAAGTTAAGTTAATAAGCTATCAGCAACAGAACAGGCACACGGGATACCCGGAGATGACAACAACAACCGGAAGTTACAACGTGCTCACCGCAATAGGTTCCTCCTTCCGGATGTGAGACTGGAATTGCACAGGGGAAAATAACGTTTCTGCACAGCCTGTCCTCCTACAAAAAACGACCATATAGGTCGATTGTTCAGCAGCTAAATACGACCCAGAGTCACGTTTTAAAGTGTAGCACCTCTAGTGGTCGTGTAAGAAACAACATGCTCCTGTCGATTGCAAACGCTCCGGAGGGTCGTTTATTCACAAAGAACCCTCTCTGGGAAATCCTAAATTGTGGAATAGTTTGGCCATTAAAATACTTTTTTTATTAGATTTCTAGCGAGAAGTGTATATTGTACTTTTATAATCTACGTCCAGTGGATGTGTAGGATCTACAGTTTGATTGATATACGAAGATGATTTGAGGTCTCGCCAGGAGAACGTGTATATGGGCAGCTTCCATGTAAAGTTAGCGTGGGTGAAAACAGTATTTCCGGTCTCGAAGTTTTCATAATAAAACTGGAAGTATTCCCCACACTGTCAAATGATTACACATAGGCCATAAGGTGAACCCTGTTATCGTTTCAACCCGCTCCACAGAAGTGGAACTACACAATCTTTAGTTCATAAAAAAGAACGAGTCATGCGTATCCACCAAAAAAAAGTTCGCCGCTAAAATTCCTGCCAATTCTTCTAGGCACGTATTTATTGGCTGAACCAGTCCCTTCAAAGCGTAATAATATCTTGGTCCAAAGTAGTGCCACGGTTCGTCACGTGATCGTGCTACACCAATTGGGTAGCTGCATATTGTCAACAGAAGTGAAAGATGGCCGCCTACATGGTTGCGCTAAACCAGACCAAATGGATTCTAAACAGTGCTGTGTGCTTGTTTTATGTCATGTTTTGTCATATGTCTTAATACATCACTAAGTCCGAGGTATTTGCGTTATATACGCGGTATTTGTGAGAGGTGTTACTATCTGGGAACAGAGTTGACCATCGATTCAACATTGACTAGTAGCGTTTATCAGCCAACTCCAGCTACAAACAATTTCCCAACGGGGATTAATAAAGTATATCAAACTCAAATTTATCAAACTATCATTCCTGGACTACCATGTTCGCATCGCTAGGTTCATTGGCTGAGCTCGTGGATTATTCCATTAGACTGAGGACTTTTTGTCTGTCTGTTGTTACCCTGTACACGTTAAATGCACTCTTAAAATGATTTCATTTCATACTTTTAATTGAACTATTCATATCTTAGACTGCACTGTAACTTTTATCCATGTATTTTTTCTTTTAATGTTTCTTTTATTTTTAATGACTGATTTTAAATGCCATTTTCTTAATGTCTTACATTTTTTGTAAAGCACTTTGAATTGCCTTGTGTTGAAAAGTGCTATATAAATAAACTTGCCTTGCCTTACTTATACCAATGTCCATTGATTCATGTATTTACTCATTCATCCCTCCACAAATGAAAACAACACTGATGAACCATAAAAACGAGATGTATTACAAATAAAAAGGTATGACAAAGAAACAGTACAAAACAGAATAAGGACATGTAATGGAGTATAATTGATTGGTGTCAGGTGATCGTGATCCGCAGCCACGGCTGGGCGGAGCGGCTGATTGGTGCTGTGATTGCCTCAGCTGGTTAAAAGAGTCCTGCTGATTATACTCTGTGTGCTAGTTGGGTTGTAAAGCCACACGGTGTTTTGACCGCTGCATTGCACTGCAGAGAAGAGACTATTTGTTTATTTAAAGGACGAACACTGTTTCAACCTCGTCTGGTAAGATACGATAACTTGGAAATAAATGTACCAAAAACAAATGTATCTCTGAGTGATGTGTGAGCGCGTCGGCCAGGCGCTAAAACCAAAAGAACAGAAAAGAGCTTAAGAAAGGTGGAAATAAGGCTCTTTTATTCCTATTCCTCACCGTCAGTGTCAGGGCAGTCAACGTTCTCTTCCTCGGTTTCTTTTTTATTTGCACAATTTGAGCAACGACATAAGTCTGTGCAGCAGAGTCCTGCAGAGAAGCATGAACACCTGCCTTTCTCACAGGCAGACTCTTTGCAGCTGCAGTGTATCACATGCAACACGCTGTCAGGGGCAGGACTTCTTGTCATCCAGGTGACGTGTAAGTTCCCATCCTCTATTTCCCAACCATATCCAGCAGGTGATGGAGCATTCATTTCTCTTTCGAGACAGGACCTCATTATTGCTGCCTGGTCATTTGCCCTTTTGCAGTGCTGATGGAGGGCATCAGGAGTAGGGGGAATGCTTAATTCTGGCAAGGCCGATGATGCCATACAGAAAGCCTTGTACCTAGCATCATTTACATCTTCTGCTGCTGGCTGATCATATAGGTGACATACATACCGGCAAAGAAGTGCAAATGTTGATTGCTCCAAGTCAAAGTTAGTACCTAAACTTCTAAAAGCCTTAAGGTAGTCATCTTTCTCACATGCAACAGCAAATGACTTTCTTTTACCTTTGACATAGAAAGCGCTTGTGGAGTCACACCCAGAGAACGTGTGGATTCCAATCAAGGCTGTGCAGCATGTTGGGCATGTCACATTCCTCATGATCACACTGCAGGTCTTCAACAACATCAACAGTGGTTGTTAAACTTGTGGTTTTCAGCCACCACGTTCCGAGAGTCTCCCTTCAAGCCGAGCCACCGTTGTAAGCTTGTCCTGTACGTATTCCATCTTGTATTGGCAAAATAATCAACCTTTTCGTGCTTCACAGACATAATATGCATGTAACAATGTTTGTGTGTTGATAATTTTGACTTTTTGAGACTTTCTGGTGCGTTTTCCTCGTCCCCGCTACTCGATGAAACCATGGCGGTCGCCATCTTTCACTTCTGTTGACAATATGCAGCTACCGAATTGGTGTAGCACGATCACGTGACGAACCATGGCACTACTTTGGACCAAGATATTATTACGCGTTGAAGGGACTGGTTCAGCCAATAAATACGTGCCTAGAAGAATTGGCAGGAATTTTAGCGACAAACTTTTTTTTGGTGGATAGGCATGACTCGTTCTTCTTTATGAACTAAAGATTGTGTAGTTCCACTTCTGTGGAGCGGGATTTCTTTTCTAGAGGACTTTTCGAGGTTCACCTTGCGGCCTAACAGTGATATCTCCATTACTCATCCACTAAAAAACATGAGTTTATCCTTGTTAATTACACAATATTGATTGGTTTAAATTGTGTACAATGCTTTTGTGTTTTTAACCTTCGATTCGGAGAAACAAATAGTTTTTTCGGAGTTTAGACAATACAGAGTTTCCGAAGACACTACACTACCCAGCTATCGTTTGGGACTACAACATCCGCCTTGCTTTACAAACCCCGTGATTAGCCCTCAAGCTCTGTGATTGGATGTTGGAGTGGCAGTGCGACAAGGTTACGCCGAGTGTCAACAGCTCTACATCCCTGGAGGTTTAGGGGATAGGAAACACATTGGTGTTATCAAATTTAAAACATATAATTAATACATGGGTGAAAATTGCTTGTGTCCATAATGGGCAGCATTAATACCACATGCCAGCTAAGGTCAGAAGAGCTTTATTTAACAGCTGGTCTTATGTCTGTGACCCCTCCTGCTGTTCATTGATAAGCCTGAAACATGCACTTGTCAAGGTTCAGAGGCACATTTAGCAAATATGGCAGTAGCCATCGATCATCTTAAGATAAGATACTTTATTGATCCCAAGTTGGGAAATGTTTTTGTTACAGCAGCATGTACTACTTTGTTCTACTCCACTACAATTCAGAGGTTAACCTGGTATTTTTACTCTACTACATTTATTTTTGTTACTTTGCAGATTCTGATTAATGATGTGAAATATAAACAATCCTTAAATCAGACTTTAGTTACACCTGAGTAAAATTCAGCCTTATCAGTTTGTCTGTTTTGCACATCCTCCTGTTACTATCTTTGGACGTCCTGCACTAAACTGTTTTATTGTAGAGATCACTACAGTATCTTCTTGATATTTTATATTTCTATCATGACCCCTATTGTGTATGTAGGCTACTCTTAATATTTAAATGTTTTCATCAAATGTAACTTATTCTACAACTAAATTCAATAACGTGCTTTAACCACTAGGAGGTGCGGTTTAGACCAGTGGTCTAGTTAATAAACACATAATAATATCGTACATAATATGACTATTCACTTTATTGTGAAATTAAAACAGAACGTTAAAGGAAAATACAGTTTCAGTCTCTCGATGTGAAGCTTATGCATTTTACCTGCTTGTCTTGAGGAGTTGGAAAGGTAGTTCAGAAAATCAGTAATATCTTTAAAAACTACAAAAAGTCCCTTTCTATCAGCTGTGCACCGTTATGGTGTAAATACAGACTATCTACTAATTGGATCAAGTATAAAAGTCAGCCGAATTAATGTTGATACTGCAAGGAGACGTGTTGTGTGAAAAGAAATGGAAGATGTTGTTTAATTGTTGATATATGTATGGTCCACGTCACGTATTCAGTTTCGGCGGCATCTCTTCCAGTTTGTCAAAAGGTCTTCTGATCAGGGCTCTATAAATACATATCTAGGGCAGATATGTAATATGTAATGCAGCTGAACCGTGTATTGCAATGCCGTTATGTGATGACTTCCAAAGAGAACCTATGGGAAAACACAAAAGCATTGTACACAATTTAAACCAATTAATGTCGTATAATTAACAAGGATAAACTGGTGTTTTTTAGTGGATGAGTAGTGCAGATATCACTGTTAAATCATTTGATCATTGGTTTTATTATGAAAACGGCCAGACCGGAAATACTGTTTTCAACCCGTAACTTTACATGGAAGCTTGCCGCATAAACACGTTGTCCTGACGAAATCTCAAATCATCTTCATAATATCTATCAAACTATAGATCCTACATATCGACTGGACGTGGATTCTAAAAGTACAATATATACTTCTCGCTAGAAATCTAATCATAAAGCGTTTTAATGGCAAAACTATCCTACAATTTAGGATTTTACAGAGAGGGTTATTTGTGAATAAACAACCCTCTGTAACGTTTGCATTCAACGGGAGCACTCGAGGGCGACAATTTTAAAAACGTAATTATAGGTCGTATTAAGCGCTTAAACGATTGACCCATTTGGTCGTATGAGTTGGAGGACTTGTTGGCCAGAGGACAGCAAGGCAGGGAGCACAGACAGGCAGAAGGGGGAGGGGTCGTCACAACATGTTCTTTTGTTTTGTTTTATTGTTCTGTCTTTTTATTTATTTAAGTATTCCAGTAAAGTATGTTGCATGTTTTAATTTGATTGTATTTACTTTTGTTTTAGGTTCACTTATAAAATCTGTCCCGGGACAACAGATGAAAAATAGCCTCTTGGCTAACTCTGGCACATTTACAGGAATGTTAATTAATGTGCACTGTCCCTGTTAAACACATGAATGAATAAATACAAATAAGTGTATGCTCCTCATTTAGGTGATAATTCTTTATCTACAAAGTGTTTGTATCTTAAATACTGTTTCATAGCAAACACAAACATGAAAGAGATGTTAAAGAGCCTGTGACACGGTTTTCCCCCATCATCCAAACCCATCAATTTGAGTACATATTGTCTCCTTGAAAACCGTTACTGAACTGATTTTGGATATTTGTACTTTGATAACCATTAATCTGCCTTCAATGTTGACAATTTTCTGGATCTTCTCGCGGATTCTTCAAGTCCCGCCAAATGATGGGTGACGTCATTGCGGGCACAGCGCTCCAGCTGCACCGTCCAGGATCCCAGCATCTGCATGTAAACCTTTATATATATACAGTCAGATGTAAACGCACGACGGCGCACACAGCAGCAAGCTCAGACAGCGATGACAGGTTAATGTTGAACGTGTCTGAGAGCACATATGAGGCTGAAGGATCGGTTTATGTTGTATCTGTTGTTAGAAGTTTAGGAATGAGGTGCGTCAATATGGGCGATCATACGGTCATGGAGCCAGTGGTGGAATGGGACTACAAATCATCCCGGGACTCTCGACCGGCCCACTTCGGTACCGCTAGTAAATTGTCAACGGGGGGAGTGGGGATGTCAGGGGCGGCAGGTGCTGTATATAGTAAATGTAAATATGTAAATATTTGTGTCACTGCATCCTGGTAAAATACAAATATAATGTATAATGTCTGTGTCTTTGACCTTAGCGCTGCTAGCCACCTGTGCCCTGTACTACGAAGCCAGTTCAACAGACCCTGGATATGTTTGAGTAACAAACAAACTAACAACAACAAACTAACAAACGAGATCTCGCTAGGCGGGGCTGGTTATCAACTCGGTAAATCAAGCCAGGGTTTCTCTCTCCAGCTGAGAGCGCGTTCACGTCTAAGACACGCGTGGATCTGACTTTAATTACATTTGTCTCGAGTGTTTCGTCAACATAATGTGTTAAATAATACTTCTGCATCCAGTCTGTGACACTGTGAGTGTTGCACGGCCAGATGAGGCTGGAGAAGCTGACTCAGATCAGGACATATATGATATATTATGATATTATATGATCGATGATCTGAGTGATGATGTAATATGAATGATAAGTGCGACACGTCGGCGTCTTCTCTGCATGCGGCAGTTTAAACTGTATTTCCTTTATCCTGTAATATGACGTGAGAGATTTAAACTCCGCACACTGAGTTGATCTCTTTTCTATAGATGCCGGAGCGTCAGGTAAAAGAAGTTATTTAGCCGTCTCAAACCTGAGCCTCACGCGCCGCCTATGGGGGATGTGCTGGTGACTTATCCGACCGGCCCACTTCGGTACCGGCCCATTGGGATTCGTCCCGATGGCCAGTCCGCCACTGCACCCAGCCCACGTAAACTGTCAACGGGGGGAGCCTCGCTGCGGGGAAACGGTGGACCTAGTGTCCCGATCGGAGTGGGAATAATAATAATAATCCGTGCATTTTATCCATTAATTTCCCCAACATTGTGGTAAAAAAAACACACGTTTAATCCATGTTGGTGTACTACAACTACAACAAGCATCGGTTTGTTTTCTCATCAGGAAATGCAGACCGGCTCAAACAAACGATCATTTAATGTATCATATGTTCGCCGAATTGACATGAAAGCACTAATAAATGTAGTTTCATCCACTTGAGTTTACAACCACAAAAATAATCGATTTGTTTTTATATCACATCCGACAGGAGGAAATTCAGCAGCTCTCACTCCCGATTTGTAATCCTAATGTAATCATCATCTTCACCACGATCATGTATGTTTATGTCACTGAATTGACATGAAAGCACTGACAAATGTGAATATACTGTAGTCAACTTCATTAAAACGTTATTAACGTGCCTAATCTCAGTAATTCACCATTTCTACGCATGACACAACACACTTTGTCCGTGTTTGGCTCTCGAAGCGTTCCCGCATAGACGTCACTTCCGGCTTCCCCCAAAACTTCAAAATGAGTCGAAGGAATTTCCCCGCGATGTTCGAAATGATTGATATTTAACGGAACGGTATCGCTTTTTCTTTTTTAAACTGACGGTTCGAGATGACTAGTAGACCAATATTTCATTGCACAACAGTTGTTGGGATGCTGTCACAGGCTCTTTAAAGGAATTCAGGTTCATGAGATAAAGCCTTCAGTCTTTCATCCACTCTGAACAGCTTCTGCTGCTTTGTCCTAAAGCTAAATATCAATTATTTCTCTGAGAGAGAAGACAGGATTACAATGAACCAACGTTCTCTCTCCATTGTTACCAAAGTGTTATTTTCTAATCTTGTAATGTTTTTCACATTCCAAGCAATCCCAGAACTCAAGATGACATACTGTAATTAGGCAAACTAAGCTTGTTGCTTAAAGTAAACTTGAACAATGCTAGTTATAGACTATATTTAATTTCCTGTTGAAATGTTTTGTCTGCAACTGTAAATACATTAAGTTTATATAAGTATACCTTCTTATCTGTTGAATTTTTATTTGCAACAAAAATTATAACACATTTGAGAAGTAAAGACTTTATTCTTCCTTAATTAGCTGTCCATACTTACCTGATTTAATGAGTAGGTCTAGTGGTTTCAGATCAGGACCTGGTCTAATGTGGTCTACATGTAAAAATAAAAGCACTGAAATCTCCCTTGTTTGTATTTTCACAAATAGAATAAAGGTTTCACAAATCTGAAACTGGGTTATAAAGAATCTTTAGACTCTCTGGGATGATCCAGTCCAGATAAATCGGCTATGCAGCGATTTAAGAGGTTCAAACACGGAGGATTGTTCGCCCAGCGCTGTAAATTAAATGTCCCTTAACTTTCCCCTTAACTGCCGAATCGGATGCTCTGAATCGGAAGCCAACTTCAGCGTCGTCTGTTAGCCTAACATGTAAACTAGTTGTTCACACTAATCCTAATATTATCACTTAATATTATCAAATTCTATTTTATTTTTTTAAAACATATTGATGTAAATACATACACATATCGATTTGTTGTATACATATTGCAAATCATAACCTTTATTCACTAATAATTACCAAACATTTTTTTGACTTGCAAAATTATCTTTTAAATTGACAAACATCATATGTGTAATTCGTGGCACAATTCAAACGGGATCGAAAGATAATCTTTCTCTCTCCATTGACTTCAATACATACTTTTTCCGAAATAAGGTCCAATGGAGCTCCCCCGGAATGGGAGGGACTTCACCACTAAAAAATAAATCATTCATCAAAAAAGATCCTTCCTCATCATCAGCTGCCACCTGATTGGGTGGTTCTCTGACAGAGCGTGACGTAGCAGCTGCCAGCGTGGAACGCACGTCGCTCTCCAATCAGGAAGTAAACTGTCCGGTCCGGGTCTGCATAATATAGACAGAAGTCCGAGCGGTGAATACGTGTCGAAGTCTCCATTTCAGCTCGCTTTCCCGAACACCTCCGAAGGGACACAGCTGTAGGCCCCTGCCCTGCCGCTGAGTGTCCGTCCCTCTCGCCCCCCAGCAGAGGCTGCCGGGCTCCGCACTGAAGGTAAGGAGTCAGGTGCTAACTAGCCTCTGTGTCCGCCCTGTGCCGGGCTGAGTGCTCTCCGGTGCCCGCTGTCCTCTTGAGCTGTACCGGCAGCTTTTTGGAGGAACCTGCATGAAACTATAGACTATATTTATAAACGAATGCTGTAATATTCTCAGTGTAACATGGAGATGCTCTCACTGTGTCCCCTGCTGACCTGCTTCTGTCGGGAGGGAGGGGGGAGGTGCGCACGCGCGCTTCCTCTGGTCCTGCTGTCAACATGCCCTTACATGTTACATTAAAATAAGAAATATACCTTATAACTTATTTTTTACTTACTGCTTGTTTGTGCATTTAACAGTGTCTAACAATATATATGTATATATCTCCTATATTTTAGGACTGGGCAATATGAAGAAAAACAAATATCAGTATACTTTTAAATTAACACTTTAATATTGATAATGTAACAGTATGGGTTGAAAAAGTGTCATAAATAATGATAATATTCACTTGAGTATCACAAACTGCTAACAATGTAAACACACATCAGAGATCAGAATATGTTATGTAATACAATATTTGAGTTTCTGTACCCAGTCATTGTATTATTCTGGCAGCTATGACAACAGACTTCTCTCTGAAGTGCCTTCGCTCTCATCATAGAGTTATGCTTATTACTCCCTGCTTTTGATCCTAGAACCTGTGTCGCTGGTTTCCGAGCAGCTGTTGTCTAAAGTAAACAGTGATTGGCAAATGAAGTGCCCACACCCATAATGCTCCGGTACCCTTTCACTCAGGCCTGACATTACAGCCATCAAGTGTGACGACTCCATCAGTTTGTATCCGGCTGGAAAAGAGTAGTTGAGTTTTGTATTTGGGAATTTTATTATAAATATAATTGTATTCCCAACCAAAAGATGCTCCTTCTACCGAGTTAAATGAGATAATTTAGAACTGTAAACTGAAAATAAGACTGATGCTAACACTGTGGTTTATGGTTTTAAAATTTAAAATGTGTATTTGTGTATAGAACATGTTGCAACTATACAGAGCTTTAGCAATACTATAAGTAACTGTGGTCGGTGGAGAAGTGATCAAATGTGAAGAGGGACAAAGTACTGACGGGAGAGTAGTTTGCATTCAACATGCTCAAGAAGACATGGAGAGAAAACACTCAAGGAGAGAGAAAACAGATTCCACGTGAACATGATGTATCTTTCTATTTATTTAGCTCACCACTATTTAGACTGTTTTTGATAAGCTGGGTAATATGAAGCTCTTTGTATCAAAACTAAACTAAACGTACCTTCTTATATATCGACTTGGTCCACTTCAATCAACTTTGTTTCCTCCGGCTTCAATCTCCATCACTCTCGTTCGTTCTCTCTGTCTGGTCAGACATCAATCTGTTCCACGTAACGCGCCCCCTAGAGGCCTGGAGCATTGTGTGTTTTTGACTTTGCATATCGTTTTTGTATTTGCAGCGTTTTCCTGTTACCTTTTTTTGGGGGTTGTGTGTTGTATTTTTAGTTTGCATCATTCCTGTAAATGCAGCATTTTTGTTGTATTTATTTTCAGGTTTTGTTTGTTTTTCATTTCATTATTTGCAGCTGTTTCCTGCTTATGTATGCGTTTTTGGCCGTTGTTGGTTTGCACCTGCCGTCCACCGTAGAATATACTGTTTGCTGTGAATACATCATCAGTTTGTACAGGTTTGCAAACTTGGTAATTGTTGCAACATTTGTAAAGTTCTGACTAAAATAATAAAAATATATCCTCTTGATTTTTTTCTCAGCTAACACACACGCACACGCACACACCCACCCACACACTGATACACACTTTAGATGATGGTGGACTCCACGTTTACTCTGGTGGGGAAGAACCTAAGTGAAGCCATGAGGATCCTCGGGGACGGCCAGAGGTAAGATGAGACCATTTACAACTAGCACAACATATAAACCCCTTTATGTCCGTCTTGTGTTGAGTTTCTAACCAATACACACTTCTCTGTGTCTGTGCTCTGCTTCCGTTCAGAGAGACGGAGGCAGGACCAGAGAGGTGGCGCTTCAGAGCCTGCATCCCTGGACCCCTGCAGGGAGAGTAAGACACACACACACACACACACACAGCCAGGGACCAAGCAGTTTGGCAACAGGACACAGGAATGGTTTAAATGAACTGGGTTTTTTTTATTTACCCTGCTTTATTTATGTCTGTCTGAAGTTGTTGTGAGTGTGGAGGGAGCAGCTACAGGTTAGCTTAGCCTAATCGATCAGTGCATTACGAAGCCAGTGCTAGACAGTGACCTGTCAACGGGGGGAGCCCCGTCGGTCATTATCGGCCGATACTCACTCTTACTAGTTTGATCGGTGCTCTCTATAAAGGCTGATCAGGAGAGCTGGATCTGATCCATATGGACATAAACGTGAGTGAAGTGTAACCGGAGCGAGAGAGATCAGATCAGCTGCTGAGTCTGACCGAGACTCGCAGCTCTGCATGATCACCTGAAGCCCCGCCCTCTGTTTAGCGAGCTGACCGGACTGCGCAAAATGCGTACATGAAGCGCTACGTCATGAACGCAAGAAATCATACCCTCGTGGGGGCGCGCTCATGTGATTGGCTTAGAATGAAAGAGACATCTGATTGGCTATAGATAGAAAACATTACATTGGTAAGTACGAATCGGGTGACCGTCAGGAGAGTCTGGCTGAACAAAACGTGCATTTATCTCTAACGGGTACGTTTCCCACAGATCTTATTTTGAGTTATACCTACAGAAAACTTGAAATGACACACATACACACACACACTGTATACATCACTTCAGGAGACATTGACTTACATGCATTTCCTGGAGACTTATCCTAACCTTAACCATAACCAACACATGCCTAACCCTAACCAAGTCTTCACCCTAAAATTAATGATCCCTCTTATGGGGACCTCCATTTTGTCTCCATAAGGGAGGCGAGTCCCCACACGTGACTATGTAAACAGATGTAGGTCCCCACAAGTATAGTAATGCTAGGCCACACACACACAAACTCTATTACTCCCTCTTTGATTCAAGATGATACGATTATGAAAAGATAAAAACAGAGAGCTCAGCAGTTTTTATTTATAAGGAAGCAGGTTTGTTCTCACTTTGAAAGGTTATGCATTCATTATTTCATACTACAAAAGGTGTTGGTCGAACAGTGGATTTCATTGAACTTACAATATAGTTCAACGGAAACTCTCATCTGCATCACATTGTGTTGCTACAATTCAAAGCAGCGTTAGCATTTCACTCCGTCACGTCGGGGTCAGCAATGTGTCCAGGACTAAATCTCCTGCTCATTATTTAAAGCAGTGTTTCTCAACCTCTTTTGAGCCACAGTAAATGTTTTACATTTAAAAAATCCTGCGGCACTCCAACAACCCCAAAATGTTTGGAACAATGAACCTGTTGATCTGTCACGGCACAGTAGATGAACATCACTGATTAAAGGATGTATCATGAAGTGAGGGTCGGCTGCTGGCTGTGACCTGGTGAGGTTGTGTCGGTAATCTGGGACGTTTGAAAACTGCTAAACAGCAGTGGCGAACCGTGTCTATCACAACTGGACCTTCTGTAGACACACACCCCGCCACCGCCCCCCCCCTCCGTGGCGTTATGATGTCTGTCTTTTCACTGAATTGTCATCTTGAAAAGGGTTCTCACAACATTTCCACAACAACTTCATCTCCACCTGTTGCACTTGTCATTTCAACGTTAAAAACAATAAACCGGCATGAATTGCTTTGTCGCATTCTAGATCCTCTGCCTCGAGCCAGTTAACTAGCGGGCCTTCTAGAACACCCTGGAACCGAGGGGAACTCTGAAAGAACACGCCCATTGGCTACAAATCAATATATGATTGGTTGATCAAACCGTCAGTCCAAAAGTACGCTCTCATTCAGTGCAACGGCCAGGGCAAGGATGTAGAATACCTTGTTGAAGGCGATTCTACCCAGAGACCCAGAACGAGATCTGATTGGTTGCTTTCTTTTCTAACAGAAAACCACTGAAATGCGTAGAGCATGGTCCGAGAAGGACAAAAACATCAACGTAACACTGTGATATTACAGATCAACAACACAGTTACCATTCATTTTATTTATATAATTAAATCGATGTTTTGTTTGTTTTATCTGAGTGTTCCAGGGTATTCTCTGAACACCTTGAAGGCCCTGACGGTTCACCTCTGCTAAACCGTACATTAAATCTAATAAAACGGACTAACTAACGGTGGATCTAACTGAGAATCGGAAGCTCTCTTGGTAGTTTGAAGCTTATCTGCTTATTTGAATTGGTACATGAATAAGACACAATCAATGCACATGTTATACAAAGTGAGGACAGAGCACGGAGCCGTTTTGAGAAAGTTACAGAAGCTTATAACTTGTTACTTTGTGTCCTGTGCAGGGGTCAGGATGTTGCCACTGTGCTGAACCTAGTTCACAACCTCCTTCATGACGAGGACGAGGACAAGCCGAGCCAACCGTAAGCACAACTGAGAAATGTCATAGTACTGTCAGGAAGGAAATGCTGGGAGGAAAACTGTTAAAACTATAAATATTCAAGATGTAATGGTTTTATTGTCGTTTACACAACAGTGTAATTGTTGGCAATACACATCTGGAGGACTGGTCGTCAATGGTTCAACAGACAGTATACCTTAAACATTACAAACATACTGCAAGAAACACAAGGATGAAGCTAACAGCAGGAATAAGTAAATAGGTAAACTTTAATAAGATGACCAGAAAGTACACAAATACTGTATAGTAAAATAAAAATCTATAATAACATGTGAGTATGTGGACTAAACGCATGCATTAGCTATAAACACATGAAGGTGAAGACACTTCAGAATATAGCTGGTTTATCTGAAAGCAGAGATCACACTCCTTATTTCCACACGTTATGATCAGAGGGGTGAGACAGCGGTCACGTTATGATCAGAGGGTGAGACAGCGGTCACGTTATGATCAGAGGGGTGAGACAGCGGTCACGTTATGATCAGAGGGTGAGACAGCGGTCACGTTATGATCAGAGGGTGAGACAGCGGTCACGTTATGATCAGAGGGTGAGACAGGGGTCACGTTATGATCAGAGGGTGAGACAGCGGTCACGTTATGATCAGAGGGGTGAGACAGCGGTCACGTTATGATCAGAGGGTGAGACAGCGGTCACGTTATGATCAGAGGGTGAGACAGCGGTCACGTTATGATCAGAGGGTGAGACAGGGTCACGTTATGATCAGAGGGGTGAGACAGTGGTCACGTTATGATCAGAGGGTGAGACAGCGGTCACGTTATGATCAGAGGGTGAGACAGCGGTCACGTTATGATCAGAGGGTGAGACAGCGGTCACGTTATGATCAGAGGGTGAGACAGCGGTCACGTTATGATCAGAGGGTGAGACAGGGTCACGTTATGATCAGAGAGTGAGACAGGGTCACGTTATGATCAGAGGGTGAGACAGCGGTCACGTTATGATCAGAGGGGTGAGACAGCGGTCACGTTATGATCAGAGGGGTGAGACAGCGGTCACGTTATGATCAGAGGGGTGAGACAGCGGTCACGTTATGATCAGAGGGTGAGACAGCGGTCAAGTTATGATCAGAGGGGTGAGACAGCGGTCACGTTATGATCAGAGGGTGAGACAGGGGTCACGTTATGATCAGAGGGTGAGACAGCGGTCACGTTATGATCAGAGGGTGAGACAGCGGTCACGTTATGATCAGAGGGTGAGACAGGGTCACGTTATGATCAGATGGGTGAGACAGCGGTCACGTTATGATCAGAGGGTGAGACAGCGGTCACGTTATGATCAGAGGGTGAGACAGGGTCACGTTATGATCAGAGGGGTGAGACAGCGGTCACGTTATGATCAGAGGGTGAGACAGCGGTCACGTTATGATCAGAGGGGTGAGACAGGGTCACGTTATGATCAGAGGGTGAGACAGCGGTCACGTTATGATCAGAGGGTGAGACAGCGGTCACGTTATGATCAGAGGGTGAGACAGCGGTCACGTTATGATCAGAGGGTGAGACAGCGGTCACGTTATGATCAGAGGGTGAGACAGGGGTCACGTTATGATCAGAGGGTGAGACAGCGGTCACGTTATGATCAGAGGGGTGAGACAGCGGTCACGTTATGATCAGAGGGTGAGACAGCGGTCACGTTATGATCAGAGGGTGAGACAGCGGTCACGTTATGATCAGAGGGTGAGACAGGGTCACGTTATGATCAGAGGGTGAGACAGGGTCACGTTATGATCAGAGGGTGAGACAGGGTCACGTTATGATCAGAGGGTGAGACAGCGGTCACGTTATGATCAGAGGGGTGAGACAGCGGTCACGTTATGATCAGAGGGGTGAGACAGCGGTCACGTTATGATCAGAGGGTGAGACAGCGGTCACGTTATGATCAGAGGGTGAGACAGCGGTCACGTTATGATCAGAGGGTGAGACAGCGGTCACGTTATGATCAGAGGGTGAGACAGCGGTCACGTTATGATCAGAGGGTGAGACAGCGGTCACGTTATGATCAGAGGGTGAGACAGCGGTCACGTTATGATCAGAGGGTGAGACAGGGTCACGTTATGATCAGAGGGTGAGACAGGGTCACGTTATGATCAGAGGGGTGAGACAGCGGTCACGTTATGATCAGAGGGTGAGACAGCGGTCACGTTATGATCAGAGGGGTGAGACAGCGGTCACGTTATGATCAGAGGGTGAGACAGCGGTCACGTTATGATCAGAGGGGTGAGACAGGGTCACGTTATGATCAGAGGGTGAGACAGCGGTCACGTTATGATCAGAGGGTGAGACAGCGGTCACGTTATGATCAGAGGGTGAGACAGCGGTCACGTTATGATCAGAGGGTGAGACAGCGGTCACGTTATGATCAGAGGGTGAGACAGCGGTCACGTTATGATCAGAGGGTGAGACAGGGTCACGTTATGATCAGAGGGTGAGACAGGGTCACGTTATGATCAGAGGGTGAGACAGCGGTCACGTTATGATCAGAGGGTGAGACAGCGGTCACGTTATGATCAGAGGGTGAGACAGCGGTCACGTTATGATCAGAGGGTGAGACAGCGGTCACGTTATGATCAGAGGGTGAGACAGCGGTCACGTTATGATCAGAGGGTGAGACAGCGGTCACGTTATGATCAGAGGGTGAGACAGCGGTCACGTTATGATCAGAGGGTGAGACAGCGGTCACGTTATGATCAGAGGGTGAGACAGCGGTCACGTTATGATCAGAGGGTGAGACAGCGGTCACGTTATGATCAGAGGGTGAGACAGCGGTCACGTTATGATCAGAGGGTGAGACAGGGTCACGTTATGATCAGAGGGTGAGACAGCGGTCACGTTATGATCAGAGGGTGAGACAGGGTCACGTTATGATCAGAGGGTGAGACAGGGTCACGTTATGATCAGAGGGTGAGACAGGGTCACGTTATGATCAGAGGGTGAGACAGCGGTCACGTTATGATCAGAGGGTGAGACAGCGGTCACGTTATGATCAGAGGGGTGAGACAGCGGTCACGTTATGATCAGAGGGTGAGACAGGGTCACGTTATGATCAGAGGGTGAGACAGGGTCACGTTATGATCAGAGGGTGAGACAGCGGTCACGTTATGATCAGAGGGTGAGACAGGGTTACGTTATGATCAGAGGGTGAGACAGCGGTCACGTTATGATCAGAGGGTGAGACAGGGTCACGTTATGATCAGAGGGTGAGACAGGGTCACGTTATGATCAGAGGGTGAGACAGCGGTCACGTTATGATCAGAGGGTGAGACAGGGTCACGTTATGATCAGAGGGTGAGACAGGGTCACGTTATGATCAGAGGGTGAGACAGGGTCACGTTATGATCAGAGGGTGAGACAGCGGTCACGTTATGATCAGAGGGTGAGACAGCGGTCACGTTATGATCAGAGGGTGAGACAGCGGTCAGCATGGGGGCATGACGCCGCTCTGCGATGTCTCCAGCAGGATGCAGAACGTTGGGGAGCAGGGTCACATGGCCCTGCTGGGCCACAGCCTGGCCGCCTACATCTCTGTGCTGGACAGAGAGAGGCTGAGGAAGCTGACCACCCGGATCCTGTCCGACACCACGCTGTGGCTCTGCAGACTCTTCAGGTACGCCTGCTGTGGATGGAAAACACCCTTCCGTTTTGTTCGGGTTGTTTGATTATTACAAAGTAAAAAAGCAGCAGCACTTTGTAGATTGGCGAGTAATGCATCCTAAGACCCAGAAATGAGTTGGCATTTGACCACTTCCCGCCTAAAATAAGATCTTTGGTTAACACAAGCTGTTTTGTTTTGCAGCATACAATCAGTCCGTAACTATCCCACTGGGGAATGAATGAAGGTTCCATATCTCGTAGAAATGGTGTCCAAATGACACTACTAAAAGTTCTCACACCAAACATTAGCCGCCTTTTGCTTAGCGGCAGTGAAGTTGTGAAATGTGTGATGTACTTTCTTTTGAATTTAACGTTGGCGCTTAACCTCTGGGGATGAATTTATGTTTCAAAAATCCTAAAGTGGTGTAAATAACAACAAACAACGAACGTGTGGTATCATAAACGTTTTACCCAAAGATTTTATTTTCTTCAATATTCCAAAATCCATTATATTATCACTGCACCGTTCTATAAAGTCCTCACACACATGGCCGATACCAATAAGATAACGAATTATACTTAAAAAAGAAGATCATAACCTGTAGTTAATGAGGTGGAGAAAGGTTAAGTTGTTAAGATTAATATCCAAAAGCTTGGACCTAACCAAATCTCACTGACATCACTGTTATCAACACAAACACTGCAAAGACTCTTCAAATGTTCATTTATGTTTCTAGCAAACTTGATCAAAAACGTCCTCATGTTAATTTCTGCTTGTGTACTAATTCAATGTGTCCCTCAGCTATGAGAACGGCTCCGCCTACTTCCACGAGGATGAAAGGGACGGCCTGGTGAAAGTGTGTCGGCTGGTCATCAACGCCCGCTATGAAGAGTATTCCTCTGAGGGGTATGCGGTGCTCAGCTCCAAACAGCCAGTCATCTACCAGAGCGCCTCCGGGAGGCCCGGCCTGGGCCAGCATCTGTGCAGCCAGGTAGGGGGGGATTCAAGCCCCTGTGTACCAGCATGGCATGTGAATATAGCATGTTGGAGAGACCTATACTATCGCTTGGATCTGAAATAAAATATTCAAATTCACGGGGGTTAAAAAGCTAGCGGTGCAAATAAAATCAAAATATTGACAACATTATGTTGCTCTTTTGGACAACATAACAATATTCTGCCAAAAACAGACACACACTTTTATATGATATTACTTTACATCACATTGCATTTAGCTGAGGCTTTTATCCAAAGCGACTTACAATAAGTGCGTTCGACCAGGAAGACACAAACTTGAAGAAAACAGAATCATAAAGTACATCAGGTTTCATAGAGCCACAACATTTCAAGTGCTACTCAGCTGGCTTTAGGTAAGCCAGTCCTTTGTTAGTATATAAGTGCTTTGTTAGTATATAAGTGCTTTGTTAGTATATAAGTGCTTTGTTAGTATATAAGTGCTTTGTTAGTATATAAGTGCTTTGTTAGTATACAAGTGCTTTGTTAGTAGTTCTATCGCTCGAGGTGGAGTCGAGAGAGATGAGTTTTCAGTCTGCGCCGGAAGGTGTGTGAGCTTTCTGCTGTCCTGATGTCAATGGGGAGCTCAAAAGTAAAAGCAGTCATTGTGCAGATTGATATTTCTCTTTTCATAAAAATATATAATTGTATTCCTTCAGTTTTGCGTAATTATT